>JACAXG010000001.1:34195571-34795571 GCA_018881555.1 Amblyornis subalaris | reverse complement strand
GTGCTGAAAAAATAGAATACTTCTTTACACTCTAATCTAGAGCATATTTAGTTTAACCTTCTTTCAGCCCTTTACCAACAAAATGCTTTCTCTGCAGCCAAATTTGAAAGACAAGTTGATGAAAGCTCCTAAGTCAGATTTAGTAGGGGTGGAAAAACAGATGTTCAGGGTTTTTTTAATGCAAACTTCAGTTCTGACAGAAGGCACAGTAGTTGTGAATGGGCTTCCACAGCTAGTCTTCAAACCAGTTATAAGTACTCAGGGYAGTTAATACACAGTAAGCTTTGACCAAAAATAACTGAGTCACTTTCCCACCATCTTAAGTCACCCCATGTTGCTCTGACACTTCCAGTCTGCTGACTGCCCCAGACTAAAGCAGATTATCTACAGGGTTCGTCAGAGCAAGGGAAGTACCATAGAAAATTCACATTCTTACTTCCTGTGAACAACTAAAGAGATTTTTTTCACAAGAAAGACTGACATTCAGTTAAAGAACCTGCAGCTCAAAAATGACTGCCTATAATGTCAGGTTTCTCTTACATAGCTCTCCTCTCCCTCAGCTTCGCATCATGACTCAGATGATGCTCTAAATGAATTGGAAGCATAATTTCACAGTGCATCAAAATTATGAAGTCCAGGCACATCTATTCACATATTCTTTTAAAATCATAGATCCAAGTATAGTAACAGATTTTCAGGACATCCAATTTCTCAAAGTCCAGTCTATTTTTATAGCTGCAAAAGAAGCTATAAAAGAACTGTTATGTTTTTCCTGTTATCAGGAAAAGCACTCAGGTACATTCAGCCGACAATTCAGCATATACTAACATTAGACTTTTAACTAATTTGAGGCTTCCTGTTGGGGAAAAAAAATTGCAAGCTGACATATTACAAAACATGTATAAATCCTAAGGAGATTTTTTGGGATTTTTTTTTTTTTTGTTGTTGTTGTTGTTTTGGTTTTTTGCTTTTCTTCCAAATGAGTAGCATGACTGTAGTAACCACTACTAGCAATGTTTCTCTTGGGACAAAGGTTTTAACGTCACATGACACTGTTTAATTATTTGTGTATCTGCTGGGTCCAAAATCATAACTGAATCCTCAGGGTGGTAATGATATTATGAAAACAGAAGATAAAAAGTACAAAGAAAAGATCATATCAAACCCAGCAAATCTGCAGTTTCATAGAAAATACAAAGCATGGATTATGCCCACTAAAACTGCCCAGGGAGAAAAGACAACTTTTACATGCATTCTTGCCTAGTACCTTTGAATTTAGCTGAGGGTTTTTTAAAATATACTCTTTGTAATATGCCATATTGGCTGCTTAGATACAGCACAATGACTCAAAAAGCATAGGATCTAGCCAAGTGTAAAAATCTCTGCCTTTGTTCCTACAAATATAGCATTCAGCAAACATTGATACATTTCAGTGCAAGGCATTTCACTAGTATTGTAGCTTACCACCTTTTTTTTTGAAATAAGTGCCTTCTCCCAGATAGGAAGTGGCTATTTTGAAGACAACTATCAAATATTAATCAGTATATATTAGTGACCCAACTTTTTTCAGCAGCAGAACTTGAATACAGGATGGTAACAGAGGCTCTGTTTCCAAATGTTAGCAAAACCCAGAGAATTGCCAGACACCTATTAGCAGTTTGATGAAAAGTCTGAATGCACAATCAATCACCAGCACACAGCAATATGATGCTACAAGCTGACAGCAACATGCAGTTTCACAACTTACTATGCGATAAGGAAGATGTAAAAAGGAGTCTGGGCAGCCAGCTAAAGCCATTTGTTCCTCCAAATTTTCTTCAAATTACATCTACTGCTTCCCAGGACCTGCAGAGTACAAACAAACTGTCAGAAACCATACTGAAGACATTTCATCAACTTATTATTGAAAACAGTTGGAGGGGGAAGGCCGAGAAGATCAAGATGAGGTGATGAGGATTTGCATGAACTTGGAGTGGAAAATGTGCACATTTGCTGTCCGTAGCCTAGAAAACACGTTCAATTTGATATTTCATTTAAAAGCCCAATATAACTATTCTCAGGCCAGGTGGCTGCTCCTTTATTTCCAGGCAMAATGAAAGCCTCTCTCCACACCAAAACCCTAGCCATTTGAAAACTGGCTCTCACCAACTGAGGCTATGTTTTCAATTGTGGAAAGGAAACACTGAAATCTGTGAGTTAATTAAGATTAAGATGACAGTCACTTATCATAGAATCATTTATGTTGGAAAAGACCCATAAGCTCCTAGGATCATTATGCAACATTAGCCTTCAATGCCTAGTTACACAACTTCTAACCTTTACCCTTTCCTGCCTGCCTTTTCTCTTGTGGTTTTATTCTCACACAATACATCAAACAGAGTGTCACACACAAATTCCTTCAAGTCTTGCACTTGCTCTTCTGAGTGATTATTAGCAGCAACTTTGCAAGGTGAGTCGTGTTTCTTTAAAGCATCRCTCTGTGACCAGACAGAGCTTGAAAAGAAATCTGCAGATATTTAGAGGTACATATGGCTAATGAACTAAAAATTACAAAAGAGAAGGTAATTCAGACAATGTCCAGGAAGTTATTATAACTGCTGCCTCATAACAAAGGAAACAAAAATAAACAAAAATAAATAACTAACTATATAAAGCACTATTTTCTAGTCCAGCATTTATTTCAATCAGTGATATCCAGGTAGAGACATCCCTGCAGTGTATAGACAAGTGATGGCACCTCCAAGCAGATGAAAAAAGGGTGACTAGGGAAGAGAAAGCTGCAAAGCAGAGCCAGAACTTTTACTTCTACCACAAGCAAGCTCCTATCTTGTTCCCTGTTAATTATCAATTACGTATTCAAAACTGATGAATTGAACAAAAGCCCGAGTTTTATACAGGCTACCCACTGCTTTCTTGTAAGCATGAACTGTCACCAAACCAAAGCTGCCAGCAAAATTTATGGGACAGTTAAGTCAGGGACAAGGGTAAAAAAACATCTTGGAAAAACTGTTCCCAGAGGAGTTGCAGCCTATGGTCCACATAAACTATGCACTCACTGAGGAAGCTTTATTTTACCTAGTTCCAGGGTAAGTTTGGCTGAGGTATAGAAGCCTCCTCCTCTATCAGTAAGGCAGGCAAACTCCTGAGAACTTCTTTCCAGGAAGCAGTTACTGGGTTTCTGCAGTTTTCAAGGATCAATTCACACAGCCAATTACCTCGGGAGGAAACTGGTTTTGGCAATAGCAAGTCTGAAAACCTATTTAACCCAATATGCATAAATGAAGTTGTTTATTCTAGATAAGTAAATGCTATGGAAAAAAAAAATAAAACCAAAATATTACAGGATTTAAAGTGGGAGGTTAGCAGGGAGGTGAAGGCCACATCAAACACCTAACTCTGCAGGCACATTACCCAGCGTGTATTATTGCTAGTCTTTAAACATATAAACAGTGGTCTACAGCCATCTAACTGCTTCTCCACACCTAAAAGTTTGCAGTCAGTTTTTAAGATTGATCTGAAGATTTCACTTTAATCAGCCAGTTTGTTCTGGGGGAATTAAGCACAGATTTAAGAAAAGCTCTTAAAACCTTTCCACTCTGGAGAGTACAGTTGTCTGTAAGCACATCTACAGTGAAATTAGGCAAGCCACTGAAACAGCTGTTATGAAGTTGGTAAAAYGCATCAAGAATAAAGAGAACTGTTTTATTAACCTCTAAACCCACCAAGACTAAGGACAGTTTAGGTAAAGGGGTAAGGAAAAAGAATTCAGCTGTATACTGCAACAGTTTTATGTTTATTATCACTTCAGTATTTAGACAACAGGAAAAGGCACAATTGCTGCAAATTTAATGGTAGGTTATTTAGGACTGAATATCAAAATACTGGTCTTTTGATGTTTCAGCAAAAGCCTCCAATTCACTTATGGCAAGATAGATTAAATATGTTCCTAAACAATACCAGACCAATTTGTCTACTCTAGGGCGTGCTGCAGTTTATGCCACAACCCCATTACACCAATGGAAGACCATAAATTACCTCAAACAATAGCTGGAGTCAAGACTGCATAATTTATCAAGAACCATTTGCTTCACTGCTACATTCTTGAGTATTCATTTGTTAACACTGCAGAAACAGAGGAAAGCAATAATCTCTAGATGATATCATTCCTGGTCAGTCACACACTAACACTGATTTAAGATCTCATCTCTTTTGTCTGTCTAAAAAACAGTTTATCAAACTAGTCCTCCCCAAGGAATACAAAAAGCCTTTGCTCACCTTCAAGACCTAAGGTCCTTTGTACCACATCAACAAGTAATAACTTTCATAGGGACAGAACTCTATACCAATTCATGTGTTCGGCAGATAAACACTAGGACTTAAAAAGAAAAAATAAATCAATTTTTCCTGTGCTGTTGTCTTTAAACATTATTTTTAGCACTTCTCTTCAGAGACTGTAGCTGCATACAGACATACATGTTCTTTCCACACAAGTTAAACATCACAAATCGCAAAGAGGTATTCAAGTGCCAAGTTACTGCCCTTTTCCTAAAATGCCTTAGATGGGGGAGGGAAATTCCAAAGGATTGTAAATAGAAAACAAGCTATGTAGCCAATCACTGTTACAAAACTCAGGACATTCAGCAGCGAGAACAACTGCCACGCAACATGGAGYGAGACAGCCAGTGTGCACCCAGAACCAAGCGATGTCTTCTGCTTTTACTGGCCTCAGAGTTCTGCCTTGGACAGAGGCCTTGAAAAGAGGACAGTATTGATAAATCAAGTTTCAAAGGTCATGAGACTAATTTTTGGTATGGCATTCTCTAGAATAAAGAATACACTATTGTGAGGCATAGCTTTGATGCCTTGGTCTCAAAAGTGTTAAACTAACTCACACCATCTAAACAAAGATTGATATTAATCCTGCATGGAAAACACTGCAGGTACGCACCCTGGAGACTGTCACTGCTCTGAATGGGTTGTTTATGTCACAATCAAATTACTCACCTAACCAGAAGATTAAGTTGTCTATTAACTGCAAATTAAGCCCACCACCAGGTATGTTTTTCTGATTTATCACTTGGTTCTCTGCAYATTCCCAGCAGAGGAAACGGTATCTCGCCCAGCACTCTGGAAGCAGACACAGCCTACRCACCTACAGATACTGTGGTAGGAAAATGGCACGGGTATGGTCACTCTGCCAATTCAGGAAGTTTTCCAGGTTCTACATGTGCCATCTGTCAAAGTCTTTAAATTCAAGAGAAAAATAATTTTTAAAACGCAATTGCTTGCAGATTAGTTAGGAACAGGAGGAGGAGGGAAAAAAAAAGGATTTTAACCTGGCAGAGTTGCAAAACAAGCTCCAGAGCTCTTGAAAACTGGATTTATGCTCTTTTATGAAAGGTAACTTAACAAATTTGTTGAATGCTATACCCTTTTAAGTATTTCAACATTTTTCCTCTGTAATGTTCTGCTTTCTGTAACTGAACTCCTATGAAAGAGGAAAGGGAAAAATGCTTCAACAWAGCCTTAAATTTCAACCTATCTGAAGACCTTCATCTAAGACCTCAGGTTTTACACACAAGTTAAAAATCTTCCCCTCTCTTTTATGTATCTTTATTCTCTCAGACACTAATTATTACCATTCCATTTCTCCCCACACTACAGAATGAAGCTTAGCAGACCAAACCTGGTCTTTCCTAAGAAACCAGAACAAAGTCTTAAAACTAAATTCATACRATATTCTCCCCTCAGTTACCTTCAAGACTGTCTCAGTTAAGTCTACTGGACTTATAATTTAGCATCTTGAAGACACAGGGAGAAAAAGACCCTATCTTCTTGGTCCACACAAGGAGCAATCTCCAAGACTTCAACTGGCTGTTCACCTGGCTCCAGGCTCCCCATTACTTCATTGCATCAAGGAAAATGTTCTGGTTTTGTCTGCAGACACACACGCACACATATCTGTATCACTGAAGCAGGTTTTCAAGATGAGGCAGTTATACGGATACATCAAGCRATCCTCTAAAACACAGACATGAGTACCCATACTCTGACACTTTCTTACCAGTCTACTCCTATTGCCATAGTTACAATGGAAATAAAGTTGGATACAAGCCGCACAAGGCATGCCAGTGAATTTTCTGTAGTTGAAAGACCTGACAGCTAGCAATGTCCCCAGCTGCACTGAAAACTGCGGGACCCAGATGTGCTTTTGCATGCAAGATCCACACAACTTCTCACAAAAAGGAAGCCTGAGTGACTATGTGGGCTGAAAAGAAAGTTCCATCAGATTCCCTAGCTGGCTGCACCAAGGAGACTAGATCCTAAAACACCCTTGGCAGCACACAAGTTGGCCATCAGATTTCATCATAGCTTCAGCAATCAGTACATGCAAGGATTTCTAAAACATCTTCCCCTCTTTTGATGATAGCTTCAGGTGGATTCTGTGTAAGTTTACAACACTGAGAATGCCCTTTACCCTCCCCAAGGGATCAGTTGGTCAGGAGGACTGGATTCATCACATCAAACATTTTACTGACCATTTTCTCAATTTACTCARTCCAAACACAAGCTTGCTTCTTTCCCCAGCTCTGAATGTCCTTCCTCACACCCAAAGTCTTCACTCTGCCCATGCTGAAAAATAACACTTAGCCAGTTTCCCTTCAAACAAGTTTTTTTTTCCTCCAAAACACCTCCCCAAACACTCCAGAATGGAATCACTCTCCAACCGCCAAAGACTTAATGACATGATCGTCAACACCCTGATGGCCTACTGAGATTAGCAGCAGGTAATATTTAAGAATACCTGCAGCTTTCCCTATTTCTCCCCAGTTTCCTTGCACGAATTGGTGTCTTCACACACATTTTGTTACACACACATGCCCAAAAGGCACCTGCAAGTCTATGATACAGGCCCACTGCCTAACTAGAGGAACACTTCGAACATCTTCRAAAACAAAGCACTGTTCTGGTTAAAATTTCAAGTGAGTGTTGCACACTAAAATGAAAAGCACTGTTCAAAATATAAATCATCAATCAAAAGCACTTCAGTTACGTCCAAACACTCCCACGAAACCATACTAAAAAATCTGGTCTTATAAAAAAAGGGAATATAATTCTCTTTTGCCATTCTTAATTGCAAAGCTGTTAGTCTAAATATTACACCTTGTAAAGGAAGCCATTTGCCATTGTACTTTTGCCAGAAAGTGAAGAATCTTGGCAACGGCAAKTCAGGCTTTTGAAAGCCAAAACAGATACATACTTCAGAAGAAGCACAGAAGAGCTGATGCCATCCCACTTCAAGTCTTGCCAAATAAAATTAAATAAAATATACGCAGTTCAGCATTTTTTGGTTTCCTGAATCTGCCTAAAATCTTGAAAAGGCTCAAGACTCATAGCCTATGAATTCATGTTCACCTCCTGACAGAACAGCTTCACTGACAGCAAAGATAAAGTCCTGGGAGGAAACCAGTACTTACCCCAAAAACAGTGGACAACAACAACAAAACCCAGAAAAACAAAACAAAGCAAAACAAAACAACCCCCACAAACCCAGGGGAAAAAAAAGTCACCACCCCCACCCTCCAAAAGACCCCCCCATCCCCCCCCAAGCTATAATGAACTTTGGAAATATTTACAACACTCTGTAGTTTCACTGTCTTCCTTGTTCACTAGAAATCTTCTTCTGCCTCCTAATAGCTAAATTCATAGCTTTGAAGCAGGTATTTTGGCAACTAAATARAGACCTATACCCAAGTCTAAATGAAATGTTAGTTAGACAAGAACTGAAATAAAAAACTGTGTAGTATACAACCGACAACCCCATCAGCAAGCCCTATGCAGAGGTAGGGCAGGTCCATGGATGCATGACTCGGACATGAGATGCACAGCGAGGCAGCCCAAGGTGAACTTCATCTGACAATGCCATGACTAGCAGTGCCTAATTTTGTATATAGGGTTCCTCACTACATCTTTTGCCTCCAGAGAACAAAAAAAATCCCACTGTCTCTATTCTCTGTGTTGTCACTGTCTTGCCTCCCCTCCTCATCCCATCTAGTCACATTTCTCATAAAACACAATCCAACGTTTTATAATTTTGGGAAGCAGTCTAAATAATTATTTCCTTATGTTATTTTAGGCTTTTATTATCCAACCTGAAGACTTAGAGTGAAGTTATACAACAGTCAAGATGATTTAATAGCTTGTTACTGCCAAGAACAGGACAGACATCCCACTCTCTTCATCAGCCCTTGCTCTGCTTTCTTCCTCCACTTCCTCCCAGCAACTCCATGGCACTCCCTCCTTCTCCCCCTTTTGTGTCATGCATGGTCCTTAATGAGTTCAGCTTGTGTTAATTAACGCATTTGTTTTGCTGGGTTAGTGTTCYGCTAAGGAAGTAAATGCAATAAACTTAGATCTGACAGGCAGTTCAGCTGGCACAATGTGAACGGCAGGAGACCATGAGCAAGAGGGGAAGGAAGCAGGATCACCCCTTTCCAGTGGCAGCAAGCTATTATATTGGCCAAGGCAACCTGTGAACTTTCATTTTCTTTGTTTACTGCCATTAGGAGCTGGCAAACCTTTCCTGCTGCATGTCCGTGAGAATTACTGCTTTCCAAGCATCTCACAGAAGTTAAACATTCGGATAGATCTCCAAATAAAATAWAAAGTTTTTCTCAAAGGCACGCACTTTCACCTTGTGGTACTGACTCAACTAAAGCCTGCTTTTGTTGCATACTTACCAAAACACTGCTTGTTACATTCAACACACTAATGAACCTTTACGCTTTCAACCTGCAACYGGTGTGAACGGTCCTTCCCCCTGCTCTGGGGTGGGATTTGAAAGCCAATGGCTCTAGACCCCCCAGCCCAGAGACTACACTACACACAAGACATTTTTCTATCCTATATAATTAGAGCAAGTTCATCAGCCTCTATACAGTGCTGCTTTTTTTTTTTTTTAAGAAAGTCAAATCATTACAGATTCTGTTTGAAACCACGGCTTAATCTACATGCCTGTCCATAAACATCCATTGGAAACATCTACCAGACTCAACTTCCCTTTACTAACGCGAAAAGAGGGTAGCATGCACCCCTCAGTTGTTACTTTTACAGCCTCATGACAAAAGCTCCAAGAGAATGTAGTTGAAACATATACACCAAGGTTTGATAGAGAGACCTTCAAATTCATAGAGTATCMATCTGCAGCAAGGATGCCTTATTCCCCTCTTCTCTTCCCTCATTTCTCTACAACACTCCTTCATTTTGGAGGAGAATCTTCCAAAGCATGCAGAAGCCTTTCCTCCCCTTCTGGCTGATGCTAAAGACAAAGATATTAAAAAAACCCAACAAACAAAGAACAAAAAGACAATCTCTTATCACACGACCTACTGATCAGTTTTACAAGCATTTTAAGCCTGTTTCACCCAAATGATCCATTCACCAATCATTACAATTATTCACAGACTATTTTGCTTTACTTGGATGCTTTATGCAGGGGGCTCAGTAGCTTCTCAATGAACTTGTTAGTTTTGGTAACGCCATACTGGCTACAGAGGAGAGGGCTGACCATAAGGCTGATTTCAAAACCAAAATTCACATCTGTGCACAGAAAGCTACAGGCAGGTATCTATCAATACCATTCACATCCCTCTTTAGGTCTCTCGTGCCCTCCAGGGTTTTCAAGTGGGTTAAAATACTCTTCCAGGATTTAAAACTTCACTACTGAAGAGAAATGACATCAGACATTAAGTTTTTTACTTTGAGGATTTCCAGAGTTTAATACTGACAGCTAACACAGTAACCGTACATGTGTCACTTACTGTTCTCTTGGTAAAAAAGTTTTTCTGAGAGTTGATAACTAGGATTATCAAAACCTTTCATTTAGACATCAAGGTTCATGTTTTTAAAGCAAATCAATTGACAGTGGCTTTTACAGTTATCTATAATTTACGTTCACAAATAAGCACTAGGTTATTTACATTGTCTCGTCCCAGATAAATGGTTGAGGCTAGAAGGCAAGTTTAGACATTTCTATTCAAACTGCAGGCTACTCGCTAAGATGGTATCTTTCTGAGATACCATAAGAGGTACACTTGAGTGCGCAAGTTACTCTCAGTGTACCTCTTGTGTGTATGGTTAGAACACTCAAGAGAAAGACTTTCTGCTTAGCCTCTGAAAAAAGTCACGTTTTGTGAGCAGAGAGTATCAACAGTACGTTAATTCACCCTCCAAATAATTTTGTGGTAAGTATTCCCAAACATGGTTTATTCTAAGGAATCCAACAGTTGAAACAATTATGACAAAAACACCATGGTAAGTAACAGTAGCAAGTAGCAAAAACAAACAAGCAAACCCATTTTACCTCTGGTGCACAGCAGGATAAGAGTTCCCATAACATGGCTTTTAAGTGATAACTCAATAAAGCCAGGAGAGCCCTGGACTACATCAACCCCAAGCAAGCACATGACAGCCAGCTCTGCTTCTAGTAGCAAAAAGTACAAGGAGGCAACTCCAACAAATATCGTGCTGCTCTTGAGATGAGCAGAAAATCCTGTCTCTTTAAGAGGGCTATAATAAAGAAGTGCAAGAAGTGCACAGGGTAACACACAGAAGCCTAAAGGAATACATACACCCTYGATTGACTGGAGCATAAAAACTGTACCCGGTTTGGAGGCTGCACTTACTCACTCCTATGCAATGAAGCACCAGCAGTGCCAGAGCACACTCAACTGCAAAAAACTGCTTGTGGTTTTAAGATACTGAATGTCACAGATACCCCATGTGTACTTTAACACTGCCTTACTAACGAATCACAACAATCTCCTCTTAAGAGCAAAGAGACCATTTTGTAATCTCAGATGCATTTGCTGGTATTATGCAACGTGCAAGCTTCAAATCCACGGGTGGCTTATGGTTAGCAGCAGGCAATCAGTGCCGACTTTCAGAACACAACTAAAATGTTACTGGTGCAGTATTCTTGAACACAGGCTAAGAATTTACATTAAAAAATAAATAAATACAGTGCATCAGAAATGCAAAAGTCTTTCTTACCCTCTTATGCTTTTTAGCCCTTGAAAAAACAGTTTCAAGCTGACATCTCAAAAGCGAGTATGCTGACCTACTTGCAAATATAATACCACCCTGGGACAAACAGGGCATAGCTTTTTCAAATAAGTGTAAACAAAACAGAAAAATAAACCCACAGAATAGGTTAATATTTTGTAGAAGGGCTAATGTTCAACAAAATGCTGAAATTTGGCCAACTGATCACATGTTTCACGTGCATTAGTGTACATTTATTTATTGCTACTAGCTYGTACCTGCAGAGAGGAAGAAAGAGAGTATTCCTTCCTTTGATGCTGAAGGTCACAARGTGACCAAAATCCCAGCTTAATGAAGACTATGGTGAGGTTGCAAGTGTCACAGCTTCCACCAACCCTTTCAAAACGCAGTGTTGGAAAGCACAGGAAAGAAAACTGAAGTAATACCACCCAGGCTTCATAGACTATGTCAACTTAATTAGAATGGTATTTTGGCAGTACCAAAAGATTACATATCGAAGGCTGGGTAGCATGCCAAATAACTTGACTAGAATATTTTGCCAAGCCACCTACATTAAGAGCTACCTCCCTGTACTTTCAGGGTGCCATAAAGGAAATCTGTTGTTTCAGGCCTTATGAGGCTATTTAACAGAGGTATGAAATGCTGAATATCACCAGCACTGAAAGTTAACTAGATACATGTTCAACAAGGAACATCCCTAGTTAACCTTCAGACATGGAGCTGCCAAAGGGGAACATTTGTTCTCCAAGGGTGTAGGCTCCAGATGTAGCCAGAGTGCCTTCCCTGTGTACCAACGTACTTTAACCCACAAAACACCTGTACTCCAAGCCTGGAACCCACACACAGGCCCCATCTGCATTCTCGCACCTCCAAGGTTGTCCAACTGGTACTGGCAGCAGTAGAAAGGAGGGAGAAGGCAGCACGTAAGTGTCCCCACACACAACATCATTTTATAGGCCAGTAGTACATTGCCCACAGAAGCAAATCAACATCCAGGCTACACACGGAGCTGACCACAACACTATTATGGGGTTTGAAGGAAGTCACATACCCCAGGTGGTGGTAYGTGTACAGAAGAAATGTACACCCCTGCACTGCCACATCAGTCAGCAAGGAGAAACAGGTTCTCCTTATGTGCAGTCCATCTCATTCAGCTATCTGGATGTCAGAGACAGCCGGGGCTTGGATGAGATGAGCTCAAGAAGCCACTTACAACCTACACAATTCAATGAAGCACACCACTGGAGCACCTGGTTCTTTCCACTGACTACAAAGGGAATTTAGAAAACTGGTTCAGATGCAGCCATCCATGGTCTGGAGGCACAAAACCAGCCAGAGGAACCCCTCCCCACTGTGCAACACCTGAACTTCAAACCCTCAGCACCTCTGGACAGGACTGACAGTTATGCCAGACCAGCCATGTAGTATCCCCAGATTTCTGGTCTCTGTATGCAGAAGTCAATCCTGACAAGACTTCAGTTTCTCCCAGCAACTTTTAGGGTTTAATTTCACTCAGTGTGTGTGTATGTAAACATATATTATACACATGCACTTACATGTGCATGTGAAGTCTATAAACAGATATGATTCTTTAGCAGCAGCACAGAACGCAAAATGACATGGCAGAATTCAGTGCACCTCATGAAAAATAAAAACTAAAAAAAAAAAAAAATCTCAGTTCTCTTCCTTGAATTTCCCTTGCTGTTTGAGGCAGAGATTTTGTTCACACTTTGCTCTTCCAAAAAGTTCTCCTCCCTATCAAAGTACACCACAGTGTAATAAAACATTTATCAAAAAAGCAGATTAGCTCTCTTGCAGAAGCCTCTGTGAATATCAGAAATTTAAATTTCTAATTGCTGCTGTTAATTGATGAAATAACAATTCAAAAAAAATTTTTGCTAGTTTGTATTTTGATCTATAAAAGCATTCACTCATCATTAATACAATCAATTTGACAGATGCATCAGAAAAGTCTTGATTTTCATTTCAGCCTTGCTAATTAGTGGTTCTATTTTGTTAAAACCCAGCTCTGCATGAGATGGCTTCACACTACTGCCTGTTTTACACAAATACCTSCCACAGGCTTTCGTGCTACTTTCTGTCATTGGAAGAGGGTGAATATTCCCTTCACCTAAGGCTCTGATGCTTACAAATCTCAGCAATCACTAGCTTGTAATATTGCCCATCTCCCTCAAACCGACAGCAGTCCCACAGAATTTGCCACCAATGTCTGATAGTCTCTCCTCTTTATGACACTACTGGTCTTGAATAAATTACACTATGGCTTGGAAACTATCACATTTGTTTCCTGCAACATCTTTGCCTACGCATCTTTTCCAGTCCAATAACTCGTGTAAGTCAATAGCCTAAAACGAGCAGCACAATTTTCATGAGGACTCTCTCATTTAACCAAATGACAACCTCTTCATTATGCAAAACCAAAAAGCTTCTCTCCAAAACACAAGACAGAAGCAGAAGTTAATTGAAGGTGGATGCCTCTCAGGAGTCAGATTTGAGAAGGCTGCTCCATACAGAAGTGCTCTTCTCTCYGTGGCAGGAGATGATAGCCATGGTTCCCAGAGAAGCTCCCAGTTGCAGAACTTCCTAGTGTTGTCTCTTAAGCTACAGGCATACCCTCACACTCTGCTCCTGCAGAAATGCAACAACACATTGCCCAATGCAGCACTACAGTCAGTCTCAGTGGGACTACACAGAACAGTGAAGCAAGCAGCATGAATGACACAGACATAATTTTTTCCCTTGACAGCAAGTAGCAGCACCCGGTCAGAACAGATCTTGCAGCTAGAGTAAAGAAATGTAGGATTGTAAAAAATCCCTACTAATAGATGGGGAGGGAGAAATACTGAGCACACCATGAAACAACCACCTGAACTGCCAGAAAGACATGGCTGGTTTTCTACCAGACTTCGATGATAGATCCCTAAGTCTTAATACAGATCTCTGTCTAGCAGGTTAAACCTTTTAAGGTTTAAATGTCTCATGAGATCCACTTTTAACACACCAGAAAAGACAACTGGAAAGTGCAGAATCGCTCTGTTTTTGCGCCCAGTCAGAACACGAACAGTTCCTCTGTGGAGGCCACATGTGCCAAGAAGGACTAGGCTCCAGCTCCCAGTACTTGAGCAGCACTGAAGTTTTCATTCTCTGGATGGAAAGTACAACACTGCTGCTTATTCGCTCTGCAGACAAGTTAAGAAATCATCCAGTGTAGTCAGACAAAATTAAGTAAATGTGTCATTCGTTACCGGAAACCTTCTCCCCGATATCCAGTGACAGGATGTGTGGGAATGGTTCACAGCTGAGTCAGCGGAGGTTCAGACTAGATACATGGAAACATCTCCTTTACCAAGAGGGTAGTCAAACACTGGAAGAGGCCTCCTAAAGAGGTGGTCAATGCACCAAGACTGTCAGTGTTTAAGAGGCACTTGGACAATGCCCTTAACAACATGCTGACCTTTGGTCAGCCCTAAAGTGGTCAGACAGTTGGACCAAATGATCACTGTAGGTACCTTCCAACTGGAAAATTCTATTCCATTTATTGGATATTCAATGTTCCATTCAAGGAACATTCTTTTATACCAAAATGGCCTTATCTGAATGAGTGGTCTTAACTGAAGTTCGGGACATTCTCTTTCTTTAATTTGTAAATTTTTTTCCTGATACAAGTCAGGCATTGAGGCAGCACTGGAAGTAACTACTTCTAGAACTGTTCATCTCAGAACACTCAGATACTCTCTTGTCATCAAATTTCAGCTTATGGAAAAAACAACAGTCAGCTGAGAAACGGTAAGCGTCCCCTCAACAACCATATTCTGTCTCAAAGTAAAGCCAGTCAGAGTCAAGAGCAGTTTAGGAAAAACAGCTTTATTTGACATGGAAATAGACTGGGAAGTTCAAGGAAGCAACTGGACCAATGTCCCGGGTGAGGGGCTGACAACATCCCACAGCCATCTCAGGAACCACCTGATCCCCACTGCCATAGTGCCCCATACTTTACACACGATTCCCACTTCTCATCGTGCACCCTCACTTCCAGCGCGTGGCTCTTGGCTAAACTGTGCAAGTTTGCACCGACTGGCCAGTAAGGGACCAGTTAACAACACGAATTTCACAAGCCCACAATTACAAAACAGATATGAGCAAGTACTCTGTTGGCAATTAGAGCTCCAGCTTTATTTTATTTATTCTAGTATAAGAACAGATGTTGCAGTTATTCAAAGGTTTTCACAACCTTAATTGCTGACCTTAATTGTTGTTAATCTTTCCCATGAAGTGGAGACAGACAGACGCCACTCGTATTTTGTGAAGAAGATAGTGAGCTGCAGGGTATGAATAATAAAAGACAGTATTGTCTGCCTTCTCCCTCCTGTGTGAAATACAGGAGTATTGGGATTGGCCAGCAGCATGGAAGAAAAAGAACGAACTAATGACTCAGCTGTTTTATTTATTTTTTCGAAGGATGCATCTGCTACAGGGTCGAGCCATGACACTGACATTTCTTCCCCCTCCCTGGGAAGGGGTGAAGCTTCCAAGTGCCAGCTAAGGAAGTGCTGTATTTAGCCTTCACGACGCCTGAAACAGCTGATACACAAAGCACCCTGTCCACCTCATTGAGCATCACTAATGCTGTAGTATTAAACAGCAAAGTGTTGAGTTTCACAGGGCAATATTAGGTTTCATAAACAAGTTCTCAGACTGGACAAGAAAGCAGCATATAATTATGTGCTAGAAATGTTGCAAAAGACACATGAGAGCTTCTCAAGTCTTCTCCTGCGCTAGCGGGAGGCTTGCCTGACTTCTTGCTCAGGTGTGGAAATTTTATATCCATCTTTTTGCTGCCGAACTCGGAGATTTAAGTTTTCTAACCAAGAAGTACATTCCTCTGATTTTGTTCTGCCAAGTGTACTCAGAGATGTTAACTGGGTGTCCCAGTAATTTGAGACCAGGCAACGGAGAGGAGGAACGCTGAAGTTCAGAAATGAAACACAGGATGTACTGATGCTGTAACAGGCATGCCCTATAACCTAAGGCAGGAGCCCAGAAGTCAGGATAGGGAAGATCAATTTCATGTTTATGGTTACCTTCAAACAAGTGCCCAGAATGAACTTGGGGCACAAAGACCAGACTAGACTAGACTAGAATGTCATCAGCTACCAGTTCTACTGCAAAATACAGGAAATCAAGTCTTTCCCCCACCTCAAAACTCACCTTAACAGCAAACATCTTCAAGGATTCTTGACAGAAAGAAAAGGTAAGGACTGTTTTGGTCTTAGTTCCTTGGGAGATATTATATTTGTTCATCAAAATAAATAAACCAACAGGGCACCATGTACACCAAGTAACTGCTGACAGATTGCATTTTAAGAGCAGCATTAAAAGATTGTTATAAGTTCCACAATGGAAAGAATTCAGTCAAGATTTCTAAAGGAAAACATTAAACTACCAAGCTATTAACAGCTGTACATACCCTGTTATACCTCAAGTGATTTGAGCATAGCATGAAAGACGCTAAGCTATATCAGTTTTTAGAAATGAGTTCAAGGTAAATCCAGCGAACTTAAAAATCAGAAAGTGACTTCGTTTCTGAAAGAACTAGCTAAAACTAGATAACACAGATATGAATAATCAATTAGGGGGCATGAGGACGAATCAGTACAGCTTTTGCGGAAGTTATGACTCAAATCTACCCAAGATTTATAATACTGTATGAACAAGACACATGTGAACATTATCCCTAGGGACTCTTAAAAGGACATGAGCTGCTGTAGCGTGCAGGAGTGGTTCCCTCCTTAACACCCAGCCAAAGGATAACAGTTAAAGGCAGGAAAACACAGAACTTTTTTCCCCATACAAGGAGTCCTCAGAATGACCACAGTGGCCATTCTTTTCAACATATCCATAAGCTCTCTGAAATGTCACGAACAGGGAGGTGACACAAAGTTTGCCAGCAGTATGATGCGTTCAGTCAGAGCCGGAGCTTCATGCAAAGCACAGCATAGCAATCTCACGATCGCAAGCAAATGGGCACCCAAAAGGGCAACTCTGATTTAATTTCCACAAACTCAAGCCAAAGTGCTAGAAGAATAACCCTGCCTGTGTGTACCACTGAAGTGTCAGGAGTTTGAAGTATCATCTTAGAGGAAAGAGGGAGGGAAGGAAAAAAAAGCAGACAATACCTCACAAGGAAATTTAGTATTAAGAATCAAGGAACTGCCACAAGCAAAGCAGAATCATGACAAGTCATTAAACCCAGGGCACACCCACTTCTTGAAAACTGTGGGCTGTTATGACATTAAAAAGGTAAAACAGAATTAGAAAGAGTAGAGAGACGAGGAAATCCTATGGCAGAAACTAACAGTCCAGGATCATTTGGCACAGAAGAGAAGAGAGACACCTGAGGGAGAAAGAGGCAGACATTGAGTCAGTTATAGAGGACAAAGTGTCCAGAGAATAAACATTCCCTCTCAAAAGAAAAATTCAGAAAATCTGAAATGGATAGAAAACATGAAAATCTTTTCCACGGGGTGACTGGACTTCTCAATGTGTTTAAAAAATAATAATAATTGAGGCACGAGAAAGCTCAAAAGGGATAGCAATGATAGTGATGGATGCGCACACTCCAGATAACTGCAGAACAGCTCACCAGGAAGCAGATGGGTCTAAAAGCAGAGAAAAACTCCTTGCAGGCTTTCTACCTAAGCAACTGCAATTCAAATTAGCTTTTCTCTTTTTTAATTAATATTCCTGGCTGAGAATTACGGGTGCTAGACATTAACCTAATGGGGATGGTGAAGTAGAGCTGGAGGGACAGCCACATCACTGTGGTGCAGAGGCACCACCTCAGCACTGCCATACTGCATCCTCCAGAAAACACTGCACCAATCTCACAGATTTGCACCTTTAGCAATCTGGCACAGACCTAAAAACTACAGTTGCTAGGCATCCTCCATGTAACATTTACTTTTAACAGCAAGTCCCGCAGGCTGCTGCAGTATGCAGAAGGTAGAAGACACGCAGTCCGCGAGTTGACAAGCACATGCCTAAATGCTGGCTCTCTAYAACACACACCGTGATCTGCTTCGCCAAGGGGCCTCTCCCGCTATTTCCATGGCGGTTCGCTACATCCATAATGCAATACGTTTCAGCACTGAATACAAGAGGTGCTGTTCTCATAACGGGCATCTAGGAAGACCCTTCCTTTGCATTTCAGGCCAGGACAAACTGAAATCTAAGGTTTTAAAGAGCATGAAGCATCCTGCGTGATTAAGGAAACCTGATTAAGTCCTCCCAAAATCACAACATAAGGCCAACACCGTACTGAAAGCTGCTAAGAGACCACAGCTGAACAAAGCCTTGAACACCTCTTATCAGCTCTTTATTTTGAAAGAAAATGAAAAGCTACTTTCAAAACAGCATGAGAGTCACAACACCAAAAAGATTCTGGCTTTTTCATGTTCTCAAAATAGCACGCTAGAAAGATGTTTACAAAAATAGAAGTTTTAGGTGCATTTTGCTTTCATCTCGAGCATCAGCTCAAGTCTATCCAACACAGCACTTGCGTACAGCTCCATAAAGCATTCGCTCATCCACAATCCTGCTCTGATCAGTGGCAGAAAATTGTGATCAGATGCAGCCAACTACTTGAAAGCTCTCCAAGACAAGAGGATTCGGATGCTGGAGCATGCCTGCCCCTTCCCCATCACCTCACACATGCTGTGCACAGAGAAATTCAGATTCCTCTAACTTCCTTCACTGAAATCCAAGCAAGCTAATAGAAGGTGGCAGCCAGCAGCATCACCAAAAATAAAACCATCAGAGAGAAACTACTGAAGTGTAAAGTAATGCTTTGTTTCAGGAGGTTAAATGTGCAAGTTATTTTCACTGTACTTCTTRACATAGAAAAGCAAGCACCAAATTTCAAGAACTATACTCCCTTCTCCTCCATCCCCAGTAGGCAAACCAGGGAAAAAGCAACTGTCTTCAAACAGCTCCTCTGCACTTTGACCGCCCAGTTTCACCCTCTCTGCCCTTATGYGGGGCAGAGCAAAGCTCACTCATCGTGTCAGGGAGAGCACCGCTCCTCACCTCCCGCTCCCTGCCTTCTAGGAATTTCCCAAGCCAACACTGGAGGATTAGGAGCTGTAATGCTATTAAACACTGCGATATCAAAATGTGAACTAAAGCACATAAAGCTTGCCTTAGCAGGAGGGGTATTTTTGGTTGTTGGTTTTTTTTTTATTTTAACCTCTGGAAAAGCATCTAAGGAACACAGCGAGAAAGCAGTGTCAAAACTGGCAACTCTGCAAGCAAAACAGCCGAGTTTACGTGCACATTGCAGCCTGTCTGCTACTTCAGATCACTGATTGCAGAGCAACAAGTTATTCTCTCCCTAATTGGGTCCCAGTCTAAAATAGTCCTGTTATTTTTAGTACAGTACTTAAGTATCTGAACTGTGCCCTGTACTGCCAAAGCTGGCATGCATCCCTGGCCATACCAGAAATTCCGATATTAAACAAGAACACACATGCCACATAGCCAGGCCGACGTTTGTTCTTCTGCCTTGTCTTTAGTGGGCGACTTTAAACGTTAACAGCCAGCCAAAAATGGCCCAGGCTTATATGCTAATTCTGCGTTTAAAGCCTCTCTCCCAGCTACTGTGCAACAAGAGAATCAACCCARCAAGGAAAGACCGAGGGTTGCAATACCACTGATTAGATAGAGACAGTCTGTTTTTAGGGCACAGGTAGAAGATAAGAATGGGATTATTTCATCTCCATTTTGCTTGTTGTGAGTCCATACGAGTTCTGGGGCACTGTAGGAGAGGATAAATCCAAAATGCACTGTAAATCACTCCTCTTCTGTCCCCTTCCACACTGCACATACACTATGGATTAAATTTAAACTAGTCAAGAAACAAAAGGCCTGTGTTAAATATGTTTACACACACCACAGAAGGAGGATTATGTAAGCTCTGTCTCACAAACAATATGCTTCTTCTGCAGAAGAAATGAGATGATCAAAGCAAGACTTGTGCATGTTTCTAAGTCAGTCTTCCCACCTTCCATCACAGGGGTGACAACCGTCCTGCAGCATGCTAATTCTGTAGTGCAGGGAGCAGAACAAAATCCAAAATACCCATACACTGCTCCAACAAAGCCTACCTGTCACCACAAGCTGACTGTCCCTTACCTTGTGCTTCCACTGTAATCTCGTTTTTGTTAGACCAGGAAGAACAAGTTCCCAGGAGGAATTTACTCTGTCCTTTTACCAAGTACTTTGCAGCAAGGAAGTCAACTCTATGAAAGAGSTTTAAAGACAAAATCCTAACCTGAAAGACGGCTGCCAGCCAACAAAAATTTGTTAGTCTCTATTACCACCAGACCATCTGTTCTTGAAACTGTACGTTCCTTTTCAGAAGGGTTCTTATTTTGTGAACAGCATTAGCATTGTTCACTCTCTCCACTCTGTCAACATCCCCTTATCCAACATGCTTCTAGATCTGGTGGTGACACAAGACTAAGCCTCTAGTTTATCATACCATTATTTAGTCATTTTGGGTTCATCAGTATATTTCAGTACTTTCTATTTTCAATTATTCTAATCTCAGACAGCAGCAGAAGCAACATATATAAAACCTTTCATGGCTTCTGAATTATGGCTGAGCTGATCAGGGGCACCAACTACATGTTGTTCTCAAACYCAAGTCTGACAAAAACAGCTGAGGCGAAAATTCAGTCTTTTGGCATTTGCCCTTTCACCATTTCAGTATGTTGAATCTGGATGAAAGAGCTTGCTTTGTATTTGAAAAGAACTTTCTGCCACTRGGTGTTTGTTCTCTCTCATCTCCAGTTTGTAGTTAATCCTCAGACCCAAGATATTTAAGTTTTGCTGTTGCCCATACATGACAAAGAGCAAGCAACAGTTAGTCCTGCCTCGCTAGCTAAAGAGGTCAAGCAAAGTCCATCCATCTGCGCTCCACTAAAAGAGCAATAGCCTGCAGACAATTATTGCAATACCAAAATAAGTGAAAGTGAAACAAGAGACATCAAAAACTCATTCTGTAATTCCACAGCAATAAAATAATGATTAAGGGCAAGGTCAGTCCACTCATGACTTTCTGAGAAAAGCCAAAGGTAACAAGATCAAAAYAAAAAAAAACCCCAAACTATTACTAGTGATGATAGGATAGGGAAGGGGTGGGGGGGGGAGAATCAAGTTTCTCTCAAATTAGCTAGTTTTCATGAAACTCAGTCATGAATTGAAAGTTTGGATTTTTTTTAAAGCTTCAAATCATTAACAGTTATTTTTGAAAGTTCATAGTGGATTGACAAGGCAGCAGAGGCTGGAGAATGGCAAACAGTGATATCCTACAGAAGTGGGAGGGGAAAGGAGCAGAAAGAAAAACATTAAGAATGATACTTGTTGCTTAATTCGCACATTTGCCATTAAACCCATCTGCTAGCACCAAGAAGAAAATAGAAGACTGAACTCAACAAAACCTGCCTGTTCACRTATAAGCCAAGTCAAACCAACTCAACATCCTACTATGTCAGAATAATATATTTTAGGAACACAGAAGCAGTAGGCACTGAATCTTGACACTAGCAAAACTACATGAGAAGATTGAAATCATATTCTTACAAAAAGTTAAGAAAACTTTGTCATRCTGTTATCAATGCAAACGGTCATGGCAGATTTGAAAGTGACTGGGCAACTGCACTGACTTACATTTGCTTGGAATGTCAAAAAAAATTGGAATACTCACAAAATAGCCTGACATACCGAATAACCTCTGCAGAGATCTGCCCTGGTCCCACGCTATTCTAACACTAACGATCTAGATAATGAAGGAGAAAATGACACTCATTAAACTTGGAGAAGCTGCTAACCTAAAGCTGTCAGCTTGCTGAAAGACTTAATTCAAAGCAAGTTTTAGAAACGGGAAAATTCTTTGTTGAGAAGGAGGCAAATACCATAGAGGAATGTATAGAGGAACATATGTGAGAATCATGAAGCAACAGTTCTGTTCTACTTGTGGCTGATAAAGCTTCCAGCACGAAGCTGTACCCAATCTTCAGCAAATTTCAGAAAAGATCAACTGGAAAGAATCCAAGCAAAAGCAATAGGAACATCACAGAATTAGAAAAACATGACATCTGGGAGGAAAAAAGAAAAAACAGAATTAACTGGAGCTCAGCCAAAAGAAGCAAAAGTAAGGGTCATGATGCAATCTTTCAAATCTATGAAAGCCTGCTGCAAAGAAAGAGGGAATAATCTGTTCTCCATGCCCACAACTCTCAGAAGAAACAGAAAGGTTTAAAAAGCAAAGATTTAGCAAAACATTACTGAGTGGAATGGCAGGGAGGGTGTGGAGTGAGGGCACAGGGAAAAGATAAAAGAGAAGCACCAAGTCAAAATCGCTAAAAGCAGAAAAAAAAACAGTGAGTCAACAGCCAAGACCATCTAAGGAATTGGCAGTTTCCCCCAATCACTGCTACCAAGCTGCCATCAAAACCACAACTATACTCCAGCTTTTCATTGACTAGTTGACCTGCCTAAAGTCTCCTCTCCAGATCCAAGACTGTGCTACAAGAAAAATAAGCTGCATTGTCTCCTTTCTTTCTTCAAAGGACAGTACTTAAAATGAGAATACCAAGAAGCTGCTACCGGCTGTAAAGTTCAGCGCTGAAATGTCCTAAAAAAAAAAAAAAAACAGCAAAAAAAAACCCCAACCAACTCAAAACCTTAGGCATTAAAATACCTTTTTAAAAAGTCTAATAAGGTACTTGCCTCTGTTGATACACGGATCCAGCTATGTCGTAACACTGCAAACAAACCAGAACCTGACAACAGAGGAGCACAAGGCAATACTCTCAGCCCTAGGAATCCTGCTCTCCAGTCTCATTCTGGAAGACAAATAGCAGAAACACCACTGACTGTAATGTCTTGAGTATTTTTTAATGCTCAGCCACAATCTATGAGCTGTAGACCAAAATCTTTTGGTTTCACTGCCTGTTAGGTTTTTGAAGGATGCAAGGAATAGAGAAATCTCTTTTCCAGAAGCGGGTGAAAGATAATAATCTATACATGGCTACCCCAGCACAATTAACTGGAGTCAGTACTGCAAGGTGCAATCCTATCATTTCTGCAGCTTGGCACTAACACTTACTCAGCAGCAAGCATGTCTGGAAGTTTAGGGGGGGTGAGGGTAACCAACAAAACCTCAATCCCTTCCACTTTTTTTTTTTAGCTCATGGACTGTGAGCACTGAATACACCCACCAGTGTATTCCACACTGCATTTGTTCTCACTATGCAAAACCTCTGGGAATATCTACAGGAAATGAACTCTGATTAGACATAACTGCAAGCACTATCATCTTATTCAGCCAATTTTCTTTCTCCAGTCCCCCTCCCCACAAACTACAGTTTGACCTCCACCATTTGCATCAATGAAAGTAGCTGGGGATAGGCATTTCACAAATCTCCCAAATCCAGCACTCCTGGGTACAAGACTTATTTTAGCCTTTAACCACGCAACTGGAAGATATTTAAGCATGCCACAGAGGCTTAAGGGAGGCTTTGAAATTGCATTTGCCTTATGTTGWGCACGTCAAAAAGACAGTCATTTGTTATCTTTTCTTGAGTATCCCTGAGTAAGATGCTGATGCAAAGATAAATATTCATAAGGCTAGCTCATGCAGTTTTCTTAAATCTGACTAGATCCCTCTTGTTTTAAGAAGTAGGAATTATATGTAAATATCACAGCAATGGAAGATGTAGGAGTTAAGATCAGGTTTCTGTGCATGGGAGGGACCCACTGTGGATTTACAGGATTAGTGGCAGTGCCCATCCCTCCCTATCAGGAATGACCCTCTGCTCTCCACTTTGCATCTTYACAGCTGCAGATACCGGGATCTCGGAGCATGAGGCTGACAGCCCACAAAGGCAAAGCACTAGCCGCTCCTAAAGAGTGACAGGGCTGGGAAACGGAAGAAGGGAAAACAAAATGGTTCAAAAATATAGAATCAATAGGTGTAGACATTTGAAGTCAAGAAAGGTGAGTAGGCATTACCATTTCATGGAGTTCAACTGTGCCACGGTTCACATTCAGCAGAAGCATTTTTGCTCAGGTGCCTCACCATGTGGTTATCCCTGGAATCCCTGGCTGTCCAAACAGACACCAGACCACAGGACATGGCACATAAACATCTACTCAAAAGTGACACTTGTGGTTTAGACCAGGACCGAAGCCAGGCCAAGTCTTAGACGTGACTTAGCTACCTGTATCCCAAGTGGGATGTTTACTATGCGTTGTGGCAAAGATACTCATTCTCTCCCCCTTTTTTTCTTGTTCCTAACACTTCCTCCACCTTTGGAGAAGCCATCATCATCTCTGAGAATTTAACTTCCATGAGCTGGGACGTGGGAGCAAACAGAGTGATACAACCATCACACAGGCAGAACACAGCCACTAAAAACTGCAGGCTTTTCTCATACAGATGCCTCACAGCAGCTCCAAAAAAGTACTAGCATTACTCCAAAAAGATAATCATATCAGTAAGCATTTTCAGAGCCATGATTTAGCCATGCTGTGGGTGAAGACATGCCCCCACCCATCATATCATCTTCACCTGAGGAGGGTGAGGGTGCAGCCTACTTTTTCTTTTCTCTACACCACACTAGAAAGAGACACATGATTATGGAAGTCAATCAGATTCCTTCTCCTATCACACTGCTGAGAAGTGGCTGCACTGCGAGGGAGAAAAAAGCTCCAAAAGATCAAGTGGATGAAGAAGCCGAGCTGCATCAATATTGCTGTTTGTTCTGCCTTCTCTTCTAGGTTCTCACCATGGCTCCAAAACTCTCTCCTTTAAAGCAGCTTTCCCTCTCCCCTCCCAATGCTACAAAACACACATGAGCAGAGAGGTCACTTAGAAACTGCTAATCAAACGCTCCAAACTGGACTGAAATGGTTTCTAATATTTCGTTTTCAGTATGTATCACAATGAAAAAAAAATCCAACCATTTTTAGTTTGCCTTCATCTACATTCTTAGATAAATTTTAGCTCTTTAGTCTGTATTCAGTTTTTCCTCTCTAATAATGGGATAGTTCAATTCTTTCTTATGGGATGCAAAAGGGCAGGAGACTTTGCAGTGCTCCCCAGTGGAAGATGACATGATAATTCAAAGCTTTATAGGTTAGGTCAGTTTTAGGAAACAGCTACTTCACATTGCTCTGCTTTGGTTTATACAAATCCTGTTACTTCTTCATTGATCAGGCAAATATTTAGGAAGATTACTGCCATGCTACAAAATCATCTTCATTGATAAAATAACACATTTGCAATCCAGGCTGCAATTAWAGCAAAAGGGTTGTAAATAGACTCTTCTAATAAAAGTGGCAGATAGTCAATAGTCATTAAAATTCATTTAAGCTACCTGGAATATTTGGTTAATTTTAAACTGCTAATGGATTTCAGAAACAGCATCTCAGGTCAAAATCACTTTTAATACAACCTTTCAGTCCACTGGTTTTCTAAGGACCTCATTTGACACGGCTAAGGTGTCAGGCATCCTGAGTTAACCTGTTACAGCAGTACTTTCAAAAGGATCCCAGAAGACTGTAGGAAGACTTAACCTGAAGCTCCCTCCTCCAAGCCTCTCAGCTCCACACACAGCCAGAGCCCTGGAAAGCTTCCACACCACCATCAAGCCCAGCAGCCCCCCAGTCCTGCTTGGAACTTCAACATGAACCAACCCTGCATACACCACGTTGCTGAAAGGCTTCACCCTAAGGTCCCAGGGATAGCAAAGAAGTGTTGGATCAGCACGCATTGAACTGCAGAGGAGATACACCTCTCTCAGACACGATAAAAGGGATGTAGAATACACCAAATACAGCCAGAGTACACAAAACTAGTTAATTTCAATTGAAACCATGCTAATGATGCCCTAAATCCTGACCTGCAGAAGGACGTTGGCCACCCTTGTCCACGAGAAGCAACACATTCTTCCTTCATCTTTTCCCCTCATCTTCCCACACCAGGTAAAGAGTCAGCTTCATCTGTGGATCAGTATAAGGCCTTTACCAACCTCCAGCATACTGCTAAACTATGTCAATGCTCATCAAGAATCCTTCATGAGCAAACCTTCAATATCCACAAGGTATTTCAGAAAATCTGTTTTCACAACCCTAAGCTGCATATACGTCGCCCACTCGAGGGAGAGAAATGGTGTGTTTGAGTGTCTAGGAGAGGAAAAAGCATGGCCAAAGGGCTGCTGGGAAAAGAAGATGATATTGCAGGTAGGCAGCCCTCACCATAGAGAAGCAGGTGGAGCAGAGAAAGCCACTTTGGGAACCACCAGGCTTTCAACACCGTAAGTCAGGATTTTAAGAGTTCACAAGCTCCTCACACAAAGGACACACTTCCTTGCTTGGTTTCAGAGTTATAACTGCAGAATTAGAGGATACTGGCAGGAAGAGGTGATTAAGACCGCCTACTGGATGAAAGCATCATTGCCCACACAATGCAACAATTTACGGCTCTAACACAGATTTAGGCAAAAATTCACTCTGACCACAATGCTTGATCTGTAGTCAAACACTGACTATAGACAAGCCGCAGTTGCGCACAGGAAGAAAGCTTCAGTCCCCACACACTCTAAAAAAATAAACACAACAATTAATTTCAAAAAGTACTCGTCCCATGAATGCTTCTCTGGCTGGACGAATCTTCTCTGAATCACTGCCGAAGTCAGTTATAGATATGACATGGCTGAAGGCAAGCATACAAGTGGGCCAGACATCCTGAGAAGGGGAAGAAACTTGCCATCTGTACGCAACCACATTAGTGTGCCCATAAAATTACTGCTCRTTCATTACTTCCTTCACCTCAACAGCCCCAAAACCTAATACAGCTATGCAAAGCAACATATGAAGCATTATGAGTAGCATTTGTTATAAAACCTGATTCAGCAGCTGATATAGCATGCTCAAAGTAAAACACAGGGTATGGGAAGAACATTTAATACACATTTTGCCACTCTCCAAATGACTTTGCAAAAGACAGAAACAGTTTCTAGATGGAGGCAAGTCCCTGTAGTAAAGGCTGAGAAAAGATCTCTTCCTCCATCCATCCAAGAGTCCATGTATAATGGAGTTGGTATCCAGCCAGAAAGACTGAGCTAGACAAAACTCAATCATTTTTGTGCTAAAATTATGGAAAAAGCTACTCAGAAATGTTTCTGAAGAGAAACCCCAATCACTGCAGTGCAATCCAGAACCCAAGAACCTGAACTCCAGGTCTTCCTAAACTCTGTTTGGTAAAAAGAAGAAAATCCATGATGTGTCACCTTGCCCCCAGAATTATTCCACATTTACCACAGACAAGAATAATAACTGAAATTACTGGAGAACTTACTTTGGTTTTCAGTCTGCAGGGTGGTTGGGTTTTTTTTTTTCCAGGCTAAAGCAGACTAGCTTTAGCAAGGCTGAGAAATTGCAACTCTAAGGCAGCCCCTCAAGAATCACAAGAGTTCACAGGCAAAATCTGCCCTGCAGCCACCAAGACCATTTCCTAGCAGACACAAGCAGTCACCTCTAATGACTTTGGCTACAGAAACCCTCCTTGATCAGAGCAGAGCGGCCGAACCAGCTTACAGGCAGCCCTGGGATTCTGAGACTGGGAACACTTGAGACATTCCAGGAAAAAAAAAAACATTTCAGCTGGTAACTGGTCTGAAACAAGTATGTTTTACCACTACATTTCAGAGCAAGTCAACCAAATCTCTGGTGTTTGAACAGCTATTATGCTTGCTATTTTTCGTAATATGAATAATGATGGATTTATTACCAGTTACTTCCTCAGTTGCTCTGTTTTATGACAATCATATAGTAAGATACATCTACACATACCTTACATAATCTCCTGAAACTGTGAAGGTGCTATCTTCTTTAAATGTACAAGAGCAACAGTAACATTTTTGTCACGGCTGAGTTGCTCAATAAAAAACCCCACCTAGCACCAACACATTTCACATGCATTTTATGAAAACAACTCATAGCAACACAGGTCCATTTTATTACAAAAAGAAGTAAAATTAAAAAGCACAAATAAAGACAACATTGCTTTGATCCACATTCCAGGGCAGCACTGAGATCAGACACAAGGTCAACCCCCACACATTGCAGAAAACTCCCTTCGACAGGTAAACCTTGCAATTACAGGCAGGCTCTGGAGACCCTCTACAAAGCCAGGTCTAGTCTGTAGCTTGTTTGCTTTTGTAGCTCTGTAAGATTTTTTGAAATTCACAGAGAAAAAAAAAMMACAAYAACTTTGCTGGGTTGCCAGAAAAATCAGTAGGCTTCCCCAGCCAAGCTGGCCCAGTAGTTTGCTACCACTGAAACGAGATGCTACTTATTCTCTCCCATTTCTCTCCTTTTCCTTGGAAGAGCACCTCACCTCAGCTGCCTCACCACATGCTTCCAAGAACTGATCCTATCCTTTAACCAGGACAGGTGAAGAAAACCAATCCCAGAAAAAACAAGTACACAGGGTAGCCTTCCTACCCAGTTACAGAGTCAGCCATGCACACAGGTAGTGAACCGYGAAGTTGGCCCAAGGTAAGAGACCCGAACACTCTAACAAAAACATCTTTTGGTAGCAGCAAGCTCTGAGCATGGCCCACACCCCTTGGGAAATGAAGACATGCCTCTCTTCCAGGGAAAAAGTTTCTTCACCTCGCTGTAGATCTTGCACACAAAAAGAAAAATTAGTATTTCAACACTCAGAGATAACAGTGACTCACATCTCTGATGGCTGCACATGTGCTGTCTCTCTGGAACTCTACTGAGCACTGTCAAATTGACCTGAAAGGCAACTTTGCATCACCTATAGATATGTCACCTTAGCTCATGTGAACTTTAAATGAGACCCCCTGGGGAATAAATCTTGCTTAGGAAGAGCTGGACTGTTGGACATTAAGGACCCAGAAAGTTCTCAGAGATGAATACAAAAAACAAAGTCAGGCTGTAACAGCACAAGACTCCTTCATTCAACTTTTCAAAATTGTCCATTTTCCAAATACCTGTGAGAACTTCTCCTGCTCCTGAGAAGAAGAGTTGAACCATCTGCAAGTAAACCAAGACAAATCATACATTTACCAAAATTAGCTAAGACTAGGAAGACATTTTGCAACGACACTCTACTACTGAAGGTTGTATCAGTACTGTTTTCCAAAGGAGACTGGGGAGTGAAGTTATCCAACAACTCAACCAGGCATTACAAGTACACCACACACCTAAACTGCATCAGCTGCAACAGCCTTTACAGTGCTCCTCAGACTTCCCATGTGTTGAGTGTAATCCACCTTTGCTAGCAAAGAACTCCACAGAGACTTTTGCTGACCTTTTTTACAATCAGCTTTAGAACAAAAAAATGCATGCCGAATAAGAAATAAGTCTGAGTACACATTAGAGATGTCAGCAACTTGAACAGCATTTGCTCTCCACTCCTATAGCTTATCTCAGTCTCCCTGCTCAACTGGAAAATAAACCCAATGCCTCTTTGAAAACCTTACACAGTCATTACATTTAGCATTTGAAATGCTATAATAGCCTACCAGTAAAATATATTGAATCATTTCATGAAAATCATGTATAGTCTGTGACATTCCATTCTAATCATTTCTAGAGCATCATAAAGGGCKGTTTTGATTGCTTTCCCCTGACAGGGCTGTCCTGGTTTCAGCTGGGGTAGTTATTTTCTTTCTAGAAAATGGTACAGCGCTGTGTTTTGGATTTAGGATGAGAACAATATTGATAACACACTGACGTTTTAGTTGTTGCTGAGTAGCGCTCACACAAAGTCAACAACTCTTCAGTTTCTCACCCCACCAGTGAGCAGGCTTGGGGTGCACAACAGACTGGGAAGGACAATAGGCAGGACAGCTGACCCAAACAGGCCAAAGGAATATTGCATACTATATGGCATCATGCTGAACAAAAAAAATGGAGAGATTCGGCTGGAGGGCGRAGACCTGCTGCTTGGGGACTGGCTGGGTATCAGTCAGCGGGCGGTGAGCAATTACAGAGTTCAACATTTGTTTGTATATTCTCTTTCAGTTGTTATTATTTATCTTCCTTTTCTGTTCTACTACACCGTCTTTATCTCAACTCACAAGTTTTGCCTTCTTTCCAATTCTCTTCCCCACCCCACTGGTGTGGGGGGAAGTGATTGAACAATTGTGTGGTGTTTAGCTGCCTGACAGGTTAAACCACAAGGGCCTTTGTTATAATCATCATTTAAAAACTAAAGCTAGGTGCCCAACAGCCAGGGAGGGAAAAAAAACCAAACCAACAACAAACCAACCAGCCGACCAGGAAAAAGAACCAACACCAGCAAAACCACCCACTTTTGGCCTCAATGTTTTAGACTTCAGAATTCCTGGAATTAACTATTTCATAACAAAACAAAAGATGACAATATTTCAGCTGGTGAGCTATTTCATAAAGTGTTAAAAAATGCCTGCATTCTGTACGTAGATGATGGCAAATCTGCCTCTAGCAGAAGATGCAGAGGAAAGAAGTACACTGTCCTCACAATCATGCTATACAGACATGCTTCTCTTGGAAATTGTTTACTACATGGCTTGCTGTGACCACATACAGTAACTGGAACATCACAGTTAAAGATGGACAGGATAAACAAATGCAACCTGACCCACTGAGAAAGCATCTGCCAGCACTTGAGCCATTGTTCTGCACAGTATCAAGGCTTGAATTCTGACATAATCCCCTGACATCTCGGGTGATGTCAGCACAAGCAGCTATTAGAATGAAGAATGATCACCCACAAGACATTAATTCAGGAAGAATCAATGGCCTTGCAATACATATTTCTCCCTTAACATTCTCCTAAATGGACTTTAATACATTTGAGCCAGAAGGGAAAGCAGGCCTTTTAAGAAAGCTTGTGATATTTTTGTCTTGTGCCAAAGCCTTCTGAATTTTTAGCTTTTCCAACTCCTTGAAGTTTAATTCCACACTTGTGCTTTGATATAATAAAAGCTCCTCATTCCTTTCCAAGGATGCTCAGAGCTTTAACAGTACACTAAGCAAGACCAACCTACAGATTTTACCTTCCCCCAGTCCTTCTCACCCCCTCTCTCAATTCCCATTTAAGGAGAGAACATTCTCCTATCTGAATCTGTACCTAGTAGTTTGGCAGAGATGAACACTACAGAAAAGAAGGAAAGAAGAAAGGGGGGGAGGAAAAAAAAAAAAATCACCTCCCCATTTTTATTTCAGCCTTGAAAACTTCTGCTCTAAACCTTTCTAATATACAACTATCTTGTCTGACCATCCTCCATTAAAATCAGTATCTGGGAAAATTTTTCCAGCAGTTTTTTCTCTAGTAAAGGATTCAAATCCTTGCTGCCAGTTAGTTTTGACATCTACAAATATATGAAGCATGCACAGACACAGAGCCCAGTTGCCACTCCCCGTCCAAAGATACGTTAAAAGTGTCAAATCAGAATCACAAAACCACAGATTGTTCACTAAGAGAAACACCTGCAGTGAAAGAGATCTGGGTGACATCTTACGGATTCCCTTCCCCACAGTTTCAAAATATAAATTAAGACCTGAAGATGACCTAGAAATAAAGTCAAGCAAAGGAAAAAAAATAAGTTCTGAAAACTTAGTCTATGCTACAAACCAACAACATGAGTTTGGACAGAGCCGCAGCCACTCGATCAAGTCATCAAAAAGACAGAATTTAGATCCTGGGCACTGAAAGAAGTTTCTAAGTGTTCATGAAGTGCTAATCTCCACTATGAAAAGAGTCTACAGACACAGAGATTCTCCCTGCTTATTGATTTTCTCACCAGGGATGCATAATGGAAGAATGATACTGGTCTCATGGAGTATTATCCACCCTTACTTATCTGCCTTCAGCAACCACAGGCTCAGCTTGAATGCACCCGCTCAGTTTCTCAGATTTCTCTGCTGACACAAATTCTGCAGCAAGAGCGTGAAGGGAGTGCGAGGACCACAGTCTGAAGTTTACTGTGTGAACAAACGTAGAAATCCCCACTGCTGCTCAGCAGGAGGGCTCCTTCCCACTGGGCTATAGGTTTATTCCAACAGGATGGCATGGTATTTCCTCTATGGTTTGTCTGCCAGGAAAGTCATTTCCTATTTTTGTCCTGTTGTGAGCTAGTAGAAGCTGGCATCGATGGAGGCTGGGAAGAATGAGAGGCTGGTTTGCTAGTGGTTTAACCAAACATGTGTTTACAATTACCCCATTCATCATGTCCTGTCTGTGCAAAGCTGTCTTTTTTGGAATTTCCCCATGGTCCTTGGGTTTGGCCTCCAGAAAAGCTGAAACAGACTCACTAAAAAATACATTGTTTGAATATTACAGATAGAGCAATAAAACTGTCCAATGGTTAATACTGTAATCATTAAGTCAATTGTTGGGCATTAAGATCAACATAGCTGCTCAACTTGTTGCTGTTGGCCTAAGGATGACAGCTCAACAGCAGGAGGGTAAGATAATGGGAAAACCTCTTGCAGTCTTCCCCTGGAGTTCAACAAAAGAATACAACAGAAACAGGACACCATGTTTCTCTCTCAGATATTCTACAGCGTCTGCCCACAAGGAGAGAATGCAGAGATGGTTGTGGTGTTCCCAGTAAGTTTGTCTAGGGCACTCATCACCTCTGCATCCAAGGACCATGACTATCACCATAGCACCGAAGCTCTTTTCAGAAACACATTGCAGAGTATAATAAAGTCTTGCAGCCCCTCTCACCCTCTCCCCAATTTTCACTTCAAGGACGAATAAACAGTGTCTGTCCAGTCTTCATGTGGTAAAGGGTGAGTTTCTCACTGCTGATCCTTTCTCCAAAAAGAGGTCAAACTATTCTAGCAAATAAGCCTTATCCCATCATACCTGAACGAGCATAATCTCAAAGACACCAGTCTTGAAAGCTGCAAAGAGCTCCAAAAGAGATATATTTCACCTCTCTCAGTATCGACATGGTAGACTTTCATGCCATGTGCCTAGATCATGCCAGGTCTAGTCTGGCAATCTACAAGCTTGATATAACCTGTAATTTTACTTCATATCATTCATCAGAACAACAGATTTTCCTCTACCACTTTACTCTCTCCGAAGTTATCATTTGGTACCCAGGGATATAATGACTTACCAAAAGTTTCCGAAAGGCTTCAGGAAGAAGGTCCCTCACACTAATTTACAGTAGCAGTTACATGCCGTATTATCCATGCTACTGGAGAAGTTCTCCTACTCAGCTAAAAAGATCATCCACTTTAAAACAACTCATCTTCATGACAGACAGCTTTTGCTGTAGCCATTCAGCACTGGTAATCTGCATTCCCCAAGGGTTAACTAATCGGGATGCAATTAGCAGGTTTCATTAAAAGCTCTCTTGACTTGTAAATGAGAGTTAGTGTTGGGCTTCGAAGAACCTATGTTATTTATTCTGACTTTACTCTGGTTCAGTGTACACTTGAGTCTCTGGCCAATGCCACTACAGGTTGTTTGCTGTAAAAACACAAGCAGCCATAAAGCTGCCCCCACCTTCTAACGGAAAGTGACTCGCCCAGTGCTCAAAATCTYACTTTCGTGAGTGACTCCTCACCATTAAATACAAATCTCTGGTCTCTTCTGTTACAGAGACTAGGAAAGACAGAACTGTTCACAAAGGCACTACTCTAAACTAAGGGATGAACTTGCAATGCCTTCCATCCTGATAGCCGCTTTCACCCACTCTGCATGAACTGATCCATCTACAACTTATGAAAAACCCTAGGAAGGCAAAGAGGGAGGTAAGTTTTCAGTCAATGGATGCACATTAGTGTGAATGTGCACATCTCTTTATTAAAGAGTGTCAGGATACCTTGGCACTGATATTCAGTGCTCCTATGTACATTCGAAGTCCAAAAACTGCTAGAAACCACAACCACCACCACTTTCAGATGAATGTACCTGTATGAAAAATGTAGTGTCTCTCTGCATCAGGTATCTGCTGAAGAGACAGTATCCAGGGGAATAAAACATGTAAGAAAAGGGAATGCAAAATATACCCAACCAAATCTTACAAAGTCAGGCTATTCTGGTTGTTTCATCACTGAAAAGATTAACAGTCCATTTGTAGACAGGATGCCTTATACTGATCAACAGTTTTCTTTAATGCTGCACTCACAGTGGAATCTGGCTTCCTAGGATAGTACTCTCCACATTCACAATGCAGCAGAGGAGCCATATTGAGCTAAAGGCAGAACTGCTGTCCAATTCAACAGATGGCATGAGAATAGGAAAGACCTGGCACAGGACTAGTTCAGAAGTGCACAGTTCAACATGTATAAAGAGAAGTCAGTGAGGTGACATCTGTTTACTTCATAATATTATGTTTCACAACAACCACTGGTTTGGGAGAAAAAGTGATGGGAAACAAGACTACTTTGCCACATCCAAGTTCAGACTGCAACGTGCTCTCCTGACCAGCAGGCAGTGCAAGGATAGCAAACCTGTAAATAAAGCTCAATGCTAATAAAAGGATTCCTTGGCAACCTCGCTCCTTGTAATTCCTAAAAAAGATTGTGGGGTTTCAACTTTTCGGTAAAGGATCTCCATTCCTAGATTTCCCCGAGCGAAGAGTCGCAACTGGTATATTTTGGACATGGCCAGGAGCAGGTCCAGTTTCCAAGAAAAACAATCCTAACTTCTTAGCCTGCTTTCCTACAGAAGGAGGCTTATGCAATCACACTGTAGCCAAGCCAGTTGGCAAGCTGCATGCAAGCCTGACAGAGGCAGAGGTCTCAAGAGTTATCTTCCTTGTTTGTGAAAACACTGGGTCAGGTGGGCACACTTAAGAAACACTGCACTGTGAACTGGCATCAATTCTCCCATAGCTGAGATAAATCCAAAGAAAAGCAGGCTCCTTAGTCTTAGTTTGGACAGAAACTTTGGCTAAAGTGAAGAAAAGCTTTTCCCTTGACCCCATTAATAAAGTTCACTCAGAGGTTTAGAATAAAAAGGCCAGCAGAAAATAGTAAGGGGTTTTCACCGCAGTGTTTGCTGCAACTAGTGGAATTTTTACTAGATCAAATACTTAAATGCATCCTAAAAAATGCATACCACTGGACACCAAAAGCCCCCTCATCTATTCCCCCACCCCAGATTTCAGTGGTCTGAAGAAGCACCTGAATGCATCTCACACACAAAGACCCACACGCTTCCCAAGACAGAGCTCTGCTGGTCTAAGCAGAAGTTTTACCTAGAAATCTGGCCTCATTTAGCACCCTCACCTCCATAACCACACGTAGAGAGGCACAGCAAAAGCGAGCAACAGCAGGGTCCCGCCCAGAGTGACACTACCCGGGAGCCCCTCGGCTTGCCTGCTGCCACTGCTACGCGCAGGGAAGCTGACGGTGCCTCACTGTCTAGAGGGACATCTGCTCGTTTGAGGCTGTCAGAAAACAAAATCCCAGCGCAACACACTGATGCTGCTGGCAGAAGCAGCACATGACCCAGCTATGCCTCTCCTCTGCCAGCTGGGAACTCCCTGCCTTGGAAGGATACCTTCGCCAGAAAGATCCAGATACTTTTTGCCCATTTAAACCCCAAGCACAGATGAGAACATGACCAAAGGTTTCTAAAAACCCTTTGTGACAATTCTTGCTGGAGTCATTTAAGTGCTCGCAAGACAGAAGGCTGCAAACACTTGTTTTATTCACAGAGTGCACACTATACACTTCAGCAGAACTGAGATGCAGAGATCCATTTTGCACTCAGGCAGTGCTTTTGGACTATGTAGTAAAAAACACAGGAACAGACTACCGAAATCCAGGTGTGGCTGTGTGTGAGGATGAAAGCCAACTCACACAGTGCTAACAGAAGGGACAGTTTGATTAACAAAACCAAGGAAAACTATGGAAGTACCACAAGATCTTTAACATGTAGCCAGGGCAAACAAGACCTACTTTAAGAACAAATAAAGTCCAAGTGAAAAAAATAAATCAGACTATAACATGGTAAAATGATCACTCGAGGCAAGCGTCAAGGACTGCTGCTCTGTCCGTTTACTGTTTGCAGCAAGGCTACCACCACTCTTCAGGGCTTTGCTGTTTGCAGTGCATTGTGCTGAATTTTAAAAAGAGTTTGGTTCTGGAGACAGAAAACCCAAACAGACTTGATACTAATGTATACCTGTACAAAGACAGCCAGAGGAGTACAGTTCTGGAACAGCTCTCCTTCTCATGCTGCACTGAGAGGTTAAGCCCTGCAGGAAGACTAACAGCATGGGAAGAGCATCCTGCTCACCTCCGCACCCTGCCTCAGCCCCAAAACGAACACGAAGCAAAGCCAGAGCCCCCACTTAAAGTGTATTTCTCCTTTTCCATGCAGGTTTTCTAATCTCCATGCATTTGTGGGGGTTTTTTTTAAACCTGTCCTCATAACTCACTCCTTTTAATCCCAGGATTAGCCTTGTTGCCCTTCTCCGTACCTTTTCTAGAGCTGTAACTACTAGCATCTAAATGCAGGAATAGATGGAGCTGGAGTGTTAATGCATCCTTGCTACACATCCCACAACATCTCTGTTAAAACACATAAGCATCTTTATGAGTCAAAACAAATTCAACCGCCCCTTAGAAACRTAACTTAAGGTGGCAGATGCCCACATCCCTCCTATCCCCTGCCCTTCTTGCTTCCCCCCAAACCCAAATTCATTCTGCTTTAGTGAAGGGAAGAGCAAACCACATTCTTTGGGTCTCTTTTAGAAAACCTGATCAATGCTGCTTTGACATACCAGCAACACATGTTCCCATTTCAACAAATGGGAACATTTCAGGCAGACCACCACTTCAGATGGAGTGGGGTTCCTGGCTGCTGAATCAGCACTTTCCAGCCTGCTGGCAATACAGAGTTATGCGACGCTTCAAAGGAAAGCGGGGGAAAAGGGGGAAAGGGTGGGAGGGGGCGCTGGCACTTAAGCAACAGAAGCGGGCAAAAGGATTGTGCAGGAGTTCATCTGCCAAACCAATTAACTGCAAACTGTTCTTATAACGATGCCACAGTTTCAGCCCCGGCTCGCAGTACCAGTTACACAATGAGAGAGCCATGCGTGCGCGGCGCTCCCCGGCGGGGAGCTGGGGCAGGAGAAGCCCCGCACTGCCGCCCAGGGAGGGTCTCCCGGGCTAGCGAGGGGCTCTCGGCACGGCCGGGGGCTGGGCAGGGCCGTTCCCCCGCGGGCACACGGCCGCCCGGCTGCCGCCGCACATCCCCGCCGCGGATGAGCAGGAAGGTGGCAGCACTCCGGGGTGGCATTTCTGCGAACTGCCCATCCGCCAGCCCTAAAGGGAGCAGGGGACACACCGGGGAGTTTCGGCGGCAGCAGCACCGCCAGCAGTTGGCGGGGCAGGTCTTCGCTCTCCTCCAGCGCGGGGCGACGGGAAAGCCCGGCTCCCGGCACCGCCGGGGCGAGGCGCGCAGCAGGCGAGCAAACAAAACGCGGCAAGGAAGCCCCGAGCCGGGGGAAAGGGCCGCTCCCCCGAGCCCCGCGGCCGCCCCCCGTCCAGCCCCGGGGGCTCCGCGCCGGGCGGCGAGAGGTGCGCGGGGGGCGCTCCCCGCGGGCACTGGAGGGGGGGGGGCTCGCCGGCGGCCCCAGGAAAAGGAAGTTTACTCTCCTCCTCCCACCAGCCTCCGCCACCGAGGAGCCGGCGAGCCCTCACCCACCCTGGCCCGTTCTTCCCCCGCTGCGGCTCCCCAGGGGCAGCAGCCGCCGCCCCCCTGCGCGCCCCGCGCCGCCCCCGGCCCCTTACCTGCTGGGCGGGCGGGCGGCCRGCACCGTCCCCGCCGGGCGCCGCGCACCCGCCAAGTTTGGGGCGGGCGCAGGGGTCGGGGGAAGGGTCGTGCGCGGCGGCGGCGGGGATGGGAGCGCGGGCGGGGAGGGAGATCCTCCGGGCGGCGGGATGGAATGGGGCGCGGGCGGGGGAGAGCAAGCTCTCGGAGCCACGCGCCTCAAAAACAACAATAACAAAAGAAAAAAATTAAAATTGAGGAAAAAATAAAATTAAAAATCAAACTACTTTTTTTTAAAAAAAGCAATTAAACAAGTAAAAAAAAAAAAAAGGCTAAACACACCCAACGCGAAGGGGAACGCTCGCGCCTCCGCAAGGCGTCCCCAGGCTGCGGGAGGGATCTGCGGAGAAAACTTCTGCCCGCCTGTCCGCGCCGCTGCTGCTGCCGCCGCTGCCGGCTCCGGTGCTAACGGCGCCTGCCGCCGCCGCGYTCTCCCCTCGCGCCCAGCTGACTCCCGGCGGGCCCCTCCCCGATCCCGCCCCGCTCCCGCCCCGCTCCCGCCTCCGCCGCACGCAGCCGCAGCCCCGGCCCGCGCCCCGCCGAGGGCAGGGGGCGGCCGGGAGCCCCGCGGGCGGTGTGGCGGCGGTGCTCCTGCTCGCCCTCCCGCGTCCCGGTGCGAGCGGGGCTGGAGGCGGCGGGTCGCGGGGCTGTGGCGGCTCTCCTGCCCTCTAACAAAAGCTCACCCGCAGGTAGCACCGGCGCGTGCTTGTGTTGGGGAGGGCTGTGTTTTCTTTAAAATAAAACCAACAGAGCATCTGCAAACGCGAGGCATTTGTGCGTGGACTTTTTCTTTAACCTCATCGGTCCTGTTCTCACATTTTTCCGCCCAAAGCTTCGCAGGGAAGGTGCCAGCTCCGTTTTCTGCGCTGCAGATAGCGCGGAGCAGGCTCCCGGCGTGTGCCGGCGGTACKGTGGGCTGTTTGGGGCTCCTCCGTACTGCCGAGCACCCTGCTCTCCCTGGATCCTCAGACTGCCACTAGCACTCCTACAGACTGCTGCTGCGAACTTCTGCGCAACTGGGACCTTTGCTATTTCACCACGGTAGCTCCGAGCCATCCTATCTGCAAGTAGCTCGCAAACAAGTCGGAGTGTGGAAAGGCTCTTTTAAGAGAAGCGAAGCTGCGCGCTTCTCTAGGACATATTGTTTTACAGCGTATAGACTTCCAACATGAGCCGTCACACTCCGGGAGGAGTATTCACTTCACTAGACGCAAAAACACCTCTCTTAAGAAAGTGGTCAGCCCTATAAAAGGAAATTGAGCCCAAGGAGGAGTGGGAGAAATCCTTGCTCTTTTCCTCCTAAGACAGATGCATGTACACTAATGGTACCATTGTGGCTGAGCGCCCGAGCTGAATATATTTCGAAGTGTAACATGATACCTTCTTTGCTCTTGCTCTTTCTTTCTCCGTGGCTCTTCTTTACTGTATTTAAAGGAATGTTTTTCTTAYCAGCCCGCCCCTCCGGTCCCTGTGTTTCCAGTCTTGCTCTGGTCTCGCTCTGTTCTCACCACTCACTCTCCCTGTTCAAGTCCTCAAATAATCTCTCTAGTTTCCCTGTGTTTGTCACCTCAGCCTCTTGGACACACGTGCCACGCTGCTGCCTGCTGCCTGCTCCCCCTCCTCTTGCCACCAGCCCCCCGGCCTCTCCTCGGGGCTGCGCTTCCCTCGGTCATCTCCACGATGCAGTGCTGAGCGTTGCTCTTCAGTCTGTCAGCAGCACTACTGCCTATCCTATCCTGTCCTGTCTTGTCCTGTCCTGACCCAGTCCATTGGGAGCTTGCTCTGTGTGCCGTCACTTCTCAGGCCCCTGTTCAACCCTCTCTTCCCACCGCCGGCTGGTTCTCCCTGACTTGCTGAGAGCCACCATTCACTCTCAGCTTGCGTTTTGTGGGTCCAGCCTCGGAGCGCTGGTGCCTCACCAAAGGAGAAGCTGTCTCATGTCTAGGTTACTGTTTAGTGAAAAGGTGAATGCAGGTGGTATCAAATTTCTGCCTGAGATTACTCCAGAGGCAAGGAGGCACCTACTACGTGCCAGATCCCAGGTGGCAAGACCAGCATGGCTGGCATCACAGCCCCACATGCTTATGTAAGATACTTTCTGCATGTGTAGGTCCAGCCCAGGTTGGGAGGGAGCTCCAAGGATCACCTGGTCCAACTTTTCGTGGAAAACGGAGCCAAAATGAGATTGTCATCCTGTGCAATCGCATCTTGAAAGCCTCTGGTGGTGGGGACTCCACACCATCCCTGGGGATGATTTTCCAGTGGGTGATTGTTCTAACGGTAAAAAATTTCTTTTTTACAGTGAATTAAAATCAAGATGAAACCTCTCCTCGTGCAACTTGTATCTGTTGCCACTTGTCCGCTCCCCATGGCTCCCTGGGAAGAGAGAGTCTCCATCTTTTTTGCAGCCATACCTGTACCTGTAGGATTTGACGAGGGTTTGTGCAATAGATGTCCAGTTCTTGCTGCTTTCGCAGAACCCGCTGTTGCGGGCACAGCCAAGGACTTCAACACGTGCCTCTTCTACACACTGTTTAATGCTATTTGCTCCCGGCACATTCCTTAGCTGCGCAATGCAACAGTTATACTTTGTCATCCGTAGTATTTCCACCCTAGAATATCAATTTACAGCTCTGCGTTACAGTGTGTCCTCAAAAAGCGAGAAGTGAAAGGAGAGAAGTTATATAACTGGTCTGGTGCTGCAGAGCCAGCCAGCCACCAGCAGGTTTGCATTGCAGAGATTCCCGCCTTCCAAAACATCCTCTTCTTCCCCAAAAGTCCTGCTACCTCAACCTCTAAGACACTTTGCATGCTTAATCCCAAAAACAGAGACCACCTTTATGACTGTGATGCCCTGCATCCAACACTGAAGGGAAACTGGAGGGATAAAGCTCAGGTATTTTTGAAGCATCACACAGGCAGCCACCTGGCTGCCTTCCAGTATTCTCTTCCTTTGAGTGTGATCACTGTTTCTCATATATAAGACTGCTGACCCATCAGTTAATCATATTGAGTAAGTACCTAAAATTAACTTTTGAATTATTAATGCATGAGAACATATCCGTTTGCCATGTACATTATTTTAAAGGATTACAGTGTGTACACTGAGTGCCATTAGCATTACATTTTGAAGACAGTAAATTGACTTGTATGGAAATCAGAAGAGTTGATGGATTCCTCTAAAGATGCCTTTGACAATGATAAAATGTTCGATTGGATTCTTATCAAGCATGTGTCTGTACTTAAATTTCTTTCTAATACATACAAAAATAAGCGACTGCCCAAGTCTTATTACTATAATATTTTTCATTTTGTGGTGAGTTAAAAAAATAGATACACATGAGTATTGAAAATACTCCTCTGACAAATAAAAACACTAGGAAAGATATGTTTAGTTTCCTAGACTACAGCTGTATCGTTCAAGACAAAACTGTACTGTCATAAGATTGTTTATCCAAAATAGCACCACTAAAATGGTTAAGTGAAGAAGTAGCAATGCATCTTTTCAATGGCAGTGAAGGACATGCTTACCTTTTCTCTTAACTAACGAATCTCTGGCAACACCCTACACTATGCTGTATCATGAAAACAACAGCCTAAAATGCTGATATTTTCTCTAAGAAGAAAAGATTGTCATTTTCTGCAAGAAAAAGCACACAAGAAATCGTGTTGGCAATAATGTACTCTAACTGCGTAAACATTATTCCTGCTCAAGGACAGCTCAAAAAGTAAAGGCAAACATTGGTGAAAAGCCTTGATGCCTTCAGGACTTTGTGCCCAGGAGAAGTTTGTCCCAGCTCCCTGTTTTCTTCTTCTTTGCAGTGGTTAAGTTTCGGGTTAGAGAAGACAAATTCCTCTGACCCCTGATGGAAGAAGATGGAAGAACTAATGAGACTGGAAAGACTGTTTGAGGGAATCCAGGGCACTGGAGGAGAAGAGGACCCCTCCTACCTGGAGAGGGTCTTGCTGCCCCACAGCTACCAAGCTCAGAGCATGTGGTACTACTGGGCTTAGGATATCAGTTTATTCTCAATGTACTAGCTCAAGATATCCAGAAAACCCGAAAAATGCTCCTTTTGCCATTTTTACTCCTCAGGAAACTTGCATTAACATAAGTTTCTCATAAGGAACTCATAAGTGCTGAGGGTTCAAAACCCAGTCCAAAATATAAGCAGAACATAGGCATTCTCTGTCTATTTAGCACTATATTTAAAACTCAATTCCTAATAATAAATGGCTGTTGGAGTTCAAGTACAGTGGACTTGGTTTGCTTTCCACAGAGACTTGAACTCTGCGGGGTGACTTTTCATTTTGGAACTTAGCCAAAGGACACTAAGCTCTACAATCCAGTTAGTTCCAAGAGAGAAAAAGGTCATTTTAAAGTTTTATTAAATAGACTAATGAAAACTGTCTAGTAGATATGAAGTTTTCTTTAGAAACATTATTATATTTCATATATATACTGAGAACAGGCATAATTTTCTTTTCTATTACGTTGATTTAGGAAATGAAAATCTAATAGCAGAAGATCTGAAGAGGAGAGATCAGAATCTGGCCACTGCTTTCACTCTCAAAAGGAATTTTCATGAAAGCATTATATGAAAGTCGGCATTAAGCATGATCTTTAACTAGTAGAATGCACTGATAAAAGAATCCAGCGATCAAAAAAGGGTCAACATGGTCATTATTTCCTAGTAGGTATATAGGCAAAAGTGCTGACCAACCTTTGAAATGATAATAAGTTTCTTTTGTCATGGACAAAGCTTTTCACCTTAAATAGACAGGAAGTCTTCTAACACAGTAGAATTTTAATAAGGCTTAATCTGGAACAAAACCAACTCAAAATTATTTCTTGTTGCTTTTGCTATAAATGAAGCAAATGCTTGAAATATTTTTTAAAGCTATCCAGAAAAAAATAAGTCTTTTTAACATCAAGATGGAAGGGGGGTAAACATTCTCCTTCCTTTCTGTCTTTTCAGACACCCTTCTTTTCCATTACATTTATTTTATCACTCACTGTATGATGGAGATTGAAAACTGAAAGGGGAAATGAAAGCACTAAGAAAAAAAACTAAAGAAGGTTGTAAAAACACTCACTAAATATAGTTGTATGAGCTAAAGGGTACAAATTGAATTTCAGTATTCACCAAAAGACTGAAAAGACTTTCAAAACTATTTTCAAAACTTGTTTTCCACCAAGTATTCATTCAATTCTGATTTTTACCTGATTCAGCAAAAAGTTCATCAAGTACATTAGTTTTAGAAGTTTAGAGACTCCATCTTCTGCCCAGTTGTTATCAAGAGGATTTCTTAATATCAGTTGAGTATAGAACAGACTTTTTCTGTAGTCTATCTCTAAAAGACTAGTGACAGAAAAAGAAAAGCCATGGCATGACCATAACTGAATAAACTCACTGTGTTCATAGACCACATTGTGGAGATCTACTTTTGTTGCTAGGTAAGTTATATCTCTATTTACAGCTTTTTCAAAAGGCTGAATAGTCAGGGACGTTTTGTAATTTGAGATGGAGTCCTAAGCTCCAGTGAGAGAGATGTGCTCTTCCTGGACTGTACAAAATAGAGCAGTTACACAAGGTGGTGGAGAGGAGAGAGGAATTTTAAGCAATACTGATCATTCAAACAGAAACTACATTAAAAAGACGAATACATTCAGCCCACCCTTCTACAAAAACACATCTGTTCCCACCGCTAGCTCCACAATTAACACATAGACTGATTCAACACTAAGATTTATAAATTGCAGTATTCTCTCAGTTCCGATAAAGTGATGAAGAAAATGGGTACTTTTGGATATCAGAGGTGTTAAGTGAAATGACATCTTAAAAGTGTTTACTTTTTCCAGAACAAAGTCAGATGCTTTTGTGATGCATAAGAAGTTTTCAACTAGGATGCCAGATAACACTAGAAGAAAAATTCAAAACTGTACTGCAATAGGAGGGGATTCAGTTAAAACTACACTTTATATTCTCATTTTTGACATGAGAAATCAGGATTTATTCAAAATTTAGTGCTCACTCACAGCTTTACCACGGATGAGGAGAGAAGGCAACAAGAATTGTGACTCAGAATGAAATCCAGCCGCACTGCAGTCAGTGGCAAAACTCTTAGAGAGCTTAGCATGACCATGATTTTGTCTCGAGTATTTTCTTGGTTCCTGAGGGAGGGGCAATTAAAATAATAATAAAGACAAAAAGAAAATCTTCAATGCCATAACTTGCCCTGCAGGCTGTAGCTTTTTGCAGCTACACAACAGCTGAAGCAGGATCATCAGGCTAGTGCCATCTGAAAACCAGAAACATTTAAATGATGTAAACAAGAAGAGATTACATAGAAGTGGATTTTACCAAGCTGAGAGAAGAGGCACAGCAATCCATCTGTATTGGACCCAAACCAGACCTTCCCTCAGTCAGTGCACTGAGCTGTGTGCAGATCCAAGCACCCTCTGAATCAAAATGCACCTCTGCATTTTAGGCAGGTTCTCCCTGTGTACTGTAGGCACCACCATTCTCTATAGCAGCCCGTTCATGTCTCAAGCCATTCCCCAGAGCAGGGGATGTGGAGTTTTTAGAGCATTCCTATCCTGTGGCTTTAAATGAGCAAAATGCAGATGTCTAGTAGTCCATTCAAGTCTGAAGTAGACTTTTTGTATTTGAACTGCTGTTTGCAAAGGGAGTCATGTTTTGCTTTTCTAGTGCAGGAATTACCCAAAAAAATTGCCAAACCAAAACAAATGTACACAGCACAATCACCTAAATTAATCCCTTGCCATAAAGTTTTAATTTCTCACAAACTCTTCTTAGCCAATTTAGCCAAAACGTTTTTGGAAATCATCTGGCAGGAGGAGATTCCCTTGCTTCATCCATAGCAAGCAGTGGGTTGGCTGCTTTCACAGAGTTTTGAGAACTTGTGTTAAAATACAAGTTGTGTCTGCAGTGATTTAAAAGTATATTTTCTACAAGTCTTTCTATTTATTCAACCGTACTAAAGGAGTAAGAAGTCATTCTCTGGTTTAAATTATTTCCTTTTGCTTGGAAAAATATTTAGTCAGCCAAGGACAGAGCATGAGACCCTGAGGCTTAGTAGTCAGCACACCCTGCTAGGACAGGAGAGACCTGACTTTCACTCTCCAATGTAAGAAGGGTTTACTATGTACTGTTTTATCTGTTACATAATGGTTTAACTCTTTCTGCTCTTCTCAGTTAATTTATTGGCTAGGATGTCGTGACAGAATATTATCCAACCTGAGGAGAGGGTTGATTTCTTTGGAACAGTATCTCACTTCAAGGAAAGAAGAGATTTTAAAACATGTTTTCTCCACCTGGTATTGGTCATCTTACCTAATTGTAAGGAAAATGGCCAGATCTGTAAATTTTTCACAGTATCGGCACTAGGCTGAATCTGAGAACACATCTCTCAGCAAAGGCCTCATTTGCAAATCCTGATGGGACTTACCCATCTTACTGTCTGGCCAGAAGTAGGCATTTAGTATATCCTTATTACACGGAAAAACTCGGAGGACAAATTGCATGATATACACAAAGTGATATACATCCTTTGATAAGAGAGCAATCCTTCAAACAGAACGTTGCTATCCTGACAAAATGAACATCTCTTGGAGATCATTACAGCCTTTATGATTCTATGATTCCTCTCCTCTCAAAACTGTGATGGCTGTTCTTTATCAAAGGACATCCTTTCCATGGCTGTCGGATGTATGCAATAAATCTTCATATATTCTTAGTGCAATTTGTAGCTTTCTTGAGAAGGAAATTTTTGAGGATTTTTTCACTCCACTATCAAAAACTGTAATTAAACTTCCTAACGTCAAATTGCCCCTGACTGGTTTTTTTCTGATGCTTTAGCAGATGTGAAGTAGAAAAACAAAGATGTGGTACAACACAGGAGCTCAGACATTCATCTTCAGCAGCATTGTAAGTCCACAGGCAGTGACAAGTCTCAGGGAGTTTCGCAGTAGCAACTACAGCATCTGAGAGGAGATCCACTGGTGCTCTTCAGGAAGCTCTCACCACCTCTAGCTGGAAGTTTGGGACAGGCAAGCTTGTCACCCGTAGCCTAAGATGTGGCTATTATTTTAAGCTTGGTTGTGTAAAGGTGCAGATCTGCCTAATCCCATATCTGAATAGGACCTCAAAAAGTTCTTTGCAGAAAAGACTTTCAGAACAGTTACACCTCCCATGTAAGATCAATAGTTTCTCCTTGATCAAGAACCTTTTTAACACACACTACCCCATGAAGATTTAAATAGGCTGCTGGATGGCTAAAAGGCCTCAGCAGGACTGGGACTTCAGCAGTGAGGCTCCCTTGAAGAAGGAACGTGGCTCCTCTGTGATCATGTTCCCACCTCAAGGGCATGGGTTCTGTTCCACACAGCCCTTGTTCTAAGATGACAGATGACATTTCTGGTCTTACATTGATTGCTTTGTAGTTTCTCCCTCCTCCCCCCAAAGATTTGGTGATCCTCTTATGCTAGTTATTGTTTGGGAAGCATTTGAACGGACCTTTATTTCAGCCATGCCTCAGGGATGAGATAATGTAGAAAATGCCATATTAAGAAACAAGCAAACACACTTCATTCTGTGAACCACAATGGGGTGATGATAGAGCTAGGATATTTACAGCAAATCAATGAATCTGTCTAATTACTATGCTCTAATTTAGATCATTTACTTCTACAGTGGGAGGCAGACTACTGGTGGATTGTTCCTCCCTCTTTAAGACCTAAAGCTACATATGTCATATTGTGAAAATGTGATAGAAAATTGATTCTAAAAAATTGCCTTCAGATTACTCACTGGGAAGCAATTGGAGTCAGGCCAGGAGCAGATGGCAGCTCAAAAGGCAATCCTCTTCCTCCTCGAGAAGTACTATTACTTTGTACTTCAGTAGCAGTATTGATCTAAGAAACCTGATGCCTTTTACAAACAGTAATGAATGTAATTTTATAATGCCCTGGTAGCAAAGTTAGTAGGATTTCTCTACTTTAGTGTGTGGGGAAACTGACGCATGTCAGGTTAACAGCATTCCCATACCCACAGTTTTCCAAGAGATCCCATTCTCCATCTGAAGAAAAATCAGGATCCCTAAAATCTCAGCATTCTGCCACAAGCGTGGCACCCAAACATCAAGCATGTGAAATTAAGGGATGCTAATTACAGGCAGAGACAAGGTCATTGGCAAAAGGAGACTTTCCCAAGCCACGCAAGAAAATACATAGCAGCACCAGGACCCAGAGCGGCTCAGTCCTGGGTTGTGCTTTGTAGGCTCACCCTTTGAGCCCATGGGGAGTATCCAGCTATTCCTGGAACAACTTGCCCACAAAAAGCACCTCTCAGACAAGTTAAACACTTGTTTAAAGTGGAACTGAATTTCTGGAAGCAAAGACCTGCTGGGTGTTACACCCTGCAGCACATCTGGATCCAGGGAACCTGCTGTGATGGTGAAACTCTCCATAACCAGGCAGTCCGTATGTTTCCCTAGTCAGGGCCGAGCAAACCTGGCTAATGAAAGAGACGTTTTTAAAATGGAAGAAGCAGAAAGATTTTCCTACTTCCTACTCTGATATAGTAACCAATACAGTGATGATATTGAAATGTGAAGAATTGCAGCCCAAATGCTGGGGGACAGAATAAATAAGTTAATTTGAGAGTGGGASAAAACTCACATACTTCTCAGACCTTATTCTAGTATGCGGTGAGGTCAAAAACAAAACCCTCAAGCATGAACAACGTTGGGCACACAGCAAACAACTGCTGTAAATTACAGTGCATATCCCCAACAGCAGATCTTAACTGGGTCTAAACTCTCTGTAGAAGTGGAGCTAGAAAAACATGTATCAGCCAAACATTATCTTCAGGTGTATGTTATGTGGAATACGTGGCATGGTTTGCAAAATTCACAGTAGCACTTAGGTAGATGTGAAACTTTTGCGTGATTTGAAGTGGGGATTCTCCTCATAAGGATTTTATTTTATGCTTATGGAAGGGTGATTTCTCATGGATTTTCAAAAGTGGACTCTTTCAAAACAAATACTTTATAATGATCTTCTCCATGTAAGTTATCAAAGGAGAAAAAGAAAGCTGAACCAATGGCAAACTACATAAGAGACAAAAAAATACAAGTTTCTGAAGAGTCAAATTCCATTTTTCAACTAGCAGTTCAGAAAATTAATTCTTCAAAGAGCAAACTACTCTTATAAAAAGGTGTTTTGCCTTATAGAATTTAATTAATGTGTTATTCTGAGTGTATTTCAGTGCTGACACTCATACCCTGCCAGGCTAGTTTTCAAGAAAGCAGGATGCATTATAAGCTAGGATCCAGTTCTGGTCCCGGTGAGGTCAAAGTGCAAGTTGAAGTCAGACCTGATTTCTTCATCTCTAAACTCTGTAGCACATACTGTATAGTTAAAAGTAACTTTTTCTTTTGATTGCTTACACGGTAACATTTTAATTGTTCTTTATTTCTAGGAAACTGAAGTGAGATATATTGAGGTCTTTGTATTTTTTTCTACTTACCTTACCACACATTGAGGCAATGAGGTAGGACACCTTTCTATTGTCATATGTGGACAGACCAGATGTTAAGAAACAGAAAGAAATAGAAGTACTTCTCCAGGACAGTGAAACACTACCTGATGGTAAGTTTTCAGCAAGCAAGAAGTAACCGACCCTAAGGTTTAGGTTGGACATTAGGAAAAATGTCTTCACAGAAAGGGTGATTAGACATTGGAAGGAACTGCACAGGGAGGTGGTGAAGTCACTGTGCCTGGAGATGTTTAAGGAAAGACTGGATGTGGCGCTTAGTGCCATGGTCTAATTGACATGGTGGTGTTCAGTCATAGGCTGGACTCGATGATCTCAGAGGTCTTTTCCAACCTAATTGATTCTGTGATTCTGTAAGATACCAGTACTGACCCTTGTGGTCAGATAGCCCTTATATCTGCAGCCAAAGGATCCTTTCACTCGGATGCATGGAGCACTGGCTGGGGAACATGGCCCTCATCATAGCAAAATGCGCCCGGTATCACATGAGAATCACACATGGCTGTATAATTTCAACATCATGTCATATCAACTCCTGATGCCTAACGGGCACGAATATCTCTGGGAAACACCAGTGCCTGTGTCATATGATAGGACAAGAGACCAAAGGGCATGTAGGAAAGGGAACAAGAAGGAGAAGACTGTGATCTGGATATAAATGGTAAAAGGACTTGATGTGGCCAATATGTTATGGGATGTGCATCCATGCTCTAGGGATTGATTAAAAGAACACTACTTTGGAGTCACACTATGTCACAGAAAAGCAAGGATCACATTTAAAGACAAGGCTACTGGTGCAGAACAGAGCTGATGTGGAACTGGAAGGCAAGTTAAATCCATGCTGTGACAGACATGGGACTCTGTTCATTTAACAGATAGCATTCACATGCAGACATCCTTCCAGCCTATATTATTTGCTACATCAGCACGTTCAGTGTTACTTACACAAAGGAAGTAAGTAAATTGTCTTCCGTGAATAACAAAAATCTCAGTCTCCCTTTGTCCTTGAAAAATGCAGAAGCTAGTAAAGGTAACCCACCATCATAAATCCCATTATCTGTATTACAACAGTTTCCAGGAACTCTGTTTGCATGACAGAAAGTCATTGCACTGGTCAAACATTGGAAAACATTGAATTAGCTTATAGAGCTATTAGTTGATCTCCATTTTACTAGGTGCACCCCATCATAGAATATTCCATAATTGAACCTGCCCTTGAATACAATCGTAGGAAGTCAAGCTGTTCTCACTTTCTCTAGCAGGAGGGTTTTGCAACAGCCACAGCAACATAGCTTCAAACTCACAGTGTGAACACTAGAGTCTGCATTGCACAGAACCGTGACTGACAACACTGGCATAGTTGTATCTGTCCAATCTGTCCCTGCTGTATATAAGTCCTAAGGACTACTGATAGCAACAGGTCAGGCTGGGACAACTTGGGTAAGCAGGCCAATAACCCTCTAATTGCAGGTAGTCATGGCAGGCAAAGACTCTGAATACTTGGGGACTTCTAATTCAGTCTTAAGAAATTCTCTTACTTGTAGTACAATCCCTTTCATGATCTTACCAAACTAAATTATAAAGCAATTTAAGTTACTTAGCTCAGTTCCTCCCAATTGGAAAACTATCTCAGAATTGCATTCCTCAGGTAGTCTGCAGCCATCTTCTAATTTCCAGCCTAAATATATTCACAGCCAATCTTATTTCCTTCCTGACACCATTTGTCTGTCTGGTCTATTTGTGACTCAGTTCTTATTTATGACTCACCGGTGTGAAAGATAAGATTTGTGACTTAGCGAGTGGCCTAATTGCCCAAGCAATGATTATATTAGAAATGCTCTAAAGGGAACATGTAAGTGCCCTTCTTAAAGTCCAATTAAGGAAATATATTTACATCAAAACAACTGTAAAGAAAAATTTTTAAATCTATTTGATCTGGAGTTTTCTGGATAAATATTTATGCTGTGTTTGCTAATCACTGAAGCAATTTTCTTCCTGATCCTCTTGCTCAACATGTGTACAAGGAAAAGGGCAAGGTAGTGTGGATTCTATGATGGCACTATCTTTCTCTGTTTCCTTAGCCTCCAGTTGTGGGAGTGACCAGCTTTCATGATGTCTATGCTAGGCTGTGGTTCACATGAACTTGGTGGAGCCGGGGGTATGTGGGCGACTTGGTAGAACAGCTGGAACAAATGGCAAAAGTTATCTTGGTCACCCATCCAAGGGACTGTGTTCTGGCTTTGGTTCGTCAGCTCTGCCCCATAAAGATCCGGCTGGAATTTCAGCTGCTTCTGGATGTTGGGATAACAGCAGTGGACAGAAACATTTTTCAAAATGTGCTTAGATCTCAGTTCTGCAACACACTAATCATGTCGAGATTGAAGGCTTTGCAAGAGCAAAATTAAAAGTTCATATAGCCTGCCTGGAGAAGGCCCAGGAGCAGTTATCCATTAGTAATCGTTCATTTTATTACTCTTGCAGTAAAAGCTAGAGATTTTAGTGACAAGCAAGACCTACATTGTCCTCAGCACCATAAAAAACCAGATCAAATGGCCAATATTTGTCCACGTTTGGTGGAGAAATAGCAAACGTTTTCTTGGAAGAGGCTACCTTTTTAGATGGCAGTCTGTCAAATCCCAGTTTCAGCTTTGCTATCCACCACCTATTCCATGACTGTTATTATGGGCTACATCCTCGGGTAGCACAGATCAAGCATGGTGCCATGTCAGAACTGCGTTGATTTATGCTCGCTGTGTCACTTCAGTGAGGACAGTGATGTTCCACCAAGTGAAATCAGCACAGGATCTGGCCCTTGGATGCTGTCAGTGCCATTTAGTACCAGTCTTCTCTTTCTGCTTCTTCCTCAGTGCAGGGAGATTATTCTGGCTGGCTACAACCAGGAGCCAGGCGCAACTCGGCTCCCTTCCTGCACCCAGCCTCCACAGCTCATTAGATCCCAGAGGAACAGGGGGTGTGGGAGGGGAGAAGATCCGGCCCTTTAGAGGTGGTTCCATTTATAAATATTGACTTTAATGCTAATTTCATGTAGTTGCTTGTAAAAGTCTTTTAGGCTGAAGCAGAAGGCACACTGCAGATGGCAAGGATATTTTTCACAGTTTTTATGGTGGATAACAATATACTTGACATTTTGCTCATTAAATGTGAGCCTTGGTATGTGAGTAAACATGCTAGGCATCTGCGCTCTAAAATTACCAGTGTGAAAAGCAACAACTCAAATGTTTCAGTCAATAAATGTACAGCACAGAAGCAACATTCAGCAACTTTCTGAATGCTGTGTGCAAGGCGAGGACTGAGTTTGCAGTATTACATGGAACACTCTAGAACCAACAAGGAAGAAATAACATATTGCTTTACAGTCCATATTTTTCAGAGAGAGGATTACATCCAAAAATCTCTAAAGTCAATGTAAACACGTGGTAGACCATACCCATCAATTTGTGTTTCTGAGGGAAATAACATGTGCCTTGTCAAGCCACAAAACTACATCAGAAAGAAAGGAATGGAGCCAGAATGAGCTGTAAAGGTGGAAGAGATGATCTGTGGAGGAAAAGGCAGCTTGCCATTGGGAAGAATGGTAGACTGGTAGAAGAAGGGCAGAAGGACAGATGTGTGGTGCAGTGTGAGCAGCTGTGATGAGTGACCAACCTTCAGGAGATCAAAGGGAACAGGTGCCACAGAACTACCACAGGCAGTTTTCTGCTGCCCACCTTTGGGTTTTGACACCTTCTCAAAGAAATGAAAAAGAGAAAGAATGAAAACTCAGGTGGAAGAAAAGCTCAAAGTGTAAGATAGCTATAGGATATTGAACTAGTGTACATGCTTTTTGCTTGTCTTTTAAACAGTTTGGGGATATGACTTTGAGGTGGCTGCAATTCCGAGCAGTAGTGAAATAAAACATACCTGAGGAGAACAAAAGTTAACTTGGGACATCTCGTGATGTTCACAACTCCAGGCTCTTCCAGAAACCAACACCATGCAGTCAAATACAGCAAGTTAAAAAATAAAAAGTACCTAGATTGAAGTAAGCAGAAGACTGATGTCTTGTAGTTTTACTCATGGATTTAACGTGTTTTGGCACATTTCTTTCTGAGAAGACAAACAATTTGTTGCTTAAATATGTATGATGGAAATGGGTACAAGGAAAGTAGAAAGAGAATTGCCATATGAAATGATGATTTCTTTACAAAAAGACCCAGGAGGATTAAGGTAATGCTGACTTCTTCCTTATCCTCCATCTCTCACAGCAGTGTTGGCAACAATATAAAATATGGTTTTTGTATTTCACAATATACATAGATGTCCTCTCCGTTTTCTCACTCCTTGATCTTCCCTCGTGTCGTCCAACTAAATCTACCTTCATCCCAGTGAAAAATTCCCATTTTCTTTGACAGTTACTGTTTAAGTCATGTATCAATTCTCCCTCTCCCTCCAAATAAAACTCCTTGAAACTTTTGTTACCTGTAGGGAGTCAGCTCTTTGGTATATCATGTCATGATATTAGTGACACTATTAAAAATAAAAGATTTAAAATAAACCTGAAATGGGAACTTTGATATGAACTTTGGTACCCTACTTCTTACCACAGTAGAGGGTTCTGCCAACAGAGGCAGTGGATAAAACTCTGGTTAACATAAGTGGAAATGAGGTTAGATCTGTAGTTGACCAAACCAAGACAGATTGGATGGATTTTGCTCAAAAAGAAGGTAAGTATTCCACACCTTTGCACCTTTAGACCCATCTAGTCACACAATCTAAGAATCCTCATGCTGAAATCACATTCATGCATTTCTTTTTCCTATAGTTACAATAAAAACTTGAATAAAAACAAAAACAAACAATCAAGTCCTGAATTTGTTAGAGAATACTTTGAGCAAGTGGCAGTCTCACACATCACACTTAGCAAGATCAGAAGTATTACTGAAATCCCAGAATGGGGGTAAGTTAATTTGCATAACAAACTGTACATTAGGACATCTTCCTGATATTTGAGAGTTTATTCCTGAAACATCTTCATCTCTCTTCTTAAGTACTTCATTCTCGGAGGGAGGCCTCAATTCTTTTATATACAACATCAAAGTTAACAGGGATAACTGCAGCTACAAAGTGTCCAGAAATTACTGTGACAGCTAAGTATTTTGTTTATAGTGAAGAAATCAATATGTAGCAAGATCAGTCTGGTCAGATTATTTCCGAAGGATTRAGATCAGATCTGATGAAGAAGTGGCCACCATACCAGGTTAGCCAACTGTATAGATGTCTACATTAAGGTTTGCAAAGTCCTGGAACCTGACATTACCTTCTTAAAAGGACTGTGTGACAAACAGTAATAAATAAAAAACCAAAAGGATGGGGGGAGCAAACATGTAGTTAAATTTAACAGACCCCAACACTGAACTGAGACCCACTAATTAAGAACATTAATTCAGGCATACATTTTTCTCATGAGCCTGATGTTTCTCCATGAAGTAGTGTGAAATTACAAGTAGTGCAAAGTGAACCTCTGAGGATCCCACTGAAATGAATCATGTAGAAACCATTGAAAGAAAATAGTTTTTTTTCCTTGTCCTCATTTGCTTCAGAAATCTAAAGCAACACCTCATATTTCAGGTATCGCACAACCTTTGCCTATCCAAACATGTTGAATTGGAAGTAAAATGTCTTCTCTTTTGTGTTATATATCCAGTTCAAGAAGAGAATTTGGGGAATAGAAGAAACACATCATTGGTCCCCTATTTGTAAATACACTACTCCTGTTTCACTGAGGAATCCCTGCTCCTGGAGCAGCTCTGGAAGGCAGGAGGTGTTTGCCGAGGTGGGGTTTGATGTGAGGAAGGGTGACAGAATCTAGAATTTGCATATGCTGTTATATTTTCCTATAAATGCTTATAATCAGTTTGTTGTAATGATTGATCTATTCCACTGCTAAATGCTCTCAGGCCAGAAGTCCTCATTCAGCAGGGAATTAGTAAGTTCACATGCTCAATATTAATATACTCGTTAGCTGACACCAGGGAGCTCAGAGCATGAGATGTTTATTCCAGACAGATAGCAGTGAGATGTTTCCAATAATTCCTAACAAGAAGGCTTGACATCATGACATAGATTCTATAATTTAGAAGAAACTGTGATTAGTAAGCTGTGGAGTCTGCTCTGCATTTCTTAAAAGGAAATCCTAGATACTCGGAAGGCAGAACTGCGGAGGTTTTTCTAGCTATCAAAAAATGGACGTGTTACTAATACGGCTTTCAAATGGTAAATATTTCTCATATGTCTAAGGTTCTGAGAAGCCTCAACGGCAAAGTGTCAGTATTGTGGTGTGGTGTGACATAACAGCATATCCAAATAAAGCACCTCCTTTGGTGATAAAGCATTTTTGTCTGAGAGCCCAGCATCTTGGTCAAATTGCCACATTGAATAAACCACCAAATCTCACCCAATATGGGACTACCATTTACCAGCCTACAACAAACCCATGCTATTGCAGGTGCCTCCACAAGGCAACAAATGCATATTCTGGGTCAGGATTTCTGTTGTCAGTTGAAGTAATGTTGGGAGAAAGATCATGTGGCAGCAGAAGTAAACAGTGCAGTCATTCAGGGATTGGCATCCATTCCTGAACATGGCAAGCCATGTGTCCTTTGTCCATACCAACACAACCCTTCTGAATTGCTGAGGGGAAAAGGTTGTCTTTGGAGTTTTGTCACACAAAACACATTCAGTGCTGGTTTTCAAAAATGCCTTCTTTTTTTCACGTGAGATGATTTTCCATGGCTGCAGTCAGGTGAGGAATATCAGCACACCGTGAGCCCAGAGGATGTGAAGAAAGAATGACTGGCATTTTTCTTTAGGACTGGTGGGATATCCATCTTGGCATTGACTCGAGCACGTATAAGGACTAGATACGCCTTCACTAGACAAATTTTTGTAGATAAGTGCAGTCAGTATCTATCACGGACATTCATTTTTCTCTACATGAAAGGAAAATGCCTTGAGAGTTCCTGGACAGAGTATCTCGAATTGCCAATTCCTTGGCAGTATTTGGTCTTGATAGAAGGTCAATCTAGCCCATTATTTTCAAAGTTCTTGAAGAGAGCAGTGCTGCGGGTCTGGTGGCACTTAGCACCTGTCCAACTGGGCCTGTGAACGTAACAGTGGTGGTGCTGGATCAGACTGGATCAAGCCCAGTTCCCTTCTTGCAAAGATGGCCAATACGTACATGCTCATGGGAGAGTGTAACAGCAGATTAAACACAAAGTGGTATTTCCTTCAGTAGTTCCTTGTTCTTTGTGTTTTGTGCCTCAGGGATTCCCTGCATGAGAGTTATCTTCTTGTAAGTTAATGTATTTGCCAATCAGGTTTTGCACCCATACAATTTTTAAATCTTCCCAAAATCCTGTGATTAAACTGAGGAGCTACTTATAATAAGTTGCATAATGTGGTATCTTTGTCTATTTTAAACCTGTTGCCTGCTGTTCTTTTTTAATATCCTCTGATTACTATATCATAAAAGAAATCAGGCACTCTTCCCTGTCCACCTGTTACCTGCTTTGTTACTCATCTCTTGGAAAGAAGGTGGCCTTCATGAGGTGGATGTTAGCTCTGCTGCATCCCTGCCTCATTCAGGCCTTCCTGCACTGCTTGAAACATTTTGCACCAGACTGCCTGTGATGAGAGGAACCTCTTATCTATATCCACTTTTTCCTCACAGCTACTTCTTAATTTCACATGCTGTGAGAAGATAATCTTTCTAGCAAGACAGAGCCAGAGCAAGTATCATGGGTAAAGAGAAGAGGATAGGAAGGAAGAAGAGAGCAAATTTCAGAAATCATGCCGGAAATGGGAAAACCTTAGCACAAAATTCCTCTTAGGGGCTTTCTATATGGCAAAGGGAAGATGGAGGAAATGTAGCAGCTCCTTTTCCCTAACTCAGACCCACAGCTGTAGAAAGAGGCATTTCAAAAGCATCAGAGTTTATCAGGTACCGACACAGACTTTGTCTGTTGCTGTGCCTGAAGASAGAGTCTGGAATAGGTATCCAGGGAAAACACCATGAGACCTGTGCCCTGCAGAGAAATAGAGGACATCCAGGGATGAAAACAAGGGCAAGAGCATCCACACGGATTCACCTTGAAGTCTGCACTGCGCAAGGACTTATGAATTAAAGAAAGATGTGGGTTGAGGCATATCTCTGGATGAATTTGCTGTCTTTACGGAAGTTACCATCACTCAGAGCAGAAAGGAGCCTTTCACTACAGGACCTGCTGGGTCTACACTAACCTACCTCCATGCCAAAGCAAACATTATTCCCGCAGGCCCCTCCATGCTACGTGAGGAGTACAGTTTCAATCTCCCCTGCTCCAACCACTTTGGGCACTAAATGCAAAACTGCAGACCAGCTTCTCAGCTGGTTCAGACTGGCTCAGCTCCTTCAAAATCAGTGGAGTTCCACTGCCACCATTTAATTGGGGTTTTGGCCTGATATCCAGCCTTCAGTTCTTTAAGAAGGCAACTTGTGGCTGTTTTTTAACCCGTTGCAGACATCCCTTTTTTTGCACTTCTGTTCTCCCCCCTTTCCCTCTCCCTGCTGCAGCCATGTCCCCCTTGTCTCCTTGGCTGCCAGAGCTCACATAGAGGGCATTGTTAGTTACACTTTACAGGGGGTGGAAAGCACTAAATCATGGGTTAGGAAAATAAAGTTCTTACCCTGCAGCAATCAGAGGCAAGCAATACTTCACCAGCGAAACACGGCATGTGTAATGGTGCATTTTAACTGGATTCCAGGGCACAGAAATATTTGCAGCTCTCGATCCTAAATTATGCTCACAACCAATATCTCGGATTTTCATATTACTCAAACATAAAACTGTCACCATGTACATTTGGGGCTTAAATTATGTAGAGATGATATTTTATTGCATAGAATTTGTTTGCATCTCTGTGGAAACCTGGCAGCTATCCCGCTGCTGAAGTCCAAAGGGGCAGTGACAATTTAGGAAAAAGCTGAGAAACAATCCAAGAAAACAAGCTACATATGCTTCGTTATCTAATTGCTTTTTAAAATTTTAATATTGGAGGGAAAATATCGTGGAAGAAAGCATGATTAAATAAAACCTGACCCTGAGTAATTTGAAAGATAGACCAAGCAGCAGCATAGGATATTTTCACAGGAATTGACCTTCACCCTGTTTAGTTTCCTGTTTGGGGTAGAGTTAACTCACATACAGGATTGCATAAGCTACCTGTAAGTGGTAGCACTTCAGCCTGGGGGGAAAAAACCTAGTTGTCACTCCTGTGCAGCCACAAAGCAGGTAAAGACAGGCAGGTGTGATGCCCTGGGACTTTGATATGCAGGAAGAGGGCTGCAGAAGCTTAGGACTTGACTATGATTTCTCCTCCTCTGCTTGCTTGGGAAGTGTGTGTTCCTGGATGTGCAGTCACAACACTTCCTTAGCCCACTTGGCCTGTAAGTAGTGGTGCTGAGAGGGGGAGATAAGGCGAAAGATGGTGGGAACAGGCCCTTTCTTACCTCGCCAGGTGGCACAGCAGCAGCCAGAAGAACACAAGAGCTCAAACACCTTTCTCTCGGAATAAAGGACAGGTAGGGAATAATAAATTGCGACCCCCAAATGTGACCTCACCTCACCTCCATGAGTGGCAGAACTATTCTCTTGAACATGGCAGAATCCAATCGGTGAAGGTGTTCTCCAGCCATCCAGGGGGCAAGCTTGCTGCCTGTGCCTGGGAGCTGCATGCCGGGCCACGTGGCTTTCACTTCTATATTTTATCTGAGCTGGCATATCATGCCCAGTGTGAAATTTGATGGGAAATGACTCTGCATGAAGGGTCTTGTGTTTTGGTTGTTCAGGTATGTGTGCGTCTTAAAAAAAAAAAATAAAAAAAAAATCAGGCATTTGATTAGATTTTGCTAAAGGAAAAAAAAAAAGCAAATGAGACAAATAATGTATAAACAGCTCTCAACAACATTTCCTCCAGAGCAATAGAAAATTTTGTTAGCTGATGTTAATTTTCATGCTTCTGTGGGAGAAGTGAAAAAGGCATGCTGAAAGTGATATTTTTGAGATACCACTAATAAAAATGCAGCATATAAGTAGCACCTTCATTCTGTGTTCCTGCTGGAGAGCGAACTTTTTTGGCTCAGGTTTTCCCTGCCTCTGCACTCTGTGCATACAGCTATCACCAAATCCACTAGCCTTTATCAAGAGCAAGTCRTTTCCCAAATCACACGTCACACAACCAAATTCTTCTAGCAGGCATCCAGTTTCTTTTTCTTGCCCTCACTTTTAGTTTTGGGTGGACCCTACCACAGATAAACAATTGCCTTGCTGGCATCCGTATGGGTCACAAATGGAAAGGATACCAAACAGACCAGGTGTTGCAGCCTGCCTGGAAACTCTGTGTGCTGGTCTGGGGCACTCTCTGGCTGGGGCACCCATCAGTCTTCCCTGGGAGAGGCTGTGCGGAATAGAAGCCCATCTCAGGCAAGTCTTCTCCTACACCCCCTCCTGTGTATTTGAGACAAGCCATTTACACAGGGCACTGCCTGCCAGCAGTTGTCCGTGCCTTGTGTGTGGCTTATCTCAGTCAGTTCCTAGTTTTGCATGTGTTGTGTCTGGAAAAGGATAGGCAACCCTGGGCAGGTAGGGTGAAGCACGAGGAAGGTAGCTGCCAGTAATGAATGTCTCCAAAATGCAGGTGGAGTATTTTAAGCATGTGTTTACCCAGCCTGCTTCATAAGCTCTATATAAGCAGCTCTGTCCCAGGGTGACTGCAGGCATTTCTCCTCCTATGGGCTGCCCGTGCTTCTGCTTTCAGCCACAGTCTCCTCAGATGCCACCATTCTGAAGAACCCTTCTTCTTCCCACCGACTTCCCACCAACTTCCCACCCTTACACGCATTCGTGCTTAGCACGTCCTTGCTCTCCACAATTTCTATTCTGAGGATGGAAGGCTCCCTGCTCACCCTGCCCCTCCCCCATCCCCCCATCTCCACTTGGGGTTTTGAGGAGACAAGAGGATACCTGAGCTTCCTTCCCTCTCTGCTGCAGCCTGCAGGACCAGCGCTGAGCACAGCAAATCCACCTGCCCCTGGTACCAAGCCGCACCTTCTCCCTGGTGGAAACCCCTACTCTCATTGAAGAATAAGAGCGTTTCCATGTCTCCTGCTCTGCGCTTCCCTTGCTTCTCCCCAGAAGTAGTGTAACTGTGGGGGAGGGAGGCACAGAAAAAGCACTCCCTTCTACGCAGTGGATTTGCAGGCACTTCATGCTTTTGTTATATAAAATTTTATGAGTGGATTTGCAAATATTGAGCACAGATATCATATCTACAAAGGTGGAAAGACTCTGGAAGAGGAGCCCTGGCCCAGCCATGTATCAGAGTAAGAGAGGAATGGGGAAGGAACATATGTAAATCTACTAAGCAACCTGTGTTATCTTCCATTGATATTTGTATGTAGAGCACATATATTTGTGAAGTGTTAAACTCCTGTAAAGAAATGGTCTCAGAAAGATGTCTCCAGATGCATATTTATTTTTTTAAAGAGAGTACATAGCTATAAAACTCTCCAGCCAATTTTTTATTATTATTTTGTTAGACTGCCTGAGCATTCCTTTGCAAAATGAGCTAATAAAGCTAGGAAAACTGATGACACTGGTGCTTGGACAGCTATCAGAGGAAAAGAATAAAGTATTAGTGTAGGGAGAGAACTGAAACATTTCCAGAACTCCATTAACAGAATGAGAAGTGTTTTCAGAGATGAGCTTCTATATTAGGAAAGCTTTACTTATTTCCTCTGAGATTCTGCCAGTCCCATGGGAGAAARAAAAGGCGGTGGTGGGGGTAGGAAGAGAAGAGCAGCAAATAGACAGGAATTGAGAGGATTACATGGAGAAAAATACTTTGCCACTTTTTATGCAGAATAAAAAGGATATCCTGTCTGAGCATGAGAAGAGCTTCCTTTAAGGAGCACCTGCCATGCGGTTTTCAGGCAGCTTCCTGGGACTGGGACCACAAGGGAGACGACAGTTTTTGTACCTCGAGTCAGTGGTACACACCGAGCACTGAGGGATTACACCACCAACCTCCATGCACCGACACTGCAGCGTGAGCACAGCAGCAGGAAAGTGAAGCTGCAGAGGAAGTGCAGCCGCATCCACCCTCCACGCACACACACCCGGAGAGGGGGCAGGAGAGCAGAGCAATGAGAGGTTAGAGGAGAAGTGTCCTTTTGTACAAGTGAGCCGTAGCAGCAGGAACTGCTAGAAGCTAATTGACAGCAGCAATTAAAGACAAGAACAAGCAACATCTGTTGATAAGATGTGCTGCTGCAAGTGAGATGTGTTTACAATAGCTGAAAGAGATTAGAAGAAAATTTCTACTCCTCCCCACTTACTCAATACGTTTGATAGCTCTCTTGATATTTTAAGTTTTAGTGTCTTTACTCCTTAGCTAGTCAGTTCTCCTTGTTTGTGCAAGTAAAAGAAAACAAAATTTAGAATGAGAGGTAAATATGATTGTAACCCCCTTTTCCCCCAAAATGGATGAGTTTGTAGCTGGTCATAKTTCTATCTCTTCTCTTTGAAAAGAAAGTGGAATTTAATTTTAAATTCCTTTTTTTTAATGTGAGAAAATGGATCCATGGCAAAGAAAATCCTCTAACAAAAATAAAAGAACCTTCGTGGGAGAGGTGGAAACTGTTTGCTGTAGTACTACAGGAATCATAATTTGCTGTACAATTAAAGCCTGACATCCTAACTAACACCTCTCCAACACTGGTTGTTGTAAGCTCTTTCAGTCTCCTTCACTGCTTTCCTCCCTCTTGGTTACCCAGGCTCATCAATGTGTTCATCAGACACRGCTAAATTTGTGGTGGCCATCTTTGCTGGGAGTTTACACCTCATTTACATGGATGCAAGCCACCAGGCAAGCTACAATGGCAGCTTTGCAATCACCACATTGGTGAATGGGGCAGGGGCAGGAAAGGAGTGAGATGCAATCAAAATACAATATGAAGGGTAGCAGCTCAGCTTATAAAAAGCATTCCCTTATGCTGCAAAACAGCACAGGCTCCTGCAAACCCAAAACAGGGAATCACTCTCTGGTCAGCCATGAGGCACTGGACATCCAATGAGGAATTTCTACGGTGGATGCAACAGCAGGACTCCAGGATGAAACCGTTGTTGCCTAAAACCTATGAGGTCCCAGACTTCTGATGAAGTGGCATGTCCCACCCAGTCACTACAATACCTCAGCTGAGTACTTGTAATGCCCCTGCTTTTCAGCTACGTGTTCCTACCTCCCAGTAATAAGAGTATTAATTAATTAGCTCTCCCATTTCCTAGGAAAGGCAACAAAGACAAGTGACGGAGGAATGCAAGTGCAACAGTAAAAGAATTAGCAGAAGGAAAGTGGAATTTAATATGCGGATTTAAATCTGTCCTTGTTGAAGATAACAAGGAGAAATGTATGTTACAGAAGTGTAAAGGAGCCCATCAGAGTAAAAGCAGAACTATATATCAGAAAAAGCTGTAAAAGGGAAATCCTGACTGAGATTTTGCTTGAATTGCTGCTTGAACACAGTGCACATTTTTCAGTCCTGCCTCAGTACAGATGGACTTGATTTGACATCTTCTGGAAAGAATCCAGGTTTCTTCTTCAATTACGCAACTCCTGGGTGACCATGAAGCTCTGGTCTGATGTGGCCTCTATGTAGCTCATCACTATGTATACTCATAATTTCTGAAATACTTTACAGATGTCAACAACTCTAATGTCTTCCAGGCATCAGTGAGTTGCCCCACAATGAGAGGCTTCATTCTCCACCCAAATCCAGAGCTGGACACCATGACTTTAAATATGAGAGATGGAAGAGCCCCAGCTTTATCAGACTTGTTCACAGTTCAGTGGCAGACAACCCATAAAAGCTAAACAGGGAAAACCACTGTTTCTTCCTTGTATGATGATTAGTTCTTAGACCTTGCAGTCTTTACATATTTGTGTTGTGGCTAAGTCCTCAAACAACCTCGGTAGTTAGTCATCTAGATTCTGTTGCAATTTTTAGGATCTTCCTACTAGAGGCCTTTAAGGTGGAAGGGCTTTCCCTTAAAAGCTTCTTCCATTTGTATCTGCTGGAGAATTGTCCCTAACGTCCTCTATAAAATTTTCCGTAAAAGAACAGACTTGGTTCCTCCCTATCTTTATAGGAGTTAGAAAATGGAGCAAATTACAGGTTTTTTTCACATTTTGCATAGGAAGGATTCTGGTTCCAGAGAGTCATAATCATAGAGGCTTTCTTTCGATAGCTTTTTATTTTTATCCCTTGCTCACGATTAGCTAAAAGGAGTTCATGTACAAACTGACAGTACAGCACAGACACTAGCAGATTTAGAAGAATTTCCTCCCCTACTAAGTGGTAGTTCAAATTTACTTGAGCAGCAAAGCAAATGTTTACAATATGAGATTCAAGATCATACTATGAGCAGAAATCCTTTCCAGTCCCTCTATGCAATTAAAGGAAAGTAATTTATTTTTATTCCTGATAACATACATTTGTGTCAGATAATGTCTCCCCACTGGATCATGATCTTGACAGTAGGAGAGTCAAAGCTAAATGAGAGGCAGTGGAAGGATAGTTCAGGCAAAAAACCAAACAGGTGAGTGTTTTAGTCTTTCATTTACCAGTACACAATTAAACACTACATACACTTAAAAGAAACTTTATTATTCAGCTCAAATAGCAAGTCCCTATGCTTCATGTATCCTTGTGCTTTTTAAAGCTGCTGACCCTACCTTGATGAAAGTGCATAAGGAATTTTCCTTTGCTTTCATTGTAAGGAAGGCCAAACCCTCTGTAATTTAGAGAAACGAATCTAGGTTCCCTCGTGTTCAAGCATGATTTCTGAGTAGATAGCTGACCTCGTTTCCCCAGGCAGTTTTCTGACAGATAGGGAGCAATGTACACGTATTCTTCTTTTCGCTTTCGTGTCTAGCAGTTTAATATTAGATGGTGCTGCAGGTTCACTGGGAACGAAAGTGCAACCAACGTATAGGTGAGTTCTGTCCTATCACGTAAGGCAGGTTGTAATGAATCACATGCTTACGACCTAGTAAAACCTTCACACTGTCTATTTTGAAGCTTGTGTTTGGGGCATGTGTGCTTTGCATTGTCCTTTAGGAGGAGTAAAAATTGATTGCTCCTTTTATTGCCCTTGCAAAGCTGCTATGACACCAGTTCCTGGACAGGGACAGGCTGAGTAGCACTTGGCATGGCTGGGAGGCAGTGGTACAGGAATAGCTATGAAGTCTATTTTCCTTTTATCTTGGGGCCATTTCGCAGAGGTTTCAGAATAATACTGCAGTGATCTACATGGGCAATTATCAGGTCCAATGGATGGCATGTTTCAGATTTGTGAGTATTGTCAGGACATAGCAATTCTATTGTGTCAGGACACACCAAACTTCGTGGTGCCGCAGACACACAATGACCTAAATCATCACCATGTGTAGTTATCTCATTGCTGTGCGGTCTTCTTGTAAGAAGTCAATTAGACCTCACTTTTGATCAAGGTGCAGTATGTGCATTTGTTGCTACACAAGTGAAAGTGTATATGAAGTTGTCTGAAAGGACTGGCAAGACAAAATATCCTACTGGTTTGTAATGGAAGCATTTTCACACTGCTTTGCACACAGATGACTAGAGATGTGGGGGACAAGAGGTGGAATGATGGAGAGGCAAGCCAAAGGAAAAAAAAGTCAGCTTGTGATGTGTGATCTGAAAGACTGAAACTTCCTCTTATTTCAAGAAAATAAAGTGGTCAAAAGAAGACTTCTTTGGTTACTCAAACCACAAGGCATTGTATTAARTATACTTAGGGCTTCTTCAGTGTAATTTCTTAGTTGTTCTTCTTGAAGGCTGTTTTGAATTTCAGGAGAGAAGCAAGTTTTCAAAACGTGGGCAGTAAAATACCCAGGGCAAATGAGGAGGTTTTAGAATAATTCCCTTAAGAAGAAGCGTTAGAATACTTTTTTCTTTCTCAATACATTGCTTAAAACAGGCGTACGGCTCATGGAGGTGAGGTGATTATGAGTACCAAATCATCTCCACTGAGTTCAACTGAATTAGACATCTTGCAGGCTGTATTTCTGTGCTTAGACATTTACAGATTTGGGCTGTTGCCTAGGGAATTGGCCTCATTAGGAAACTGTATTGTATATAACTGTGACTATGAAGTAATTTATACAAACCATGACTGGCTATTCCTTCTACATCACAGAACAAGAGAAATTCCACTTGTGCCAATTCTTATTTAACTGGTGTTAGAACACTGGATGGACAACAGAGAAAGGATGTGTCACATCGGTTACAACCATATCAATGATAAGAAATTGTTAAACATTCTGTATTTCACAGAGGAAAGCACTTCAGTCTAGAAATACTAGGATTATAGAAGTGTCTCAGCACTACTCTTCATTTTATTCAGTGAAAGCAWCTCTAAGGAGATAAAGACATCTAATAAAAGCATTAGCTATGTCAACAGAAGTAAAATATGTCTCTCTACATGTGTATATAAAACCATATATATATATACACATATATATATATATCATTTTTTTTAATTTAGCATTAATTTAAAATGCCTAGAGACATTTTCATTTCTTTAAAAAAACACAAAACAAAGCACAGACCTTCATCTGAGTCCAAGACTGGAAGTTGTACAACAGTCCAATTTCTATCCAAGTCAGAACCTGGATGGTGTTGGTTTCTGCAGAGCTTTTATTTTTGCATACATCCGATGTTTTATATAAACAGAAATTTTTCAAAAGAATCTATTTAAACTGGGTTAAACTAAATCAATCACAAACCAAATGACATTTTTTAAAATCAATGTAAGAACAACTTCATTGTGTAGGCAAGCCCTTAAGAAGTGTCAAATGTGGGAAGCAGAGATTGTAGATGTATTTATCTGATAGTGTTAGCAGAGAGGTCTTCAACACTGCTATTAGTTTAGAGCAGTAATTTGTCAGCATGTCTAACTTTTGGAAGGAACAAGTCTCTACTCAACGTTAGCGATCCTCTGACTTGCCATCAGGCTTTATGCATTTTTAAACTTCTTAAGATTCCCTTAGCCTAGTTCGTTTGCATAGATAAATAGGCATTACTGCCACACACCTACCTTACTACCTGGTCTTTAGCTCCACCAAAAATGTCTGTACCTGTTGCCTCAAAGAGCACAAGAGTATCATTTCAATCTGCTATTGCCGGGTGCCAGCCTTACTGCCAACAGCTGGGTGGGAAAGCTGGTTAGTGAAAGCAGCACCAATACATAGATATTATGTAAATGCATCTGTAATATAAATACCACAATACTGACAGCAGACTGGCAAGTGAACATGGAGAGATTCCTCTGTCAACGTGGTAAAATAAGATCACTGAATGAAAGACCGCCGTGTGTAAGCTTTGTTTTGCCAGCTGTGCTGCAGCACGTGCTTCTGGGGTCAGATAGCTCATGTACAATATTATGGGGCTTTTGGGAAGTGACTGACATGTAGCCTGGTATATCACAGGTCCTGGGCAGGCATAAGTGTGAAGGAAACATAGGCATTTATACAACTGTGATTCTTCCTGTGGGTATTTGGTGCTGAGCTGTCAGAGGAGTTTTTGATGCAGAAGGTGACGAGATAAAAGACTTTCTCTTGCAGGACATGTGCTCAATGGGATTGCCAGTTGGTGGCTTTCTCTCCTCCATGCACAGTCGTATTGTGGTCAGCCAAGGGATGGACTTCTGGTGTTTATCCTCTGTGGCATCCAAAATCCTGCAGCTCTACTGTCTGATAGTTAGCATGACCTGCCTTCCTCTGGATGTCTGCCATGTGTGATAGAAGTGCTTTTCCCCTCCCTAGATAGGAACTTCCAGATTAGACTTTTCGTTCACATATTGTTTCATTAGTTGTGTTCTGCTGAAGGAAAGCCAGGCACGATAACAAGGCTTTTGCTTTGGGGCAAAGAAGTTTTCAAGGAGCAGCACTTGGAAAGCCTTCACATCAGGAGAAAGCTGCGATGGGGATCTAATATTCCCAGAGACAGAAAGACTGTCAGTGAGAATATTTGAATTCCACCTATTAAAAAAGGAGAAAGTCCATGACACGTGGACGAAACAGATTAAAGGTCCGGGGAGCTTTGCAGGGGAGATAAGGTGATGAGCAGTAGCTTTATAAAGTAAGAAGGAATCTAGAAGCAAAGAAAGATCAAAATGTAGTGGCACTACTAAAAAGTAAAGRTTTGTTTTAAGGGTTGAATGAGCTGTGGAGAGCTGAGCTTAAAAATCACCTAATTTTGTAAGTTAGGCAAAATTCACAGCGTTAACATATATTGAAATAAAAAAACCTCCTAAATTATACAGCTACTTATCTTTAATAGGATTATAATGGTGAATTTATATTATGACATGAATAAAACTAGTATGGCTAATTACAATGTCAGCACTTCCACCATCTTGTTTCATCTTGTTTAACATGAAGAGGAGCAAGAAGTCTCTGAGCTTCTGGTTAATTTTCTGTGCACATCCTGACCACCTTCTAGATGCATCTTCTGCATACTAGAACTGATTGCCCTGCTCTTCTCTGCCTATTTCCATGTAATTTTCACCTGCAACAGGCCCTCTTGAAAGGAAAACAAAAGGAGGAAAAGCAAAACCCAGAAGTACACTACTTGGACTGCCCTCTTGCTTTTTTTCCACCCTTCCAGTCAGGCATGATGTTAACAGGTTCTATCTTGAGAAGTACTAAATCCAGAAACCAGTATTTTATGCCATCTGGAAGCTTGATATCCTTGTTTTTCAACTGGCTTACAAAATATATCTAATTCTAAATACTCACAAATTATGGGTGGCTAAAATCCAATTCAGAGCAGAATAAAAGCTAATTGAGCAAGGTAAACAGAAAAGCTAATGTATTGCAATGCATCAAGTGACTGTGGGAATCAACACAAAAGAAAGAGTTGTCTGAGACTTGCAGATGGACTGGAAGGGAGAAGATGTTTTCCAGACAGAAACTCAAAATGAAACAGTAGAAATGCTTGTGTAGCACCTGGAAAGGGTAAGGAGAGTTGTGCAGGGTGTAAGACTTGGGGCAGTCAGGGAGGGCRTTTTGCAGCAGCACTCAGGAGCAGACAGGGGTGCCTATCAGAGTGGGGGAGCCAGCAAAGAGGCTCAGGGTGGGAGATGGTACCATTTTTATTGCAAAATGCTGAGGAAATATAAATAGGGGAAGATAACAGAGCTATGGGGGGTGGAAGGAGAGGCTTGGTGGTAGTACCAGATGAAAAGCAGTCAGATGAAGCAGGCTTTTGGCCACCCTCCTCTCCACCCTTTTCCCTCCAGAGAGAAGCAAGTGCAGAGGCTGCAAGGATGCCCTGCTGCGGCTCTGCAGCCAGGGTAGAGTCCTTTGCCTTGGGTGCTAGGGAAGACTCCAGTACAAAATCCAGCTTCTCAAGCTTGGCACTGGGTTTAAAGCTTCAGTGAATATTTATCTTTAGTGTGTGTATGCATAAACCTGTAGATATGTACACATACACACACTTTTTGTTTCCTTTCTTTTCATAGTTACAGTAAAAATAATCAACAGCATTGCCAGGTAGCCTTGAGCTTACTGCTTTCTCAAAGATATGCACCACTGGTTCCACAGCATATCCACAACAACTACAGAGGGTAAAAGAAAGGCAAAAGAATATGCACAGTATAAATAAATAAAAATAAAATTCAAATAAAGGAAGGACTCATCTTCTCTACCTTGTAATTCTTGCGTGTAATACAAAATCAAACTTCTGTTCCTGAAAAAAAATATTTGCAGTACATCTTCTGAAGAATAAATGAAAATGAGGGCTATTAATGGTTACATAATAGCCAAGAAAAAAACCCAAACATTCTGGCCGGAATTGTGAGGAGTTTTCAAAACTTGGTGAGAGAAGGGAATTTTCCACTGTCTGAAATCTTAGAGAGTCATTGTGGAAGTGTAGGAGAATTGGGTTCAGAACATCTCTTGGTGCTGCAACCGATTACAACTTCTAGTTAACATAATCGAAAGACAGTGGTATGCAGCCCTTTGGCAAAGTTTGAATCTGCTATACTAATTAAGTGTTTTCAAAGAGATACATTAGACACACGCAGATTGAGGGAAAGGACCCTGACTTCTATGAAYAGGCTAATCTTGTGCCCTGCAAAGGAAAGGGATTTTTCCCACTGCTTCATCTGGAAGAAAAAAAATCTCCACTCTTACAGCTACAGCAGACTTTCCAAACCTAACCAAATATTATTTTAAAAAATGAATCATTGATCCTTAAATGCATCCCCAGATGTTCATATTGAATTTGCAGTATTTAGCATGCTGAGCTTAATTGTCCATTCAAATCACCCTAACTGAGGAGTGCTCTGCTTAAGGGAGTCACCATATGCCAATATAAAACCTGTGTTAAGTGACTGGAGAATCAAGCCTACGCTGTTTTACTTTACATCACTATGCATTGCTCTAATCTGAGGGAGAAATAATTGCAAACGTTTTAACTGTGAAAGAATAAGGAGTCATCAAACCTTCAATCATATTTTAATATGCAGTCACACTCCACTTTCATAAATAGGAATTGGAATAATTATAAAGACATCATTTTTAATTGTCACTCATCATTTATTCGACTCCTTAAGTAGAACACACATTTAATTAATGCCTTAGGTTTTAGCGTCAATTACCACATTAGATGTTCTCTCATATTCGTTCCATCTGCTGCAAGTAAATACTTTAGCACTGCACAGTTATACACCCATATAGGATCCTGATCACAAATTTTCCTGCCTCCTCATGACCTATTGTACAGCGAGAGAAAAATTTTGCAAAACATAGGCACAGAAAATAAGTTTTGGCTTGAAATTAGAGATATTTTCTTACAAGCATAAGGAATTTGCTCAACTTGCAGGTACTAGTTTAGCTAAGAATGATATGTTGCTCTTAATGAAGATGTAGAGCATGTTTAGGCTTTGAGATGCCAGTATAAACATCTTTGGATTACCCAACACACAGAGCATGGGATACAATTTTGTTATTTCATGGTTTCAAGTCTTTTTTTCAGCTCTTGTATTTTTTGATAGCTAGTTTGATTTAAAGGCTTCAGGTGATTTAGATTTGACCATGTTCTTCAGTTAATTGTGCCAACATTTACTTACATTCACTGTTAAATAGTTAGACCACCATCCTTATGTCATTTACTAAAAGGCAAAGCCTTCCCAACCTTTCTTGTTGCTCCTTTTTGACCTTTTCCAACTTTTGGTGCCCTTTTTCTAGTGTAAATCCTCAGTCTTTCAACTGCAGTCTTTGTATTGCCTCAGGCAGCCACAGGAATCTCCCTTCTCAGTGCCCCCCAGCWTGTTCATCCCCCTAAGAACTCTCATGTGCCTTCTTAGCAGCAGCACCACACTTGGAGACTCAGTTAGGTTAGCACCGTGCCACTACTCCTGGGTTTCCTTCAGGTCCCTACTCTCCTGAACATGGTCTCCATGCCATCTGCCTGCTTTGTTCCCATGATCTACAGGAGTAATCTCAGCAGTGGAAGACTTACCCAGTGCGGAGCCTGATGCAGGGTCAAGGCTAAGGCTAAGGCTGTTCCCAGCATAAACGCACCATTCACCGACCCCATTGGCAATGGTCATTGCGCTGCTGCCAGGAAAACCTTATGGCAGCTTAAATGGAGACCAAAAATAAGACAAAGGAAGGAAAGGAGAACACAGACATGAGCTGGTAAGAACAATGTGTGTTCTTACCTAATTTGATCTGGTCCAAGACAGAGGGAAGAGGGAAACATCCCAGGTGGAAGAAGATGGTCTGAACATGCTGATATTGCTCAACAAAACTTGCTCCCTGAGAAGTGTGTCAATAGGTTAGGCTGACCTCTCTTGCACTGGGGCCCTACTTCACGAGGAAGATCATTTTTACCAACTGGTCTCTCCGTGGCAGAACTTGGAGGCCTTTCATTTCCAATTCCTACTTTCTCACACCCTGCTGAGAGCCCCATGCTGACCTTTGAGAGTGGCCRGCACAGACACAGGGGGTTCCGAAAGCGTTCAGCTCCCAGGAATGTGCCTGAAGCTGGCTTGCCAAACTGCTCACAAGCATTTTCTGGGCCATTTGCTGCTGATCTGAAGTTTTTCAAGTGCCCATAGGCTTTAGGTGCAACAGCCAGTACATCCTGGGAACACTTCTGCAGAGAACAGGTAATGATGGTCTTTACCCCAGTGATCACAGGGTGTTGGAAAGGAATGTGAGCCCGGATGGCTCCCCAAAGGTGCCAGAGGCACACTGGCAATTATCTCCCTAAACACAGCACCAAATACTTGTGTTCATTGTAGTTAGCTTTTCCTCTCAAAAGCAGTTATTTCCTCTAGCAGAGTCCAGACAAGTGAATATCCCACACTAACCCATGGTCCTCTGTTGAAGTGGCATCCCCAAACTGGTAATCTCTATTATGACTTCCCCAGCATCTGCCCATTGGGTGGAATGACCTGAAAATCAGGAAGAACAATGCATCCCAGGATTCCAGTCAGCGCTGGCACTCCTAATTGCTGCCCTGCACAATGGGTTGCTGTGTTACCCCTGCTAGGGGCTTCTCTGGGAACACTGTCGTCTTTTGAGTAGTCATTTCAGTCTTTTAAAGTCACCTTAAATAACTAAATAGTATGACCTTAGCATTTGCTCATCATCCAGCAATTTCCTACACTAAGACAGGCTGCATGTGTTGCAGAGATATCTAGTTCTTTAGAACAGGGCTGTAGCTTACATAATTGGTCATATAATTTTAAAACAATAGGACAGATTTGGACATTCATTTAAAAAGCGGATATCCTCACCATTAAAAATAAATACCTATCAAGGTTATATTTTATGGTAATGATGCATTCGTAAATCTTTATAGGGTTAAAAGAATGTTACAAGCTTGACATCATGATCCTATAAATGAATGTGCTGTGTAGAATAAGCACTTTATGAGACAATGCTGGAACTGGGCATGAACTGTGGGAATAAGCAACATACCGACTTGATGAACTTTGTAACAATTGATTAAGTATTAATAAACCTTCATAAATAACAAGTTCAGCCTTATTTGAAAATGCAATTTTACTTTAGAAGATTTTTATGAGCAACTGAATACCACAGACCACAATGTAAGATGAACAGCTATGAAAATGAATGTCTTTTAAGGAATTCTGAAAGACCATTCCTCCTGAATATTTAGTTTCACCATTTTATGTTGACTTGTTCGAGTGCCAAAACCTGTTCATTAAGGTTCAATACGCTGTCTCCCAAACCGCTGTATTTCTAATAGCCACAAACCTCAGATTTTGGAGGCAATTTGATCACATTTCACTTTCAATCCAAGCAAGGCCTTTGAACTAACCTGCCTCTGCAATATTTAGCCTTTTCTATTCAGTAATAGTGAAAAATACCAATTTCTTTCGGATTTTCCATATCCCTCATCACAAATCTAAGCAACCTCCCTGACCTCTAAACCCCAAGGATTTATAATGGAGTTCAATTGCATAGGTCCCAGTTCTGGCCACCCATAACTTACTAGATGAAATGATATTTATGTTTTGTTGTTCTTACGTCATCAGTTCTTTCAGCTATGGACTGAACCAAATCTTATGTTCTTAATACATATAAATAACAAACATAAAGATCTTGTGAGAAATAGGTGACAGAAGTACAGTAAGTAGGAAGCATCCACTGAGTATTATACCCAGCTATTGACTGCTCTGGGAGAAAGAAAGATTTTCTGGAAGAATGAGGAGAGCTGATCCCTAGGGCTAATGCTCCATTTAAGTACATTGTCACTGACCACATCCACATCCATTCCCTATTGGGACAGACTGGCATCTAACGTGTCTTCATTTAAATGTTTCTAACTTGATAAAAACAGAACAAAAGCCTCAAGCAGACAGTCTGAAGTCAGGTACAGACAAAGGTGATGTTTCCCTATTTGCCCTTGTGTGAGTTTGAAAGAGGATTTGTTCTGATGTTCACTTTTCCCTTTCCCACATCCATCACTGCCTTTTTTTCCCAAATGATGGCTGCATTGTGACCAAGCTCTGTGTGCTCATCTAACTCCTTCTAGCAATTCTTGTAATGGGCTGAGCAAAAATGACACAGGAACAAAAGATAGAGTCAAAAAGCAGAAGATACTACCCAAAAGCCAGGAGCTGGGCATTTCTCCACTGTTTCTGAGACTCATTATTCTTTCTGTCCACTACATTTATTGCCATGGTGTTTAGGAATTTCAGCCCTGGATTCCCATAATGAGCTATTTCTATGAAGTGCTGTATAGAGGCAGAACAAAGAGATGGTACTTCCTTTAAGATCTTACCGTGGACAACAGCAGATGGTGATGAGCAGACAGAGGGGGAGTACAGGAAAACAACAAGACAACTGTGAAACTAATTAGGATTGTAAAACTCTGGACAAGTCTGGTCACAATAGAAATATTAGTGGGTTTGGAGGGTACATTATCTCAGCTTTACAATCAAAGAAGCAGCAATCAGAATAAATCTACAGGCAATATTTTATATGTCCTTGTTTCTGAAAAGGGAAAATCTAGTAGAAAACACCTCGAATTAGTATGGATGCATGCAAAATATGCAACCTCTATATGAAATTAACACTTTTATTTCCCTCTTGTCTGCAGACAAGCCAAAATACAACCCTGTTTTATTCTACGCTTAAAGACAGTTAACTATCCTTTTCATGAATTCAAATATCCTGCAAGGAACAAATGAATGCCCCTGTTTTTCCTTTCCTCCTTTGTGGCAAATGTGCTTTTTTGTAGGGACACTGCTCACATATGACAGCAATTTTTGCCATTCCCAGGAGAATATTTACTTCTTGAAATCTGCAGTGTCCCTATGATAATAATGCTTAATTTTAAAAAAAGGAAACAGACACTACTGTTTTTCAGTTTAGAAATTACAAACTCTGCTTTCCTTCCCAGCACCATTTTATTTCTCCCTGAGACATCCACATACTSTCATTGTCTCCATATTAGTCATGTCTCAGAGATGGCAGGATCAGCTGAGAATTTATAAACTGCCTTTATATCTTTGACTGTTTGGGCTTCAGATTTTTCCCTGGTTCTCTTATGTTGCATCTTCTGCTGGTGCTATCCGTCACTCATGCTCCTYGCTGTTATCTTTGACAGAGAGCTTTTCATTAGAAACATCCCTTCCTGCAGCTTTCTTTGCATTCTTAACTTGTTTCAAGTTATTAGTCTATACAAAGCAATGCAGTGCTTCTCTATGATTTATCTCAGTAGACCTTGGAACCACGCTAATCGCCAAGTTATGACTGTCTGTGTGTCGGGGAAAGGAATGTGTGGGTAGCATTTGTCTCTGCGAGGAGGGAGTCCAAGAGCCAGCCATTAGGATATTATTAACTGTGTGTCTTAGGTTGAAATACCAACATGTCTTTTCAGTGCACTGAAAAACGCCCCTGAGGATTTCGCCTGATATTCCAGGCTTCAACAGCAAAAATACTCCACAACCCAAGCTCCAGCTTGATTCTACAGCCCCCAAGGCAGTCACTGACATGCCAAAACAACCATGATGTAAAAGTGTTTCTAATGTAAAATATTCAAGAGCACATCACGACAAGAATGTTTACTCCCAAATACTCTTTCCATTCAAACTGATGTCCCAGCCATGGTGAGCAGAGCTCTGTGTAACACAGATGTGAAAGACAGAGTAAAAACCTGACACCTTCCCGACACCTGGGACTGGTAGACAGTGACCGCCCCGACTGGGAAACATATGCTTATCATCTTTGCAGCCCTTTGCAAAGCAAGTTAGGCCTAGTTAACCTTTATTTTATTTATTCTTTTAGTTCTAGCTACCAGGTAACTTTCTGCAGATCGAAAGAAGAATCAGGAAAAAAAATGTGGGACACCATTAAATGTGTGTTACAAGTTTTGTTAGGTATATTGTTCTTGCAGTAGTATACTACAAGGAAAATACATAACACTTGTTATGTGGATTTCGGTAAATGCTGAAATATATGCATATAAGATATATATAATACAAGTCTGTTAATATATATATAATATGGAACACATAATATGGAACATATATAATACAGAACATATATAATATGGACTATATATATATAGATATATAAAAATACATGGAATATATATATAAACCAGCTTTGGCCTCCCAAACATTAGGTGTCTAATTCAAAATGATTGTCTAAATTGCCTCAATAATCAACAAGCRTGGATGACCTCCCTGACAGACCAGACAGGACGAGTTTCCTTACTTTTAGGCAGCTTGGTACATGTGCAAGTAGTATCATCTTACAAGTGCAAACAAAACGTATAAAATAGGAGGAATTTGTATGTTAATATACCTTCTCATATGGGGCCCTAAAATTTTTATACAGGACCGGATATTTTCAGACCAGCCACACTGATCCGTATTGCACTGGGGACATCCTCACTAAAATTAATGATACTGTAAATGGAGTAAGGTGCTGCCTGGCATTGGTCCACAGAGTTGGCACAGAGTAAGGCTCCATACTGGAGGTCTGTATACATACTGTAACCTGAGTAATATATATTGTGATCCTGACATCCTCCAGTTCTGTTGAATACGTTTGTGCACAAGCAGGATACTAGTCAGCCTGAGAAAGTCTGGCAGCACAATGTCCAGATGTCATGTTTACAGCGAAGATGGAAAGAGCTTTCCTGAGTAAAGCAACATCTGAGAAACACTTTATCATCCATTGTAAAAAGCTGTAAAAAGAGAAGATGCTCAGGGCAGAGCCAGAGGCCTTTCACTGGACCTGAATATTGTCTCTTCAGTGAAAAGAATCAAATGGCTGCTCATGACTCCTCAATTTTACCACCTTTGGGTTCTTCAGAAGCCACTCCGCAATTCTATCAAAAAAAATCAAACCTGAATTAGACAACAGTGCAAAGCTGCACCAGAGGACGTTCAGATTGGACATCAGGAAAACTTTCTTTACTGAGAGAGTGGTCAAACACTGGAGTAGGCTTCCTAGAGAGGTGGTTGATGCCCAAAGCTTGTCAGTGTTTTAGAATCATTTGGACAGTGCCCTTAGCAACAAGCTCTAACTTGGTCAGCCCTGAATTGGTCAGGCAGCTGGACTGGATGGGTGCTGTAGATCCTTTCCAAATAGTTTGTTCTATCCTATTCTAAACAGTAAGAATTCAGTTTAAGAGGGATGCCATTTGTCCTGCCATTTTCTCCAGCACTCTGTTTCCTGATGAATGACCCAGCACGAGTCAGTGTTAAGTTCGCCTGTTCACTGTTTCTGAAAATGTGCCTCCTGCTCTAGCTGTGGTTGAGAAGGAAATATTTTGTAATGAATCAGCATATACTAATGCCTTTTTTCCCACCTGCCTATAGAAATGTATTTTTTTGCAAAGACCTGAACAAAAGTCATCCACAACAGAGCTTACAGGAAACTTTTGGGAACATCAGCTTGTAATATCTTTAAAACTACCTTCGGATACACCAGGAGGGGTAGTAAATACAGCACTGTGTGCAACTGCCTTCCTTTTACATGGATAATTTTCATGTATATTTGCAACAGTCAGYTGCAAATTTTCAATAAATGGTAATGAGTATTGCTGTGGATTACTTCCTGAATATTTTTGGTAAATGATTTTCTGGCCTTGAAGAACCTGAAGGGGAAATGTTTTCAGTGATGACTAAAAGGAAGTACCATGCTCCTACTTTTTTTCTTTTTCAGGGGAGGGAGGTTTCCCCTGCTCTTTTTACAAGATACTGTTTTTATGGGTAATTACTTGCCTTAGTGCTGCATATAACACCACTGTATACAAAGCATTACTGTCTGACCTCCTCGTTAATTATGCTAAGCAGTACAGCTGCTTTCCACTAACCAATGACATACAGCAAAATCGCTTGCTTGCCTGAGGACATTGGCTTTCCAAGTCAAGAAAAAGGCAGAAGCAAAGTTTGACCTTTAATCTAAAGTTTAGATACGTGCTGAGGGTTGCTGGAGATAGGGCTTCCACACATGTTCCAACACTGCTGACTCCAGTTTCAGCGTGGCTGCACAGCACATCAGTAGCCAGGGATTGAGATGAAGTCCTCCTTTCTCCTTCACCAAACTGGAAAATAAGAGCGTGTGATGTAAGAAAGTGAAAATATGGATCTAGCATAAATGACAGCTCCCGATAAGGTTGGTAAGCTGCTCTGTTCTGAATGCTGCTTCCCAGGCATTTGAATTCGCAGAGAGAACATAAATTTACAGGTGATACCGCATGGAAGAGAATTTCATCACAGCCTGAAATAAGCATTTTTGAAGAATGGCTAAGTGAAGCTAAAAAAGGCAACTCCTTTGATGCCATCTGGTGCTGCCCATTAATCAGACAACTATTCTCTTTTAATTAGGGACTAGTCCTGGTACGCCTTGTTATATCAGTATCACCACAGACACAGATACAGAGAGCTCTCTATGTTCTTAATTTCCACTTTGGCCCCTACTACACAATAATGTTAAAGAGAATTAGTTTTCCACCTGGGGTGTTGAATGATTTCAAACCTTTGTTGTTGTTATCCTTATTCCAGGAAGACTTCARTACAATAAAACGCTTCTCTGTAGCAGTAAGCTTGCCTGGACATTACAGCTACAAGGACATATTACAAATCAGTGTAAAGATTTACTGTGCATGTTTACATGTGATGGAGCTGAGACACAGAGGAATTGTGTTCCCAAAATTCACAGTGACTGGAAAGTGAGTGCCTCAAGTTCTGCTTTTTTGTCTCTGAACACACGTTGTTGGACAACATCTCTGCCTCTGGTGGGAAATGGGGACAAGTCTTTCTTTCCCTCATAACTTAAAAAAAAAATCCAAGCAGAACCAAAATCCTTGTGGTCATGATGATTACCTGGGAGTATTCCATCACCTAGAAACAACTGCTCTGTTATTTTGTGTGCTTTTCTTCGTAATTGTGGTGTCAGACAACTTCCAGCAGACCGAGGGAAAGACCCTTTCTGGGTCCATTTTCCAGATGCCTCTCAGACGAAGAGGATGATTTTCCTTCTTGGCCCTTTGCCACTCTGTTAGCTGGGCTGCAGTGAGCCATGTTTATAGTTCACATGGCTGAAGATAATCCCAACAATACACACAGTATGAGGAGAGTACAGCTGGACTGCTGGGAAAATAAAACATCGGAGGATGAAAAAGCAGAGGAGGTGGGGGTTTGGGAGCTTCAAGCTTTTCCCCCTTCAGCCGGGGTAATCAACACTGTCATAAATTAAAAATTTATTCCAAGACGACACATAAGTTACTCAGAAGCCATCATCATCACAGGGCTCTTGTTCACAGAGTCCACATATAGTTGGAGGGGAAAAAGCGAGTCTGCAAAGGGCATTGTTATTTTTATCAGTAGTTAGTCATTATTTGTGGTCTTTCCAGATAAGAAGGCAGAACATATTACAGTACTTATCACCAACATTATCTGCCATTAGACACAACTGAACTGTATTATTGCTTCTATTTTTTTATTTGTTTACATTTTTCAGTCTCAGAGCCGTTACACAGAACTCAGCTCCATAGTCTCCCTTTTTTGTCTTCCTAACTATGTATAAGTAGTTTTTTAAGCAACAGCTTTTTCAGAAATTAAAGTTCATTTTTGACAAGTGTGTGAGGTCTTTGTGGCACTAAATCTAACATTGGTCTTGCGTGGAAGGAAAATCCTTTTAAATTCGTCTATTCAAGTATAAAATAATATTGATACATGCTCCTCATTAATCTAGAATTGAACTTTATGATCTGAAACACTGTTGTATCCATTAATACTATCTTTTAGTGACAGAATATAAATTCTATAAGGTATAGAATGTACTTGATGGGTTCTTGTTCTACTTTAAGGCCAAGTTCAATAAATAGTGTATAAATAACATCTATTGAAAGAAAAGTATCATTGAAGATCACTGAAGCCAGCGTTATATAAATTTCTGTGACATTCTGTCTTTTCTCTGGACTGCTCACCAGTCATGAAATCTTTCCTACTTTTGCCTGTAAATATAATTTGTTGAAAAAATTTGCTGGCTGATTTGGGTAAGTGATATGTCTGCCCATAGTTATTTTGCAAGTTGTTTGCTCTGGTTACTTACTGGCTTTATCATGCTGTGCTATATTACATAATTGTAGCACCTGCAAGTGCAGCACCTGGACTAGATGGCTGAAAATGTTTAACAGGATAACGTTGAAGAGCAGTTAGGAAAAAAAAAAAGGAAACAAAAGCCAGTAAACAAACCACCTCTTGAAATTTCTGTTCAGATAAATATTTTACAGGAACAAATACTGTGACCCTAAAACCAGCTTAAATAACAAAAGCTGCTGCCCTACAAGCAGGTGTAAGGTTATTTATTCACACATACATTTGTAAATCTTCTTCTCGTAATTCAACTGGCTCCTGGGGTAGTCCAAAACAGTGTTTATCAGGCCCTTATAATTGTAAAAAACCCTGAGAGTCTGTCCTGGAACTGAGTCAAACAAGCCCCTGACCAGCTTCAAACACCAAGTCTTGTTAACTTTCCCCTTCAATCTCTACAAGATTGTTTTTCCAACAGTGGAAGTCCCTCTTTCCCTTCTATTCCCACAAGCTTCTTAGTCTGGGACTATACTCAGGTATAAACTCTATCAAGGCAAAAATTAGAGACTAGACAGGTACATATTCCTTCTCATATTCCTTCCCTCTAAGCATTGTTAGGGTGTATGGAAAACCATCCATAGGCAGCTTTTGTCTTTTCGGAACTTACCCACCACAATTTTTCTTTGACCCCTCAAGGCCTGTGTGGTTGATGGAAAGCATGACAAAAGTCTGAAATTATCAAAGACTAATTCACATGACAAAAAGCAATTACATTAAAGAAAGACATTTCTGAATTATTTCTAAAAGTAGCACCTTTTCTTTCTTTCTTTCTTTCTTTCTTTCTTTCTTTCTTTCTTTCTTTCTTTTCTTTTTTTTTTGGAAATAACACACAGGAATGTATGAAGGTGCTGTATAGCTAGGATTCTATTGCCATTTATTGGAGTAATTTGTAATTTATTTTCTGGCTTACAAACTTACAAATTTCAGTTGAAGTCTCGGTTTCCCAGCTCAATTTTTACTGTGTTCCAGGCTGCACCATTTGGATACCACTGGTGAGAACAGAGCACATTAAGGATGGATTAACCTGAAAAGCTTTGCTTTCAAGAAGTTTGAAAAGCATGAAGAAACACCAAAACTGAGTCTTCAGTGGTTTTCTGTCTTTCATGTCTACAGCATTAGTTACTGATTTGGGTCCACAAAATTAGGATAAAACATTTATTTGCTTGAGTGTTTTAAATAAATTGCTGTACAAGGGACTAAAGCTGAGTGAAAAAGCAGTGGCTGAGCATAAAGTGGCTGTGTCTCAGCGAGGGCCCACAAGCTAGAAATGCGCGGGAGTTGTGACGGGAACCAAATTTGACCTTTTTATTCGTTCCAGGAAAATCTTATTCATCTGCAACACCGAAAATGTTCCCCATGCCACTTTTGTTTCAGCAAGGCTGGGAAACAGGAATACAGCAGTGGTAGGACAAAAGCTATTCTTGCAGACTTCCCAGCTCAGCTAAACCTGGGACCAACTGGAAAACCCCTGAGAAAGCCTGGATACTCCCAGCACAACTTAGAGGCTTCAGGAGCCTTGTCYACAAGGAACAGGAATGGGAAGGTCACGCCTGGAAAGCAGCAGGAGCAGCCTTTTGTGCGGTATTTCTGTACTGCCACTTCCTGCCTGGGCTGAAGCGGGGAAGAGTGAAGTATGCGACTCTTTCAAGCAAGGTCCTCAGAGGCCTGGTTCGGTGTACTCTGCCCACAAAGGTCAGGAGCCAGGCAGCAGAGCTAAGGAGATTGCGTGGGATGTAAGTCRCCGGTAGACGTGGCAGGCTGTCCTTTATATAGCAAGCACCGCTAAGTGGATAAGAGAGGGTGCCGGGGAGCGGCGTCAGGGTGCCGGCCCTATTTCTGCAGTGCTTGTCTTGCAGCTCATGCAACCGGCTCCAGGTGCCGTCTGTACCTGGCTTTCCTCTGCTACAGAAGCACCCTGCAAAGGCCCTTTGCAGTCCCAGGCAAAGGCTTTGCTATCTACTGATAACAAAGATACTTTGGAAGCAATAGGCGTTACCATTTCTATAGCGCAGCACTGAAGGATGAAGTACTTGGTAATGTTACCTGTGCCAAAAGGATGCTGTGGTGTCTAAATCACATCAGTCTGAGATTTCTCAAATATTTCATGTTTTGCTACTTTCTTTCTGTTTGTTGACGTCCACAATACACTGTAATAAGATTTACCCAGAACATTGCTATAATAACACTATTGCAGTTCATTTCTATGGTGCTGCTGTTAATATTTAATGGAAAATGAGACAGGTGTCCCATTTTATGAGGCAATAATATGTTTCCTGACTGGATAAACTATGAATGCTGAAGGTCTGAATAGTTTTGTGCCTACGTGGGAAGGAAATTATTGGTAAGGGAAATAGGATGTCTACTTGTTGCGGTTTCTCGTATTCTCCAGTGTTGTCCCAGTTTAGAAAACGACAACATCTCCCAAGCTGCCGACCAATCCAGTTTGCTGTGATCAGTTCCCAGCTTCCGTGTCTCAGAAACTCTCCTATGAGACTTCAGCTGCTTAGCAAATAAACAAAGAGTGGCTACCAGATCTAGAGCAAGAATGAAATGGTGCTATTTACTCTTCCCCATTTCAAATTTTGTCTTTCCTAAAACTACAGCAGGGAGAACACAAAAAGTTGCACTCAGTTTTGTTCAGTTTGAAGGAGGCTGCTGGACTGCAGGGTCAGAGCATCATTGGCATCTGACACAAGTCAGTAGATCTCCAGTGCTGGGATATGTTGGGTAAGAGTTTCCCTAATCGCATGGTGCACTCTAAGCCTCCTGAAATGAAGCCAAAATGAGCATCTGTGCTAGAAACTCAACCCCATGATCAGGGTCTTCTTTGTTCTGCCTCTTGCAGAATATGAGCTTTCATTTTAGGTTTTAACTAAAAGGCTTTTGCATTTGTTCTAGGATGTTGCAGATGGTCTAAGAGAAAATGAATAATCTTTGGACATTTTGGAGCTGAACATCTACGACATGCAAATGCAGAGAAACTCAGTGACCCTTGTTGTCCTGAGTGCTCATATCTATATCTGTCAGAACTATAAAAAACAAAGCCATCATAGTTTATGGCGATATAATCCCATGTCACATGTGAACATGAGACTCACGGCACGCCCTCCTGCTGTGTGCATTTCAGCCCAGACGGTACGTCATGCACGTGCTGTGGTACCCTCTTGTTTCCGGCTCCATGTCAGACAGAGCTGCTCAGCCTGACTTGTCTCACTCAGGCACGAAGATATTTCAGTGAATAAGTCCGTCATGGAAGAGTGACATTACAAGCCAGTTGTGAGGTCAGTAGGAGCCTGGAGAAGCTGTGCATCCTCCAAACAAACCCAGGGTGCAAGAGCATTTTTTTGTGGCCAGCTTTTCCTTCAATAAATTGGTTCCTATCTGCCTGTTATGATGCTGGTCGTGATAAGTCCAAGACTCTTAACATTTCAACAAAAAACCAAATGAGTAGCCAAACTTCACCTGGTTCACCTGGTTCTATCCAAAATGGGGCCTGAAGAAAGAGACAAACTAGATCTATGGGGACTGACCTAGTCACTCCAGTACAGACAACATGACACCAAACAGTGCTTTTATCAGGGGATAGTAAATGGGGTCTGCCAGAATTTTCCTTCTCGGGGTAATTTTCTTATTAATTTGAGGAATACTTGAGGGTGGTTGTGTCAGTGGAGAAGGCAGCTAGGTCTCAACACCCTCTGCTGTTATTTTGAATGGCTCCACTTTTCCTGACCTAAATTTGATTTCCAAGTATATAAGTAACTCTGCACATCACATCTTAAGTGACACAGCCCTCTGATACATAGAATACTAGGATGTGGGGCTTCTCACTTAAAAATATTTTAAAGTTTACTTCTGCATTTACAAGCCATGTTTCAAACTGACCATGGGATCCAATATATGCAGTGGAATTAAATTCTTCTCTCAGGATCCTCAGTTATGCTTAATCATTCTTATGCCATTTGGAAATGCAGATCTGTGTTATTTTCTCAGGAAGTTTTTACTGGCTGCCCATTATACAGTCTAGGTGTGGGGGGTAAAAAACAACCACATGCTTTATGTGGTTAGACAATGGGCCTGGGAGAAGTCAGACAACAGGACACATGTGAAAGGGGCACATCATCAGACATGGCCTTTACATTTCAGGCAGTTCATAATCTGACTAATTACCCCTTCGATGATCTCTATGCAACACATTTTGACCATGTCTTTTTTTTATGAGCAGCAAGTTACTGTCTGTGTCAGCATTTTGAAGTATGCCCTCTCATTTTCTTTACTTTATAGGCAGATGGAGTTTCCTGTGGTCTTTTGTGTGTAATGCTCATCCCCAGCTCTGAAAGGTGAACGCTGAGTGTAGTGGAGCTATTACTTAATTATTTCATGACTGATCGGAAGAGGGAGGTTGCTGTGTGATGTCTTCTCTCAAATTTCCTGGCCTCATTTCTTTCCTGTTTCCTCTCAAAACAGAACTGTCTTCCACCCAAAATGAAAATTAAAAAGAATAACCACAAACCTCCGCTCCAAAACTCACAGTAGCAATGACAGAAGAATGTACTCTGAGCAGCATCAGTTTATAATTAAACCATTTGTCTTTCACTAAAGGTGTCTAGGCTATTCTTGTAGGATATAATATTTTTTATAAGCTGCATTTTTTGCAGATTTCTTTTCTGTTGTAGAACCGCATATTTAAACACAGCCAGTAGCAGCAAATAATCTCCTTTTACTGCCACTTTTAGCTGATACATTTGGGACTTTGGCAGACTGCAGTGTTCTTTCAGCTAATGGTTAAAATCATCACTACATGCAAATGTTCCTCATAAATAGCTCCAGGATCTGCCTCTGCAAGGTGCTGAGCAGCCTCAGACCTTACCAGTATAGATTGGAAGTCTGGCAATCATCTCGTCTCTCAGGATCAAAGGACAGAAAGGGCTGAATAGAGAGCTGTGGGCATGATTTCCTTTTCCTGCAATTGAAATATTCCTCAAGTTACAAAGCAGTTCATCGTTTGAGTGGTACCAATTTGAAATCACAAGTCACCTGTTCTTAATTTTTCCTAAGATCTAGTGACTCAGCAATCAAAGTCACCAGTAGTCCATCATATTAGAGATGATGGGACATTGCAGTGGGCATTTTACATATTCTGRTGCTTTGCCTGGCTTCAGCAGGGTGCCACTCTCCCATTCTTCTCTTGGCTCTCATAAGGATGAAGAGATTCTTACACAAAAATCCTCAGTCCACCTGACCCCATGGGTCAAAGCCTCTGAGTGGTGTACTTCAGCATTGTCCCATCAAAGCCACCCAGAGACGATATGGGCAATGGTTTGGAGATGGCTCAATGCATCAGTGCTTTCTGCCCTCCAAAACCATTTCATTCTGTCCATCTCAGCCCTTGCCCTGTCTTAACTTGTAGCTATTGTCTCCCTGGCTTCTCACAAGTTAYGAGATGTGTTTTGCCATGTTCTCTTCCCTTCTATAGCCATCACTTCCTAATTGTCCAAGTGCCTTGCATTTTCCACAGCTGGCCTCTAAGACAGTTGCGGCCTTGGGCGCAGGGCTGGGTATATCAGCTATGATCATGGTTTATTTTTGGGATGCAGGAGTATGCCCACATCTCAGCAGCTGTGAATGCTGGCATGTGCTGGGGACAGGAAAGGTTTACATTGCCTGGATTCCAGGGGACTGATTTAGAGCAACTCATTTTGAGGCAGTTGGCCAGATAAAACCCATGCCGACTCCCCCTGGAAAGCTACCATCTAAAAACAATATGGTCTCATCTTCAGCTCCTGGGCAGTGTCCTCAGAAAAACCAGCCTTCTCTTTGGCTCCTCTTTCTGTTGCACCCCCAGTCCCTGGTGGCAGAGGACAACAGGCATATGCTGAGATTGTGTTTATCTTTTGTGTATATCTATTATGTTTGTATCTTTACTTAGGAATGCCAGTGGTGCCAAGCCCACCTCTCCTACCAGCACATGGGGAATCAGAGCTGTACAGCTCAGCAGCCACGTGTGTTGATGGAGAGGTGATCTGGGATTTGTTTTCCTTAGAGTCAGCATCCTCAGACCACAATGAGACAGCAGGTGATTAATTTCTGTCACTTTTTGGAGCTGTGACCAGCCTGTAAAACATTTTGCCTAGCACAAACAAGATATGATGCAATGATTGGGGGAACAATTAAAACTCTGAACAACTTCTTTTTAATGACTGTAATAATGACAGTAATGGCAGGACAGTTCACCCTCTGTGAGCATGCATTTCTTAGTGACATAATACATTTCAAGTTTTAGAGCACCCTTGTGGTTGTGATAAAAGAAATGATTCAATAAATTAAACATGGTTTGGAGAGAGAGATAGTTGGTGAGTGCTGGCTGATACTTGGTTCATGTAAAAATAAAGCAGCAGCAATCCTGAAGCTTTGCTTCGTGCAAAGCCCTGCTTGTGGTTAGGCTTGCTCATGCTGCAGCGTGAGGTGCTGCAACCTGTTTAAGCTGCCTTGCAGGAATCAGCTCTGTCTCATCTGCCCCTGGTTCACTGCATGACAAATGCTATCTCGCCTGCACAGCTGGGAATAGAGACATGTCCTGAGCTCGCAGCTCATGAAAAATCTGGGTGGGACAGCATATATTTTAGAAATGCCTGATGCAAGTAAATTGCTAAAGCAACCCCTTTTTATATGATGGTTTAATTAACAGCTACCACGTTACTGCATTTAATACGATTCTCAGTGCTTTATCAGAAGACTCCTTTTCTGAGGCAGAGACCATCCCTTCCCTTTATAGTTTACACAGGTTTTTCCTCACTGGTGGACAGAGCAGAGAAAGTCCCTTTTCTTGTTCCTGAGATGGCAAATTCCTGCATTCCAACATGTGAGAATTGGAGACAAGTTGAATCACAACCAAAATCAGTTCTGGAGCCCATCAGCAACAGGCTGAGGGTGCCTGAAGGTGCCAGAGTGGAAGGTAACCCCACGTAACATTACCCACCACAACAGAGATTTTGGGCGAAAGGTGCACAGTGAGCTTGCTACTATTAAGGGAAATTTCTGGAAACTATTGCAAACCTTAACATTTTAAAAGGATGTTTGTGTCCTGAGCTTTAAAGCTGTGAGGGAATTGGACCATGCCTCTCTCTCTAGACTGTAAATAATTTGCGGCGAGAGCTGTTTTTATCACCGTGCTTCAAACAACACTCAGCATATTGCTGGAACCAATTATATAAATAAATTATATAATATGTCTTTGGGTAACTTAAATACTATGCTGAGCAGTCAGTAGTTGAAAATTGAAAGATGCCCAAGCCACATTTGAAAATAAGGAGATAAAACATTAGATAATTCAGTCATATTTATTATAGTTTTTAATTTTCTGCAGCAGCCTGTAATATAAAAAGATATTTGTATTAAAATACCATTGTTCTACAAAACAGATGTTTTTATATTACTTTCTTTATTGTGTTTAATAACATATTATATGACATGCCGTAGTCATAACACGTTGTTAAAAATTTTCTGTGGATAGAACATTTACTTTTGATTAAAAAAGTGTGCTGGGAGTTCAGCGTATCCCAGTGTAATTTATTGTTATTATTCTACAATTTTGGAGCAGTTAATTGAATGGCAGAATGGGCTACCTCAAGAAAATATGAAGAATATCTTTCTTTGTTTCTAAAACTTAAGGTAAACAAATCTAATCCTAAAAAGTTTAGTGATGAATATCTCATACTGTGGAAGTTCAAAATAAGTCATATTTCCCTACTTAAGCACAGTTTCTTGAAAGTAGCAAAGTGTTAGTTCTCAAAACAGATTACAAAGCAAAGACTGAGATGAGCAAAGTCTATGAATCTGTAGCAGATATGTTGTGCTGGAGAAACCGTGAGTATAAACAGATTAAAATCTATGGAGTTAGAGACATGGAAGGTCAATCTTTTTAATCCTTTCTTATTCAAGGATTCTCTCCTGAACATAAAAGAGAGGTAAGTTTCTCTGTACTGGAAACCTGTGTGTACAAGAAAAATAATAAAAAAAAAAGAGGTTACCAGCAAGATCAACTGGTTTTAAAGGAAACTATGCCAGTGGAGGACGAAAGTGGGAGAGCAGTGAACATGAAATTATCATGGGTAAAGAAGGGAAGGCAATAGCTCTTATGACAAAAGGTCATCAGTGTTTGGGAAAGGCACCACTTCTCTCTTACCTTTGATTTTCAAACACAATGATGAAGATGTCCTTGTATAGAAGAGATTACAGAGGTCAGTCTCTGCTACATTTTGTCAGGATAATGATTTTTGATGCACATTCTGTATACTTTGAATCTTGATATCCAGAAGGCATTTGCCTAATAGAGTGTTGGGTAATGACCAAGACTGTGCCTGTGGGAGATGAAGGAAAAATAGTGATCTCTGGGCAAAACACTGCTTTAATATTTTTAGTCACTGTCACATAAGCACAGTCCTCTGCATCTGCCCACAGTAAAAGGGAAGCTGTCTCCGTTAAGGTTACCAGGTCAAGGTGTCCTTGACATAGATAACTTGATCATTAGCTTCTTAGCACAAAGTTTGAGCTTTAATATGTATTACTTAGCTGCATATCATATAACCTCACTGTGTCTGTGTTGCAGACTATCCTTATCTGAATGATTAACATTAGATCATGAGTGGTGGCTAAAAAAAGGTGCAGGAAAGATCAAAACAGTGCCCTAATTAAGCAGCATCCCCTCGAACACATCTACAGTCTCAAGGTGACTCCTCAGTCTGGGYTCCTCAGCCCAGCAACAGGGTTGTTTGCCAAAGCTTAGAGGAGAGCAATAGAAAGACAGGAATCTGCTAAGGGCCTGATTCCTGGGATAGAGAAGAGAGGAAATTCTTGCTTGCAAAAACTGGCATGCAGAGGGTCTGAGCCCAAGGTGTAACCAGAGTTCAGTTCACCAGAGAAGGGGCTGCTTGAGTTATGCACCCCCAAACACAAACTGAATTTCAGACAGAGGTCCCACAGCATGTAAAGGGCATCGTGCTCAGCTGGCGTGAAGGTATAGCCTGCAGATTGAAGTAAGGAGACATTAGTTCATAACACCAAGAAAGAAGTGAAGGGACCTGACTACTTCTTGGAAAGGGTGCCCTTAGGGAGCTAGGAGAGGTCTCAGGAGAGGCGAGATAGGCGACACCTGGGGTCAGGGAAATGTGAACTGCATCTACAGCTCATTCGAGGAACATAAGGTCACATTTATAGCATTTGCTGATGAATGGCAAGGTTTTGCTGTACATCCTGGACAGTCTATCCTGTGCTGTTAAAAATCACAAAGTAGTTCAATATGTGGTAAGGATGCAGCTTGATACTCATCGGTCTGAAATCTCAGCTTCTGCAAAGAGTCACGCCCTTCTACTCAGATGAACTGTTGAATAATAAAAGCCTTTGGACTTGGCATTCAATGAAATGTGAAATTGAGGTTAGATGCCAGTTCTTTAGTCCAAACACTTGGGGCTGGTTGAGGTGAGGCAGTCAGTTACTGCAGGGCTGTAGGGATGCCTCACAGAACCAACCATTTCTTTCCTATTTATTGAACCAACTTTGAGGATTTTCAGGCAGACTGAAAGCTAAAAACTCCTACTAGGGGAGAAACTTCTTCTCTCCCCTATTTTGTTTACCTCACTCAAAAACCTTCAATTGCACTTTAAAATAGTTGACAAAGTGTAACCTTAGGAAACCACATTCTCAGTGTTCGAACATATTTTGGGGCTTTGCTAATATGATATTAAAGTGTATGAGACACACTGGCTACCATTTGGTCTGAAGGAAACAACAGATGCCAGGTAAAATAAGAATCCAGTGCTGCCAGTTGCAGGGTCTGGAGGAAATACCAGAGATGTCGATGGAGTAGAGGATGGTGATAATTCTAGGCTATGTCTACACGGCTTGTCAAGCACAAATAGGGAAACTCTGGTGCACCCCCTGACCCCATGCTCTGCATTTGTGCCACCAACTCTGCAATATTTCTCGGTCAGCCTGTTGGTATGAACATTGCATAAGAAACTCTGAGCTATAAATTGGGTTTGCTTCTGGGTGAAACAACATCAGGAGCCATGTAAGAAGGATTGCTTCGACATAAATTTTGTCAGATAGGATATATGGTAGTTGCCAAGGCAGTAAAATTTCGTTTGCCCTGTCTGCACGACAAAGCATCTTCCTCACGTCTTACTTCACCCACCTGCCTGCATGCCCCTCCATTCATCCTTTGAGTCTCATGTGAGCACAAGCATCAGAGGGTTGTTGGTGAATGTGGACTGCACTGTGCACCTAGACCACTCTACACAGATTGTATTTGTTCTCAGGAGTACTCTTTCCTGTGAGACTTTGCATGGAGAAATTGAGCCTCAGGCCAGATTTCTCCCCTGGCCCTGGTAGGAAACAAGTTCCAGTGACATCCTCCATCAGCAGAAGAGCATATATAAGGAAGCTGTATGTGTTTTCCCCATCTCTAGGATGCATCTCTGCGCATTTTAGTTCTTGGCTTTTCCTCCTTAGTTTCCTGCTAGTTATTTCTTGCAGAGGAGGGCTTTTACCTCTCCTTCTGCAAGCTTTCCTCACTGTGCCTTTTGCAAATTCTTAATTTCAAAAGTGTTTCAAAGAGACCTTTTGTTCCCTCATGTACCTAAGTGAGACTTAATTGTCCTCAGATAAAGGTCCTTACTGTTTCTCAAGAGGAGAATGAAACAGAAGCTTCTGAGGCCTCACATTCAAGATGCACATGAATACAAGAACTATGGATGAACCATTTCAGATGCTAGAACAGGAAGGCTGTTCAGAACTCTGGCTTTATGGAAAAAAATAGCCAGAACCGGGGTAGCTATAGCAACGTGCATATAGCCACGTTTGAGGGAAATCTAGCCCTCATAATGTGTAATCCAATGAAGCAAACAAAGCAGATACCTAGGTAAATCTAATAAAACGATTAAAATTAATTTAAGATTAATATAATAATATAAAAATCCTTTGCACAGCATGTGACAATTTTAACTCTTCAGCCTCAGCAAGCAGTCAGGCTTATCACATCCCCGAACTGTGTGAGAAACAAACTGTTTCTTAGAAACCAACTTCAATTGTCAATCTGATGCTTTATGTACACGCATGCACACACATGCACCCACATTCCATAGGCATTCCATCATATCTGCTACCTTTATGCACGGTGCTTGTGCATGTGTACATATTCTGTAATGCTTTTTAAGAGCCGTGCCCTTCCTTGATCTCCTTGATAATATCAGCAGTGAAATCCTTGCAGGTCATGCTGATGCAGAATTTGTGCCCTTCTCCTCAAGAAACAAAAGCCCTTGGCCTTGCACTGGAGCCTACCCTTGGCCTGTCAGCAGCACGGGGCCTCGGGCACAGCCTGAATTCGGCAATGATGAGGCAGCACATGCTGGGGTTGGAGTTGCTTCTTTATGATATCCATCATCTTCCCATCAAACTCACAACCTCCCCTTCTCCCAGAGCTGGGGACAAGCTKCCCAGTGAGGGGAGGATAAGTGGTTCCCTTTGTCTGAAAAGTAGTGAACAATTCCTAAAAGCATGAATTTACATTTTATGATTTTGGCCCTTTTTCTGCAGTTTCTCATTCTTGGAACTCCTTCCCTCTTTTATGATCCAAGCAGCCGCCCATTTTCATTTAAATCATTCCTTGAAACACACTTTCTCTGCAAAGCCTCTGGCTACAGATGACTGGATAAGGCAGAAACAGCGTTTGAATTCAGAACAAGGGTTTTGTTTGAGCAAATTGTTTGGGGGATAGCCACTTTTTATACCGCACCTGATATTCCACAGAGTATTAGCACGCAAACAAAGATTTACTATTCACTAGTCATTATTTCATTATTCTTCTGTTTAAAAGAGATCCACTCATCTAATCACAGCACCAAGGGAATAGAAACATATCATGTCATTTAGTGTATCAATTACAGGCCTTAAATGAGGATGAGCAAATAGTCATGGTGAATGGTTTGCCAGTTTACCTGTTCTCTAGGGTGAAGAATGAGGTTCTGTCTGCAAGCAAACAAACAAGCAAGCATTTTTTGGTAATTGTTTGCAATCAATAGCTGAAGAGACTATTTTTTCCAGCAGAACTTTGTCATGAAAAAACCTCATTTTAAAACAGTTAACGGAGAAAAGAAGTATTTAATTGTGTTATTTTGAATCATACCCTTTACTAGATTTGTGGAGCGTCTTTTGTCTCTATATGTTCTCTAAGTTAGTTTACAGTGCCATATGGGAAGAGTTCTTTTTCATATTAATTTTCAATGCTACAGTAGTCCTAATAACTTTCAGCCAACAGTGCAAAAGCAGATTTAATTGAGCTGCAGTGACATGCAATGGCAGATGAGGGAAGAGTGTCCAGGAAGCATTTCGGACAGGACCTCTCTATGTACTCCTCTTTCCATGTGCCCACGCACGCTCACACACATGGGCATGTATGCACACGTGCTTTGCCAGTGCCACCAAAAGCTGACCATCTCAGAAGAGGAGGGGCAGGCCAGGAAAATGACCACCACAAGCCCTTTTGGTCCTGCGTGGGATTCCTCACATGGAAACCAGCAATGGATTTATGTGCTACATGCAGCAGGCCAGATAATACCATCGTGGGAGGAATGCCCAGTTGTCTGTGTGGGTGCAGAGTCTCCTCTCTGAGTACCATAAATTCCTTCTATGATCTGCCAAAATTTTGTCGATTCAATCCAAGACATCATTAACCTCAATAATCGTCTTGTCCCTTTGGTCTCAAGGCTCTATGATTTGTCATCTACTTTCTCTCTATCTGGAGGCCCAAAAAAAAGGCTGGATCATGCTGACTTAACTGCTCCATCAAGGACTCGGTGGATGGGAACAGCCGTCCTTCCCTGAGAAGGACCCAGCTGAATAAAGTTAGCAGAACCATTTGACACTGAATAATCAGGTAAATGGTGATAAGTGCCCTGTGGTGAGACAGAAATATGATGTAAAACAAACCAAAGCCTCTTGCTAAAGATTTGTGTACACAGGTAAATACCATGTGGCCACAGGCTGTCCATTCATAAGGTGGCACCAGGAGGTCACTCTGCTGAGCGTGGCCATTTGCCTTGGTGTCCCTTTCTCACTGAGAGCACAGGGGGCAGCTGCTAACCTTGGCCGTGCTGTGCTAGTGAAGTACCATCCCACGTTGGCCTGAATCGCAAAAAGTTAAGGAATCATGACTATCCCACCTTTCCAGCAGTAGATATGTGTGTGCGTGTGTGTTTGTGTATGCAAAATAGGCCAGGTATGAAAAATCCTATGGAAAGGCTGAAAATCATGTCCTTAGTACAGGGTTAAGACATGGGCTGCCTTTACTGCAAATACATTTTTTCTAGTTTCTTTGCTATCCAAATCTGAACCCAGCAGGTTGTTCCCCTGTTTCCCTCTGAGGAGATGAATGTTGCCACCACTTTTGCTTGTGCAGTACGAGCGATGCATGTGCTCTGTCGAGCATTGCCTTATTAGCACATCCTGCAAAATGATAACTGGTGGTGTAAAGTCCTTGCCTAACATTTATAAACACTTCCTCAGAAGAAACGCCAGGCACTCCAATGCATTTAATTTTAGGGAAGCAGCTGGTCCAAAACAGTGGAGACTGTATTATTAGTCTCTCTCTCTGGGGCAGGACTGATCATGCTTTCACTTGGAGAGAAGGGGCGGACGTGGGTTAGGAGCAGCTTTGGTGTCAAGCAGGAGTCTGGTTTTCACTGTACCAGTGAAGGAGAGATCACGAAACGTGGTTTCGGCAACCCATGCCCTGCTGTGGTGGCAAACTGAGCTTGAGAAAAGGGTCAGGGGTACTCAGAAGAGTGAGGTGTGTTACAGGGGGTGCTGCAGTGAGGGGAGATAGAAGAGTAATGCAATTGCCTTTTCTACAAAACTGAAGGCAATTCAATTTTCCTGAACTGTTACAGGAAAAAAACCAAAACTATTAGTATAAAGGACTATGTATGTTGAAAGCCCACAGACATACCCAGCAGAGCTGAGTGGTACCAGAATAGCCACTGATCTGTGCAGATAGACCTAAGCTACAAAACCTCTTACCCAAGCACATGTTCCTCTTCCCAAGGGCAGTGAGGTGGTGCTGCCCGAGTCCCGCTTAATTACTGGGTAAGGAAAAAACATATGGAAAACCTCAGGATGGGGAAGCAGCACAAAATGTCTTTGTAGAGTGTCTGTGCCAGTAACACTGCCCTGCATCCTGCTAGGAAGCAAGCCAGGGAGCAATGCCTCAGCGAGAGGAGCTCTGAAAGCCTTGATTCAATTTGTACCCAGCTCAGCTCCACGACTGTCTCTTAGCTGCTTCAAATTACTTTCTTTTTGGCAGCCCAGAAATTAAATGTTAACTCAGAGAACTGTATTAATCTCTATTAAGAAGGAGCTGGAGTCTAAATATCTCGAACCTAGGCTTTCTGGTGTGTCAACTGAAGCAACATGCATTTATCCAATCTATAAATCAGTTTGCCTGGCAGACCAGCCAAAAGCAGGTGCCACAAAAATACAATAGTCTAAGCAAAATGTTTATCTTTAAATTTTTTATGACCTCCTTAAAAAAGCTCCAAACAAATAAGCAAACAAAACTATGACAAAAGCAAAGAACTAGTCTGGGAAGGCTAAAAATACTACAAATATTTTAAAATTATTTATTTTAAGCTCTTTTCTTAACACTGCAGAATACAGTGGCATACTGCAGGTTTTCTGCTGCTATTGTACTGTTTATGTAAGGGAAACTCCCTTTTAAGTAATTCTTGTTTAAGAGAAGAAGCTGAAATTCTTCACTATAATACACTATGCACAGAAAATGTCTCTTGCCATCTAAACTCATTTCTCTTGTTGAGGCAGTGGCCAGCACCACACATTCAGGGGAAAAAAAGGGCAAGAAGTGCTAAAATGAGCAATTACCAAGGAACCTGCCCCTAGCAAAAGTTGCCTTCTAATCACTGCGCAATTTATTGTTATTTAAGATCTAAAGCATGGTGATTTATATCCCTTGTAATTTGTTATTCTACTGAGTGCAACGCTTGGTGTTTTTTATTATTCATGGGCCTTTTTAAATTTTATTTCTTTGCTGACCTCAAAAATAGCAGCTGGGGCAGTAAGTTTCACAAGTTAATTATTGGTTGTGTACAAAGGCCCTTCCTTAAAAGAATTGTATTTTACTTACATTTGCCTCCTAATTTGCTGATCCTCTCCTGTTCCTGCATTCTGACTATGAAACCTTCCTCTATAAGGTTCATTCTCAAAAATCATTGCTCATTTGTCTTTGTCAGCTCCAAGCCTGTGCATCCCTTTCTGTGCAGACAGAACCTTTGTGTGATTTGTACCACGAATACTTTCTCCATCAGCCTYCCTCTGGCCAGTTTTACCAAAGGCTTTCAGGCTGTAAAATTGCTTTGCCCTAGCAAGGTGACCACCAGGATGTCGGTAAACAACAACAAAAATWCAGGAACTCTTCTAAATTCTCTTCCTAATTAGGAAGTGAGCCCCTGAGCAGAGCTTTGGACCAGCCATGCTTGCACCGTCTGCCAGAGCTGTCACACTGGGGAAATATATTGTCCCCGAGCAAATCCTGCCTGACAGTATGGACTGAAAATAGTGCTTTGCTGGGGCTTGTCTCCTTCCATGGCCCTTGCTGGAGTCTCTCCCCTCTCACCACTTCCTCCAGCTTTCCCACTGCCCCCTTGGGCCAGGGTTTCTGTCTGCTTCCCCCTAAAGCACAATTGCCAGGGCCAGAGGGCTGGTTTCACACAGACCCAGCACCAAAACTGCCTGTCCGTTCCCTGCCCTCTCCCTGCATTTCTCCAGGGGGCTCACTCAGGGCTGAGGCACTTCCCAGTCCTGCCCTATCCCAGCATCACTCTACTCTTCCTCAGCCCATGTGGGGGTTTAATTTCTCACTTAACTGTCCTAGGAGGTGGAAAACCTTCTTCCTACTTCATTTAGCCACTGTGCCTGACCCCAAGCCCTCTCCCACACCACATGCCTGGCCCCTGCCCACGCCTCCAACCTCCTCCTGATGCAGAAATGCCTCACCTACCACAGAGCATCTCCCTGCTTTTTGTGGTCTTGAAGTAGGGGCAATAGAGCAGAGTTGGGATGCCACAGAGCATTTTGTTTCTTGAGTGTTTCTTTTTCCATTGCTGCTTGTAAGCTGTGTCCTGCCATGAGAAGTAAGCCTGGGCAGATGCTCCATACAACAGAACTCCAGAGCCACAACCATTTCTTGTCCCTATGCACAGGCAACAACACCAAGGCCCACCCAAACTGTTTTAGCTGCAAAATGTGGCTATCTGGTTACCAAAGATGCGAGAAGTGCCAGTGAAAGATGATGGGAACAAGATTTCCTGACTCACACTGTGCTCCCAGCTGGTTTCTCTATTGAAAGCCAACAAAGAGAAGGAATTCCCAACCCCATCCCCATCTTCAGCACACAGTATCTCCACCTGCAGCTGGTACTGTCTCTACCTTGCTTCAGAAACAGGGATTAAATGACCCATGAGTATATATTTGTGATGGTATGCAGTAAATAAAATATCCATTTGGGCAAGACATGTCTGGTCTTCTAATTGAAGTAGTTGACGTTGACAGCTCAGGATCTCATCACGAGTTTTGCATTATGTTAGTTTTCTTTTTCTTTTTCTGTTCTCAGCCCATGGCCTGGCTGTAGCAATTTCATTTGAATGCTGATTGTAATTTTTGAAATAATAGTTCTGAGTCTTCCCAATTGCACTGAAAGGACTCTAAAACTAAAAAAGGAACAGAGATTCTAAAGTACATACTTTCAAAACAGCAGGGGTTTAAATTAAGCTTATTAATTTGGTAGAAAAAATCCCAATGTACTTTTTATTTACTTGGGCTGATGACGTGTACATCTCGATTTCATTTCAGAAGCTCAGGTATTTTCCAGTTGTGACAGAATCATGCAAGAAATACCAGTATTCATCCAGCATTACTGGAAACCCTGTTCCAGCAGTCCTGGAGAAAGTGAGATGGTAGGAGTCAGGGCGCACTGGTGAGATGAGAGGTGACCTAGCCACCAGGGCAGCCATGGGCAGGAGATGTGGATGGACCGAAGGGCAGCCCCCTGCACCAGGTCCTGGAGCTCATACAGAGAGGGAGGGCAGTGAGCGAGGGTGGCTGTGCAGGGGCACGAGATGTGTGTTTGCATGTAGGTGTGCATGTGTGCATGGCAGGAACCGCGACTTTGCAAGGGAGCATGCCCCTGAGTGCAGGAGGTCACACAGGGAGAAGCACCTTTCCTTGAGTATGGGGGGAAGGAAAAATGGCAAAAGCCCCTTTCGTTGCCTCTCAGTGCCAGAGATTCTTGGAAAAAACCAGGAGGTTTTGGTGTGCTTCTTTAAACGGGGAGGTTTTATTGCTGCGTGGGGCAGGCATCCCTGTTAGTTTGGCTGGTGGGGGAGGACCGGTGCAAAGTGTTACAGAAAGAGCAGACAGAGGTTGCTGAGGTGGGAAGGGTGGGACAGTGGCGGACACTCTCCAAAGGAGAAGTGGTAGAAAGAGTCAATACACTCTAGACAATACACTCTAGTCAATACACTCTAGAGTCAATACCACCAAAGGAAGTGGTAGAAAGAGTCAATACACTCTAGACCAGAGAGAGACATGGCTGTAAGAAGTGATGTGGCATCTGAAGGCAGCTTGGAAGGACAAGATGAGAGACACACAGCTATGCAGCTCTTCCTTCATTGGGCCACATCTTTTAAGCTGAAAATTTGTGTCAGGCTGGACAAAACCTTGTTTGGACCACGTGATCTCCCCAGAGCCACAGCACTGATAGGTCATCCCATGGTGCTGGCCCAGGCTGGAAAGGGCACAGCAAACCACGGCAATCCTGACAGCCCTGCCCAGCTTGCTGGTCCTGCCAGCAGCATCTGCTGGGTCTTCAGGTGTCTTATAGCTCCCTTGAACAAACACCTGACAGTCACTTGGGGTGCATCTAAGCTACTGTGGAGATGGGCATTAGAGCACCTGGCTCTAGTTTCTGCCTCTTCCTCAAGCTCTCTCGAGAAACAGCCCTCTCCACCCTTCTAAACCACAGCTAGTTGTGCCTCCAACAACATATCTCTGTAAGGGGGTCCAGCAAGGTGGCTACGGACACTGGGGCTTTTCAAGAGGCTGAGCTCTGTGTGCAGAGCTGCTTCATGGAGCAATGGGTAGTGCTGCACCATGTGGACCAGCTGGGCGAGAGAGCGAGCTGCCAGGGCTTTGCTGGGGTGACCCAAGATTTTGTGGGAAAAATCTCACCATGCTCCAAGAACTCCCGTGCTGTAACCGGCATGGCCATGGAAGAGGAATGCTGAGTATAAGTTAAAAAGCCTGTCTTGGAGGTATGAGTCACAAAGAAGTGCAAAGGATACCTAGGGAAAAGCCAGGAAAGCTCTGGTACTATAGCGCTGGAGAGAAACAGTGAGTTTGGGGGTACCACAGTTCTCCTGCTCCTGATACAATTCCTTGTTCAGTGTTAGGAGGAAAGGACCACCACTCCCTCCACCTAGAAGAAGCACCTACTTTAGCTTAGCTGGTACCACATGTATAATTGATGAGTATATTAGAGAGAGAAGCAGGGGCCATTGCGTTCAGGCCAGGACAGGAGGGCTATGAATGCTGACTCAGCAGGAGCTGCCTTTACTCTAGAAGAAGAGGATTTGTCCACAACCAGCAGTTAAGCTATCACCTCTATTTGATACAGAAATCACCTCTGCAAATGCTCTACAGAGTAATTTTTCCCTACAAATGGACCTCAATTCTATTAATGAAATTGCGAGAAGTTTCTGCAATATTCAGTGCAAGACAGGACCTGTATAGCATGGAAGGTGACAGCATCCAGTCTTTTCCCATCTAAGAAAATACCCAGAAATGCTGCACAATGTGAGCAAGCCTGACCTTTTTCCAGACAGCAGCATCAAATTATCAAGCCGAAAAAAAAAAGCAGTCCTTCTAAGAAGGAAAGCGAGCTCTGGAAACCGAGTAATTTAATGTCCTTTAATGTCTCCAGCCAAGCTGCATATCACTTGCAGCAGTAAGGGAAAAAAAAACCAAAGTGGAAAAAAAATCAAACCACCTTTCATTCCCATAAGGAGGTCACAGAGTTTATCATGTCCAAAGGCTTACAGCCTGGCCCAGGGGCTACAAAAACCAGCAGGAAGCATTCCCTCAGAAAATGATCTATCTTTTCCCCTTCTGCCAGGATTTTGCTCCTCTTATCAGATAAAACCACGTATTATATTCAGTATCCTTAGAAAAGAAAGATATGAGATTGTGCCTTTTATTCAACTCCTTTAAGGCCTTAAAGAGAACCATAACAAAAAGTCCAGTCTACCTGCCTGACTGCTTCTCTCATCTCATAACAGGTAGGAAAGCTGTTTATGTATTTTCTTTAAACTTCAGCTCAGAAATTCAGGTTCTCTCTCTCTCTTCTTCTTCTTTCAGCTCAGACTTTCCGGCATGCTTCTTGCTGTCATACTTGATGTGAGCACTGAGGACTTGGGGAAAGCCACCCACACGTGCAGGAGTAGCTCTCCTTGTAGCAGGAGAGCCTGTGGAGTACCACTATCACTAGCAAAGCAACAGTGCAGGTGAACCCAAACGTGCTTGGCTCTGTGCTTCCACATACTGAACTCCCAGCAGTTGAGAGAGAAGCTTTCTTCAAAATTACAGAACCTTATCTCTCAGCAAATGGTAGAGAAATCTCACAATCCACTTCATTGGTCCTCTTGACAGGCATGAACAAGGCTATCAGAAAACTACCTTACAGGTCAAAAAAATTACGCAAACCTTTTAGGACTTTGTGCACTTTTAGAGTAATAACGGAGGAAAAAGCCTGTCTTAAGCAGAAGTTTCTATCGCAGAGACATCAAAGCTTTTAAACTTGGGCTGCTGTAATACAAGATGATCCTAAAAATCACCCCAAAACAACAGCTTGTTAAGCAGGCAGGTACTTACCTGTAAGGCTGAGCAGACTACAGAGCCCATTTCTACCACAATAGCTACCAGCTATTCTGCTGTGCAAATATACTCTTCAGCTACATGGCTGCAAGCAAGCTTGTATCTCAGCAAAGGGAGAAATCACCCCTTTGGTCCTTCTGCAGCAGCTGCCTGAGATGGGGATGTGGTTTGAACTTGCAGAGGAGAGAGAGGCAGGGCCATACATAAGAGCTTGCTGTGGTTGAACACGAAGCCAACGAAAGTCAATGTTTAGCCCCTTTTTTCATCTCACAAGTTTTGCAGCATTTCTCCAACATTTCAAAAGGGAGAAGGGCTATAAACTGCCCAGTTGACTAGGCTCAAACAAGGGACAGAAGAACTGTGAGTGCCTTTCAGCCGCTATTAAGGCTCCAAACCTTAGCACTGGAAAAGTGATGACCTGTAAATGGGATAAGTGTGGCTTGCAGCAGCAGAGCAAGAAGTCTCCTTCCAGCTCTACATCCCCATGGGAAATTTTGCTTTAGGAAGTTCACAAGCTAATGACAATCACATAGACAAGATCTGGCAAAAGAGAGTGACAGCTCATAAAACACCCTCATAGAGCTGGAGCAAAATGTGAGCTGTGTCACTGACGAACTTTTGTTCACAATCTGAGGGCAAGATTTACACTCTAGGGGGAGCTGATTTGTGAGACAAATCAGTCTTGGTGGAGTTTTAAGTAACCAGCCTGTGGTAGGGTAGGAGAAGGGAGGTCCCAGGACATGGAGAGCACTTATTGTCATTCCTTCACCAACTCCCAGCTACTGGGACTGCGCTTAAATGAAATCAACTATGAGCAGGTTCTAGCTGTGCACCTTTGACTGCCTTCAGTCAAATGACCCCATAGGACCATAATTACTCCAGAAACTGGCCCAGATCCCATCTGGCTCCAGGACTGCATGTATAAAAAGGGCTTAAGGCTGTAACCAGAGAATTCACTTACTGAGGCCCCACCACACTCCAGGAGGCACACTGCACCAGGCTGCTTTTGAAAGGTGGATGCCTGCCCCTGCCCTCTTTGTGGTTTCTTCTTCCCTCCATAAGATTTGCTTGAGCATCAGAAAAATCCCTCTAGGTAGCCTGAGCTGTCCAGGCAGCTGGAAAGACTTGCGCCCTCTGGGAGGAAGAAAGCCAAGCTCATTCAGTTGTTTTTCGTCAGGAGCCAGGGTTATCCTGGCAGCTGAGCTGGTTGCTTGCCAGGAGAAGCAAGGGAAGCTAGGAAGGGAATTTCTAAGGAAAACCTCAGCCTTTGGCTTAAAATGTGTGGCACAAGACCCAGGGATGAAGTTGGGCTGCAAGTCAGGACCTGAAGACAAAATATTTATAGATGCTTGAACAGTATTTACCCAGGAGAGAGGGGAGAAGTGGACTCTCACCAGTTATGGAGGGGGAGCCTGGTAGTGATGAGGCACAGAGATGCAACACCCCATGCTTTTTTAGATATCACTAGTGTTTCTGCATGAGCCTGGGGGCTCTGGGCACAGCAGGGTTTCAGCTGATATGGGGCTGGGTGCATGTTCTGGAGATTTTCAAATGAAGATTTAGTCGGTCTGTCATGCTTATCAGCATCTCTAGGAGCTCAGGTTTCAGATAAGCACTGCAGAGGATGCATATTTAAACAAACATAGAGAGGACTATTATTTTTTCATCCATCACTTTATACATTTCTTTTTTAACCTCCTCAGGAGGTAAGACACCTGCTTGTGCGTGTGAGTGTGTAAGATCTTTCTCATTCCGTCTGGGTTGTGATTAATTTAAGTACAAGGCAGTCAATATAACTCATTCTATATATTTCAATTTCTAGATACGTCATGTACAGAGGGTTGTTCAGGAACATCTCTATCAGCCCATCTTCTTTCAGCAGCTTAAAGAAGAGAGAAAAAGGAGTAGGAAAAAATATGTGTTTTGAATAGTCATAATTCTTCATTTTGTCTTGAATGGACATTTTCTTTCTTAAGCTCGCTAGTTTATCCTGAACCCTTGTACTTGAAAAAACCCCATATAATTAAAGGATTTTTGTTTCTTTTTTTTTTTTTTCCTTTCAGCAGTAAAAAGATAATTGAAGGGGGAAACAATCTATTCCTCTCATGAATAATCTTCAGCTTGGGCCTATGACTGCTCTGTGGTCAGTGGTTTGTTGACCTCTTTGGTCTGGCGGTGCTGGCTGTGAGGAGACTCTGGATTCTGAAAATCTCTGACCTCTTTGCCAAGCAGTGGTGCCATGAGCTCCATCCCAGCTGCCAAGGTCTGCTCTTGCCTCCAGCACCACAGCTGGAAATGGGGCTGCCTGAGAAATGGTAGGAGCGAAGCATGTTGTGCCAGAGCTCAGCCTGGGACAGTGGACATGGTGGGACAAGCAACCTGCCAAAAGAGGACAAGTAGCTCAAACTGGATTTCTATTGAATGAGATTGCTTGGGTTAAAGTTGTCATGTGGTTGCACTTGCTGGACCTTCCCCACAGCCTGGCTAACTCCCTGTAAAGGTCCTCTGTGAGCTCCTCACTTGTAACTGAAAGGTCCTGTAAGGGGTACCACAGAAGAGGGAGAGCAGCTTTGAGCATCATAGGAGACTTAATGAGCTGGACAAAATTTACCATGGGTATAACTAGGGGGCAAGGCATGACACTTCTGCTAGGTTAATTCATTCAACACTCAACATTCAATCATGCACTTCTGTAGCTATTCTGTGCCTAAGCTGTCACCACTGAGAGTGGTGCTGGTATTGCCCAGGTTATTGTGGTCCAAGACAGTGTTTTTAATATCATACACAAGCATGTGGGCTTTGGAAATCTTTTTTATAAACTAGCTTTAGAATTCAGTTGTCTGTCTCTTATCTTGATTTATAGGTGACCTTCTTTTTCTTTGGTTAAATGGTTATATAAAGATGACATGACATTATAGTGTACTTTGCCTGCCAAATTTTTGTCTCACTCTTTTTTGGATTGTGATTGAGGTCCTGCTTCTGCTTGTGCTAAAACTAATAAGAGTTGTAGCATTTATTTTGATACTCCTGTGCCCAATGCATTTATATGAGCACTTGCTGGGATCTGGCAGAAAAGACAACTTAGCACCTTTAATCTAAGCAGTGCCTCAAAAACATTACTCACACCACCTTTCTGAGGCAGCAACTCACCATAAATACCTGCAGTTCCACATCCAGGGAAGCTGGTATAGGTGGGTTAAATACTGGTCTTACTATTATAATAGTCGTAGGTTAGGGGGAYCACAACTGCTGCCCAAGATTTAGACCTCCCCAGTGCTTAACAAATGTAAACCAATTCAGACTCCTCCTCATCCTCTGGCAGGTTTCCTTTGAAGCAGACGGGACGGGGGAGGCCAGCAGAGCGGAAATCCTGTACGAACACATGCCTGGAAACCGGGGCATGCAAGAATGGAGTGACTTGCCCAGGGTCACGGAGGAAGTCTGGGAGGAGGCAAAAATGTAACCCAGGCTTACTGGGTCTCAGATCCATCCTCTGTTCCAAACAGAGAATCAYGGCCAGAAACCACTCAGAAACCAGGAAGTTTTAGCTCCTGGCCACATACTGATATTGTGAAATTTTGTTTCATTTGGGTGACTGTTCCAGTTTCCCTCAAATTGCCACGTGTTTTGAAAGTTGGACTGCTACCCTTTCAGAGAAACACATCGAAACCTGGGAAAGGGCCGACAGAGGAGCTGAGGGCTCATTATGGCAGGACACTGTACCACAGCGAAGGTGCATCTCACCGTAGTCCAAAACCACTGATTTACAGTTTCCTTGCAAATCTCCAGCAAGTCTTCACCCTCTATGGGTCCCTTATTTCCTCCTCACCCTGAACCAGTTTTTTGTTCTGCTGATAAAGTCATTATCTTTCTTTCTTTCTTTGACCACATTGGGCACCCTGACCTTGCAAAAATGAGACAAAATACCACACAGGGACCTAATGATTTAAATATGAGACTGCACATTTCATCTTGAAATTCAGATGATCTTATTAAAGTGTGGAGGGAAAACAGACAGAAGTACAGCCTTTTGTGTTTGGTTGGGTACATGTATTATTTATGATGTAGAATGAATGACTGATTACCTTGAATTTTGATATGTGAGGCAAATGAAGAAACGTTACCTCTTTATATGCAATGCTACAGGAAAGTGGTTTCTTCAAGTCTCTGATGTGGGAAAAGCTGGATTATGGCACATTTCATATGTTTAATCTGCATCTGAAAGGTAAACAGGTAGAGTTGATTTAACAACAAGGACCTACAGTCATCTGTGGGGCAAATTCCTTTGTATTTAACAGTATGGTACTGGAGCAGTAGCTGCCCAGTATTTGCTGATTAAAACTTCATGTAATGGCAATGTGATTACTGGCAGAGCAGTGACCTTCACCTCTGCAACTCAGCTTCAAGGGCCACAGAGCTCTGCAGCTGAATAATAGACTCATGCCTGCAGAAGACTTCAGTCATAAAAATCAAGGCACTGCTCTGACTTTGTGATTTTCCCATAACGGCCATCAGGATAGCAGGTGAATTACTCCCTTTTTCACACTGCCAAAATGACCCCTAAATTATTACAGACAAAGAGAGGAAGACTGTGAATTTGTATTTAGTGGAAAAAGACTTGGGTCACCAACTTGCATACTCAATAATGCCATAAGTAATCATACTGTCAGCAGGTATTTAAAAATAATTTCCACCCCATTTTTCAAGTTACTTTTCTGATCACATAAATGGAGAGGCTGACTCCATTTCTGAGCACAACTAGAGGCTGCGAGAAACAAAGTCCTGTCCTTCCCTCCCCTCCCCCGGGAGTCCCGACAGCGGAGCTTGACCGTTTCCCAACCACTTCTATGCACAGCTCACTCCTTTTCCTGTTACATCTACCGACCTGTGAGTGTTGCCTATCTTCCTGGTGTGTTTACATAGAGCATATAAAAAAGGACGGAGCACCCACACAGATAGACTCGCACAGACATACTCTAGTGATATGAGTTTAAATACAACTAGAGTTTGCAAGGCATTCTAAGGTAAAAAGCTTCACATAATTGCTGACTACCCTTAAAAGTTGTATTTCTCTTTTTTTTTTGCTTAACATACACTGTCTCTAAGTGATGACAACTGAATAGGCTATTATCTCACAGGATAATGGCTTTCTGCTTCTACATCGTGCTGAGCGGAATTGGAGATACCCAGRTGTGAGCAAGGGAAGGATGCTCATTTCCAAAGCAGAGAGACACAAAGTGACAGGCTTCTGCTACCAAAGCTTTATTCCTCTCCTGTAAAATGAACTTACAAAGACATTGTAAAAGTAACTGTTCCTGTTGGAATGTGTTACAAAAAATTGACTCTCATTTTTGTTGTCTGCTGTCTCCAGATATCAGCAAAACCATTGCTAGTCAATGCCAGATACATGGACTATTTTACCAGCCAACAAAAGTAAATGAAAGCACTCCTCCTCCTCCACCAGATTTTGATAGCCTGATCCAGTGGAATAACTAATATCTGAATAATCTCATTTACTTTCTGCTGCTTTTTGGCACAGTGAGGCACTGGTTGCCATGAGGGTTTTTCTACACAGAAGGTGTACCACTGTGAAGGCTTGGCTACACACAAAATTGTAACTACACTGCTATAGTAAAAATGGTATAATTTCCCTAGGGTAGAAACAGTTCTACCAGTATAAAGAAGGTTATTTATGCCTAAATTTCTATTTCCATACAAGCAGGCGAATAAACTGTACTGGTATAAAGCACCGTTGTGCCAGTACAACAGTGTCCCCAACTAGTGGTTATATTGGTTTATCTATTTCAGTAAAAAAATATCACACCTCTAATGGAAATAGCTGTACCAGTACAAAACCTGAGTCGAACAGGCCAGAGCAAAAACTTTAAAGACAGTCTCCTTTTTTCCCCTTCAATACTATAAAATCTGTCTTAATAATATCTGGCTGGATATTTTTTGAACACTGGCTTGGACTACCTTTTGGTGCTCCGTGGGAAACGTGGGTCAAATATTCAGTAGCCTGATAGCATGAATGACAGTGCTTGCAGGGAATATTGTATTTGAATCCTTCTTATTCTGGTTCCTTTCCCTTTTAAGCAGCAATTAATGCCTTGTTTGGAGATACTGTGGTGGGCAGGGACTGAGTGAGAAGCTCACTAGGGCTGGCCCAGCACTGTGCTGACTCAACATCTCTTCTCCTGGAACTGCTCACTGCCTTTGGGGCCAGTTTGGGTTTCCCTGCCTGACCCCACAGCAGAGCTCGGGGGACAAGACAGGAGAGGATGGTGCTGACAGCTGTACCCACACCCCACAGACAGACAAAGGAGTTTCAGAAATCAGGCAGACCAAACCACATGGCAGAACCTGTTCCCTTAAAAACAGAAAAATGCCACCCTCATCATACTGGATACTGGTCTCATGATTTTGTGGGTCTGACTCATCATTCTTCATCTCTGAAAATTCTGCCTCACACACTGAAAAATAAAATCTGCTCCTAGGCCCAGGTCAGGTAGAGTTGGGATGTATTTTTTATAAAACCAGGTTTACGTCTTCCATTTGGTATTTCACTGTCAGACTTCAGTGATGGATGGGTTTGCTGCTGTAGAGAATAAAGTTACTTGCTCTTGGGAGAAACCTCCCCTGGTAAGTCAAACCTACTTTTTCTAATGCCACCTTTGATTACTGGTGACAATTTACTGTCCTGGGCATATGCAGCAAAAGAGCATCTTTGCGATTTTTGTAACGGTGGAAAACTTTCTTCTGGTTAAAGGTATGCAAAGGGAACTGGTTGAAATTAGTTTTGAAATCTCATTCACATTGCACCCTTAGACATGTAATGTGAGATCTGCATTCCAAGTGAAAAAGAAATCCTCACCTTTTGTTCCCAGTTTTGGGAACATGCAGCACATTATTGCCCTGGGTTGGGCTCTACGCTGTCGGTTAGCGCCAGGAAAAACACTCTGGAAATGAGGTACTGCATCTTGCCATAGACCACACAAGCCTAAGAACAGCTCTTCTGAATTGATGAAAAAAAAAGGGGGGGATGGAAGGAAGTACAGGTTGTCCCCAACCTCTTTTTTTTTTGTTTGTGCAATTACTGTGCTCACCAAGTTTTGACTTGTTTTAGAATTGGGATTAAAATCCTCAGTCTTTCCACTGTGAAAAGAAGGGCGAGTTGTGAGCCTGTGCTGATGTAAGGCTTTTCCTTGAGAACAGGACTTCTCCTGTGCTGGGTCATTTGTTGAGAATTTTATTAGCTGGAAATAGTCTCCATTGCCTCCCAAGTGCAGCGTGTAACACAAGATCCACTCTTCACAGATCGTGCCCAGTGATTTAGAACGTGCAAATGATTTAAACAGATCCGTGCTCCCTCCACCCGGAGCTGCCTGCCTGGGCTGCCATCCTGTGTTTATACAGGGGCTAATAGAAAGATCCTTGTTAAAGCACACGGGTGCTGCTGAAGCAGCACTATCAGGAACTTTTTCCTCTTGGATGCTCCCTTGGGGATAGCGGGCAGCACAGCTACAGGTGGGCAGGAAGTCGTAATGGAGATATCAGCTCCTATAACTATCAGGGAACTTCTACCATGAAGAAAATCTGTTTTAAATTTAGCAGCTGGATTCCAATTCCCTCTTGCATTATGTGTTTGTTGGAAATGTGTCTAGTTATAGACATAAGTACCTAGAAACATTATCTAATATTTCATACTTAATGCACTTGGGAGAGCAGATAAAAACACACAGATATGTTAAGGTGTCTGGTATGAAAGCCAACAGAACAGTTGTTTCTCTGCCTCTCTGAAGTTTGAACGATACCATGAGAAGGTTGTTTCTTACTTGATCCATACTTACTCTATTTAGTATATAGGCCAGGAAGCTGTATGACTTGGAGAACAGGACCTAAGAATGGCACAGGAGTCCTGGACTCCAGTTTTGCCTCTGCCATTAACAACTTGGGTGACCTCAGGCAAGTCACATGACTGCTTTGCTCCCATCCTCCTCTTCTTCTGACTTTTCTAGTTTGTAAAGGTCTTTGGGGCAGGGACAGTCACTTACGTGGTGTTTGCACAGTACCAAACACAGCAGGGCTCAGGAGCTCAATTAAGGCTTGTATTTACAAATATAAGTAAATAGTAATATAAATAGAAGGCATTCTGCCTGCTCAGCATACTGCTGCTGGAGAGGATTAACCCATTCCAGAAGTCCAATGTCTTCTTGACCACTTTGATGCCAGGACAAGATGAATAAAACATGCTACTCATTACTTTTAAAAAGTATTTGCATAAAATATATTGCTATATTTTACTACATTTTCCTGTTATGCAAGCCCACCTTTATGTGGTAAGATTTATTGCATGCTAAGATTTATTGACTTATTTCAGCATCGAAATGACTATTAAGATTGACCTGTCAGCAGTTTTTAATTTAATTGCTCTTTGATCCTTCAGCCTTGAACATATTTGCATTTGCAACTAAGCATCTCTTGGCAACACTTGTAGAATACGGCAGAAGCAGTAGCTAAGATGCAGAGTCCTAAGGAAGCCTCTGAGTTTCTCTAATTCTGGATGTGGACCATGTTGAATTACTTCAGGCTTTCAATCTCACTTTATCCTTAGAAGAGTGCTTTTGGGTGGCAATAACATTGCTTTCTTTCCCTAACCTTTTAATCCTACTCTGAGTATAAAACAGGTAGAATCTAACAGGAACAATTTCCAACCTGAAACCAAAACCAGATATATCCATATCTGCCAATTTCTGTGTTCCCTGCCCACCTAAGTGCACAGGCTTCATCCACAAGGGTAGGGCAATGAAACCTGTGGCCAACTCTGCATGAAAATACGTCTTAGCTCATTCCTCAGTATAAAGCAAACGTCTTTGAGGATTGATGATTTCCATGGTGTTTATATGGAAATATATTACATAGCATCCTCCCCTCTGGGGAAAACCTGCACTACTATACAACCTAGTGCAAAAGTGACTATTTGAAAATAGGTAGGATGATCAGGACTATAAAGGAGAATGAGGATGTGGAACTGCCCTCTCCTGGAATTAAAGACTGCTCTGGTTCCCAGTTCGAACCTGGAAAAATTATCTCTAATGACAGATGCATAGGATAAAACTAGCAAGCTTTAACTTGTATAACTGGGCTTAGAACACTTTGTACGAACATTGGCCCCAGTAGCAGTAAAGCAGTAATTTTACATAACACAGAATTGTTGCTAAATTATTCATCAACACATAAAAATATAACTCTTTGCAGTTCTGCAGCACTGGCTGTCTGCAAATTGCCTCTGACAGTTCCTTCCATAAGTTGGGAAGTTTGGAACATTAGCAGCGAAGCTAATGAATGAGGAGACATGCACTGTGCAGGCAGCCAAACCACTGCTCTGTGTTTGGTGCTGGCTGGTTAGGGAACATGCCAGATACACCCACCTCCCAGGCTGGCTGAAGGATTGAGGGCTGGATTTTATCAGCAAAGGGTCTACAGTGGGGAGAGTTTGTCTAGTCTTGAGCATGTTAACCCACCAGGTATCTGTATTAGCAGAGACACGTGCAGTCTCAAGATCTCGTTGGTAACTTTCAAAATTCAGATCTGTTGGTAGTTTGGGTGGATCTACTGCTTACTGAGGCACCTCCTGCATGTCCTTTGCACTGTTAGATGTTGTTCTTGCAGGGAGGGCTGCAGGTCTCTGGGTTATGTGTGCCTCACTCCTAGGTTCTGTCAGAGGGCAGACGCATGCATTTCCCTCTCCCTTTACCATTATCATTACCTCTGGCTTAAGAAGATGAAATTGCACTGGCTACTGGCTACTGGGATCCGTGTACCGTAGTTGGCGAACGCTGGATCACGGATTGTTCTCCACCTCAGCTGACGTCCACGTGCGGAGCCTTTGCTCATCACCGCAGCACAAGCACTTGGTTTGCAGTCTYGAGTACTGGCTAAAGCAAACCACATTTTGGCTTATCACAAGGCAAAAAAAGCCCAAACCAGTGACACAACCCATCAGTGGTGCCACCCAAATCAGTACCCTCAAGTTGTGACCCACTCACCCGTGCCAAGCACTACTAGGGACAGATGCCAGTGGTTCTGACAGAAACCCCTCTGTTGAATGCATGAAACGAGACAAAGGAAGCCCACGCCTATTCGCACTGTGTTTGCTTTGTTCCTATTACAGTAAACACAGGTTCCGATGTAGAGGACAATGATGTTCCACAGTCTTGTTCTTTCAATACGGTTTCCTTTTCCAGCTCCCGTCTTGCAAACTGGACAGTGGTGTTTGTGTATGAATAAATGTCCTCTTTCAGTCTGGTGTTCAACTGCAACAACACTATGCTTTGTTCAGGGGAAAACCTTTTAAGGCTTCAAGCACAATAATGACCTCAGAAAAGAGACATGGCACGTACATGTTTTTATCAGTCCACAGACAAAAAAGCAAAGAAGAAAAAAAAACAAAGGAAAAGAAATTGGTTGAAGATAGCACTATCTGGAGCTGGATTTGACATTGCTTCCAGCAGCGACTGTGTATAGCTCCTGTGACTGTGCCAAAACTTCGTCCCTGACTTTCTGAAAGTTCCTATTTTACAGGACAAAAAAAGCTACTGTTAAAAATGGAAAAGGATCCCGTGGTAAAGATGCTTTTTTAACTATTCCTGACCTTCTGAAATGACGAAGGAGACTCTGAGTGCGCGCGTGCTCCTGTACATATGGAATGAGTGATGGGAGGGAACAGACTATGGAAGCAAGCTTGTTCCTAAACTCCTTAAGTGTGAAAAACACAATATTCCTGTTAAGTAGTTCTATTTTCTCTGTCTTTTTGAAGTCTTCAATACTGCAATAAATCAGAAAACTGTTTAAACAAGAACAAAAAACATCCTCAAGTTGGTAGACAAACAAAGGAGAGTGGGACTTTGATATCTGGTGCAGCATCATGTAACCTGCTAGTACTTAAGCAAATTATATTTATTTAACAAATAATAATATTTGGTAACAATAATAAAAAACAGTACCTTTTTGCTCTTAGAAAGGTTCATCCATCTTAGCATAATTTGATGAACAACCCTGGGAATGCAACTACATGGAAACTTTCTTCAGCCAAATGAAGACATCAGGCAATGAATCAAACTCCACACCCTACTCAGCAACAAAAAAGGAAAGCGGATTGAAACAGTGATGCACCAAATCCAGGTGAACACTACTGAAAAATGAGGAATTTGTTTCATTTTATGTTTCAAAAAGAACTCCATCATTGCAAAGGTCATTTTCTGCAAGCAGGGAAATGCAACCATTATGGCAGCTAAAGCTACAGCAGGGGCATGGCATATTTTGTTGTGTGTGCTCAGCAGCAACAAATGGAATAACAATGGGAATAGTCGAATAAATCTTAACAGAAGCCTCACAGGCAAAGCACGTTGGTGCATATGTACGCATAATGCATATGTAACCCAACAGAGGATTAGAGATGAGAAACAATACATACAAATAAATATTCTAAATATGTAAAGGTTGCTAATTAATGGTTCCAGAAGACAACTATTTTTCATATTGCACCAACAAAGAACAAATTTATAAACATTTTGTTCAGACAAACTCAAATCAAGATTTGTGGAAATCTTTGGATTCAAATTAAACCTTGCACTTAATGCTAAGCAGTACCCAACAATAGAACTGCTTCTTTCTTGTCGGGAGAGGTTAGAGGGAAAACTATCTTGGGGTGTCATTTTCCATTGTTTCATAAATGCATCTCTTGTTCTCTTCCTTTCTCCTACACACTGATGAAGTGCCAATTTTTGGCTGTGGCAAATGTAGCACAAGTAGTGCAAATCACTTGTATGAGCTGGGGAAGTTGAACCCTGCCATGTTTGAAACTCTGTAGATTGATGTGCATGTCAAGAGGTCTTTTGGTCCAATACTTTGCATGACTAACGTTAACAGGCGTTAATGTTTCTACAAGAAAAAATAATTTATAATGGAGTCCTGTAAGCCCAATAGCTCATGCAGACAACCAGTATTATTTAAAATTAAATGTCTAATCAGAGAGATTTAATGCTGGCTTAATGGTTGAGTAATAGTCTGAACTCAAGTTTAAAAAAAAGTTAACAAAAACATGTTAAAAACGAAGAGGGAAGATGTACAAATTTTTATTTGAGACATGAGATTAGACTTATCTAAGCCCTGAACATTGATTTATACCTGTACAAAAAATAAAGATACCAAATCCAAATTCTCCATTCAGTTTCCATGGTGAAACCACTTTTTTCACTTAATTTCAATCTCTTACTATAATAGACAATATAAAGGGCCAGAGGAATCAGGCATATATCAGAGTCTTTCCCCTGGTTGAACTGAGGCAAGATCATGTGAGGACAATCTAGGCTGAGAGAGACACTAAGGAAAAGGGGAGCTCCCCGTCCTTCCTTCAGTCCTTCAGAAATAAAAGCAGTCTGCAGACTGTGCCATGACAGGACATGTCAGGGACTCACCCGGGTGACATGCACACCTCTGGACACTGGCTGCGTCTGCACTAGCAAACGGTGTGGGACAGTAAGAGCAGCCATACAACTGAAAATACTTGGTCCTGAGGACATCATGTCTTTACCAGACACATTTCGGGGTTTTTCTTTTAACTCAGGATGAGCTAAACATTATTACTACTAAAAGTATTAACATAAAGTTACTACGTAGAAGGGTCATACCTGTAACTAGTCTTCATTATAAATGGGTTTACGGTAAAGTCTGCATTCACTTGGGGTTAAATTGAGCTGCTACCAGGAATTCAACAGCACCTGGATGACAGTTTAAGAGCAGACACTGCTCCCATTAACACGAGAAGGGAAAGAATACCCAGCCTAGGCTTCCTACTGTAGGAGCCGAACTCCCCCTCTATTTTTAGTTTGAGGTGTGAGTGAGCCATCAGGATTTTTCATAATTGTTTTTTGCTGTCACAGTGAAGATGACATCTTATCTTGTAGCTGTTTTTATAGCTTTTTATTCATGGCAATGATACTCAGAAGTTTATCCATGAATAACACTCAGAAACTTTCGTTCTATACAGTGCCAGCATCCAGAACCAGAACTTTTGCATTGTGAAGCCAGGAGGGCGTTATTGTCAAAAAATCCAGTTTTGAATCCCTTACATTGAAAAGTATGTACTCGTTTAACTTATTACACTAAAAGGATGTTAGTAAGGAGGGGCTACACACCCAGGGCCTTCAGGCAACAGCAAGAAAATGAGGGAGAGATGCACTGAGTTTTGTCTTGCAGCACCCAACCAAGGAGGCAGTATTTGCTGCTGGTGGGAGTATCTACAGCATCTGACTGAATCCTTTCCTGTGATAGTATTTGCAACATGTTAGTGTTTCTGAGCTTCAGCATACTGAGAAGACTCTTAAGACAAAAGAAGGTTAATCACAATCAACAAAGGTGATCTTATCTATCCTAGGGTGTGACACAGCACCTTTATTCTGAATATATTAGCTTCCCTAATGAGGAAATGAAACATTATCAGCACTGCATCATTATAGAATTGTACATAACTCACATATTGAGCCTAGCTGGTGATTTCTATTTCATTTCTAGACTGTTAGTTGGGAGCACTTTCCTGGTTTGAGATGTTTTATGTTAGACTTGAGATACAAAGCACAGCTTACTGGTTTGCTGAAGTCCATCTCTAGTTCTAATTTCTTTCTGTAAATGGAAAATATTTGGCAAAAAAGAGCCTTTAAAGTCATGTCGGGTTTTGATTTTGTTTTTATTTGTGGCACTAACAGACATCAATATTTTACAATATATAATATATAGTCACATTAAATGCAGATGGCTAAATATTCTCGTGCTTTCAACAGTCCATAGCTATACATTTTAAATTCTGGCTCAAAAAAAAAAAAAAGAATCTGCTACTACTCTAGTCTGTGATTATAAAAATGTAAATGTACAAACTTCCTCTTCTTCAATTTCATTACAATATAGGAAATGTGAAAAAGCATTTTCATTTGTCCTTTTAAGTTAATCAATTTAATGAAATATTTTCAAAATATGTACAACAACAACTACCAAAGTAGTTAATATTTGAAAAAGATGCTGCTATAAATACTCGTGAGACAACATACAACAGCCATATTAATTAGAAACCAAGGGCCAACTCATCCATGACCTGAACAGGAGACCACAAAAGTCCTTGTTGCTGATTTAAACCAGCTTCACTTCACTTTGCAGTGCAGAATGAATTCTACATCTTGGACCTCTATGTAGGACTCTGAATCTTATTTATAACCTTCAGAGCCTATTGCAAATAGAGATCCTTTAAGGTGGCTCAATATTTTTGAAGTGCCATGAATGTTACTAGGGTTCAGCATATCTCTGCACATTAGCATTCTATACATCATATCCCATAAGTAACTTTTCAATAGACACTGTCTCACATTCATTATTGATTGCCTGCTTTCTCAAAGCTCCAGCAGATATATAAAGTTAATTTAATTTTTAAAACCAATGACCCCAGCATACGACAACTTAGGTATCATAACTTTCTTCTTGTGATTGTTTTTATAGACGTTTATTCTGGTTTTCACCCTAATCGCTTACAGCCCTTTTTGAAATCAAATAAGAAGCAAGTAAATAGTTTGAAATAGTTACATATTTTCAACAACTTGAAATGAGTATTATTTTTCAGATAGCTAGCAAAGTTTTAATTTTGCCCATAAACACAATTAAGTATTAACACAGGACTGCACAGTGTTTATATTCTTATTAACCTGCCAACAAGAATAGTTTATTGGCAACCTTAAATATTCAGAGGCAAAACACAATTCCTTGGCACAGAAGCTTTACAGCAGAGCAACATATTTTCCCCTTAGAACCATTATGCAGGAACACACAGAAAATTAACTACAATTTATTTTGGCTTCCAGTCAAGAGAATAAACTAAACTTCTTGATGTTTTTTGCCACTTCAGACTTTGAATGATGATTATGGGTGCATATGGGGTTAGATTTTCCAGTTACCTATTCCTTTTACACAATTCAAACGAGCAGAGGGACCTGTAACAAAGAAAAGCACATGATCATTCAAGATATTTTTAAACTTCCAGCTGTTGACATTGTTAACCAAACATTCTCCCATGGGGATTTTTTTTCCAGCTTGGTCTCTTCATTTGCTCCTTGAGACTACTTAAGCTTATCTGCTTTTTTCTAGCTATATCACTTGGTCTAATGAACAGTGCTATCCTTCCCTAAAAAAACCACACCTCATACATCCTTAGGTATTATGGTTGCCATTATGTTATTTCTGGAGCATAGGTGATGCATTTTTCTGTGAAATTCCTTCATTTTGTGGAATGAACAGAAGCCATGCTGCAAGTACCCAACATCTGACAGTCAAAATCTGTTCTGTATTGGTTAGCTGTCACTGGCCATAAAAATCAATTGATGAGTACTTTGCTTCCTGATCTAATGAAGGAAACTCCCAATGGCTTTGATTCAGGAAAATACTTAAACAAATGCTTCTCTTCCTTCCCAGTCCTCAGGTCATCTAAGCATATGCTTAATTTTAAATACATATGCTAAGGTGCTCTTCTGAATTCGAAGTTACTGAGTTTGATTCTATTAGAGAGATATATATTAAGATCACCACAAAAGCTAAACCGCAATAATGCATTTGATCAAGTCTAAAATTTGCATTTTGGCCTTTATTCTTGAGGAAAAAAATAGGTCACGGTATAAATTACAAGCAAGGTGAAGAGTTCAAATTAAGTTTTATCTTTCAATTCAAAGGGAGTAACAGCATGCAAATGTCTGCCTCTCACTGTGCATGGGAACTAGAACCACTTTATAGGCTCATTTGACTACCTGTATATCAAGCTTGGGCAACCTTATTGTGGGGCCTCCTGCCCCATTTCCAGCATACCAAAGCCTACATCAACTGTGGCTTTGAGTCTGTAATTTCTGTCATTGCACCCACAGATACTGATGATAAGAAACAGTATTTGTTCATTCACAATTATACATCTTTGCTTACGTGAGAAGAATAATCCACTGCTTGACATAAAGGTATGGAACTAGGCCATGCTTCCTAGAAGACACTCAATACGCTGTAATTCCAATCGATGCGTTGCTTCTTGACAACCAACTCCAAATTATCCCATTGTGCACCAGGGACTGATTGCAGTGGGTGCAGTAATTGTCTCACCTGGCTCCTTTGATTGCCAACAGAATGATACACTGCACGTATCAAGAGCTGACGTGGCCTAATGCCGATGCCAAACACCGCCATCAATGCTTGTGCGTACTGTGATGGAGCCAAATTAATTCTGAAAATCTCAAGCGAGCAAACAGAAAAGGCTGCTTCGGTGGAACCCCAATCTTTATTGGAAAATATGTGGAATCTGCAGAGTCTCCCTTGCACATACCATTAAAAAGTGGCCTAAAGCAATTGTTTTACAAAGAGCAACAGCCTGTTCTCCAGAGATATAACTTGCCTTCCCCACCACGTGCAGACACATTCCCCTGCAATATTTCTACCAAATCCCTAGGTACAACTCTACCTAAAATAAGTGGATGGCATACAAGCTAAAGCAATTTTTATAGCTTCTCTTTGTTGAGTAAGATTTTTAATCTTGCATGGACTTGTGCTGCAACTATACCTAGAGCTAGACATCTAACGGGTTACTTGCATGCATAGTTACATTTTTTTTCCACAGATAATCATGGTAAATCCCAAGGCAAGTTACACAAACACAGAAAACCACATGCATTGATATATGGAATTTCAGAAATCTAGCTACGTTATTTTGCATTTTCTGAGATGGGAAATGGGAAGTTAAAAACTGGACATATAGATCTTAACTTTATGATACTGTTTGACGCAATTTAAGGAAAACACTTTTAACATCAGAAGCTCAAATGGCACAGCTCTATGTCCTGAGTTTCGCCCACCAGAACTGGCCAACATTTGGTCTCAGATGAGCTGTTTATTTCCTAGATCAAGTGGTTCTCCTTTGCACAGGAGGCAGACTCCACGGCTGGGATGCAGTCTCCTCGCTAGTGAGACACGTTCATTTCTCGAGACAATTAACCACCAAAGGCACCAGGGCAGCCATTGCAGTTGGTGGCTTTACTTGATGCCACCTCCCTGACTTCCCATTGTATTTTGGATGTGTTGAACACCTGTCAGGTTCCTTGACAAAACATTTCAAAAACTGAAGAAAAGGGTTGCTTTCTTGTGCATTGTAAGGTCTTCTCCAGGTTGGTAAGTTCATCCCATTCCTGTAAGACGTCTGTATCTCCATTTCCTTTGAGTAGGATCTGCAGTGTAACCACTTTCTGGCAGGTCTCTGAACTGCCCTGCACTGGGGATGAACCATTTGACTGAGCAGGCTCAACTGGGCTTGGAACTCGCAAGAATTTTCCTTCAGGAGTCTGGCGACAGCAACAGTGTGCAATAAAACAGAAGCTGTTTCTTCAAAACAAAGAGTGATTTATTTGCCAAAACAGGTACAGTACTCCAAAAAATGGATTAAAGAAGAGCCAGGAGAGCTATGCATATACTGTCTTACCTACACTTGGCATTTCCCTCAAGCATCTATTTCTGCTCTGGTTTGTTTTGGCTGACCCAATTAGAGACTGTGCTGTGCAGACCCTGACTCTCAACAAGGCAAGGTCAGCCTGCAGCAACTTCTCTCCTCACTTCCTGCACAGCAAATCTTTTAACCTTAAAGTTCATGACTTTAGCAAACAGCTGTGTAATCAGGGGAGGAGTGGAGGAGCTGCCTTTTCACAGATATTACTTGAGCTCAAATGTTTGTTGGGATGCTCCTTATCTAGGCAATTGGTTGCTTTTTACATTTGCTTCCCCTGACAGCTCCGTTTGATCTACTTCCATTGCAACTAACCCCACATAAATAAGCACCGAGTCACAGATAACTATGCAACACAGATTCTTCCCAGTTCTCTACAATATTAGCTAAATAAATGACTTTGCTGTCAGCAACACAGATTTTTCCCAGTTCTCCACAATATTAGCTAAGTAAACGACTTTGCTGTCAGAAGCCCTTGTCCCAGAAGCCTTCAAGAAGACAATGGAAGAGAAACAGATGCCATTACTGAACTGAACTACCTACTCTGCTGTCTAGTTGCTAAAACCAAAGTCTTCCAGAAAGCAGAGCAAAAAACAGCTCTGTACTCACATCTCCACATCACAATATCACAGAACTTTGACAGGAGAGGCAAAACAAAGAAAAAATGTTTGCTTCAGCCCTGGCACAAAGCAACCTGTCAGCCACCGCCTACAAAAAACTCAGTGTTCCTTAGACACAGGTAAAGGAAGAAAACCCTGATATTCAGCTATCATGTATTCTCTCTCCTCTATGGATTCAACTTTTGCTGTCACAAGTTGTCCAGCTGCAGGGAAGGATCAGAATTTGGCTCTCAATACAACGCAGAAAACTAGAAGTGAGATTAAAACACACTGGATAGAAAGCCTTTTCAGAAATCTGACAACATTTTTACTTTTATCAGTTACCAAGGGCACGAGATCTCAGATGTCAAAGTGTCATGACAACTTTGGCATATACAAGACTGGCTTGCATATCCAGTATCTGAAAGGACAGCACAGTAATAAGAAAATCATACTCTGTCTTGGACAAAACACTGCTCCCTTTTATTTTCATAAGAGACCTATATAATGAGATGTACTCTTCTGTTGTTTCAATGTCAAAACTAGAGAAAATTACTCTGTCTTGGAAACGCAACAAGACAGGCACAGTATTTAGCAGAACACATCAGTATATCTGGTGCACTTTTATGACCTGCACTGGTTATCCAAGTGTTTTGAAATAAATCCCCAAAGATATGATAAAGATTTGTTTTCATGAGTAGAGCTATGGATACCCTCAGAGACTTCTGCAAGAGCAATGCAGTTGGAAGAATAAGAAATTTGGAAGTATCTAGAAAACAACTGCATGAAGTATCCTTGAATGTCCAAGTTCCATTTTTTTGTGTGTCAGTTGGTGAAGTGGGGAAATAAAGGTCTGATTTCTTCATAATTTGTAGTCTTAGAATCATAGAATTTCTCAAATTGGAAGGGACCCATAAGGATCACTGAGTCCAACTCCCTGCTCCTCCCAGGACTGCCTAAAACTAAACCATACGACTAAGAGCATTGTCCAGATGCTCCTTTGGACTATGTCAGGCTTGGTGCTGTGACCACTTCCCTGGGGAGCCTGTTTCAGTGATTGACCACCCTCTTACTGATGAACCTTTTCCTACTAAGTCGTCTGAACTCCCCTCGGCGCAGCCACGTTCCATTCCCTCGGGTTCTATCCCCGGTCACCACCGAGGGGAGACCACACCCGCCCCTCAGCTGCCTGCCTCGAGGAAGGCGCTGGCTGCGACAGGGTCTCCCCTCAGCCTTCTCCAAGCTGAACAAACCCAGCGTGAACTCAGCTGCTCCTCATGATCATATGCATAATATAGATGTAATTTTTCACATGAAAGATTAACTGCACATCCAGATTCCTGACGTAATCAGGAATGCTGGTATATATTTCCCTGAAACACTGATTTGTTTGTGCCATTTGTAAGATTCTGTGGAATTTCTGGTTTATCACAAACTAGATTTTTTGGGTGGCTTTTGAATATTAAAATTTGAGTGCATTTTGAAATTTTTTAAAAGAGGACAAGTGAGCAAGGTTAAAGCCTATTTACGCATTAATGGTTGGCACCAGCTAAATCATGTGTTGGGAAAATTACATCTGCTTTTGTACATTCCCTTAAGTCCTTGGATCAAAGTCTATTCTTGGATACTGCAGTGTAATATTGGGATGTCTCCACTAAAGACAATTGATCTGCTTCTCTTTACCAAGAAACACAGTGTAACTTGAGATTAGGAAGAACAAACTTTGATCAAAGAGACAAGTGAAGTTACTCCAAAAATCACACAGAGGCAACTGAGCATTTAGCCATCTGGGAGTTGACCGATTCACATCTAACCAGAGAAGTGAAACACACATAATTCAGTTAAAGTTCAGGCAGACATTAAATTGACCTCACATTTTTACCGACAGCTCTCAGCACATGTGACCAAGTTTTAAGTGTTGGGAATCAAGGTCTAGGACACACTACTGAAATTAAGAGAGAATATTTATTTATAAATTTGCTTCAGGGTCTCATATCTGATCTTTCATAGGCTCACCTTGTCTAAAGGACATACAGTATTATCTCAGATAATAGAGAGTTAAAAGGTCATGAAAATGCTTTCTGAAATTATAGTCATGCTCTTGATGGTCTCTTTAATAAAAAATATTGTCTCTTCAAATGGTTGCATATATGCACAGGTGAGTCTCATTAGCCGTTCAAAGGTTTCAAATACATTCCTGATCTTTGATTCAGTTAGAGGAAACAATGCATGTACCTTCCTCTGATGGAAGAAAGAAATGTGTGCCTAGAACAGCTTAAAAATGGCTCTGAAAACACAGCAAGCATAGGTTGTCTCATCCACCGTAAAATACACAAGTACATTACCTTTCTTAACTTTGCTGCTCCAGCACCAGAGCGAATGGCCTCCAACAGGGCTTCCCTTGCCTCCGCTGGGTTACCTGCAGCTGTGGCAGAGGATTTAGGAGCTGCTGCTGGCAGCTGAGTGGGAGGTGGTGGTGGCAGCTGGGCAGGGGCAGGTGGGATACAAAGCTGCTCTTCCTGAAGGTCTTCTGCCTTCTGCAAGGACTGTTCTGCGTCCCTGAAACGCTGCAGCTCTTCGGAGGCCAGTGAGGAAATCTGCTCATGATGCAGTTGAAAGAAGGTGATTAATATCAAGCATGGCTAAACTGTAATTATTTGACATTTGATGCACTTTCAGTACCCTGATTTCACTTTGCTTGAATGATGTAAAACACACAGAACTTTTGTTTGCTCATGGGGTTGAACATCTGTTACTATTCACTCACATCACTCAGCTGGGCTGATTACCAGCATCGAGGACTTGGCATTGAGTCTGTCTCAGAAACTCAATCTTTATTTACTGTGAGCTTCAGCATCCTGTAACTCTTCTTGGCATGTAAGGTAAGAGAGAAAGTTGGACTTGGTATTAACTTGGAAACAACCACAAGGGTTTTGGAATCACGAAGATATATTAAGGCTGCAGTAGCCACCCAGGAATATGATTACTTTTCGCAGTCTGGGCTGCACAGAAATAATCTCAGATGACAGGGAAGTTCTTCCAGATCTGAGCTCTCAGACATGGCTTCACTGAAAAAAATGCTGCTAAACCTAAAGTTTCCAGCCACACTCAAAAAAAAAAAAAAAAGGAACAGAGAGAACTACGTGAAAACACCGAGAACAAAATCAATTGGTTATTCTCCCAAGTGTGTTTCTGTGGAATTTCTGAAATTAAAATTTCTGCACAAATTAACAGCTTGGAAGCACATCCTACTTTAAATGCATGCATGCAAAGAAGACAGTGTTTCAGACTAAGCCATCTTTTCCATCAACTGTGTCAAGAGTTGCTTTGCCATTAATACCATGGCTATGAATAATCATGATAAATTGTTAGTAATTACAATGATTTGGCAATTATTAGGAAATTCAGTATTATAGGCCAAATAGGAGGTTTCCAAGCAGATCCATTATAATTCATTTCTCAGAGAAACTGAGGCACAGAATTTCTGTGCTGAAAAATTGAAGGATTCATCTCCCATCAAATAATCTATAGAGAGCTCCTGTATTCTATTCCTTCCCTGTACACACACAATATATATATATATGAGCATCATGTCATGCTAGACAAAAGGTGAACATTTGAGACAACATGAAAGGGACAGCCCTCTCATCTCAGCACATCTGTAATGAGCCCTGCATGCACGCAAACACGCTGATTTAACTAGCACAGGTGACATAGTGTGAAAAAGCGTACGGTTTCTAGGCAACTTCCTTTAAAATCATGGCAAAAACTTCTCTGCCAGAGGAAAGTATTCCAAAAAGTCTCTGTGATGACTTCATTGTCAGAGCCTCTTTTACACAAATTGCTATTTATTCCTAATGAATGCAGAATGCAGTTAAGTACGTGTGAAGATTGCTGCTGCTTAGCACATCCTGCTCACAGGCTCAGAGGAAGCTGTGCCCTACCTGCAGCAAGGGCAGTAGGATATTTGAGGGGTGAAGTAATTCCCTAACACAGGCAAGAGAATTTTTCTATCTAATGCCAGCTATCTGGATATGTGCTAATGAACTGAGTCATTGCACAAGGGAAATGGGAACCGCCTTGCCAAGTACACATCTTTGGCCAGATTAGTCAACTGAGTGAAAACTAAGGCTAGAACAATGCAGGTTTTGGCTATTAGGAATAAGAGATGCTTTAATGATTAGGTAAATCTTCGAGAGAGAAGGAATCATCCTGCTGTGGTGAATGTTGATGAAACATCAACATCAATTACTTGCATACAACTTGCACCATGTCAGGAGATAAATAGACTGTATGAAGAAGCCCTAGTGTGTTTTCAGGTAGTTGGGATTGGATTTTTATATGGTAGGCAATGCAAACTAACTGCAAACTCCTAAAGTACAGCTTCTCTGCCCAGAGAAGCTGTGGATGCCCCATCCCTGTCGGTGTTCAAGGCCAGGTTGGATGGGGCCTTGAGCAACCTGGTCTGGTGGTAGGTGCCCCTGCCCATGGCAGTGGGGTTGGAACTAGATAATGTTTAAGTCCTTTCCAATCCAAACCATTCTATGATTCTATAAAAATACCCCACCTAAGTGTGAAAATGATGAACATTTGATGTCTTCTGTGTACACTCCTGTTTGGATTTCTATGTGCTTCTTTCTAAGCTAAAAGCACACAATTTGAAAGAGTTTTAAGTGTTATAGCAGATGATAGGATTGGACCTGCTATGCTTTCTGCGTAAGTCAGATCTGGTCTTCTGTCATATGGTTTCCCCCTCAGCTTCTCTCTTTGTCCCACAATGTTTAGTTTGTGGCATATTTGGTTTTATTCAAAACACCCAATAGGAACAGATTGTACTTTAGAGATCACTTACCATCATGATTTCTTACCTTTTTCAGCTTTGAGGTGCCACTGTGGCCTCTAATTGCTGCTAGTAGGGCTGAGCGTTCATTCGCTGGCTCAGCATGTGAGGGCTTCCTGTGATTGCTATTTAGTGCACTGTTTGAAACCTAGAATATGAAGGGAATAAAACGTTGTTATTAGATATTTACTTAGAGATATCTTGGAAACACTTTTTGGCACTTGTACCAGAATGCAAACTATGAAGACTAATCAGTCTGTCTTTTTTTGGGCCTGCTTGTAAAATCCTTATTCACACTGAACAGTGAGGATATGTGTAGATAGTAATGCTGTACTTAGAGATGCAGTCTCACATCCCCTGAGCATGAAGTCAGTGGCAAACTATTATCCCCTAGTAATACAAAATGCAATTTTCTTTCACTGCAGATATTTACAAGTTTTCTCCATGCTGTGTGTTCCTGTTTTTACATAACACACTGAAATGAGGGTTTGGCTCTTAGACTAACCTCTATTACCTCTCCTTTATCTGTGTCTATGCACCCTCTGCCTCTTCTAGCTAGTGCAGCAGCCATGATGTTGCATAATATACAGGATTGCAGAATAAGCAGCAGCTTGCCACTATAAATTTTTCAAATGCCTTGTGTTCTCCAGCTCACCAGCAACCGTACAAGTTACAAAACCTCTGGTGTCTGACAGGGTGAATACAGGGCTCTGCAGTCTGAAGAGGCTAAAAGAAGTTTCCACTTTACCTTTCTGAGTTTCTCCTTTCCCCCTCCTGTTTGAATGGCTTCCATTAGRGCACTGTGCAACGATGTGTCTTTTGGAACTGGCTTTTGGATGACAGGCTTGAACTTCTTCTTTGGTCCAAAGATATTGGTCTGCACATTAACATCCAGTTCACCGACAGTATTAATATCTGAATCATCAGGTTTCTCCTCCTGTTCTGACTCTGCATTTGCTGCTGCACCATTTAGCTCAGGTGGAGCTTTAAGTGAACTGACTTGTACACCATTAGCAGGACGCCACTTAGTGACTCGCAAAGACGAGCTGAAAGAGGATGGAACTCCTTGGAGATCAGGAGACTTGAGAGATGAGGCTGAATTTGCATGGGTCAAAGTCTCACATTTCTGGTCAAACACGGGACGTGTCTTTTTCTCTGCTACACTTTGTTTGCTGTTTAAACCATGATCATCTTCTGCACTGTTGTTATCCTTTGAAGAGGATTTAGTAAGTGGGACACTGGCATTCTTTTTATAGAAACTCAGAGGAGTTGCTTGATTTGGTGGCCTGATATTAACTACTTTGTTTTCCATGCCAGAATTATCACCAGGTGTAAATCTGTGGGATGCTTTCTGACTGCAAGCAAAAATACTTGAAAGCGTTTCTCTTGTTTCTGCCGATTCTGTTTCCACAGGGCTATATTTGGCCACAATAATACACCTTTTTGGTGAAACTTCTGCTTCATTCTTAATCTCTCCCGCCCCTTGCTTGTTTTCGTCTTTCTCATGATATTCCATAGTGTCAGATTTAAAGGTAGTTGCACTGATGTGTCTTGCAATGGCAGAGGCAACATACTGACTTGAAGTTCTCCTGTGTGGCTTTACAAATGGAAGTTCCAGCTTGTCCTTACTAATGGTTGGGGCTGCTGATGGTGTTACCTGAGACTGTGTAACTGAAAGAGCTGGTTTGGTCCTTTCATTCTCAGATTGTCTTTCAGCTACCTGGGTAGTAACAGTTTGTGGTGCTGCAGGTTTTGGAGCTGCAAGACAGACAGGTTTGTGTTCATGTTTTACAGTGAAGGGCTTAGAGTTTGTGGTGACTGCTGACTTTTTAGGAGAATGCTCAGCGGAGTCATCACTTTGTCTTTCCATAGAACTTGACCTCCAGAATGCCTTCACTTTCCCAATATGAATTTCCTCACTTTCATCAGAAGAAGAACCTTGTACATGCTTACTAACACTGGTGTTTGGGCCTATAAGATTGCCTAGTTCATCTATCTTAATGGCACCAGTGGAGAGTGAAACTCCTCTATCAAAATGTCTTACTTCAGGTTTGGGAGGGACAACTTTAAAGGTTGTCAAACCTAGTTTAGGTTCGTAGCTTGATCCTGAATTCTGGGCACGATGACACCATGTGGGTGTTGATGGGACTTCTTCTACTTCCTTTTTTTTTGCTGGTGGCCATTTGATTTCTAATTCTGATTTACTCTTTTTCAGAGATCTTTCCCTGCTACTACATTCATTAAATGGATTTAGCCTCTCTTTTACTGTACTGATTTCAGTCGTGGCCTTGGAGTGAGATGGACTCAGCTTAGATTTACATTCCTCAGACTTCACACCATGTTTGGGAGAGGGTTCCAGTCTTAAGTTCTTTTCACTTCTTTTTTCAAAGGAGGATGTGAGAGATTCAAACATATCTCTCCTCTGTTCCACAGGCAAGTGACTGAATTCATTTTCAGATGGTTGCTGATGTATTAGGTCCTTGGATATGCATACAGCTCCACCATCTGTGTGTCCCTTATCAAAGGAACCTGCATTGTTGTTTTTATTTGTGAAGTTTCCTGCATTAACAGAGTCAGCTGAGATATTCTGTGAAACCCTCATCTCCATCTCCTGATTTTCATCTGAGTTAGAGGTGCTAACTTCTGGAGCATCATCTATGATTGTTACTGGAACTGAAATGGAAACATCTTGGGAGGCCTCAACGTTTCTCATATGTGGGTTCAAGGCTTCACTGATGGAGTCGGAGTCAGAGTTACTTATACCATCCACTGCTGCAAAATACACATACAATGTTACATTCAGGCAGTACTTAGGCAATATGACTTTAAATTACACAAACAGCCAGTACAAGCTTAAGCAAAACAGGTATTTTAGTTACACTGAAAGTAACAGGCATTTCTTTATGCCTGTATTACAAAAAAAGGAGATGTCTGGGTCCTTCTTATTGTCTGGTAGCTGATTAGGATCAGCAAAATATTCCTGCAGTCCTCCTGCTTCAGCCAGTGGGAAACATACAAATGCAGCTGAAAGCAGAATTTCATCTATTGTTCATACCTTATCTTTGACTAACTTATCTCGGTGATAAACATTTCACCACATGACTCCAAAGGAGAAACATTTCTGAGAAACAGCGAGCAACTCCAAATTATGTGTCCCAGACCTGGTTAGTAACAACAGCCCAGCTGAAGAATTTCCTTCAGTAAGCAAACAAAGAAACAGTATTTTTATTTTTTCTCCGTTCTTCTCACCCTTTATTACCAGTGACTCCAGAAGCCTCATTGTGCAAGAAGGTTCTCAAATTTGCTGGTATAAATCAAAGGTTACAACACAGAAGCTAAGGAATTGCCATGTCAGACACTTACAAGAAATCAAATCAGACTCAAGTCCACTGCAGAAGTATTAAAATGAAGATGGGAAGTTTAAAAAAAGTATTCAATGTCATTTGTTGACAAACCAATAATAGAGAAATATTTTTAATTCACAGTAAGAAAAAGAGGAGCACAATATGACATTTTATCTCTTCCCACTGTTTCACGGTTTTCCATTTTTAACTTTTAAATATGCCTGTTAACACAGAGGAGGCACTGGGTACAAAAATGTTCCATCCTTTTCCACTTCATTATAATGAAATAAAAACAGAGGGATTCTTAATGAAACACAGAGCTAAATTCACAACTGATTTATCTTCGCTGAAGTCAATGAAATTATACCAAATTTGGCCTACAAAATGTGTCCATTAACTGCCACTCATCTCTTTTTGGTAGCAGACACTGAAATACAACAACAATCTGATATGCAGTTTGAAAAATATTCAGTGCAAGCCTATAAAAGGTGGCTGCTCCCGAAGCAAAGGAGCCACTTTGAGGGGACCACATTTTGCCTCACACCAATGAGTTCTTCCCAGTGATCTTAGTGAGAAACATACAGGATGTCTCAGTGTACAGTTTGATTCTGCATCTCCCAGGTGTGCCCCTCTCTGCTGTACTTCAGAGGTAAGACACTTTCCTACCTTCTAGATCTTCATCCAGGTCAGCCAAAGTCTGCTGGAGTTGGTCCGCAATGAGTGTATCTTCATTCTCATGCTTAGCCAAAGCAATTGCTTCATCTTGCCTGCTAAAGGAAAGAGGATAAAATCATCAGGTCTCTCCCCTTTCTTTCACTTTGCACTGTTGCTCTGAAACACACTATAATTTCAGCCCCTTTCGTTCCACTGGGGTTCTGAAACTCATCCCCAAAGTACGAAAACTATATAGCCTTAGAGACACACACCACCATACCGACACAGCCACATCTAGGAAGGATCTTTGTGGTGCCTGAGCATACTCAGTGTGCTGGCAATCAAAAGATTAGGATTAATAAAACCTGTTGCAAAGAAATGGCCTGGCTTCAGTGTGAACTACACATTTCAGCTGGACAGCGGAAACACAGCGTATGCCAGGACAAAGGTTTTGCATACCCATACAATTTTAAGGCAGACCACTAACCGTCCTGTGCACCCACTGTAACAATATATATGCACCTTAATTAAATAAAAATTGCATGGTAATGAAAAATAAATACAGCCAAGGTACTGTTAAACAATCACTCTGCATCTTGAGGTGTGGGAGCGAAGGCGAAAAGAGAAACTAATCCCCTGAGAGCAGTTTCTAATGAAATATATCAAGGGAACTGAGTTTGCCAGAAAACTGATGAAGATGTACAAAGACCTAAAACAAGTCTGAAATCAGAATCAGCGCTAAGTGTTGTTTTGGCTTATTAAAAGAAGAAAAGAAAAAGAAAACGAAATGCAACAAAAATCCTAACAAAAAATAACTAAAATAAAAAAAAAAGAATCCAACCCGTATGGCAACCTGTTACATAATAGTCCTCCTTTTTCTTAGAAAGAAAAATCTTGACCAGCAGAATGTTTTTATCTAAATCATTGAAACTAGAATTACACATTGGGCAATTTATTTCTTTCAGTTACCTCACCTGAATTTAAGACCTTGTGGTCTGTGACACTGTATCTATGTTTTGCCCTTGTGATTAGCCTGTTGAAAAAGTAGATTTCCATACTAGCCACACTTAAACTATGGTCTGGCAAAGCAGATTTGCCCTTTTCAAGATCATAACCTTAATCGCACAGATACAGTAACAGATGACATATTTTTTGTTAGTTTACCAAACACTACCTGAAAAATGCCATTTTTCTGCTGCTCTTTAAGATAGTAATCTGGATAAAAATTCAGGGATGTTTTCTGATGTTGATTTAAGTTATGTCCAACAATGTAGCTTCCTTTTTTGCTATTTTATTGTTTGATTTTTCCCTTGCTCGTACCAGGAGCAACTGGAAGCACATGCTGAAGCATCAGATATTTTATTTTATTTTATTTTACTTCATTATTTATTTAGCTTTAACCTTTTACATCTCTTGTAGTAGTCCTGCAGCCTGATCCTTCTACTTTTACCTAAACTGCCTTGCACTTACAAAGCTGAGTTCATGTATGTGGTATCAATGAAAACAACCACGTACACCTCCAGGGAAGCCTTCCAAAACTGTCATACACACATTCTTGGTATCTGAATATACAGATGGGATTAATTCAAGACAGTGAGGCTTGATATATGACTAAGAGGTTTCCTAAACTGGAATCTAAGACAGAAATCAGAACTGGTTGTTTTAAATATAGAGGAAGAGATATGGTGCTCTGCGTCTGGAATAAAATTTCTTCCAACATCTACCATTGACCCTGAACATCCCCACAAGCCAATGTGACCTAATGACGCTCAGGCTCAACACCCACACCACAAGATTCATGGTGAACTGCGTTTTCCCCCTGACAGATTACGAGAATGGTGGCGCGAGTCAGTTAAAAGTGTCCAGTGCAGGCACCTGGCGCTGTAGGACTGCAGTCCCTCTGTACCCTGAGGCACACACGCATACACACACACACACATAAATCAATGAGATTACACATCTCAGCAATCTGACAAAAAGATTTAAACTTACTGCAGCGGTCAAAATGGGAGAGAAGACTGGCAAACAAAACTCTCAATGTGAAGATGGCAGAAAGAATGAACTGACTGAATTTCATATTGTTTTCGCAGCCAAAAGTTTCATGAAATTATTAAAAAATACTCTCCTTTGAGCACATTTTAAACCAATTTATTTGCAAACTCAGAGAGAGCATTTCTGATGGGAGAACCATTCAAACCRTGCACCAGCTAAGCAACAGGTCTATCCATCATGGAAGGCAAACACCACTTTCTTCTCTACAAAGCTGGTCTTGCAGAATAGTTGTACACAGCTGGAGGCAAATAAGTGACACACAGTGAGACTCTTTCTCTAACCTCCTGTGGAGAAGTTGTTTCCAAAGCCTTGGAAGAAAAATGTGTAAACTCACGAGACGTGATTTCATGAAGGCCATGCCAGCTCACCACCTTTTTGGTCATATTTTTTTGTCTGTTGCCTAACTTTTCTACAATACGGGCAAAGTCTGTATTACTAAGGTTGTTCATGCTGGAATTTCTATGGGAAATAGTACGGTTGAGAATTTTATGGGAAATTTATCTAGAAAAACGTATTTGGGATGGGAACAAGCATTCATGGGCTCCAAACATAGGGTGTAGGTCCATTGCACTGCAATGACCAGTTCTTTTCTCACGCCTATCAGTGGGAATCTTTCAATTACTCCTTATAGCAAAATTATCCTCTCCTTGCTGGGCACAACAGTCAGCAATGGTCTCTTCCATTATCCTCTGTGCACTTATGCAGTGACTATATGTAATTTGCCTCTCAATCTCTGCTTCAATCTCCTTACTTAGACAACTGGGATAATAATATCCAATTCACAGAATTTTTCTGAAGGAAAGAGAATAATGCAGTGAAAATGAAAGGATTCTTATGTGCTGTTACAGAGGGAGCTTCAGAAAAAGAAGATCTTTTCTTTTGCATTTCTAAATCTCTAAAAGAGCTACTGTTCAATGCATCTCCAAACTCACCTACAAAGCATGCCAGAAGGTATAGATTAAGCACAAGGGTTTTTCTTAAAATTCTTACCAGTGGGAATTTAGAATGGGCTACGTGTTTTGTGAGGTGAAGGTCTGGCAGTTTCCAGCAGCTCACATGACTTACAAATATACCTAAGAAGACTCTTTCTCACAGGAAAAGGAAAACAAAAGGGCCTCTAATTTTTTTTTTCCATAGCCTTCTTCCTTTCTAACCCTATACACTTTTCTTTTGTTGACAGCTGTTCTGGCCAGAATCCAAGAAAAATACAACTTATTCCGATACCATGTTTTACATTCTGTATAAACACTACCAGTGGTATTTTCTCACACATGCTTTTTTTTTTTTTTTTTTTTTTTGACTTAGGGAAGAACTTGATAACCTTTATGCTGCCTTCCTGGTAAAACATGAGGTGCTAAAAATACAGCATTGGTGAGCATTTAGCCCAAGCTTGAAACGGCAAATGTGCACGGTTCCTGGAAGCCTGCGCACATATTACTTATGTAGATTAGCAGAGATTTGTGCAAGAGCACAGAACGAAGCAAAGTGACTACTAAACTACAGCATTTAATGTTCYACTGAACTCAGGCTACAACACCTAATTACTCCTTGGCAGTCATTTGCGCAGTTGGAGACAAAATGAAACTTACAGCAGGATTTTACCAAATTAGTGCCACGGGAGACATCCATTTATGAGAAGGTTTACATTCTAAGAAGTTGAGAAAATTCTCTGATAAAACTAGCTGGAAATGCTGCATTAAAATGAACCCAAACCAGTGGTAAAACAAGGGATTTCCAATGAGAGAAGCTGCCATTTTGTTACAGTCAGAGCAGCTTTACCTGTGGGTCTGTAAATGATAAAACTGACCCAAGTCTCTCTGAGCACTTCTTGGGAGTTCTGGTGAGCCTCATGTGTGGTACCAGAGGAACAGACCCCATCTCCCACCATAACTGTTTAAATACAGTGCAGACCTATGCAAACTGCAAAGAAGGGATTGAGGAAGATGTTCAATTATGTAAATGCAGACACTTGGTGCCATTTTAATAGCTGCAGGATATTCAAGACATCTGTCTGGGCCTCGGAGATGTAACATGGAAGACAGGGAAACCCATGTCCTACCTGASTGGCAGCAGGTAAGAAGAAACAGCAGTAGACATGTCTCAGGTTAACTGAATGCGATTTGAAACCTCACTCATTTTGCACAGTATTTGCTATGTGGAAAGACTTGAGAACATGACTCCTGTGAATCTCTTCCTAGCTGGGGTGGGAAGACAGAGCCATTACAAGTAAGTCAAATCCAGACAGGCATGCTGTGCAGTAGCACACACAGGGATGTAGTGACAGCTATGAGGCAGTTCCATGGACATGGAGAGCATTCAGCTTCTCACAYGTGTCTTGGGCAGCTAAGACAGACTGACCAACAAGGAAAACTGATATGGTTGCTCCAGAGTGGGCTTTGGAACATCCAGGCTCCCCTGCCAGCTCTGAAGTCCTCCCAGTCTGGTACCGGGGAATCACAATACTCCATCTTTATGTATCCAAATTTGTCCTCTTTAAAATGAATCCACAATATTCACTTCTCACACAAATGCTGCGAAGAGAAATGCTTCTACCTTGTGTATCTATCAAGGTGGGTGTTAAAGAAGAGACTGATGTTGAACTGTTTTAAGTTGTAGGAAGTATGACTGAAGCTTTTTGAAAACAACTTACTATTCAATCAGGCCAGAAAGATGGCATTGAGTAAAATCAGGGTGTTTATGTATTTGTTTTTGTTAGTGATGCAGCCAAGTACTCTTCAAAAGTGGAGGTAACTGTTCTCCAGATAAACCAATGCTTTACACAATCTTAGAGACCATTTTTCCATTCTTTGCATTTCTTAGGCTARGTGACTTTTTTTTCCATTTCTTTTCAAGGAAGTAATACAACAGCAGAAGGACAGCAGCTAGCATAAGTGCTGGATTTTCTGGTCACCTAAGCCATGACCTGACCAGTGATATCTTCCTTTTCTACTGCCTCCTGTGAACTTGAGCATAAATATTTAACCAAAGCCTGTTAAAATTCAAAAGTTGTAGATTGAACAATCAACTTAGCAGTGTCATCACTCGTGTTTGATGCAAGATTTCTGAAAGTGGCAGGCAACTAGGAAAGGGAAAAAGCACATGGTCATACTCTGCTGAATGCCAAATAACCTTCCTTTTTATGTTCTTAGATAAGCAATAAAAAAAAGCTGCAAATATTTTTGAGAGCAAGGTACAGATATCATTTCTATTCCAAGTTTTTTAGTTTGTGTTCTGTTTCTAGTTCTGTGGGACTACATCAAACAAAGGTCTTTACACTGCATTTATATCTGTGCTGAATAAAAGTCATCAGAGATTGAATTTAACTATTTTTCAATCCTGTTATACACAGATCCAGTGGTGTCTTCAGATATACTGCCACAATTTAACAATTAAAACTTGCAAATAGAGGTGARGAGGAAAATGAAGCAGTTTTTCAACAGCAGCTGGGTTTGTGGTGCTTTTACAATTTTCCTCCATGGTTACTGGTCAAGAATCTAAACAGAAAGCAAATGAATGTGCTTTTGCATAGTATCATTTTGTGTTTTAATGCTAGAAATCTCTAAGCTTGTTACATACCAGGGTGATTTAAGCTTCCAGAGTGCCCCAACATATGTCAGTTCCAGGGCCCTGCTGCATTAGCAGCAGCTTGTAGTTGCTATACAGCTGGATGCATGCCCCCACTCCCCCTCCTCTGGCAACAGCTTCTCAACAAGAAAGCCCGCAGGCAGACAGAATTGCCAGAAATAGTCAGGAAAGTGGACTAGCATGATTTAGATAGATCTTAATACAGCTACATCACCTGTGCAATGTAACATGGTAAGTTAAAAGATGGCACAGCTAAATGACTTCTCTTGATTTACATGGAAAAACAGAAATATAAAAGGACCAGAGCCTTCCTCTCCTCGAAGCCAGCACTGCACCTTTAGCAACCCAAGCTGCTCTCTAGTATTTAAAATATTCTATGGCTCCAAAGCATACACTATTTTTCCAGTGGAAGAGTTTAACAGAAAGGCTAATCAGTATTCTTGCTCTATAATGACTGCGAGTATCTATTACTTAACCATAATATCCATATCTCACCATGAAGATCTGCCAGCACAGTGCACAAAAGTATCAAAATTTAAAGAGTTTTCTGGAACAAGGGGAAAGGGAAAGCCAGAGATAAGGAAGGAAAACTATGCAAGAAGCAGAGGCTTGCAAATCTGTCAGACATCTGGGTCTTAATTAAACAATTTTTCATCCCAGAGGTTCTCCCTGTCTCCTTAACCCTTTCTCTACCTTCCTATCCCTTGAATCTGTTTTCAAAAAAGTAAAACATGTGCCAACCCAGTTAAAATAAAACCTATCTTGTAGAGAAATAACAGAATAAAACTTTCTCCTGTTTCTCAGAGACAGTTGCAAGTGACATGTAATTATACAGAATGTGTTTGTGCACAGCGGTATATATAATACATACACGCACTGCTATTTTTCACCGCAGTTTTTCTCTTTCCTTCCTGCCTGCCTTCTGCCACTCACTATTTTTATTTCCTCTGACCAGCTTCCATGCTCAATTCTCTCCAGCTACTGACTTCTCCTTCCCTTCTGCTGTCCTTCCCAAGTGGAATACAAAACCCTGTTACATTTGAATTTGAATGGACTGAAAATTAAGCAGAACAAGTTCACCCACCCCTATCGTTTCAAGCTTTTGTTTTAAACTAACTCATCAAAACCCGAACAGTTTAGCAGCAAACAGTGAGTACTTCTCAGGCTGGTAACGAAGAGGACTCTCCTCCCAGTAGCTTCAGCTACCCCGAGCAGAGCCAAAGGTAACAAATTCTTCCAAGAGAAAGGGAGGAAATGGGATTATCTCCGTCCAGACCCACAGCATGAACTGATCTCTGGAGGGTTCCCCCACCCCCACCCTATGTCCTCTGCTAGCTGTACGTGAAAAAATATTCCTCTCTCATGGCTACTGAAGCAGGCACTCAAGGGAGGGGAAAATCCCTTTCAGACCTTTGGAAGGTGTTTTATCCTTTTCCCCCACACAAGTCTATATTTATTTATATCTTTATAACTACAAAGTTCCCTTTACATTTGAAAATACTTTTATTTTTTAAACATTTTAATACACTTAAAATCTTTTCAGAATTAAAAAAAAAAGTCTGGTATTTTAAAGTGTTTTTCCTTCTCTGAGAGAGACTAGTGGAACCAGTCACTCTTAAGAGTGACCCCCTTTAAAAATCTGGTTACAATTGCTTATAAAGTTGAGAAACTACACACCTCTGCGAGATGACATCCAAATGACAATTTGTACCATGCCCGAGATCTTACTATTATTTCATTTCAACCAAAATGTTTAAATGTTTTCCAAGAACAGAGTTTGGAGGAAAAGGAGAGCTGCATTCTGATGCATTAAATGCTGTTTAATGCTCAGTCCTCTGAAAAAAGAGGTGGTCCTGCATGGTCTAACTGTTCACTACTCTGCCTTGACTCTCTGCCCATCATCTCTCCTTCCCTAAAACAGGATAACGCCACCTCTTCATATCACGTGAGCACTGTGCAGAGAAGTGAATTAAAGTCTGCATGGCATGTGAATACGAGTGTGACGAGTAAGATAAAAAGAGCCAAAGGAAATTGAACAGTCCTGCCTCCAGAACAGAATTTGAACTGAGTGAAGGGTGGTGTACCTGTTTTATTAATTGAGCTCTGAAACTTAGAAAGAAAATAAAACAAAATCGAGTCTGATCACTTTTTGACTAGAGACGTTATCATGCTGTACAGAAGGCGGGGAATTCAAGTTAAAAGGGGGAAAGCTACRGTTACACACAGAGTCTTAATACTGAAGTTACCTAACTTTGAGCGCGTGACCTAGCATCCCTAATAATATTATTTTAACATAATTTTTAATGTGTAATTATTTATAAAGCTCCAGACAGTAGGTGTGCATGATGCTTTATAAGCGTATAAAATTGTCTGATCCCTGCCCCTAGGAGCTTGCGTGATGACACCACACCAGGGATGGGAAAAGAGGGGGTATGGGAGGACAGGGTTGCAACACTGTGAGATCATGAGATGTACTTACTGCTACATAAGCAACATTTCAGCTTCTCTGTGGTTTTCTTGTTACTCATTTAACACTATATATTAAAATTTGGTGAACAGATACATAACACAAAGACATCAACCGTAAGAAAGGATATGAATAAAGAGAACTATGTAGTACAATGTTCACAGTCAGCAGTTAATATTAAAACATTCACAGGCAAACGTTGCATGTAGTCAATTATTTATATGAGTTTAGCCCTTGGCACCTCCAGCTGAGGTCTGGATTCTGCTCCACCAGGCACTGTACGAATGTATCGTGAGATATGATAACAGTGTTATGATTTTTACTGTAAAAAAACAGTCACTGGCAGAAAGGAATACCACAGGGGAAGACACCAAGATGGTTTTACAGGTTAGGGGCAGAGCTAAGGGTGGAACTAGAGTGTTTCGACATTCGTTTTGATATTCTAATTGCTAATTAATATGTGTACTTAGATTACAATTGCTTGAACAAGCATCCCAAAGCCAAATCAAACCAAACCAAACCAAGCAAAAAAGAGTGCACTAGCAAGTTGCTCCCAYGTACAGGAAAACAAAGCCATGGAGGAAAGACCCCAGCTTGGAATTAATATACCCTCTTTYAGCAATTTCTGTTTCTCAGGGAACTGAACGAGATGTGAGCTCTGCTTGTGCTGTCATATTTGTGTGTGCAAAGCCCGTGGTAGGTGCCATTTCTGACCTGGCCATACTCTTACCCTGCTGTGTTGTGACAAACATGTCCCACGTTGGAGACTGTACCCTTAAATGCTCGCAAGCTTCCTTGACTTCAGCAGCAGAGGAAGACTCTGCTGTGATATTCTAATGCTATCTGGCATTTCAGCCACACCAGAGACCACCCAGGACATCCAGTAAACAATTCCAGAAAGTCTAAGAAAAATTAATTTAAAACTAAACATACAACTAATTAAAGGAAGCAACATGGCAAAATATTCTTGATCTCCTGGAGCACAAGCTAATCCTTTGGGGCAAACCTAGGCAAGAACTGCGGACTTGATACTGCTCTTCATTGCAGTTCTTCACAATACATGTGTAAAATACTACCTGGACATTTTTTATAGCCCTTCACACTCCAAATATAATTTGCTTCCACTTTAAAGATACTTYTCACAATCCACAGACTACAAAATGATATTAGTACATAGAATTATTAATTCTTAGGAATTTGTTATTTCACTGGGTGAAAAGCCCAATTTTCWCTCAGCTTTACAATTTAAAATGACAAGCTAAATGTTTTCATTATTCTTATTAACCTTTTTTTCCCAAGCCTCAGCCGAATTAGTCACTAAATAAAATTTCTGGCTTCAGTAGAGCTCAGATTCCAGGAGCACTCAATCTCACTGCTGCTACTTTACAGTACCAACATGTTCTTCCAATTTCTTTGTTCTTATCTTCCTTTTAGAATTGAGTTTAGATCACTAGTGTACCAAGTAGAAGATAGAAAGGAATGAATAAACTCTGTGTAAAATTTCCCTTAAAGTTTTGTAGCTTATGAAATATACTTAAAACTCTGTATAGCTTGGTATCAGTTATTCACATGAAGATCATTTTGACTTGTCTGGGGATTTAAGAGGCTGGTTTGGTCCTGAAAGTAGCCCATTCATCGAAGAACTATGTATGGTTTCCAAGTTCCCAACACATTTTACCAGTGGGGTGGCAGTTGTTCTGGCAGTGAAAGTGGAAATTGATGTTCCCCAAATTTGGCTGTACTCAAAATTGTACTCAGAATTGATTTAGATCAGATTAAAACAAGAATTTCATGCAAATGTGTTTAAAAACCTATTTCTTTCCCTTCCCTCTACTCTTATGAAGTGGCTTTTAAAAACTTAGCAACTTGACCTCAAAAGGATTTAGAGTAGCACAATTTTGAAAGCTGTTTTGTTTACAAAGATAGGTTGGGAGTGGAAATGGATTTACCTTCAAATATTACTGGCACATCCAAAGCATAACATTTAAAAAGATATTACTTTCAGCATTACTGTTGTGCCAATCTAAGTGGTTGCTGACATAAGATTAAAATATATCACAAACATTAAGATTTTGCTATACTCTAAAGCTGATCTGAAGCAATTTTGCTGTCCCAGAACCTAAAAATTAAATAGTATTTATGAAAAATAACTTCATTCCCCAAACAACAATTGTCTCCTATTTCAGTCCCAAATCACTGTTTTTAAATTATAGATGTAGTAGATAAATACAGATTATTTAGCATGATAAAATCACAGAAGAAAAGCAAGTTGGAAGTCTAGCCCAACCTTCTGCTCCAAGCAGGGCTAATTTCAGAGCCAGACGAGGCTGCYCAACTCTTTACCTGGCTGAGTTCTGAGATGCTCCAGACATGGAGATTCCTTGACTTCTCTGGGGAACATCTTCTCTTCCACTGTTTAACAGTTCCCATTTTGAGGAATTTCCTCATATTTAATTTTCACTTCCTTTAGAGCAGCTGGTGACAGTTGCTTTTTGTCCTTTCACAGTGTATTCCTGAGAAGCCTCATGGTCCTCCTTTTGTTTAGGGAAAGACTGCAACCAGGTCCCTCCTTACCAACACCACTTTCCCAAAGTGAACAACCCAGCTGCCTCCCATCCCTCTCATACCTTGTGTGCTCCAGTGCCCCAGCCCTCCCAGTGGCTCTCCTCTGGACCCTCTCCAGTTTGCCAGTCTGTCTCTCGGACTGGGGGTCCCAGACCAGACATGGTACTACAGCGCTGGCCTCACAGCACCTTCCTGACTGCAGTGGGCAGTGCATCACGCTACCCTTCCGGCTTCCACTCCTGTGGCTCAGCAAGACCCCTGGACAGCAGTCCTGATGGACAGCTCATGAAACACCCCGCTGTCTCTTCTCTGTGCACTCTTTCCAACTAGTAAAAATGTTGTGCGTTTGTGCAGCAAAGGTAAATCTAAATGCCATGGACAGAATATGTATCTTTGGCTGCGGTGAAAGATGGAGGGAATACTAACTTTCAGAGGGAGTGTGTCACAATGACCTGTGGTCAATCTTTTATTTGATGAAAAAAAACCAGAAAAAGTTCGCCCCAATTGCAGCTGATTGGTATTGTTATTACAGGGCTTTGATTTGACGTCTTTGCTCAACAAAATGCTAACTTCTTCCTCCTCCACTGAACATGCATGTGTGTTTTTCCAAACAGTTCAGATCTCGCATTTTGAGGAAAGTTGGGATAGCCTATTTACCTCACAAGGACCAATCTAAGTCTACCGAAATTAATGTGTTGCTTTTTTGGATCAGGTCTGCAATGTTAATTGCAGTTACTATACCAGCCTATCCAATCCTTCCAACAGAAACTGCATCAGGACCTAAGACACTGCAAAAGGACAAATCACAAGAAAAACGTGTTGTTGAGCAAGTATCTAAGTGAGGCTTGACCTTGTCCCCATTGAATCTGATGGATAAAGACAAACCCCAAGATCATTCTAATAGGTTAAACACTGACTTTGGTCTAATTTATCCCTAAGTTATCACCCACTGCATGATCCAAGATGAAGTTCTCAGTCAGAAATGTGTGGATGGAAATAACTAGGTCATGATACATGCTCTTATGAAGGGGCTACAGATTAGCAGCTGAATGGAGAGAGACCAGAAAGCACAGACTTTGTGTCAACTGAGAATTCAGAGGAATTTCTGGCCCCTGTCCCATGACTCTGCAGCATCACACAGAGCGGATCCCTGTCAGTATTACCAGGCCACCCTCYTTGCTGGAGGCACAGCTTCCTATTTGGCCAGTTTATATTTGCAAAGTCCTATAAATTTTGGGTTCCCTTTGCAGTCCTGCCACCAACTATGTGAGTTTTGGCAAACAAACAGTGTCAGAGTCATTTGTGCTTGAAGGCAGTTTCTAGTTAAATTCCAGGTTCTCGTATTTTCTTGCAAAAACTGCAGAAAAATGTTTGTTTATGCTAAAAAAAAAAGGAGAAAAAAAAGGAAATATGCCCGAAAAAACCCCACCCCAAGGTATAACACTAGTGGAGGTTAGCATTAGGTGAACATATATATATATATATATATATGTATACATAAATGAATATACATATGAATGCAAACATTCCCAAACCAATCTCCAAAGTTCACTGCACACAATCCTTTTCCCTCTGTCTTTTGATGGCTTGAATTTTCCACTATTTGACCTGCATGTCATTTTTCTGGATCAATGTATAGTAACATTTTAAACACTTCAGATGCTATCAGAACTACAAAATAAACCAAACTGTAACAAAATTATTTCAGACTTCTTGAAGAAATCAACTCAGGAGGGCAGCGGTCTTTTGCAAGAAATGTAACTACAAGTTCAAACAAAAAAGTGACCTTTGCCTGTTGCTACAAGTATGGAAGTATGCTGGAAGGGATTTGGCAGTGAGCTTTTCGCTGGGAGGAGTCACTTGGCATTGGTACCGGTTTATGAAAGAGCAGAAGGAAAATATAAGTTGGTTTTCTCAAATGAGTCCCTACCAGGAGGACATGCAAGATGTTTTCCAAGCGCTGGTGGCAAGTAAATATTTACCTCAGCGGAGGCCTGTCAGGTCCCGCGCTGTCACAGGAGGCGTTGGGCACAGGGCTCGTCTCTGTGCCGCGCATGGCGTCCGCCTCGGCCAGGTCCGTGTAGCCATTGACCAGCTTGATGTCTCTCAGCTTCAYGCTGTCGTTTTGTGAATCCAGGGACACAATGTCAGATGGGGAGCTCACGACACCAGAGTCCTCCGTGGTGTCCTCTGATGCAAAACAGCTGCTTTCTGACGCCGTTTCTTCCACCTCTGATAGCTCCAGAACCGTGTCATCCACTACATAAACATTATCATGTGTAGACAGCAGACTCTCTAAATGAAATATAACAAGGAAAGTTAGCTGGAAGTCATCAGTACATAAATCAGAGAGCTGTTCCTTTTTAATCGGAAAAAAAACCACACGAAATACATCAGAAATGGTAGGAGGGAGCTCAGGATCAGTCTGTAAGATAAAGATGATTTGAAAAGTGACATAATTTATGTCTTTCGCTTTTAGAAAGGTGGTTTGCTATGCTAGTCCTGTGGAGTTTGGGTTTTGTAACTTTCATAGCAAATCAGTTTCCCTAATTCTTTGAAGAAACAATTTTTCAGAGACAGTTTCTTAAGGAATTAGACTAAACTTTAAATGACGTGGGTCAAGAAATCACTCCAGTTATTCCTTCAGGCAACATAATCTCATTATTCCTCTTCTGTTCTGCCAAACAGATGACATTTCCAATAAGAAGTCTATACACAGGTAAAAATGGGCAGCATTTCCAGTCAGGACATTTAATTGGTAAACTAGATCTACTGCCGGCCGAGAGGGTGTCACTTTACCACCCTTCAATTTTGATTTTGTGTTAAGTAGGAGAAAACAATTGTCTGTTTTTCAAAGCACATAAAATCTACTAATAAGTCTACAGAAAAGTAGACAGTACCATGCTTAAAGCAGAAACTTTTCCAATGTTTAGTTATTTATAAAGGAGATCAAGGAATAGGCCCTTTGCATGTTTAATTCTATTAAAAGTTGCAAATTTTGAGAGAAGATTAGACACAGTACAATTTCTTGTACCCTGTTTTAGTTTGGTTCCTATGAGCTACCCCTTCTTTTATGTTTTTTGGTAAAAAATACAATTTTTAAATTTCCCACAAGAAATGTAGTCTACTTCATCCTGCAATTATGCCATTAAAGGGGAACTCCCAACCAGGTCAATAATTTCAATGACTGAAATTATTGAATGACGAATGAAGCCCAAACACACTTCTCCTGATCAAAAGGAATCAATAAAGACTAATCTAAATGTTTAATTTGGAGTCATAAGTGCGCTCCATTCTCTTCTTGAACCTTAGTAAGCAAAAGGAAGACTAAACAAAAGTTTATGGTCTGATCTTCCAGACACTTGTGGTGGATGTTAATTACACAAGAAGTCCCAGGTCTGCAAGTGTGACTAAGATTAAACATATACTTCACTATATTTTAGGGTCAGAGTCTACAACTTTTTGAAGCATATATGAAGCTAYAGCTCAATGAAAATGATCAACAGAGAGAAATACTTCTGAATTATGTTGTATACACAAAACTATTTTAAGTCAGAGAACTGAAAAAAACTTTGTCAAAGAATGTCACAGAAATAATTTTGTCAGGGTGTAGCTCAGCAGTGAAGCTTTGAGTAAAACTAGAATAAAAATCAAGTCAACATTCTCCTTGACTGAGGTTACAAGATGCCATTAAGTACTGAAATTGATTTCCAACAGCAGAAGCAATAAAATTCAGAGGGTTACAAATCATGATTAAACTTTTAAGTGCTGTCAAGCATTGATATTAATGATGGAAGATGATCCAAAGACTCTATTGCAACTTTGGAGGCAATGTTATTTGATTTCTTTGACCTTATTTTCTGTAACATTAGTTCTAGGTTCTGGATTTAGTCTCAATTGTTCCATTTTAAAACGGCAATTACAGGAACTAAGTATGTGCCACAGAATGGATTCGAATATGCTTATGACAGAACTACAGTTAGGAAAACACCAACATGAAGGATAAATATGAATAATTTGACATTGAACATCAAGTAATAAAACGCAACAAAAATAGACAGTGAACAAACAGGTATGAGTATATGGCTTCTTGGATTTTAAACAAACAAAAAAAGCCCAGTAACAACCCACCACCAAACATTAGTAAAAGCTACCATATGTTAAAATCAGAACAAAGAAAGATAACAAGGACATCAATTTAAAGAGTGGAAGTTGAAGAGTGGAAGCACACGGGAAGATTTTGAAGAAATGCACAATGCAGTATATATACCTTGATGCAAAGAGATCTCTATATAATACATGACAGATCTACTGTCACATGGATGCCATAAATGACCTTCACCCTACAGCTGGCACAGCAATTTATAACCAAGGACCTACTCCCAGATCCTGACATGAGGGTGGCAGCCTTTTCTTCCTTCGCTGTCTCTCCCATTTTCTCATCCTCTTCTTGCCTGCCTGCCACTATTTCCTGCATCTTTCTGCTCAGGGATTTAGATCCTTTTGGTCACACAGCCCTACTTGCCTACTGTAGTAATAAAAACACTCAAGTCTCTCCCTGCTCTGTGGCAGGATCTCCACTCCCAGCCCATTGTTCCCACATGTTGACAAACAAAATGAGAATCAATCTCTTATTATCAGGGTCCATGTCTGGATCTTGGCAACTGAATCACCCAGTCCAGAATAAGAACCTCCTCATTCAACAACAGTTTTATTCTGAAGCATGGAAATACAAATAGACATCTTTCTACTCAATGATTAAATTCCCCGTGCTTAAGCAAAATCAGAATGCCCCCTTTCTTCCAGCCTATCAGTTTGACAAAGCGCTTCCCTATCTTTTATCTTCACCAAGAAGATTCATGAATTTTTAACATAGTTAACACATGGCACTGAACATGTTGGCTGAGACAAACCATTTTGATTGCCACTACTACTTGTCTGAACGTGAAAGCACACATATAAAACATGACTGCGATGGTTCTGTGTCATGTTAACAACCTTGTTTCAGCTAAGAGCAGCACTAAAACACCCCTGTTTCAAATTTGAGCCATTCCTCGATGGATTAAGTGAGAACTATTCTGCCTTCTACATGCTTGACTAGGTCTTCACTGATGCAAACTGAAGATGGATGGGCATTACTGGGTAATGATATGTGACACGAAAAAAGCCTACCTCAACATTACTGAGTGGTCTTGTCTTCAGGAGTCAGAAAATACCTTATAAAACTTCCTAATTCTACATGAAGAACAGGGTAACCTTCAGTAGTAGATGTGATTCTGCCTTGCATTTTTTGCATTTTTTTTCTGAGGGGATGTACATGCAGAAAAACACCACACACTAACAGAGTGTGACCACAATGATGGCAGCTACTGAGGTTAATAAAGAAAATTCTCAACACTTTCTTCTCTCTTCTCTGTCATAACACTAAGACAAATTCAGGCTCTGATCCTGAGGACCTCATGCAGCCATATCCAGGTTATGAAAGGATATTTAGCAAGTACTTCAGGATCGAACACACAAATAACAACTGCCACAGATAACATTATTGAAACACTTTTATACCTCAGAAGACTGAGTTTTCATATATATCACAATGCCAAGATTGTTTTTTCAGTAACATGTGATCCCATTCACTGGCATCAGGTGGGGCATGGTATTGAAAGGGGTGTAGAATTCAGTCCATGGTCTCCAAGCTATTCTAAAATCTCCGTGGGACATCTCACCCACAAGTGAAACTGGAGAGAGTCCCTCAAAGCCTTGCATTGCTGCTTACCTATGTCCTGCTTCAGGTTGCAGACACTGCTAAGCCCACACGAGTGCCGTACCAGGGATCTCCCCAGATTCGCAGCAGCAGTGCTGTCGCTGCACAATTAGGTCAACCACAAGCTACAAAGGCTTTCCTGCAGAGGGGGACGGACTGGGACGTCTGTTTGCAAGAATGTTGCCCGTGATCATCAAGAGGGAAAGAGGAGAGTAGCTCATGAGTAAAGAATGTGAGCTTCTTGTTTAACACAAAAGAGATCTTGTTGCTTTAATCTCAATAGCCTGTAAGTAATTAGGAAAACACTGAGCTCCGAGTTTAGAAGAGTCATATCTGCACTTGTGCAGTTTGATATCACATATATGTACACATTACTCATACAGAATGCCAGTGATGGGGAGACAGATAAACCTCACCTGGTTTAAATGCAAATCAGCACTTTCAGAAATGAAGACTTAATTCCAATAGGTGAAGACTATCATGGGCAAAATACTCACTTTGATGACTACTATGAAAATAACCATCATTGAATTTGAATGAGATTAGAATCAGACATAAGTGTTCAAAAGATGCATATCGCACCTGGACTTACAAAATCAGTCACCAAAATCCAAGTTATCACTCCCTCTGAGTCCAATGAGCATAGGGTGTAAATCCCAACTGTTCAGGAAGTGCTCTGACCTTCTGCTTTTACAGTACTGYGGGTGTTTTATTGTTACATTCAATAATGACAGAAACAGTACATTCAAAAGCATTTTTGAAGATGTAACTGTTGATTCAATCCCTACATGATGAGCAACTTGAACTTCACAATCGTTTTAAAGATGCAGAATTTCTCTAACTCATCTGACTCTTGCTAAGAGGTTGGTAATTGTTTTACAATTTCTTTCATCATTTGTTCCACTGCCAAAAACCTTTCTTTTCATGGACTAGAACTGCTTTGCTGTAGTTCAAGTGGTCTATTATAAGTTGTCAAAAAATACTACAAACTTCATGATGTTAAAGAATATGAATTCTTATAATGATCCTCAAATTGGAACATAATTCTTTCACTGACAGTACTTCTAGCAAGAGAAAGAAACACTGCTCTAATTATTTGTGCTGGCAGTAAAAAGTTAAGACCATCACAAAAGACCAGTATTAAAAAACTGTGCATTTTTTTCATACACTTGAAAGAAGGTTGATGGAAGAAATGGGAAAAGAAAACATTAGTTATGGCAATTATTTACAGAGGTTATGAAAATGGAGAACACAGGATTAGCTTAAGAGTTTTCACACAGGTACAATGTGTTCTTGCTATATTTTACTCATTTTGCTCATGGATCAAAAATCTGTATGTAGAGGTAAGTGTTAAAGACCATTCAGTGAGCAGATAAAGCACTAGACAGAATAGGTGGTCTTCTCCCCATCATAATTAAAACTATTTTAATTCAACATRCTTCTTAGCATATTTGAGCCTACATGCATGCTTTCTTACTTTTTCAAAAATTAAAAGAAACAAAGAGAAAATAAATGACCACTTTTATACATTAACCAGAGTATGAGAGGAGTGGGGGAATGGATCAATTCTGAAGAACTCCTCTCCCAACTCCTGGAACCGTCTTGCAGAAGCTGGAGTTGAGAYCAGGAAATGCTGAACTGAGGTACCATGCCCTGCAGCTCCAGCCCTCCTCCAAAATGAGGATGTAGAGCAGCTTAATGTTGGCTCAGCTTATTTAGGTCACAGAATCACAGAACAGTTTCATTTGTTGGAGGTCACCTAGTTCAATGTCCTCCTCAAAGCAAGGCTATCGTCCAGCTTCGACAAAGTAGCTCAGRGCCTTGAACAGCTTAGCTTTGAAAATCTCCAAGCATGAAGACCCAACAGTCTCTCTGGAAAAAACCATGAATCATTCCCTAGGCAATGTATAATGCTTCTCCCACTTGAGAATATTGTTTTAATGTCAAACTAAAAAAATTTCTGGCTGCAGCTTGTCACTGTTGCAGTCTTATCCTTTTGCAGGGAATCTCAGAGAAGGGTCTGTCCCACTCTTGCCTTTTCCTTTAGATGCAAGACAGCATTCAAATTCTCCTCACCCTTCCCTTCTGCACGGAAGGGCTGAACAAACCCTGGTTCCTCAGCACCTTCATGCACATCTTTGATGCTTCCCGCCAGACTCTGTTGTCTCTGCTCTGGTGTGTCAGTATCTTGTTACACAGAACTCAAAACGGGACTCACTTTTGGACAATGGACTCATATGTGGCTTCATGGCAGCCAAGTAAAGGGGAGTAATCATTTCCTGTGATCTGCTGGCTGTGCTCTTGCTAGTGCAACAGAGCCTGTGGTTAGTGCTTCATCACTGCAAGGGCATGTTGCTGACTCACACAGTCCTGCATGCGACTTCCAGTCTCACATAATGAGATATTTTCAGTCTCCTTCCTAGTCTTATGCCCCATCCTCATGTTTTCCAATAGGCTCTTTAATTGCAGTCATTCTCACTGCACAAAGCCTGCAAACAGAAGTAAATCCATTCCTTTACGTGCTAGCCAATAGCAAAAATTAAAAGACTCACAAAGGACATGTCTCACCAGACACATCATCAGAAAGATACAAATGGAGTGTTATTAGTTACACCCTGTGAATCTTCAGCATTTCCATAGTCAATCCCAAACTAATGACAGTTAACTTCCCTACCTAGATCTACTCTCCTATGGTTGGAAAATAAATGCAATACAGACTCATTTAACCTGTCTTTTGAATTTGAGGTAGTTAAGCGCTTCCCTTGAGGTTAAACTTGTCTGTTGTTAGTTGATATCACAACAGAAAAGTATTGTGATTTTTACAAAAACTTTTTTGGCAATGGAGTTTCCTACACCAAAGGCAATATAAGATAGGATCAAGCCAGGGAATGAGAACTGAAGAGTGTTCCGGTCCCTCCATTGTTTTTTCCGTGTACAAGCAGCTGCGAAGGTCTGTGCACTAATGTTTCATTTTCCTTTCAAACATATACTGAAAATGATTGTGAAGTCTCTCTTTCTCAAAACAACACTACCTAAAATGTCTGCAGGCTCTTGAAAGACTCAGAGGAAACTACCTCTGCAAGTAAATGTCTGCTACCCTCTCCCCTTTCAGACCTTTATTTTTACCACCTGCCAAACAAGCGAAGAAAAATTTCTGAACTAATGCAGCACAGATTTTCAGACAGGGGAAAATCAACATATTGGACTTTATTATTCCTATTTCTTTCCCACAATCCTTTCTTCAGTGACTGAAAAAGACTCTCTGACCTCTGCAAAGCCCATTTGACCTAGAATGCTGCTGCTATTGCTGAACTGCTTTTCATCCTCTCCTTCTTGGCACCCTCTTGAACCTACTAGTTCCTTGCTTTTATAAAAGCCTTGTTTGGACTCTGACAACTCTACATTATAGCCAGTAACTAGCCTTCCTTATTCAAAAGGATCAGATGCCATAAAAGTGACACAAAGAGTAAAATGCTCTTTGACAGAAAAAGGATCGTGTGTCAAAGTAGATCTTTCCTTGATTAACTGAAGAACATTGTTACTTGGCTTTGGGAAGGACAGATTTTAGAAAATGAATCCATAGTGTGAGTTGTTAATTTCCTTCTAAACACAACGAAGTATGTTGGGGAGGGTTTCACTTCAGTTCCTGGTGTTGACTATCCGAGGTTAACAGCAAGCTAGAATGATCCRCAAGGGTGCTATCAGGGCTCTAGATGGCCCCTTACTTGGTGTGAGGAGGGGGGCACGGTGCCTAACCTATGCAGTTCAAAAAGACTACCAACAAGCAGACAATGTAGGTTAGAGGAGGAAGATAACRTGGAAATATATTTAAGAGCAATTATAGATAACTTCAAACTTGCACTTCATAAATCACCACGTGTAATGCTGGTAACATGCTGTGTTAAATAACAGGGCTCTTTTGGGTCCTTTGCAGGGACAGGAAAATCTAGATATAAAACCAGAGACTGCCCAATATAATAAGTCTGGTGAAGAAATAAACCACTCTCCACTTTTTGCTGGGAATTATTAGTCTTAAGTGATAGATTTGGGCAATCCGCATCCTTTTCGGAGGTGGTCGGCTTCCATTCAAGCACACTGCAGCATCTAAACAAATGGACTGTGAAGGTGATTTTCATGAGCCACCTTAGAGAACACACTCTATAAAATCGCCTGAAAACCATATGCAGTGTAATGATTAAAACCAGAAATGATTAGTGTACCTACGCAATAAAACAATGTTTTATTAGGTGATTTTTAAGACCACAGAAAAAAGGCCATTTGCTCAACTTTTCTTCTTTCACTTTGCCCTCTTTTTCCCCCTCTGCTCTCTGTATCATTTCATTCTCTTCCTTAGTTTGTTAACAATTCCACAGAATCTCTACTGCAGTTTTGTATTTATAGCATAATCCACAGGAGAAAAACATAAAACACTTTTGCATTGTAATTATCCTTTCCTTCCCCAGCAACTAGCTGCCAGCAAACTCAGCGAAGAAGAGACACAAAAACCCAACCCTAAACCGAGCATACATACACATATGTACATACACACTTGTGGGATTTAAGAGTTCTTTCTGTAGTACAGAGACACCACTCTACTCACAGTTGTGTATTTTTTCTAATTAAAAGTGATTTAAAAGTTAGGAAGGGTAGAAGAGAATCAGGCCAATCTATAATAATCCATTTATTACTGAAACTATTAGGTATTACACACATAAAATTAAAAAAATTTTAACAGTTGCTTTCTATTTATGGGGACAAATTATATTTGTCTTGGACACAGAAGCACTTCTACTGAGAACTGCTGCACAAATGAGAAAAAACCTTCCTATCAGTGCAGACTTACTAGGAAGTAAATGCAACAAATACTGGTTTTGCTTAACACCAAAAGCTAATAGTGAGCTACAGGCTGGAGTGAAGGTTAATAAAATGGGATTTCATCACTCCTGCAGATTTTTTTCCCACCCACCTTCAGAGTACCTCAGTGCATTCAGATACGTGTTGTCCTTCAGTTCCTTCAATCAATGCATCCATCATTTTCCCTTACATCTTTCTATCTTTTTAAAGGATAGTACCTCTAGTATAACCTGAAGCCAGACAGAGCCCTGAGAAAATTGTTTCATGCACAAACCACCTCTCTAACTTACAATTAAAATGGCACAAAACAACTCTGTTTAATTGGCCAAATCATACTTCAGCCAAACCACCAATAATGCAAATACCTACAGAAGATTTCCAACAGCTAACTCCATATTTAGATATTAAAACATTTTCATACATCTTCACAGTATAAAGACAGAAAGCTCTACTTTGACGTTTTTTGATGTACATTAACTGTCTCCTCTTGGACCTCCTGATCAATGGAATACCTGCTTCCCTCTCCAACAGGCTGTTCAATAAACTTGGGCTGGTGGTCTACTTTGGCAATTATATTTCCAGAAATATTTTAACCTAGAAGAGCATGTTTATCTTCTGAGTTTAGTTGTTACACATTTTACTGCACATAGACACTGGACTACTCTGCTATCATATTTTTCACAGCTGTAAGACATCCAATGAGGTCAACACAAGTATATACCTGGTGAGACTCCTTGGAGTACCTGAACACTTCTTGTCACTAAAACAGTGTGCCTTCTGAAACTCTCCAGTAAAGAAAAAATTATTCTTGCAGGGAACAAAACTGAGGATTGGAGTACACAAAGTATCTCCCTGAAGATCTTGTGCGATACCCTCCACAGAGGCATTGCACCATTTTCAAAGGACGTTTCCTAGGCCCTTTGAAGATCAGACTCCTGTGTCGGCATGAGGGCAAACCAAGAGCAGTGAGGCCAGGAGAGTGCATGCCCATCACACTGACCGATTAAAACACTGCCAGGCACCCCTGGGTCTGTGCTAGCAGGAAATAGCTGCAGACATGCCACAGAGGCCCATAAAGGCAATTGGCTGTATGGAAGGATAGCAAGAGACAGACTTCTTTTTCAGTGACACAGACATAGCCAAGCAACCACAGCACRGAGCAAGAACCAAATGCAGGGTATCATGAGTCCAGAGGAGGGCCATGAAGATGACCAGAGGGCTGGAGCACCTCTCCAGTGGAGATGGGCTGAAAGAGCTGGGTTTATTCAGCCTGGAGAAGAGAGGGCTCTGGGGAGACCTCACAGCACCTTTCAGTTCCTTGAAAAGGGGCCTCACAAGAGAGCTGGAGAAGGACTTTTTACAAGGGCATGTAGTGATAGGTCAAGGGGGAATGGCTTTAAACTGAAACAGGGTGAGTTTAGATTAGGCATTAGAAAGAAATTATTTATTTTAACACTGGAACAGGTTGCCCAGAGAAGTTCTGGACATCCCATCCCTGGAAGTGTTCAAAGCCAGGCTGGATGGGGCTTTGAGCAACCTGGTCTAACGGAATGTATCCCTGCCCATGGCAGAGGTGTTAGACTCTAGATGATCTTTAAGGTCCCTTCCAATCCAAACCATTTTATGGTTCTTTGGTTCTATGAACTCCACACTCTATCCACGAGTTATCCATGAAGTTTTCTTTTTCAGCAGTGTGCACTGAAGCTCTATCTGGGAGCCTGGTAAGAAGGGGAATATCGGATAAGTAGAGAACAAAGTGCTCATAGAAGAGCACTGCTGTCATGCCACCACTCCTCTTTGACAGCAGATGGACTACATCAGATTATTTCAGAAATAAGCAGAGATAGAAATACTTTAGTCAGGGCTGAATTTGGCCTGCTCTTCCAAAGTCTTCTTGCGAAGTCAATTATCTCATCAATCATGCTTTGCCCTGGGGCTCTCCTTCCCTATTAACTTGAAGAAATGCAAACATGCAAGAGTGCTAACTGGATGTTACGCTTTGTACTGATTTGCGGATAGTAAAACGTTAATGGCAGTGCCATCTCTGGTGCTCTGGTGAACAATAGCCTGATGCAAGAAATGGGTCATCATCAGAACACCCACATGGAATAGATTTTCCCCTTTCATATTATGTGCCGCTAGTATCAGATCCTGCTTCCACTGCAGCAATTAGGTTTCGCCCCTGACTTCAATGGGAGCAGAATCAGACCGTTCACTGATTAAAATGCAAAGCTGCAGATATCTCCTGCATGGGATGAATCCCCACAGGGAAAATTTGTCTGCATTTTTATTCATGTGAAGCATTTTAAGGCTTTCATTTACACAGTTCATTCAATAATAATGTGCATACTGTATAATGGGGTACCTGATTAAGCATGCTTAAGTGCTTTGCTGGAGCAGGGCCATTTCTAGAATTTGAAGGTTTGCTATGATCATACCCTCAAAACAGGCAAGCTAGTTTGGGGAATTTTTCACCTGACTTAATGGGCTTAAACAGGATCAGCATAAAAAGCCATTTTTCCTACGGGAAATTTGGAAATGTCTTTGAGATTCTTTTGTTTTTACCCTCAGTTCCTACAGAAATTAGGCAGAGAAGGTCACCCTGTTGTAGGTTTTGTCTATGAAACCCCCCCAGTAGCTTTTAAACTGACTATCAGGTTCTCCTGAAATAGTCAGGAAGGACAACAGTCTAAATTTCAGTTCCAAAAGTTTAAAAAAGAGGTAGAAGGACAGAGCACAGAGACTTTCTTCATGTATGTGTTGCCATAAAAGCTCATTTTCTATTATCTACCAGTGATATTGAGGGAAGGATGCTATGAACAATAGCAAAGCTTCAACTCCAGGCATGGTGGGGTTTAAATACCAGAGAAGTTAGTCATTAATGCAAAAGTTCAAAAGAAATGCTTAAGGAATTACTTGGTGGGGTATTGGGGAAGAGAATAAAAAAACAAAGAAGAAAAAAAATAAAAAGGAGAAATTCTCAAATCCTAACACCCATTTTGGTTTTGAAAAGCAAGAACCTCAAGCTTCTGGGATTTTCATCTTCATCTATTTTTTTTCTTTTTTATTCATCCTCTCTCTTTCCTGTTCGCATCCTTAATTAAAAAACCAAAAAAGGCAATTAAAAAAAAAGGCACCTTCTCTTTTAAACTCCGAAGAATCAGTTAATTTTTTTTCCCTAAAACCACTGCCCAAGGGGTGTGTTTGGAAAGTTTTTTAGCAGGTGTGACTGGCCACTGTTCCACTTTGTACAGTACAGTTTGTACAGTAATGCTCAAACATTACCTTAATTCTCCTGATTGTTCATAATTTCAGCATGGGATTATAAAACTCTCCACTCACCTCAAGAGCAGGCCCTATCAAACCAGCACAGAATCAAGATGGTGGTTTGTTATTACTCTTCCCATTACAGCATGTAAGTTTAAAGACTTCTGTCTCAATTGCTTTCAGCCTGCTAATTTTCTCACAGGCACTAATTTAAGTCTGTGGAAAAAACCGCAAGGAGTTTCCCTGTGCAAGGAATTTTTTGTGTAAAAGAATGCAATCGATACATTGCCAAAGCCTTGTATTATGAACAGTGGCAGGTATTTAATGTACTCTGAAAGTGAAGAAAAGCCTTTTTGGTACGATCTGTGTCCTTTGTATGAGCAGACTGAAGACAAATGATTTTATTTCAGGAACATCTGAATCCCATTGATTAGAGTGATGAATACAGAACAGGAAAGCTGCCAGGTACAGAGGAAGCTGGGCATGTCCACAAGGGAGTGGAGCAAACAAGCAAATTACAGTATATGCATGCTTTTTTTTAACCAAATGTTTTCATTTGGAAAACTTGGACACTTAAACCTCTAAGTTTCTTTGAGTGGTCAGTTAATCAGCATATTGTTCTCATTTTCTGAAGGCAAGCAGAGAAGGCTTTTAGAAACAAAAAACCCCAGTTTTAAACTATAAATTATCAATACAATGTTCACATACATTGTGTTTAACTGAAATAAGATCTCTTGTGGGGAAAAAAAAAAAGGTGTTTCTTATTTTTGGGGAAAACAGTGGAGTAAGTTTTACCTGCTAAAAAATAATTGTGTCACTCCTAAGCATTAACGTGTCTGAGACCGGTAGTACCCATAAAGGGTTTCGGAACAAAACCAAAATACAAATGCATTCTTGCAGTAGACCCCAAAGTGTCATCTACTTCCAGCAACACCAGGAAGTCATACAGGATGGCCCTTCTATCGTCCTTAGCAGTCCACTATGAGGCTTTCTGGAGAACAAGTCATGTAAGAGTTTGTTTACCTTCCAAAATGCTCCATCTCTTACAAGTAAAAGTCAAATAAACAAAGGTCTTATCTAGAACACAAAGCCAGTAATTATTTTTCTTACAGTCTTTATAATATAAACTATTATTCTTATAGTCTTCATACAGAATTCTTAATAATTCTTATAATTTAAGAAGTATATTCATTCAAGTCTTGACTGTTTCATCCATAGACACATCTTAAAAATAGAGCTGTTGCATGTTTCCACCTAGTTAAGAAARAAATGTTGAAACTACTTTTCCATTAATTTTTATGCTTTTCCAAACTGTAATAATATTTTCCCTATCAGTTTTTAACTTCTTGTCAAGTGAAAAAATTGAGGAAAAAAAACAAACATGGAAGAGAAAAGAAAAATGCTAACCTACATGTTTTAAAAATCAGAAATCAATAATAATTTTTATCAGACAGTTGAAGTGGAAAAAATAGTTGTTTTGTTTGCTCTAACAAGTAAGCAAATACTCCCCTACCAGTCTTTTGCTGTTTATGGGAGGTTACCATATATTTGGCAACTTTACTTTCACCTTTTAATCACAACAGTCTTAAAAAAATATGATTTGTCTGTCATAGTCCTCCTGTCTCATTCTTTCCTCCATCTTCTTTTGTTTTAGGTCTTTGTCCTTCACTACATCTCACCTTTGCTTATGGTACAGTAGGTTAGAAAGTAATTATTTCATCCATGCCAGGAACCAATTATGGAATCCACAAAAGGAGCTGACAAAAGAGACACTGTCTCTGCTCTCAGCCTTTTGCTCCCTCTTGCCCAAGAACCCAGGAGTGAATGTGCATGGCCAGAATTCTCAATTTCTTAGAAGAAAGCAAGCAGGCATTTTAGTCAGTGTTTACTGACTTAGAAGTGGTAATAGGAAAAGCTGAGTATGAGCATCTCTAAGGATGGAAAAGCACTTTGGTATGAGAATCATCACCTACCTGGAACAGAGAACACAAAAATTTTCAGTCTGTTTTCTGTACTTCCCTGTGCATTGCCTGCATTTGAACCAGTAGGATCTTGCACTACAAATTTCAGTGCCACTTCAAATACCAACCTTCCAGCTTGATTTGGCCCATGCCTCATATGTCTAAACCTAGCATAACTTCAAATTCACACCCAGGATGAAAGTTCTCACACACACTTGCACCACACGTACGTATTTGGTGGAACACAGATATTTAGTTCCGCTTGTTACTGATAAAGTGCAAGTTGCTCTGRGGGTATGGGTGTGACGATTCCCTCACATTCCACCATTCAAGGGCAGCAGAGTATGCTCAAGATGCCACTCAGTTATTAAAGGTACAGCTCCCATAGTTAAACTGCTCTTATTTTGACTGGGAAGAGGAAAACAGAGAATTTGGTTTAATTTTGAAGAAACATTCACAGTTTATGCACAGACCACTTGCATTGCAGGAGCTGGTCTGCAAGAGAATTAGAGGAGAAATTCTTGACATTTAGTCAGGACAGGAAATGTGAAGCTAAGGTTTATTCCACACTCCATGAAATAGGTAAATAGCCAGTTAAAAACCTAAATACCAAGAAATGAGGCTAGAAAGTCTATTTGGCTCACTGGAGTCCAGTCCCATACTTATGTAACCAGAAAATAATTTCTTGGACTATTCAAAGTGATTGTGCTTCCTTACAGTCAGACTGACCTCTGGCTCAAAGTCTGCAAAATCACAAGTTTTATTTCCAATACAGGTAGGTAGCAGAGTGTAAGGAATGGAAGAGAATACAAAATACCCCCACTTCCCAATCAGTGTTAGCTGTACCCAGGACTCACTCTCCGTCTTTAGAACTTTCTCAAGGTGTGAGACTATGTAACAGATCTGGTGACCCAAATCTCCTTATTAGATGTGACCAGGAAAATTAAAATCTTTCATGTTCAAGGTACATTCAAGGAATATAAAGGACTCAGTAGCTGATATCTATTCAGTATGTTATCAACTTCTAAAGTAATTCATTCTTTCTTTCGGCTGGATGCTTTCAATAGTCATTCACAGCTTGGACCCAGGGCATTACAGGAGAATATGCAATAAACAAGGAGAAAAGCGGGGGATTCTTGCAGAGAGATATACAAGATCACCTCTCCCCTTCTCCACCTCAGCAAAAATCAGCATTTATTACGTGTAAGCTCTTCTGGATAAACAAAGAATTAATTATGTCACTTTTTGTTTTGTCAACTTCTTATGAATTTTAACAGTGGACTTCTCCAGCCATAGAGGTACTATAGCAGAAGCTTATGAATAAGAAGTGTGCAAACAGACACAGCAATTTTGTTTCACTGTCCTTGAGGGGATAGTCCATAGTTTTGCAATGACATCAGAAAACAACATGGCTGTAATTTTCAAGGGATGGAATAAGCTCCATTCTGTCTTCTAAAATAACATGTATTTTTGTATGGAACGTTAAATGGTGCCTACTGCATGTACTAAATATATATTGAGAGTCATGGTAGCGACTGGAAGCCAAGCTCAGAAGACAGAACTGCTATCATACATACACACACACACGGCCCAGATCTCAAAAAGAGGCACTTTTATACTGAGACAGAATAATAAAGAGGGCTTAAACTGGCTGTAAACATAAACGATGAGGGTATAAGAGTCATGACCACAGAGTTTACTTTAAAACAGCAGAATAAAGGGACAGATGATGGGCGTATGAGAGATTGAATGGCCATATGTTTAATAAACGAATGCATCATAAGTCTTTGCAATTCATCCTACAATTTGAACTGGATGATTTCTCTACCAATCATTCTCCTTTGGCACTTACCAGAGCACTCTATTTACCACAGACAGCTTTAAATAATTCCAGTTAAAAAAGAAAAAGAAGAGAAATATCTTCTTCTTCCATTCATATATTTAGAATATTTTCTCCACATTTTACCTGCCCGGAATAAGTTTCAGTGCTGGATCATTAGCACATTTTCTGAAGATAAAAATGAAATGAGTTCAAAGTTCAGTATTTCACAGCCCTGTCACTAGAAAAGGGAAAAAAAAAATCCATCTGCTCAGTGAAAAAGACAACATTCATTTCAATCCTCAAAGATTCCAATTTTAAGGAAAAAAAATGAAAGCATTAAATGTAGAAAAGATATTTAAGGATGTTTTGAGAATCTCTGAATCCTAGATTTTAGTTTCTGAATGACTGAATTGCTGGTAATGAAGTCATTTGTCTGTGAAAGAGGATTGATCCTAAACCAATCTGGTCATGCTTTTAAAATGCTAAGACTCAAGCTGATAAAACCCTTCTAGCAGAACACAGCCTTTCTGTACTAGCACTAAACCTGATGTACTCCTATGCACTTATGCACGTTTTAAGCATGTAAACCAACCATATGCACTAATTACCACACCTTGGACACAGCTGCCATAGATAGAGAGGCAATATCTATGCAATATAATAACCAACCCAATAGGCCACCATCCTTTGCAAGAACACTTATAGCAAAAATATGAGCTTGCATCTGGAAGACACCATCACAGTGGCATCACCTGAAAATATGATTTTTATCTTCATTATTTTATTTGTGACAAGACCAGTTTTAAAAAAAAAACTAGAAAAAAATTTCATTTTTTTCTTTTTAGTTGCAGAACAAAACGACTCCGAAAAACAAAAATTGAAAAACTTTGTTTAAGTGTACGATCTATCAGATTAAAACTCTCCTTTAGCGTTATTCTTGCTTGTTCCCTACTGTGAATCTGGGACAACACCGGCTCCCTCTGGTGGCCAATGTACAAAAGGATTTCAGTAAAATCTTGTGCACCACGAAGCTTTATCTGTTTCTAATTCACTGGATTCTGTACAGGTTGAGCACATTCAACAGAATAGGTTTAATCATAAATTATACACCTGTCCTTATTCCCTAAGAGCACTGAGTGTCACTGACGTCGGAGTCATAAGACTGGAATTTGTTTTGATTTATAAGTTATCTATGCATTTATTTGTCCTGCTGAAAGGGGTCAATGATATTTTCCTTTTTTTTTGATTGCTTATTCGATTTTCACCCCAGATATCTTACTATGAAGGACAATATTTGAACAAGGCTGTTTGGCAGTGCTGATAAATCATGAATATATTAAATGTGCTTCTCACTAACTCTGGTAACAGCATTTTGGTGAAAAATTGCAGTATAGTAGCCAATTTGTCATCAACCTCTCCATGTCATTCTCACTACACTTCTAATGTCTCCAACGTTAAAATAAAAGGAGAAAACCCAAGCCAATGTCCTTTCACTGCTAACCTAAGACTCCATCAGACATTCCTCCACTGACATTGCCTCCTATTACTGAAAATGACAGAAAAACTCTCTTTCAGAAGCCAAGTTGAGGAGCCCTTAGAAATCCTGAGCTGAAGCCTGGAACAAACAGGGATTCCCCAGCTGTACCTCAGTGCTGAGCTGGTGCTCATGGACCAAACTTCCAGTGACTTCATGGCCCCACAATCACACTTTGCTTAAACCCTTTACCCCCTTGCACACTTAACAGTTGTGAGACAGAGTATCTGTGCAATTCCACTCAACAGATTTTGGATTTGATGAGTGTCACTGAAAGTTTTTTCCGACATCGCATACAGTACCGGGAGGTTTTAAACTATGTTAATGTCATAGTATAATTTCTTATAACTAGGATGACTTCTTGCAAAGATGCAGAAATTTTTCTTCTTTTTTTTTTTGGTAAGTTCTGTTTAATACTATACATGTACCTATAACTCACGAAATCATTATAAACAAAGGATATGAGATAGCATAAGCAACGGTTTGTTGCTTTTTTTTTTTTTGAATCCTTAAAGGCAGAGCTGGCTAGCTTAAGTTGGTCTTCAAAATATTTTACCTAGAAAATTCACAAAAAATGTTAATTTCCACAAACATATTTTAGGGGTAAATTTTGCATATTAATTAAATAAAAGGTAAATTAAGTGTAAATAATGAACCTTTTGAGTTTTCACCTACAGCTTTTAAGAGCTTGAGTAGGCCACCTGAAAAGAGACTACTTTTCATATGAAACATGTCCTATGCGGAGAGGGGCCGTAGCTGTATCCTTTCAAAGCAAGGAAATTTTTTCATTAAAAATGTAATTTTGTTGAAAACCTGAGCCACTTTTAAGTGAAAATAGTGTCAATGGAAAGAACTGCTTTGACAATACACAGTACTTCTACATTGTACTCAATATAAAACACTTTCTTTCACCACTTCATTATTTTTACACTAGTCTGAACTCCATGGGGCATGTAACTCTGTAGCGTTACAAATAGGATGCAAATAGAGTAATGAGAATGGGTAAATTAGGTTCTTAATCTTCACATTGTGAACATCTACTTTTTTTTTTTTAAGAGAAGACTTACAATTAAACCATTGTCCTGTSTTAAGAAGGTATTACAAAGTACCTGGCAGCACAGAGAGTTCAAATCTACTCCACTTTTATTGGAAGACCCTTAGGGTACTAAGTATACTTTCTAAAGAATCACTTCAAACTTAGTAACTACATGTCATATTTGTATTGACAACTGTCAAAACCCTTTTTAGTCATGTTTCATATTATCTGTAGGAATGCTTTGCTTTCTTATCCTCCATTTTGCCTACCTGGAAAGGATTCAAGTTGAACATGATTATTTGCTTGAGGGTAAAACAATAATTTTTCATCATTTAAATTAGAGTTATGTATTGCAAGCCACTCATTTAAATAACATGAATGTCTTAAAGCACAGTACATGCGAGGTCAGAATGGTTCTGGGTGTGTGCACCATTACATTACAACTCATAAAGCCTATGTCTGTAGTGAAGAATGACTAAAAATACATGTCTTATGGGCTGTTCTCATGAAGAACTTCCTTCGGCACAAAGAAGTTTTTGCTAAGTACAAACCTACAGATGATATTTTAATTAGAACTCACTGAATATTCCTAGTACAAGTGTAAAAAGGAGACTTGTGGAACGAGATTTAACTTGAGCAAACAGTGTTTGCATCTTTTGTTACAGAAATAGAACACACACCTTGATTTCCACAGGATGTCTTCAGCATCAAGATAAAATTACTCATACTAAGCATCAGGATGAAAGCAGAAGTAAAGAATATGAATGAGTGCATTTGGTATTGGTTCCTGATATTCCTTTTAAGCCCCTCATAGATGMAACAGATCTTCCTGTTTCTTTTTTTTCTTGGCAGCTTGATTGATAGCCAAGATACAGAAAGAATCTTGCACTTCAACTTGACTAAGCCATACCCAGTTCTAGTTTTGTTCCAAAGGAACAAAACAGATGTGATAAAAGGAAAATAGAACAAATAGAGAATATAAAATGTTATACCTAGACCAACAGAAATTAAAAACCAAAAAATGAAAATGTTTTCAGAAACTTTTCATTAAAACTTTAAACAATAYGGAAAGTAAGACACCCCGTCCCAAAACAACACTCTTCTGCAACACCAAATCAAATTGAACCATGGCTCACAAAATAAAGACAATCTTTTGGAAAAGAATGACAAATAATCTTTCTGAGGCTGATATATATATTTATATAACACAGCATTCAGTTCTGGAGCATATATCTCACAAATGAGTATGAACCACAGCCAAAAATAATCAATAGTAATTAAAAGAGAATGTGCGAGTTTAGAAAGAAAAGAAGCCAAAATCTCAGTCAGAAAAAAAAGGTTCTTTTCCAGCAGGGAAAGAAGGAAGGCAACAGAAGAATCAAGGTAGCAGAGGCAACAGGAGGTTCAGAAGTATGAAGGTCATAGGAAGAGGCAAGGTCTGTCAGACGCGCTTGGAGTATGAAGGGAATGATGCACAACAGTAAACTGTCAGGGGAAAAGAGTAAAAGGATAAAATTATAAATATTGTGTAGGTCAGTTAGCAGAATGGCTAGCATGCTCAGTAACATTAAAGAATCAGATGTCCAAAGGAGTTGTAGGTGCATGGGCATTTGTATTAAAATTTGGAATCCCACAGATGCTCCCTATCTCCCTAGATTCATGTTTAAGCTAATTCAATCCTAACAGCACAATACCTACTGATATGCAGTATGTCTTTGAATTCTGCTTTACTTGGCCTAAATTTTAATTCTCTAGAAGGTACAAGATAGATGATATTGGAGATTCAACTTCATTCTTTAGCCTCAGATTGGCTGGATGAGTAAGAGTAGTGATGGCAGTGTAAGCCTCCTAAGCCACACCTGCAGGTGTTCCTGCTTTGAAGAACACCTCTAAGAAAGAAAAGGCTGGGTCACTTGACAGATGCCTTATGAAGCAGTGTACCATGACAAGCCAGCAAAACTCCCTGCACAGCAGCCTGCAGTTCTCAATTGACCTAGAGCTACATGTAAGAGAATCAAGTTTCCTCTGTGTTTCTACTCATTTTTGGTTCTAGCTAACAAAGTCTCTTAGAGACTAATCCTAATGACTGTGAAAGACCAGATATATATCTAAGGTGAATATGTCTGAAGAAATATGACTGAACTGTTTATGAAACTGCCATTGCCTTTGTCAAGCAGCTTATATAAGCTGTTCATATATCAATGATATAATGAAAAAAATTAAAAATTAGATATAGGACAAGGCTCCTTTCTATTCTCTTTGTTCCTTAAAATTAACCTGATATTATCCATCAACTAGTAATATATATGTCATCTACAGAAAATAAGTAGGAAATGCTTATACCCACTCCTTCACCCCTATAAAACCTTCTGATTAAGTGATGATTGATTATTTTGATCTACAGTTAAAACCAAAGACAGGTTCAAATCATAATTTCATTTCTTACTAGACAGAGCACTTTCCAAAATTCACAAATCAATCCGTTGTCAAACCCTTACCCAGTGTGAACCCTGAGTTCACTRTTACTTTATCCAATGCCAGAGGGGAAAATTTAACTTCAGGATCTCACTCTACAGGAAGGTGAATTGTTTATTCTTTTTCATAGAGCTTTTAATTTCTTACTGCATATCTTAAGGACAGTTTGTAAGTAGCCAAATAAAGGCCTAATCGTGGAGTTTCACAGGAATACTGTATTTATTCTAATGAGCTAGCTGGCATTTCAAGGCAGCACGTTTCAGTTGCTTGTCCAGGTGCAGCAGTCTTTCACTATGTGTGTTCTTTACCTGAGGTAAGCAGCACAGAGCTTACCATGAACTCCCATATTGGGAACTCCACAGGCAATGTGACATAACCRAACACCATGCAACAGAGGCAACAGTCTCCATCTCTGCATTCCCAAAGTACAGTCAATCTTAGAATCACGGGCCGTGAACAATCTGATTAGTAAGACAAGGAAGGAGAAAGGATCCCATAAACACATCATTTGAAACATGCACACAACATGCAGCTAAGTTTCTACCGAAAGAAAAGTTACAGGAAAGGTCATGTAAGGAGAATAAAAAGACTAAAGAGCAAAAAYTGAGGAACTGTTGTATTCTTGTTCGTGGAAGAGATTCATGCTGTTTGAGACAGAAAAGCTCAAGTATCTTACTAAAGGCCATATTCATGAATTACTTACACGCTACATGAGTTCGGAAAAGTCTATGAAGAGTTATTGCCATTATTCCCTATGAAATGAAAATTCCTCAACATGGCTTTCCCAGAGCACCATGAGACAACTGCATGTTTCCTGGGAAGGAAGGAGGAGTGAAGCTCAGTGCTCCACAGACAGTGGCAAATAATAAGGAGTAAGAATTTAAACTGCACATCATCACAGAATTTTCATTTCTAAATGGGAATGTAATCTTGTGAAAGACATACTGCTGTTGAGAGTCACCCACTCAATTAGCAAACGAAGACCACAATCCTCAGAAGATTTTGAGAGGGATTTCAGAACAAATATGTCTTTCGTCAACAGCTGGCATCAGCAGCTTATGCTCTTTCCCACCTTGTTCTATGAGAAAACACATTTACTGAGGTTAGAGTTAGGAAGACTGAAAATTTTGTTGTTCTTTGAATCTACCGCCCAAATCTTATTTGCACWGCTTGAGGCATTCTCAGGCAATAAAACACATCATTGCAAAATGCTGTTCTTACACAGCTCAATTGCTACGGTACCTAAGCACCTTTCAGATGGCATTAGGCAATGTAATTAGCATCTGTTGTACATGCTGCTGTCTCTCATGGGTACATCCACACACGCTGCTCTTGTGTAAATCTACACACTTATCTAGGTAGGACACAACATAATTATAGAGCTAAAACTCGTCCCTCTCCAACACTGATGCTTTAAGTCTAAAATAAGTACCCACTAAGCACTTGCTCTCAGTAAATTGAGGATAATAAAAACTCATGTTATGTTTCCATGTACAAGCTTAATCAAATCCTTTTGGCTGAGATACTGTGTTTGTTCAAGAGCAAATGATCACACTGATTAAATCAGGGCTGCATTGATTAAATGGCATTTGATCAGCAAGGTAGATAAGGAAAGCATTGCAAAATAACAGTGATAGAAACTCAAATGAAGCAGAAATATTAATGCAAAGAAGGCCACAAGGGATTTTTAATGAAGAAAACATTGTAGGGAAGCTGATGGTATCTAGAACAAAAGGAAGATTTTAAGTATGATATGATTTCTGTGCATAAGCTGGTGAAGATGACTTACGGTCAATCCTCAATAAGATTCAGGTTTTCTGTTAGTACGATCTCCTTAATGTCCTTCCTACCTCTAATAAAACTTATCAATCTGTATTTTCTCAGCACAGATTTGAAAAATACTGCTTTAGATTTAGTTGGTAATCAACAGCAAACACATCCACATTAATGTATCAGAGTAACGGCTACCTGCAGAGTACTTTTGGTAAAGATAATGAAAAGAGATCTTCTGTCAAATTAGTAGCTAATGGAGACATTTCTCTATCCCATGGTTAGGAGACACCCTCCTAGTCTTCAAAGGAAGTGCATCCATGAGATGTCATAACGTGCAGAGCTTTGCTGTTTTTACTGGATCTACATGGGTGTGCAGGGCAAGCCCACAGGGAACATAATACATGATCAAAGACTTGGATTGTGTACAAAGATTTAAAGACAGTCAATGGATAAGCATGAAAAAGTAGCATGAAAACGTGCTTTTCACAAGTACACGAGAATGTGGAAAACTCTGTACTTCTTTGCCTGATAACTGTTATGCCCCAAGGTGAAGAGCACACAAAAAAGTACCCAGAGATGCCAAGAAAGACGGACCCATTAGGACAGGAAAGCCTTTAACAATATACAGCTCCTGTAAATGGTTTAATTTTCCTAAGGGAAACTGTAGTTTTCAACCTAGACTGATAGACCTATTGACTCTCAAAGGAACTTGTCTCTGGGGAGACAAAAAAATTGTTAGTACAGAAGAACAAACCTGGGGAATTAATACAAGACAACAGATTTTTTCTTTCAGTTGCACAAAGCCACAAAGCTTGATGGTTATTTTTAAATGAGTCTGTACAATGACCAGGTATCATGTGCAAAACTTTCTCCAAACAAGTGTTTTGTTTACTTTATCTCAATTAGTTACACTGCATTGGACATTTTGAAAGACAACAGGCTAGAAGAAGGGGGAAAAACAGACATGAATATCTRGAGAGCAGAGAGGAAAGTCTGGAAAAGCTACCCCTGAGAGTAACCATCAAGAGAATGTAAACGCAAATACATATATTTTCAAACATACGTTTAGGTACCAGCTCTGTTGGTGCTGTAACATCTGCTTCTCTGTAAYACACTGTTGGATCCACAATGTCACTGTCAGGAGGAGGGTAAGGTGGGGGTGGGGGGATCACTAACTGGGGTGGACCACGAGTGGTGCCCCTAGGAGGCTTTTGTGGCACCTGCCGTCCATCACCTACAGGGGGATCAATTGACTAGTTACTTCATTGCAAGACAATGATCGCTCTGTTTATTGTTATTTTTCAAAAACACATTGACTTTCCCTTGCCCACATCCAGGGTCTCTCTGGATCTAATCCTGCTCTTATTTACACCCAAATAATCAAAGGAGAAGGAAAGGATAGGTCTTAAACCAACAGCAATGGGACTTGAACGGAGCCCAGCACATACATGTACATTAGAATTGACAGTTAAAATCACCAGTTTTGGCAGACATAAGGATGGAGAAAAACAGTTGAATAAAATAAAAAACTGAAAAAAGCTATGTAAGAAAATGTGAAAAACRTGTTTTATTTTTATCTTCTGAAGTGTAAAACTGCCTGAGTTTGTTGACGTCTAGGATACTTTATGTGACTATTTTCCTGACTCTTTGAGAAAAAGAGGAAGAYGCCTTAGGTCACTATTTTGAAGTAGGCATCTTACAGGTTCTTCTGTTCTTTTTTTTTTGACTAGGTTTTCATTATTTTGACATTGTAGAGAAGCAGATGATTAAGTTGGATTTYTGCAAAACAGTGTTTGAAGCTATCAAAGGAAATGCCCATAACTTTGGCTGGGGGTTTATTTCAACACTATGTGCAATAACTAAACAAATACACGCATCTTTGCACTGTACTCTGTGAACCACTTGCAGTATTAAAAAGCTGCTGCCAGTTTGTAGTGTACAGAACTCGAGCTATTGCTATTTGGCAAGTCTTTAGAGGCTGAAAGTGCACCGAGGAACCACGACTACCTGCTCATTCTGCACTTATACCCTGACTTAAGCATGTGCTGTGGTCATTGCAGATGATGGATATCAGCAGAGACAGATCTTTGGTCTGATCTGTTCCTATACTCTCAGGCTCATGCTTTGCTGCTGCTGAGAAGGGAAGCAGTATCGAGAGGAAGGAAAAAAGATTAAACCATGATGATTTTCTGCTTAGAAGTCACTAGCCTTCAGAGGAGTATCTTTGAGAGACACAATTTAATGCTGGGAAATGTGCAAGCCCTTTTTTGCTTTGAGGAAATTTGGCACAATACTTTCGTGCCACAATAAATGATTCAGTATTGAATACTAAAGTGAATTTGCCAGTTTGAGAATATTTTTGCTAGGATCTTTTGCTTTGGTTCACGTGGCTAACTTGAGAGCTACATAGGTTGAGAGCTACATAGGTACCTTTAATGCTTTTTCCATCATGTGGCTGACTATTTCTTGCAGCACGTTTTTCTCCCCTCACTACAGTCTTGCTTTTTTCACAGCTTTTCTCTCATGCTTTCAGAGCCATCTGTGCTTTCTCATTGTTTTCTTGCAAGGGCCCTGAAGAGAGACTGTTTTACCAACCCTCTCTGGCTGTAACATTTTTTCCTTGTTAATGAACACATTCATTCAAGAAAGTAGCAGAGAACGAAAAGCACTGAAGACAGGGCTACTGTGGGACGAGTTCTTTGTCAGTGTAAAATAATAAGGCTCCATTAAAGTAAACGATACTACAGAATCCTACATGAGCAGAGTCTGGCCAGCAAGCACTTATGTACACAGTACTGAACAGATTAGAAGTGGCTCTGCTCTGCTATATCTCATCTGTAACATTTGAGCACCAATACAAAATAAAATGAACACTTACAAAAAGTTAAAGCAACAAATGTCATCAAAAAGTGACCAGCAGTAGGGCAAAGCATGAGAAGCGACAGAGTGTGACATCTGCAGTGGTTAAAAGTAAGCCAATTTGCTGAAAACTCYTGTGTTATATGGCACAGCAATAACATTCCCTTTAGAGGGTTTAAATAAGAGATGTCAATGGAGTCGAACATGTCACATGATAATGGACTCCTGCTGCTACATAAATGCTGAGGCATTAAATGTGAAGCATTTACTGAAAATAAATGTTGGAACAAAGCCAAGAGGTTTCTTTCTAAACCGCGAGGCATTTGTAATGTAAGCAATTATGTATGACAGAATGTCATATCTGTATGTCTTAGGCATTTTATGAAACATGAGGTCAAAGGCATGAACTGAAGTGCACTGAGTGCATTATGGCACTTGAAGAATGATTCCCTTAATGTACTGAAAAATGAGTTCCAATATGTGGGGTCATTATCTCATATCTTTACCCATTATAAAATCACTTTGCTTGCTAAAAGCATAATCCTGGGGTCCTCACTCAGGCAAAGCTGTCACCAATCTGAATAAGCTACCAGGCAGATAACAACAGAGGTCTGGGAGAATGTTTTTCACTTTTCCTATATGAGTAAATGTAGTGTCACATGCAGCTGAAGGCTAGTTTCTTTTGTTATCTCCAGCTATGTATGGCATTCCTTTGAGAGCATCAGTTCTTTTCTTCTACTGATTAACTAAAGACTCAGCAGATATTGATTTATTAAAAAAATGAGGACTAAATTCAAAAGAAAAACTTTACTGAATATGGGCAGTTGATGTCAAACTGTTGGAGGACTACTCGAAAATCAAATGTCTTCAGGCTTTAGAAACATGAGGAGACAATAAACCAACTTGACTGTACTTCAGTTCTAGCRGAACTTCATGGCTTCAGATGCATTCAGTATTGCTGGCCTATCTCCATTTACTAGCATTTCCATTTTCTATTTTTGTATTTCCATTTACTAGCAAACCAATCATGACCTTCAAGGTGCACAATAGGCCCAGGGCTAGTGCTTTTGTATATAAAGTTTGAGCCAAATATTCAGATCATCTGATGAGTGTTATCTACATTTTACTACCCTGTGATACTCTGAATGGTGCCATTAAWAAAAAAAAAGAGGTAATATACAAACACTTATTTCCAGACTTTCATTCTGCAGAGAAATGTAGGTTTTTTCCCCAAGTTAGAAAAGTTTCCAAACTCACAGCATAACAGAATTAAGGCAASTTCAAACAATGAGCATTGAAAGCACATGAATAGGGTTATTCAGGAGAAAAGAACTCCTCTCACCCATTGTGCTCTTCCTCTTGTCTTCCCTGTCTTCTGTTCTGTTGGGCATGGCGGGAGTGGGTGGAGCAGATGCAGTTGGCGGAAGAGGGGCACGCCTCTTCTTTTTCCTTAAATCATTCAGGGATGCTCCTTGTGATATCTAGCAAAGTTGAAAAATAAGCACAATAAAGGATGTTTTGTTGATGTTGTAAATTGCCAGTAAACAAAAAAAAAGTGTTTTTCATATGACCTAAGTTCTCAGCACAGTGTATTTATAATGAGCATTTATAGTGACAACAGGAGATTAAAGAGGTACAGTAATATTGCCCTCAGAAAAGAAAAGAGACAAGAACTGCAGATGAGTGCCACAGCAGAAATACCAGTGTGGTAGGCATTTCATGGTTTTGGAAAAAGTGAACTAGAGAGTCCAACACTCAGCAAAGCAGAGTATGACACTATGTGTGCTGTTAAGCTTGAGCCATAACATGATCTTCTTTTTCCATTGATTTCTTCAAAGCTTAAATCATGGTTAAATACTCCAGTTGGTATGTACAGGGAACAAACTCTCATTTCTTTTATTTTCCTCTCAAATTCTTGTCTAAGGACTTCTGAGAGAAGAATCAGAATTCACAGTTTGCATGCATGATGATATGAGATCATACTGTACTCTATTTATGCCTACTGGACTTCACAAACATACTTTTGAAGATCTGTAACACCTTGGCTTCCAATAATTGCAACATGCTGGTCGATATGCCAAGACTTCATTACTGTTTATGCCGCTTTCCAAAATATGAAAAATATTATTACAAGTGACTTGGGTTTCACTGGGTTGCATAATATTTTCTGTAGCTTGTTGGAACTTAGCTCTATTTCCTTTTTCCGGAAAAATAATAATAATAAAAACATGTAGGAAAATCTGTGGCATTTTTATATTTGAAAAGTATTGACAGCACTAGTCAGTACCAGGCTTCACTGAGGCAGAGAGTAATGGGAGCTGCCCACATTTGACATGCTGTTGGCACTCCTCCACCTCCAAAGATGTCTTCACTTCTTTGACTTAACAGCTCTGTCTCTCATGTACCTAATATACAGAACTGCTGGATGATTTCCTACTATTTCAAAGGCCTAAACAATAATATTTCCTTTCACCCAGAGGATTAATGAACCCTTTAAATACAATTGTTGTGGGAGATTTCACTGAACACATAGCAGCTTCACACTGCTTAAACCTATCATCAGATTTCAGAGGAAACATGGTCATTAATACAGGTTTGCTTTCCTATGTTGAGTAAAAAAGTCTGAGAATAAATGAATTTTACAAAGATTAGGACATGAATAGAGCCTCCTTCACTTAGCCTTCCTTTTTAAAAGCACTCAGAAGGATCTTACATTATAAAAAAAGAAGCCTTCAGCTCCCATCTTTCAGGATGATACTTTAACCACGATGCCACATAACAATTGGACACTCTCCACCCCTTCCTGGTGAACCTGCATCCTGTATTCAGAGAAACTTGGCAGTAACTGCACTGGACATTGAGCACATTAACCAGGATGGGCTGCAGCTGCACACCAAACAAGGGTGGGAAAGAAAGATGTCCTGGTCCTACTTCCTACTATCATGGATTATTTCAGCATTTTATATTAAATTTCCACTGGATACAGTGCATGACTAAAGCCAGCAAGACCAATCTAAATAAAGTTAGGCATAGTGAATGGTCAAGAATGTTAATAGTAACTAGCAATTTTGCAGACTTAAATTTTGATCACCAAATTTCATAGAATTTAAAAAAAAGAGCACCATGCCAACTGTTCAGGAATGGATACAGCAAAATTTTAGACCTCCTCTGAAAAACTTTTGCCTGAAGTTATAGTGTTGCTCCATATTAAGATGGGACACTTCCCCTGACAAAGAATCCGCCTGTCAGAGATTAGGAACTGACTGCAACTAACTGAAGTTGAAACAGAATGCCCAGTATTGAGCTGAACATGGGAAACTCTGTTCAGTGAAACAGACTCATCAGGCTTTGGTTTACAGAGGAATTACATGGGAGACAGCTACCTAATGCTGCATTCATCTCTATGTCTATTTGAAGAAACTGGCAAAYACACACTTTGAAAAAACCCAATCGTATTCTTCTGCACTGCATTTTGAATAACTAAAAACATACGAGCAGTTAATACTGCATCTTGATTCTTCAGGATACTATCTTGCAAAAAAAAAAAAAAGAAAATTATCGAAGTGGGGATTCCTATTACTACAAAGACTCCAAAATTCAGTAGCTATGGAGAACTTGAATCATCTGGGACACAGGCAGCATCTAAACTTTCCCAACACTTCACAAGCACAAGCTTAACTTTTGCAGTTGTTTAATGGCATTTTGCAGCTTCCACATTCACCTCTCCCTCTCCAGACAGAAAGGTCATTTTACTTTAGGACAAAATATGGTTGGACTGGTGATTTAAAAGATAAATCTAGGAAACCTTGAGAATCAAGGCAGAAAGTAAGGAAATGTGTCTTCCCACCTGAAATGATAGAGATAATTAATCACCCTTCCCCAAGTACCAGATGAGTGAAGGATGTTAACTTGGTATAGTCAAATTCCTCAAAGAGACATTACTGCTTTCCTATGAAGAAAGGATCCTTGTTAGAAGTCAGCTTAGCTTTCTCAGSTCTATGTATTCTTATTTAGCTGAATCTTCTGAGGAACATTAGAGAGAYGTATGGATGAACACGCCGCTACAGCTGAAGAATAGGCTAGAAAATAGCTACTGCACGACTGCGATAATGCAAGTTTGGTGAAATACACACACAAAAATGCTTTTATTATACTGTCAGCTAAGTGCAGTATTCTTCACAAACACCATAAAGAAGATGAAAAGCTTGTTTAAAGCCAGCCACAGTACAATGTATATAAGAAGTGTCTAGTTCAAGAACAGGTCATAAAAATTGTTAAAAGTAGCTTTTCTTTAATCCCAATTTCGGTAAACCTATGAGGCTAAACATAAATGGAAAAAGCACAAAGAACATTCTGTTTCTTTCTTCCAATTGTATATACAAAACCAATAGAACTTGAAAATAATTTGTTATGGCTGGCTGCTTCTTTTGTAAAGAGATCAAGCCTTAACAACATTATTTGGAGTAATTTCCCACTGAAACTTTGTTACAGGAGCCCCTCTCTGAATCTAAGAGAATATTTCCTAGTCCTAGCACTTGTGCTTCACCTGTATTTAACAACAAGAAATTATTAGATCAGCTCCTGTTACACAACAAATACATAATTTTAAAAGATGTTCATTAAGTGTTTTCTGACTATAATTAATACCATGAACTGGGCTAGAGATGAATAAAGGAGGTCAAAAGGACCTAAGTCTGACAAATAGCATAATTTCCCTTCCCATATTGATAAGACCACATATGATGAAAAAAACCTTTCCATTACATTCACAGCTCATGTGCTGTTTGAAAAATCCTTCCAATATTGCAGACAAAATATTTGAGCAATGTGCTGAATGTGTTTTCCTTCTGTGAAAGCTCAACATAATTATCAAAATTTGAGGCCTCTAGATAAGATTTTAGAATCTATTTAGAGCATAACATCATCATGGGGAGGTTATTTGCCAAAACTGTGTGGAAAAGAATCCTACAAGGCCAATGCTTGAAATTTTCAATCAGTAGCATTTCACAGGCACCTTACTTGCAAACAATCTGTGGGTACTGTAGGAGTGGATGGGTAAATTGAGTTTAAGTTTCCTCATGCATAAGAGTTCAGTATTTTCTTTGTGTCAGGCTGCACTGAATATGAAGTAATGAAAAATATTAAAGGAGGCTCAAGGAAAAGAAAGTCACCAGCACTAAAAATTCACCAAGTATTCAAAGACAAGGAGGTTATCAGATTTGCAGTGTAAGCTCCACTCCTTTGCCTTACCTGTCCTCTTCTTACAGGCCAGACACTGGTTTTGTGTTTGTCAGCCTTTTCTTTTTAAACTTTTTAACAGAACTAGTTATCTACATAAGTAGTAAATCATCCAGCAAATGCCAACTTTCTTTTATCCACAGACCAAACTAGGCCCAAATTCACTGGAAGTTTATTGCTCCTGAAACTGAGCCTCCTTCTGTAAGCCAGAAACTGTACCATTAATTTGCATAGTTTGTGTTTCAAAATCCAAACCAGTCTTTCCAATAGTTTTATAAACATTACAATAAACATTTGTCTTATGGCAACAGATTTTTCCTTTTACTATCACCCCTATCATTTTGCCATAGAAAAGGAAAAATCTTGAAAACCTAAGAATTTTCCAGTCTCAATATTTAACAAAATTCTCCTTAAAGCAATTTTCTTCCTGCTCAAACAACACAGCTAATACACGTCTGGAATAAGGATTACTTCTAAGGGACATCGCATGGTTGTTGAGCACATACAAATAGAAAAATTGTATAGCATATGGTATAAAGTGTGTGACAAATGCCCATACGCTCTCTTGCTTCTTCCTCCTCTTTATGCAGTGTTACACACCAGGATCTTTTATTGTTTTTTAGAAGAACTAGCTAATTTGTATACAAATTGTCTTATTCATGGAAACAATGAATGACTGTAGAAATTATTTTTAGAAGTAAATAAATGGGATTGGAAAAAGAACACATGGATTTGATCACTGGCATGCCCTGATTACAAACTGGTTTCCATCATCCCACACTGACTAGACACACACTCTGATTTAAGTGAGCCAGATTCTGATACACCTGCTGGTGATGATATCAAGTGGGGTCAGAATGCCTACTGAGTTACAAGAATGGTTAAATGCAATCCACAGGAAAAAAAACAGAGCTAACCTGTGACTGAACAAACAACAGTATCATTCCCATGTGTGGGACCATCCCAAACCTCTTCCCTTCGCAAAGAATTTTAAGAAACCTTGAAGTAATTAAGAGGCATTTTACAAGAAGTTCTAAAATAAAAAAGACACATGTTTTATTAATCGGCTTTAAGCTCCTGATACAACCATAACTGCACTAATCCTTTATAACATTCTATGAAAGACAAGTGGTAGATTGGTATGCAAGTAAGATTTATGGGTTTAGATTTAAAGATATTTTCCTATGACATAATTTAAAGCAGTTGAGAAGAAAATATTTTGATCCAAGAGAAGTCGTTCTAGGAAAATCAGAGAGATAAATCTTTCGGCTGCAGAACAGAGACATAAATCTGTCCACTAAACTTGATGATATAAAAGCTATTCTACCCAGCTGATTCTGCATTTTCACAGGGCAACAGATGCTTCAACATGTCTAGCACTAGAAACCACAAGAAGTCCCAATTGAACAYTAATGTGTCTTAAACAACATTTACTCATATGTCTAATATTCCCTGGACAAGTCATACATTATTAGGCTTTTCACTCGCATATACTGACAAACAAAAGTTCAGTGAGCTCTCAAAAATGGGTATATGAGCAACTCATGAGGCTGACCACTGTAAGCTACATCGAATAAAACTGTCTACTCAGCATTGAACTTCTCTACTTTCTTTCCTTATTGGGTAGTATCCTGCTTCATTTGATTAAAAAATGAATGTTTAATCCACAAGTACACAAGTCCACTAAAACACAAGTGTATTAGAAACTGCATACAAAGATGGCAGCCTGATGTCTCCCAGAAAYGTGTTGCAGAATGCATTTGTGTGGCTTATTTAAAATACTTACTAGGATCCCATGCAACACAACAACATATTGCAAAAGCAATAGACACAGATATACTAAAAAATCTAGCACGTGGAAACAGTTTTAAAGAGGTATTATTTGGAAAACCTGTCTTTTTGATAAAATCCATAGAGAACTAGGCTTTAAAAATTAGCAGGCAGTTTCTCTGCATTGGTCATTTTAGTTCTGTACATCATGATTTTTCAGTGTTGGATCTCACAAGCCTGACAATAAAATGAATAATAGGCTTAGTTTTAAACAAGCCATATGAATAAGTATGCTGGGATAGCAAGACTGATATTTGGACCGACTAGACACGATAGCTTGTGTAASTCCAGACACGTCACTCTCCAGGGGAACAGATTTAGATTCCCAAGCTACTGCCAACATGACTTCAAGTCCACAATAATAACAAGCAACTCTTTGAGCAGGATAACCATGTTTCAGTCCTGACAYCACTCTCCACCAAGCTTCCTCCTGACTTTGAGACTCCGCACCGTGCTTCCTTGCACTGTGTCTGTCTCACCTGACRGCTGCAGCCCAGCTGTACTGCTGTACCATCAGCTGTACTCCCTGCCTCAGTTTCTGAGCTGCTTTGCTGCTGGAAGTGCTCAGGTGCCGTGGGAAATCTGGCTTAGAACTAGAGTGCAAACTGCATTTTTCTTCTGAAAATACCCTTACCATTAATATTTTAATCAGATATCACAACATTTTGCATCATCTTGCCTATGATGCTTAATTTCAGATTAATTTTTTCTTATTATATAACTTTGGTGTTAAGCAGAATTTTTAAACAAAATTTAGTACTCTTTATCAAAAATCAAGATCTGACTGCAAAAACATCTCAGTCTCAAYGACACAAAAGCTTAGCATTACTGGATTTTACTGAAATTGCTCTGTTCTTGTGCTATTTTATTCATAAAATGAAGAAGACAAAACCCAAGGATGTCCTTGAATACTTGGCGGATTGGCAACAGAAAGCTAAATCAGTTAACACAAGTAAGCCCGTACAAGGTGAAGGGGGCAAGCTCATTTTTCCATCTGTTTTTATAGAACACACCCTTTGTGAAATGTCACAGTCAAGGGCAGTTAAAAATTAATGTCATTCTAATCTTTAAACACTTTAACTTGTTCAGTTAAATGTGTCAGACAGGAAACTATCCATAAACAAATTTGAGATGTTAAATTACTAAGATAGCTGTGATTTCCTTCTTTGCAAAATCTCATTTCTAGCTGCAGTATTATTTCCACTCAAGGAAATCACTCTACAACACCAAATATTTTCACATGCATTGAAACATGTAGACTACACAAGTCTGCGGATGTTTGCTTTGGCAAAGAATTGAACTTCCTCTGTTTCTCTGAATACAATGTAATCCTCCTCATTTAGGTCTTCATTTAGGCGGGGGGAAACCCAACAAAACCCCCTCAAACACATAAAAATCACATTTTAAAACCACCACAAAGTGATTTGCTACCAAGTTTCATTTCTGCTCTAAAGAAGTTAAACAAAAAAGGCAAAAAAAACCTCCAGATTTTAATCTCATATTTGTGCTTATCTTTTTTAGTTAGAACTACACAATTAACAGAACAAATGAACATTAATAAGAGTGTAAGATACACAGTAGCACTGCAATTCATACTTCTGACAACTTTGTCAATGAGTTTGATATGATCAATGTCATCTTCTTGAGTGACTGCCTTTGGGACAAGCACTGGACTAAGGATTTTATACATCATCTTTTATTTCTCAGTCTCACATCCTGGATTATAGGCTGGATGATTGGCTGGTCTGCTTGCGTATCCTTAAAAATCTCAGAAATGTTATGAAGATCTGCAAAATTTATTTTGCATCTTTGTCGAATTTTCTGCCAGAAGGACAGGCTGTAGCCTCAAATCTCTTAGGTCTATAAAGTGGAAGGGAATTCACACAAACATATGACAAGGAGCAAGGAGAACACTATGCTTTTTACTTCCACTAAAAGACACTTCCCTGGAGCTTAGGTTTCCCTCTAGACTTCAAATTTTCTTTTTGAGAGATAGCCAAGTTGAATTTCTAGTGCTTAGCGCTAAGTCCTAGACAATCACCTTAGCAGTCTCCTCAATTTAGAGAAAAACATACCTGATTATTTCCAGTGGTTCTACCCCCTCCTATCAGCCCTGTCCTTCTGCAGCCACATAGAATGCCTGAGAAACATGGTTTAGGTGGTAAGTCAAGTGATACTTTCTGATTCCTTTCCAATTTCATAGAACCACAAAATGGTTTGGGTTAGAAGGGACCCATAATGATCTAGTCCATGCCATGCCTTCCCACCACCCCCTTCAAATTTCCAGTCAAGTCTAGCTCCTTCCAGCACTTATGAAGGGCAGCCGAAAGCCCCTGTATTTCCAAAATCGTCTGACAGCAAGAAGAGAAGAGAATAGCAAAGTGGTACTACAGAGTCAATATTACTAGGACTGTAGTATAACATGGCTCTACATCGAACTACCCCCATAAGTGTAAGATTTTTATTATGCAAAATTACAAATAGTCTCTATGAAGACTTGTTTGAGGAACCCATCATGGCACACGGCTTGTTATCCACACCTGGAAGTGTCAGCAACATAGAGCTGAGCAGGACTCAGGGGCTGTCTACTGGGTCTCAGGAGTTGAAAAACTATATTCTCATTAAGACAGGCACACTGGGAAACAAATGAGGCACCTATTTCTCCCAGTGACCTACGCCAACTACCCTCTAAAGAGGATGGTGCCAGACTCTTTTCAGTGGTGACCAGYGAYAGGATGAGGAGCAATGGCCAGAAACTAAAACACAGGAAGTTCCATCTCAACATGAGGAAGACCTTCTTTACACTGAGGGTRGCAGAGCACTGGAACAGGTTGCCCAGGGAGGTCATGGAATCTCCCTGTCTGGGACAAAATCCACCTGGATGTGTTCCTGTGTAACCTGCTCTACGTGACCCTGCCTTGGCAGAGGGGTTGGACTAGATGATCTCCAGCGGTCCCTTCCAACCCTAACAATTCYGTGATTCTGTGAAAAACAGCTTCAAGTAGCAGACAACAATTTTTTCTTGATTATACTTGTGATGTTTTCCCTTGTTTTCTTATTTGGCTAAACCATGACTACACTATTAAGCCATAAAATTAAACCTGATTTACACAGCACACATTTACTTCATTAGTTTTTCTATTCTATAATTTTTTTACCCTTTTAATTTAGGATCTATGTAAGGTGGAGTTAGAAGCAAAGTCTGAGAAGTGATGCAAACCCAGTTTCTAAATTAAGCACAGTGTTAGGGTCATTTTTCATTGCTCACTGAATGCCAGTTCTTCAGAAGTCTTGCTGCTCAAAATGATCTTTGTCTATTAACTTCCCCTAAATACCATGCCCAACAAAGCCTCATAATTACTTGACACATACTTTCTCTTTAATGAGAGTTGAAGCTTACAATGACATCAGCCTGTTCTATTTGTCTGAGACTTGCAAGCCAGATGAAGTTTACTTACTGAATGTTGCAACCCTGCCAAAATTCAGGGCTGCATAGAACACTATGTTCCGGCCCTAATGTCTTGCCAGTTTTGAATGAAGTGCTTGACAGAGACCACATGTGGAGGTCAAGTGATACCATCGTGATCTCAYCAGATGGTAAGTTGTGGTATCATTCCCAAGGCAGGTAGTATAGTCTGTTTAGAAACAGTTGGCAGGTGAACCACGAACTCACAGCCAGAAGCAACTGGATTATTGCAAAAGATCAAGAATCCTATTGATGSTGGCAAAAAGACTATTCCAAGAATTTTTCTTGCACATAATTCGAGGACTCAACTCTCAAGACATATGTTTTCTTGCAAAAAAATAGAAGTCCTCCTGCCAAACAAACCTTGCATTTTTGTATTATTATTATGTTATGTACATTAAATTGTAATATAAAGACACTGCAAGCTCACCTTGCTTTGGTTCTTGCACCAAATATTAACCATCACCAGGTCATTCTGACTTTGATGTCAATTCAGAGGTTATAGCTACACAGGTTGCAGTGCAGGACTGGACTACTTTTTAGAAAACGACAGGAAAGTAGACCATGGAGGAACTTTACAAAATTTTGTAATTACGTTCTCCAGCCCTCTAAAGTAACAGCCAATCCAAGTCAAATTGTGAACCACTCAGTATTTCACAGATTCTAGCCTTGAGTTGAAGCAGGTAAGCAATTTAAATCACCACTGGACTGACATTGCTACTATTTCCTGGACAAAATTGCAAAAACCCTATTTCTAAAACTACAAAAAAGCCACACAGTGGATTCCTCCTATACTGTAAAAAGACATAATTTTAAAGCAGACTTTGAAATTTTAAATTCCTCTGGTGCAAAATCTATTAATTGACTGTGAACATTACCTGAATAAAGACAGATTCTCAAAGGGCAGCTGTAAAATGAGTATTATCYCTCATTGCACTTCTGAAAGGCTACACCTTCTTGCTAACACAAAAACCTCCACTGAAATTCTRCACTAACATCCTAGTTCAGACTGGCCAAACTTCAGGAAAAAACTATAACCAATTGTAGTTAAYAGCTTCTTGACTGAGAAAGCTTAGATTTCTTTTAAATAATTCATCACACTATGACACCGTACTCTATTTAAAATTACAGGACAAAAGAGTTAGAAGATAAGGAGGGCCAAAAAAGCTGCTGGAAAATAAGCTGGCTGCCTAAAAAAACAGTTGCCTAGAGTTATTAAAATGCTTTCTGCAATTTTTTTTTTTTTAAATGAGATACATRCTGTTGGTAAGTAAATGTGCAGCAACACAAAATTGAGCATTAGGAGCAATAAAGAGGATGGGTGGCAATTTGGACTGAAACAATGGAATTTCTTTAGCTGTACAGAAAAGAAAATTCTGTAATGCAGTCTTAAAATATAACATACCCTTAACTGATACTCTTCCAAGGTGTTGAGAAAGAAGTCACTACACTGCATGTATCATCCAGCTGTAGTTGTTAATAACTACTTTAAAAGAATTAATGTGTTTAAGTGCGCATACACCAGAATTAATTTTTGGAGCTGCTTCTATCATAAAACAAAGTACAAATTACTCCCTTTCCCTAGCAGCTTTTTTTAGCCTTCCTAAATTTCATGCTTTACATGACAGCAAGATAAGCCTTCAGCCATCATTGCACTTTACTCTTTTCTTTTAATTTGGGCCTGCATCATTTATCCAAACTGAAGTGCAGCTGTTATCTAAATTAAGCACCCAAACTGCACAGCAAACATTATCTGATGTTCTGTCAGCTGGTTTCATGTTTGCCATCTGATTATTGTTTTGTAAGACATGAACAAGTTTGGATATTTCTCATTCAGATATCTAATTGTCATGTTTAAAGCTCTTTAAAAAATGAACAAACTGCCTTCAAATTGGAAATTAATTGTTGTGTTTTAATTTATTAGTCATTTACCATGGTGTAGGGCATTTTAAAGACCACAGAATTTTACTACTTTTGTTTCTACTAATTGCTTCTGGTTCACCTTGATAATGGTCTCTACAATAGGACAGCACTAGCCAGGTTCAGCTCCAGTGGAAATATGAAATATATAAAACTTTTCAGGTTTATGACTAGTTACAGAGACTATTGTTTCTATAAAACTTAATGTATGTCATCACAGAATTTTATGTCTGTGAAGGGCAACAGTTAGTACATGACTTTTTCAAAAAGGCAATTAAGTGAAAGTCATTAAGAAAAGCTCCACCCTTATACACTCTTGAAGAAATACTGCCTGATCCTTCAAGCAGAAGTGGATAGATGGAGGGAAGCAGCACACCCAAAGAGATCAATTTGACTTGCTATCTCCTGAAAGGTAGAAATATCATCATTTGCTAAGTAAAACAATAGCCCCATCACTGCACAAGACAGAAGTGTCCTAACAGTTCCTTCCTCAGAGGACCTGCAATCTAGAGAATATATCTGGCAAGCTCCTGGATCTGATACTGACTTCCAATGCAAACGGATCGCGTCTTTCATGTTGCTTTTTATTTTGTCAGTGAAAGGCAGATGTCCTGTAGAGTGCACTGGACATCACCCATACAGCTCCCAGCCACCTGTAATATGAGCTCCATAAGTGCATCCCAGTATTTTGAGATGCAGCCCAGCGGAGCTTCAAATAAGACCCTCAGAGTCCTGTGGGGCTCTTTGATACTGCAGTTACACTACTGAGTTGTAAAACAAATACTGGGCAGGTGGCTTTATAGTTCATGATGCAAAATTCTTATTGGTCCTATGATTTACTGGCAAAACTCATGGCTTCATTCTGCAAATGCAGTTTTGCCCTTAGAAGCACAAAACAAAGAGATTGATCACTTGGAATAGCAATCAAAGACAGCTGTTTCTGTTTTTAATGAGAGACATGTTTTCCTGGTTATCAAATTACCACTGATAAGAAGACCTAGTGAAGTCATTGCAAATGCTGCCAGTGACTTCTGGAGTGATATCAGATCATATGAGACAATTATTTGGGTACGACTCTCTTCAGTATTCTCCAAAAATAGCTGCATGGGTTAGATCAAGGGCTCTGCTCAGGCTTCTTTATTAGACTGTGGCAGGAACCTAGAGAACAGTAGGAAAAAAGGGAAGGTGTGTTTCAAGGTATGCTACCTTCTCCTAAATACTTTTGCAGCCACCAACCATCTTCATGTCAGGGACTTTCTGGTGCAGTTTATCTTTTAAAATTCATAATGGATTTGTCATCCTTGAAGCATTTGTTCAGTCTCCTCTTAAGCCCATGCAAACTTCTAGTGTCCACAACCCTCCCTGGTGGACTGCTCACATGAAGAGCCCCATGCTTTTGCTTTGGGAGTTTGCTTGTTTCCTACTAGCTCCAAATGCTCTTGTAATGGCTGGCTGAACAGTCAAATCCTTATCCATAGTCTTCAGTCACTTTTTCAAGATGAAGAATCATGGTTTACTTAAGGTGCACTGTTGACCGTGTATTAAACTACTCCATACTTTTGATCACCCTTGATGTCCTTCCATGAGTCTCCTCCTATTCTGTAATACCCTTCTGGAACAAGGGGAACACTGTTGTAGTATTTGAGATGGCATAATAAAGCTCACAATATAGTGGAGTAATAAAACTATCTTTTTACCCTCTTTTCCTCTCCTAAAATGCTCTGGATCCAATTTGCTTTTTGCTATTGAGCTTTGAGATGACTTTTTTCAACTAAATATTTCAACTTCATCTGATTCTAAGATCTCCCTAGTTGGTTACTGCCAGCTGAGAGATCAGTATTTTACAAGGTCTTAAGGAAAATTCAGAGTGGCCTTTTTCATGTATACCAGTTCACACTTCCCCACGCAGAATTTAACTGCTTTCACCAGCAAGTGCTGCCAGCACTCAGTCTTTCAACTCTTGCTCTTCATATTCAGTCTTGGTCCTTACTATACAGATAACTCATGTAGGAGCAACAAATTTCCTCACTTTACTGTTTCTTTTTCACTTCTTAGTATGATAAAAATGGATCCTCAAACACTCCAAGGCTGCTGCAGCATTTCACCACTAGATGAGCAGATCATTAATTCCTAACTTGCATTTTCTCTTTTCTTTTCATTACTGTCAGTTATTTAAGAGTAAGATGACCTTCCTTATTATGGAACAGAAACTTAGTTTCCTTAAGAAATTCCTGATGAGGGAACTTGGAAGCTTGTGGAAACCCACACAGATTGTATCAACCAGATCACACTCATCTGTTTGCTGAATGCATCAAGAGGACTTTAAGGGAGTCGTAAAGCAGGGTTTCTGTTTTACTAAAGCTACATTTACCCTATTCATTATCTTCAAAAAGATGCCAACTAGTTAAATTCTATATTATATCACTAGTAATTTTTCCAGTATATAAGCCACACAAGGAGACTTCTATTTTTTTTTTTTTAATTTCCCTTATACTTTGCAAACACCAACTCTACCTTCTACCTATTTTCTCTGAATTTCTTCATGAAAACCCAGAATGTGGCATTGGTAGCATTCAGCAGTATTATTCAGTAAATTTCTTCTCTATTTCTTTGCTCCACGTGGTAGAAAGAGACTTAATACAGACAAGGTTATTTCATACAGTATTTCTTATTTCAGATAGCACTGCAATCTCTGGTGCATCATCTTGAGAATACTTTGCACAGCTGCTGCTCAGGCAAAGGAACTAGAGCGCACTCCTTAGACAAAGGAACTGAAGTGCATTCCTCATCTATGTTATTGGGCAAACTTGATGTTCACTGTCTGCCTGTGTTGGCAAACTTAACCTGTGAAAAATGTAAAGCCAAGTTTAACTCTTTTACCATCCCAGAATAGCAGGCAACTCTCTGGCCGAAGAGTAAGACAAAATAAATTATTTCTATATGTTTCTATGAGCAAAGGAAAATGAGCCCATGACACCCATAAACTCTCAACATCTATTGAAATGCATAAATGAAAAAAATCAGCTTCTAAATARAATTTCAGACAGAATGACTGGAAGAGAAGAACAAAAAGAAAAGATAGATACTAAAAGCCTAACAGAAAAGTTTGTAATTACCGTGCAGTATTTACAGCCTGGTACATCCGAAATAAGCAATTGCTACAGGAATTTGATGTGAAACACAGAAAACAAATATAATCTCCATTTTTGATTTGTTCATCAATAATTATCTACTTATTTGTATCAACACAGAGAGAGACACAGCTACTCTTTGACCTTATCAAAATACTGCCTTATGCCAATTGTTTAAGAAGTCCTCAGCCTCTTAACTTGGCATTGTACAGCAGTAAAATGTGTGCTCCAGCACCCAATATCCAAACTCTAATACAAAAATCTAGGTTCCTTCTTTAAGGCTTACATAACTTGGGCATTTGAACAGTGTTCCAGAAAAAGAGCATCTTTAATAAAGACTCAGTATCCCTGCCCTCATCACAAAAATGCTGTTGAGAAATATCACGTATTGCGTGAGAATTCTAACAAGTCTGCCACAAAGATTGGAGAAGATCACAGCTAACACTCATGACATCCTCAGTTAATGAACAAAGACACTTCTAAAAATAACATGCAACCTTCACATTTCAGGCCTTTGTGCACAAAAAGAAAATCTAAATCAGAACAATTAAAAATGCACATAAACTCAGTCATTAATTAACTTTTAATCAACATTTTAAACAAATTAAAAAATCAGTCAAGTGTTCTCCCTCCTCCTTCTGAATAAATCCTGCTTTCATATCCTCAGGGAACTTATAAAAACCTGAGAAGTGACCTAGAAGATGCAGTATTTTGTAGAAGAAAAAGACACATTTTGAAAACCAGCTTTTTCCTACAGCAAAAACTGATTCATTGTATCCTTCCTCAGAATGTGAAAAAATGTATCTGTTATTCTCAAAGGAGACTTCTGGATGCTCCACAGAAAAAAAAAAACCACAAAGCAAAACAAAAATACATTCACAGAACACTTAAGGGAGAAAGGAAATGTGTCATAAGAAAAAGGTTGAGAAGACCTCACCCAGAAGACCTTTGAGTCAAAAGAAACCTCCCTTCCTCTCTAAAAGATGATAAAAAAAGCATGCATTCATATCTTGTTGACTTCTAGTAGACATTTCTGGTTTAGAAAGGGAGATAACTAATCTGAGTCCATCCACCCTTTTGTTGAATTCTGGGCTTTTTATTAAAACAGAACACAACTGTCACATGTCCCCCATGAACTGCTCATTACCCTGCACCTTACASAAAAGTACAGAAATAAAGTAAAAGGTAGAAGGGAAGAAAATACCTATGGCATAAACCTATCCTGCTGCAGTACAACAAACAAACAAACCCCTCCTTCAAGTATGACTGCAATAATTTCTACAAAAAGTAGGATCAACCAACTAGGTAAATCTAAACTTGAATCTAATTTGAAACTTTTCCTCTTGGGACACAGGACTGTGATCAGAGACTACAACAAATTACAGCAAATCACAAAGGAAGAGGGAGAAGACAATAAGCTGGTAAGAGTACCAGTGCTTCTAGAGGTGATGTTAATTAAGTGGGATTTAGACACCTGCCTATGATAAACCTCAGTTCCGTAAGAAGCCATGGCAGATGTTCTCCTTCAGCTATCATTCTTCTGTCCCTCAAGTTCCCTGCAATTGCAGTGCCTGCTGGTATCATGGCTCTCTCATAAAATGACAATTCTCATAGTCCAAGAAAGTTTGTGAGGAAAAAAGGCTGTTATCCACACCAACACAGGTTCTTCCTAAAGCTGTTTCTCCGAGGGCAATCCAACGGCAGGAGTATTATTATTTGAAATACCAGATTTATTAGAAATACCCGGGGACAAAGCAGATTCAAGACTCACAGGGCACACAGACAGAGATGTCTGCTGGTGGCATCCATACTGACACAGACGTATATAGCAAGAACTTAGTCTACACTGCGCTACAGGATCCGTATTCATGGCTTTATGACTTAATTTGCAGTGACAGAGAAATATGTCATTTTGGAAACCTGAAGAGAACAGCAGTAACAGYGTGATTTCATATCAATCAAGATTATCCTTGCAGCCAGCTAACCACAAATCTGTGGCATTAGATTATAAAGAAGGCGGATGAGTGGTTATCGCTTTGTGCAAACATGCATGAAAGATCATTGTGCAAAAAACCCTGCTGTGCTGGGGGGACATTAGTGGAAGAAATGCTTGCTTTGCTCAGATTTTTGTATTAACAACCTCAATTCAAACTCCTTTTGCGACAGAAGGTGGCACAGTGAAAAATAATATGATATTAAAATCACAGTGGCCAGATACTGAGTTGCTGAGCAACCAGACGTAGCTTCTGACATCTTAAAAGTTCAGAAAACATCAAGCTCCAAACTCAGCTTCCTAATTACGGACAGCTGAGCTAACCATTTCTAAAAATCTTGGCCACTGTTTTAAAATATATCTTACTTCTAAGGAAGATAATGAGTCACAGTTCCAAAAAGCTTCCAAGTCCATGCCTGTAGCATACACACACACATGGGAAATTTAAGAACTGCAAATTCAGGGACTGATTCTAAAAATTTGGATGAGTCTACAGTTTAACAACACTTTGAACAAATTTAGTATGTTAATTATGATTTCAATATAAAATTATTCATACATTTCCTTCACCACCTGTCCTTTATTTTTACTGCTTGAAGATTATTCTGCGGTTCTTGCTGGCAGAATGGATTCCAGGTATGTTTTCACTATATGCTCTGCTCATTTGCAATTTGCTCATTTCAAGTATTTCAGGGTTGACTGCAGATGGGTGCAAACCCAATGGCTTCCAAGAAGGACATTTCACTGGGGTATTTTTCCTCCTTTTGACATACTAGCTAATATGCTCAATCAAACAGGAGGGACCTAAGATTTCAACCTCTGGTGTATTCTATTTATATTGGTTTACATATAAAAGGACAGCGAATAGTACTGCAACCCAAATTCTGCTGTGAGAAAGACAACCCTACCAAAGGCATGAAAAAGCTACTAAATGGATAGGATGCCTAATCCAGGGTCCTGCCAGCTCTGCCATACCCCCATCAATGATTGCCAGCAGAATCATAGCTCTTTCAAGTGCAATATACACTGGAATTGGGGAGCATACATTGCAGGAGGCTGGTATGTCCAACAGGAGTACAGAAACACTTCACATGGAAAGAAAAGAACCACCCTATGTGGTGGTCAGTATAGGAAATCATCATCTAAGATGGTAAAAACATAGCAATTACTGAAAATATCTTCTATATAAGCAAGATGTTTGGCAAATTTTTAGTGTCTTATTTTCTTCAGGAAAGATATGAAAGTCTCATTTACATTTGTTCATGTTAGAATGATCCTCTTAAAGCCAAACTTCTCATTTAGGCAAAAAATAGTTTATTTTAACTGCAAACAGTGGAGAAAAAAAACCTGCCAGCGATGATCTGAGTGAGCCTGTGGCTCTCTTTTGCTAAAATATTCCTTTTCATTCATGTGAGTAAGACTCTTCAATGAATAAGTTATAATTGGTGAGAAGATATCAGCCTTGATAAAACATTGGGTGCAAGTATTCTGCTATAAAATTATGGCCTTGATCAAGAACGCAGAGTCAACAACTGTCCTCAGCAACCCAAGTTTGAATCTAAATGGAGAGCAGAGGAATGTAAGCAGCAGAGCAAAATCCACAGTATGTTACATATATTAGTTTGTCTATAGCAACATACAGGAGACTACATAACCATGGAAATAAACSTGAAAGTTGTGTTGGTTTGTAATGCAACCTTCTAAGAGTGTGAGTCCAGTTCTTCACCTGCACTAAAAATATCAATACATTTTTTGTTTAAGCCCACTGTCTTGCCATGTAAAAACTAAAATTAAAGTCTATGAAACAAATGTTAGAATACTGTATCTGATATATTGTACTATTCCTCTATCAGTACAGAAATTTGACTGGCTAGTAAAAAACCCCTGATGCCTCCTGTTACATCTACGTATTGTATGACAGTGCTTCTGCTCTGAAAATGGCAGCAGCTGAAACAGCACACAGCTCCTTAATCACAGTCTACAAGTTGCATTTCTGACTTTTGAAGTTGACATCAGAGCTATTATACTCACAAAAGCTTTGAAGAGTCCTCATCTAACTCTATGTTGTCTCCAAAAAACCCCATGATCTTTTTCTGAATAAACCACAGCATTTCAAAGAAAAAGCTCTGGAAGAAAAGTCCTTGAGGCCGTCTTTATCATCCCACTCACTCCGATTTCTGTATTTCCCCATACATGTTAAAAACCCAAATAAATAATTTTTCCCATAAAATAATTTGCCAGTGCACAATACTCTTGACTTCCAAAAGACTGAAATACTCAGTTTGACAGTTCTTCCAGGAAAACACACTTCCTTTTCTTTTAAAGAGGTCACTGAATAAGCCTCTAAGGAGACACCTGTAATTCTGTCAGATTTCACGTGTGGCTTTTCTCTGTGTACTCTGTCTACAATGTCATACTCATACAGGTCTCCTCATATTTTGTCTATGTGGTGCACGCTTTCTTGGGGGCCTGGGGGGGCAGAATCAATTTACACTATGCTTACCCGATGCTGGCCCCAAATTCTGTTAGCACATCATCTAGAGTGCTGTGACACACAACAGAAACTGCAAAGGGTGTTCAGTTTTACTTCACCCCTGCGTTGTTCTGCTCTGCTCTTTGAATGGAATGGGCTCTGTGCTGCAACTTAAGAAAGGAGGGRACCTCCTTGCTTCATGAGCATCAGACCTCCTGGATTTTGTAYTGCAACTGTTACATACCCTGACTTTTTGATGAATATTTTTTCAAGTGATTTCTCATTATTCTAAACAGCATCATTTGGAAGATGTTTTAAAAAATGGGGATGAAGTCTCCAGGGAAGAAATCTGTAGACTCCTTTCTTTTCATTGCTTTGCAAACTACTCACTGCATGTTCAGCACACACTGAACAGACATGAATATTTTCTAGGGGAGATCTAAAACAGTTAAAGAGGGAACGCTACCTTTGAATAGACATGGGAAACTAATGTTGCTGCACCAAAAAGTAAATAAAGTTACTGCAGGGGCCTTATCCACAAGCAGATAAATTATTCTAAGCCCTACAGGAACAAAAACTGCACTATGGTAAAACTATATTGCAATAAGTCACCTATCCAAAAAGTGAGTGGAGAAAATCTAAATGTACAGCATAAATTAAGAGACCCCAGTCTTCATACACATAGAAATTTCTGTTTGCAACCACTGGCAGGGAGATGAGATATATGTCCCTAAAGAATCATCTATGCCTGGAACATAACAATGGGATAAAAATAAGGGGCTTATTGGGTTGGAAAGTCAAACTACAGGTATTCGTAACAGCTACAGTATTTTATTTCCTACACAATTTTATGGAACCGGACAGCTAAAAAAGAAAAAAACCCTGAAAATTCAGAATACCACCTTTTCCATTTTCTATTAGTGTGCTAGCTTCACTGGAAATAAACATGTTCCCCTTTTGCAGGATCTTCCTGTTAGTAACAGTTGCACATAAATAAAGTTTTCTAAACAAACATCTTATCTTTTTATGGAAGGAAGTCCATTAATAAGGAATTGACGTCCTTCCCTGACAAAAAAGATCAGTGCTAATTCTTTCCCATAAACTAAAGAAATAAACTTACACCCTGAGATTTTTTACTCTATTTTCACAGCAAACTGGCTTGTCTGCACGTAGATAAAATGGAACTGTTTGGGTTTTCTTATAAACAATATCCCTGTTGCTACCTTGCCCCATAATACTGAATAATTAATCTCTTCCCTCAGGTTTTGATTGCTTCATGGAACTTGTGCTTTATATAAATTCTACTCCATGCATTCCTGTTAAAACTACATGGCAGCCTGTGAGCTTCAGAAATGCACCATAACTCTCTAACATTTTGACCTATGCCATCATTTTCAGAAAGATGTCCTTTACTCAACAAATGCAGCCAAACATACTCTAGCACCTCTACTCTAGCCTACGTCACTGGCATTGTTAGCTACACAGGACATCTCTTYTGCCCAAAATGAACTTACAGAAAATCCTCTGACACAACCTTCATCCATTTCCCTTCTTCAAAATAGCTTTTCCTTCAGCCTAAGAGAATTCCAAGTTGATCCTGTACTGTATGCGCTAGTGATATATAAAATACATACTATTCTCCCAGTGGCTTCAGAAAACCAGCTCTTTAACCGATTTGCAAGAATGATGAAAATAGAAATGTTCTTATGTTTAAAGAGAGTTTAGATTTAGATTATTGCACATCACAATTTAAAATCTCAGTGCCACAGTGCAGGGAGATCAGCCAAAGAGAATGGCAGAATAATGTAGTCTGTGATTACCATACTTTTATAAACTTAGGAGTTATAATGCCATTGTATTTTTGTAGAAAAAGATCTATTTATCTTTAACACATTAGATTTTTAGCTCTGGGGGATGCAAGAAACCTCATAAAAATATTTACATAGGAACTTCAAAAGAAAATTTTAAGAAAAAGAAGTGCACAAATGTTGCAAGAAAACACTGTTATTTCTCTTCAGCTGTGTCTATAAGTGACTGCTGTTTCCAAGGCACCTATTCCAATCTGGAARGATGAAACACTGCGATGTTCCAGCAATCACACTTAGATATCCTCAGAATGGGAAAATAAAAATCCACAATTCTTTACCAAGAGTGTGCCCCAACTTTTCCTACACAATGCTTTACTGGAGAAGGCATTTAATGYATGTCTTAATGCAGATAAATAAGAGAGTGACAGGGAGTGAGACTGAGCACTTGGCTCCTCCTCCTCTCTAACAAACTCAAAGATTAATTCCTGACTCCATTTTGCACTAAGACAGTTTGCTTTCCAAAGATCAGTCTGCTGCAGAGGTGACAAGCCCTAAGCAGGTAAGAGTCCACATTACACAGCCTTGACAGTACTGGTTCCTTGCAATCTTCTTTGGCATCCGTATACAGCGTTACCCACTGATTTCTACAGTTTACATTTAGGCTGTAATACTATTTGTTGCTGGTGGAACCAGAAGACTTAATGTGCTTGTGCATGTTTAGTAACACACACCTGAGTGTCACTAAAAAAGCACGAGCAATTTCCTTTTCCCTTAGCTCTGTTCTTTTCCAAGGTTTAGGTCCTCAGAAAGGTTTCATTCTCAATAAGTGTATTGTGGAACAGTGACATTTCATAAAAGCAAAACCAGAGCACTGCTTTAAAAGGTCACATGGCACAACTCAGAAAACAGTGCAGATATTCTGGTATCCCATGGCAGCACTGGAAATAGGGATGCAGGCCTGACGAGTATCTGGACAGAACAGTATGCTGAAGGTTTTCGTCACTCATTAGAACTGTCACCCACTCTCCAGGTCTGCCCCGGCCGGTATGGATACCTACTCACCTTATATAATTTCCAGCTTTTCTGCCTTACTTCTCCTTTATTTTCCTTCTCTTAGCATAATGACTCACAAAACATTTCTGATTCAGAATGATTCTTGACAGGGGAGAAAGCTCAGGGCAGTCTCAAGAAAGCTCAGTAAACGTCTACAAAACACTAAGACTTTTGATAATTTTATCTTGTAAGATGGAGTTTTGGTCAGCTGTAGCCACTGGCTAACCAAAACACCTGTGAACGGCTTTAGGTCTGCTGAATGAACTGATGGCACCCAGCACAGCAAACAAAGGAGCCCACTCGGTGGTGTCACTGTTACCTGTGCTGCTGTCCTCTCTTGTCCCCTCACCTCGGCGTTGGGCAATACTGGTGTCGCAACTGGCGGAGGAGGTGCTCTGCGCTTTTTCACTTCTGGGTTTGCTGTCATTCCCGAGATGTTACCAAGGGACAGTGATGAACCCAGGCTACCGGAGCGAGAATTCACCGAAGGGGAATTTGGTGCTGTGGAAAAACCCTGTAAATGGATTAACATCTTGGATTAACATCACTCTTTAAAAACAATGGGAAAGAAAGAAGAAAAACAAGACACATCTGGTTACCGTTTAAACAATGATATGAATAATCATGTATGTTCCTCTGCCAAACCTGCTGAATTGCAAACTCTAACTTTTGGAAACTTCTAAAGGTCAACTGGAACAAAGCTTACAGGCAGTGTTAATAAGACAGGAGGCACGATAAGCACCTACTGCGGTTTAACAGTAGTATTGATGGGAACACTGCTGCTGCTTGCTATTTAAAATATAAGCTTCACATCAAGACACATAATTACACTTATCCAAATGCATTTGCAGTTGCATTTAAATTAGAAGTGTTACACATTTCTGGAAGCAAGATTTACTCTTAAATGAGAACACTGTATTAATAAAATGCTGTCAGTGTCTCAGGCTTGTCTATTTTATTATCAATCTGCCTGATTTACCTGAGTCTTCTCTGCAGATTTACATAAGAGAAATTCTGCTACCATTATACTATTTCCAATTTACATGCACAATCAGGCATAATCACTTACAACCTACTGAAAACAACCATTTAACTTGGTGAAAAGAAGTCCAACTGACAGGCACCACTCCGGATTYTAACAGGGCCAGATGAAAGCAGAAACAGAAGAGTATTTCAGTAATTCTTTACTGTTAAAAATTACTTTAGTTCTCATTGGAAACTTATAAAATCAATGGGAAAAATTTAATGGATTTCAGATCAAGACCTTAATAGATTTTTCTATTAATACACGAACAGAAACATATGCAGTCACATAGTAGTAAATCTACAAATATGAAAGACTAGGACTAGAATTGCTTGAAAATGTGCATTTTAACTTTAGTTTTTACTCTTCAATACAGTACAATTATTTTTTTTATTCTGCTAATAAAAATCTTGCAAAAACTTTTCCCTCAAAATCTGAGTCACCTTCTCCTTTTTTTTTAATTAAGAGAACCTTCCATATTAAATTGAAGATTTTACTTTTTAATTAAGTTATTTGACTGCAGCTTCTTCCCAGAAATATCTTCTGTGGAATCACCACTGATACCACTTCACCATGACCTGGAGCAGAATAGCTATTCTAGAAACATAGGCTGATGAGCATGGTTGATAATGCTGTTCTTATCAAAACAGAACATGCTACCACACTTGCAAAACTCTCCCATTGAGGACATAAAGCTCTCTGGTGGAATTTTGTCTAAAACCACAGAATACATACTGGCAGGAAACTAAAGGCCACCCCAAATGCCATCACTTTCAAAAAAAGAGAGAATTTCTTTCCACAAGTGCTAAGTGCAARCTTAGGTAAAAATTAAAAACACGGGGCAGCAAGCTCAAGAACACAATGAATTTAGTTTTAGGGCCTTTGAGGAAGCACTGATGAAGAATAAAGAGCTAAAAAATAGAGCAATGCAAAACTATATATGTAATAGAGRCTCCTTTACTGCCAGGTAAATTTCCATGTTCTGTAGATTCCTGCAAAAGCAACTGAAACGCAAACTGATTTGTGTCTTGTCCTGCATTTACTGTGCGTGTGACACTGACTGATTACTGTAATCACTGACTTAGGAYGCTTTTGTTAACTTTTATGTTGCACACTGCACAGCTCACTTCATCTCGGAATAATGTATTTAGCACAAGTGGGGCATGTTACCAGTCTTCTCTGACTGAGTGGAGTTTTACTGATGGATTAAAGCAGTATTTCCCGCATCTCTTTCATCACCAATTTCTCTGAATTGAGTGGCATCAATTTTACCCTTTTACCACCATCTTTACCATTCTAGCAAATGAAGAAAAAAAAAGGCAATACTTACATTACACTATAAGTAGTTTATAATAAAAATATCTTAATGACAGAAAAAAAAAAACCACCTTGGAAATTCATCTATGTTTTCTTTTTCAAGTCCAACCTTTATATCAAGTCCATTATTCACTTACCGAGGATTTCAAAAATGCTCATGTAAAGACACTTGCCCTAAGATAAAAACTCGCCATGGCTTCTAGGGGAATGGAATGAGGACAATTTTGAAGCAGTTTTGAAAGCCCTCTCATGCAGCAACAAGAGCTTTGTCTAATTGGAGGCAGATCTTCAAACTCCCATGTGYGTAGTCTCTTTCATTAGCTTTAAGAGAATAAAACCCCAACTTTGGACACAAAACACTGACACAAGTGGTTTTGGCATGACTCGTCTTTTGTTGTAAAACTAATATAGAGAGACAACACCTAACCCAGCTTTTATATTTTATGTTGTATTAGATGCAATGCAGTTTCTTTCCAAATCACAGGAGTTTGGAGGTTTGTTTTTCAGGCAGTTTAGCAAGGCAACTATTAAGAGCATACAACATTAATCAAGCAAAATTGCAGGGACATGATATGTACATGCCAAGTACCCCAACCATCTCTCATTTCTTGTTTTTCTAATTTGTTATCAAAGAACCTATTGAATTACTCAAATTACAGAAGTGTAAGTGAGGAAAGCCAAGCTCAGGAATTGCAGCCAATGTTGCTGGCTAAAAAAAGTCAGCTCTTATCCTCTGTTTCATTTGACAAACAAGTTAGCATGAAAGTTCTGCTCAGAATCCAAATCAGTTCACAGAATCTATGTGTTTCATAACAAAAACAAACAAAAAAAAAAAGAAAAAAAAGAAAAAAAAAAGAAAAATCAATTCATGAAAAGAAAATTAATTGAAATTAATTAGATAAAGAGCTTTTAAAAATGTCTCCCAACTTGTAAAATCATAGTCTTTGGTAGGCCACTAGTGTTAGAGTGCTTCGCTACCAGTTCAAACAGCAACTAAGCAATGCAAACTAGCAAGAAAGAGTTTGGTTTGTTTGTTTTTGGGTTTTTTTTCCCCTGAATTAAGTCAAAGCAAACCCAACACAAACCCAGATACACCAGCACAGGTCAGCAGCCAGGTTGGACACTAGCTCAGCTAGGGTTTGGAGTATGTACTGAAGMACAACCATGGATTAGAGTCCATTTCAATTCCATGAAGTAGGTATTGGAAGGAGGCAAGAAACAACTGCAGTACCTACCTATGGTGCCATTGGGTTTCATCACTGTTTCATGTTAAACTTGCCAGCTAGTTTTTTTTCCCTCTCATTAAACTTCTGAAATCCAATGAACTTCTTTCTTTTCCTGACGTACCAGGTGTTTTCTTTGCGGTTCCGCAACTCAATTTTAAGATTATTTTCCTACTAGTTCTTCTAATTTAGCTTTCAAAGACATTTTTGAAGGGCACAGAGAGACTGCTAAAAACACATAAGAATGAAGGCTAAGAGTAACCTGGTGAGGTGGGCATACCAGTCTCATTTTCAAAAGACACTGAGCTTTCTACGAGACTACTAAATTCCCACAGCCTGCTGAACTCAACACAGGACAGGTTAAGAGCCTAAAGCTGAGGCCAGTCTCTCTTCCAAGGTCAGTAACCTAGAATGCAATTGTAAAATATCTTTTTCGAACTACTTTCTTTTCAATAATAAAGAGAAGTTTTGGTATCTTACAGATACTTTGAAAATTTTAAAGTCATATATAAATAGAGGTAAGATTAATCTACTTAAAAAATATAACTGTACTGTTGTGAGAATTCCATTCTACAAAAACAGATGTGTATAAAAATGGAAGTCAGCTTATGATTGTTTTTAAAAGATGTCCCTTATATATAACTTTCCTACCCAAAGCCCTGYTATTAGCATTTCCTTGATTTTCTGATGACACTAAGTAGCATTTAAAGGTCAGCAAGGAAGAGGCTGCAGATTGCCTGTGAGAGTGATTTGACTTCCCGTTCCCTGTGAACACCGGTCAATAAAAATTTTTCAAAATGTCAAGTTCTTTTCTTGAGAGGTTGCTACAGACAGGCCTTTCTTCCGCAGCTCTTTGCCAAAACTCACATATTTGAGCTCCCAGTCTTGTTATGCAACTTCCTTCTCAGAAGTTTTTAAATCAGAAGTAATCAATTGAGCTGTTTTTAAGCACTCAAAGTACCAGATGTATCAGCAAAAAGTAAGGGTTTTATTTTTTCCAAAACAGAGACAAAAAAATAAAAGTATCATTAGAGGATATAATTTTTTTGCAAGTGTACCATGGGTAAATACAAAAGGTAAGATTTAGAGCAGGCAAACAAATCCATCCACTCAGTGACAGCAAGAATATTTATGCCTGTTGGACATTTAAACTCCATTAATGCAAACTTTTATTGATTTGCTGAATGACACCACAACTGATTACAACTAGTCATTAAAAATGCCAGGCAGGTTATGTCAGACCTGCTGCACAAACTGAACTCAGAGGCTGCTCTCCCTGACATGATACTGGTATTACTTATGCTAGCACTAAATTTGAAAGCACTGAAACTGAATTAATCCAAGCTCCTGCTTCAAAACTAAAGCATAATACTGCAGTCATGAGATTGCTGGGAGACACGGTTAAAAAAAACCAACAAAACAAAAAAAAAATAGTGACTACTCAGATTTTCCTTTCTAACCAGCCACATAGAATATAGTTTGTTTTTTTGTACTCCCTTAAAGCACTTGTGCTGTCTGCAGTCAGAAGGAAAAAAGAAGTTAACCTTTTCCTGTTCTGAACCAAAAAAAACCAACATCAAAACCCCCAAAATTTTTATGCAATTTACTTTATGATGTTTTATTATCTTGTTGCATTTTGCTACTGGCAGGAAATTATCTGGTCATCACAACATACACCACAGTTGTAACAGTAAAAGAGAAGCAACTATTTCATTCTCACAACAGTGATTTACACAGGCTGTACTGTGTTGATTTTACATGTCTGGCAAGTAGGCTCTCAAGTTCTTACTGTGAAAGTTTTGAGTTATACTTTGAAGTCTGTACAACTGGTGCTACCTTACACTCGTATGAATCTATTAGAGCATCTATATAGCAGTTCCAGATCTTGTGGTCAGGGCCCATTTGGTAGACACCAGAGCTTACTCAGCCAGAATCAGAAATGTCTGAGAACGTTCTGTCTCCTGTGCCCCTGCCAGTTCTCCCTCAGCGTGGCTGACCACATTCCTCTCGTTTTAGTACAAAGTTTTTTGATGAGAAATCCTAGCAGTGCCGGGTCCAAGATGGTCACCTCCCATACAAAGTAATTTATTTTATCTCCCAGCACTCGAGTGACCAATCTGTCACTTTCCTATGACACAGGTCCACACCATCTGCAATTATGTTGTTTTTCTTCTTAACAGTCTTTATCATTATTTTTTTTTCCTTGTACCTTAACTGTAATTTCCTTTCCTGGAAGTTTATCTGATTACTTCTTGTCCTCATGTAGGTAAGCTCATGTGATGGAAAGTGTCTTTACAGCTAAGAGTGCAGCCTTGGTTTCCAGCTCTAACTGATTTATGTTCACTTTGCAACTCCCGTGGTGTTCAACTTCTTTTCCAGTAGAAAAGCTGAAAGAACAACCACCCATGGAAGGGAACTAGAAAAACAGAAGCCTCCAGGAAAAAAGTTTTCCGAAACACATCAGCAGGGAACAAGTGTGGGTATCAAATCTGGACCCTTGCACTACACTGAGGACAACCACAGTACCCAACCAGAGAGAGCTTCCAAGAACCTTCTTTAGCTTTTGTTATAATTGTTGTGCATAGTATATATAAAAGAAGTGAAGCAATATTCAAAACTCATTTTCCATTTGAAAATCACATGGAGTAGACATGGAAAAAAACCCAAGTAASCTGATTACTTTCTTTATGAACTGTCAAATATTTTATTGTGAAGTTTAAGAATTTAAACATTTTACTCAAATCATTAGTAGGTTAGAAAACATGGGTTGGGAATGCATGCATTCCATCTAAACAAAAACATGTCTGTACACTCTTGAAAATATAAAGAATCAGATGCAGTAAGACCAACTGTAGCTGCTATTATCAGTATCACCTACTACTACCACCTTCCTCAGTATTCTGCCAGTCTGAGATCACAAAGTTAATCTGAGTTCTCCAAGAGTGAATAAAGTACCATGGCATATATAAAGCAGTGGAATACAAACCTAGGAATTCAATAATGTATATTATAATCAAGCAACTCAGAGATTGTCAAATCAGTTATATTTTTTCAAGATTTTATGACAGATGTGATTCCTCAATGCTTTGAGAATTGAAGCTTTTAAATCACCTATGGTGATTTAAAATTCAAGGTATTTCCTACAAATAAATTCTGCTGTTTCCTGTTTCACTCTTCAGATTTTCTCAAATCAGAATACTCTTCATGCTTAACAAAACCTTTGTCTATTATTGCTACCCAAATTCATTCATGTCAATCTGAATAAGCCAGTCATAGTATCAAGAGAAATAGACGCAATAACTTTTTTCCATTGCAGTAATACATGCAGAAAAGGGAAGACAAGCTATCTTGATTTACATTTGTGTCTTTGTATCACCTCTTCTGTAAGTGACAGCATGTTTCAAACAAATTCATGTTTTTTTTTTAAAACATAGCATCCCAACAGAGTAAGCAAAAAATAACCTTTCTTCCCAGAAGAGGGTAGCCATGTCCTAACRACTTGGAAGGTGGGAGAAGGCAGAATGCTGTCTGGTACTAATGAGAAGATCCAAGTGTATAAATCGGTGTTTGGAAGGCACACACATATAAATCATTTGTGTCCTCTTCTATCAATCTGGACACTGAACTCATTGCAGTAACCAGCAAGCTCATATCCTGTGGACCTTGTGAATCACAGCTGAGGAACTTGCTAAAAAGAAGAGAATCACAACTTCTTTGCTTCAGAGCTGTTAGCATCGACAAGTCACTCTCAACTCAATGCAGTGAAAATACACTTGCTACAAATCTTTCTAATGCATAATTGATTTAATTTCTGTCACTGTGTGTTCTGTTAAGGAATAAATATTGTTTTGCTGAAATCAGAAGCTATTTAGCCACAAATGAAAGAAACTTAGGTTGCTAAACAATCTTCTCTGAACAAATGTGATCAGCAAAGCAAGGAAGGGTATGTTCAAAAAAKCAAACCTCAGCTCATAACCACACAAGCTGACATATTTTTCACTTAATATTCCACTTTTCACCAGATTCTCAATTTACAGAAATACAGCTAAAACCAACGAAACACAAAATTACTGGGAGACAGTCCAACATCGGTATAAACCCATGAAATAGCTACAGGCTTCAGCATCTGTCCATTACAGGTATCTTTGTAAGTGAATACACTAAACCCAGCATGTTTTTAAAAAAGACATGCAGGTCCAGTCTCTTAAAATGGCACTTTATAGTGACAGACACATTATAGAGAAATCATGGACATATATGCACAAGCTTCCAAAACATGCCAACTTCCTTCATGCCCTTATTGTGCTATGCACCTAATACCATCAGGCTCAATGATAGCACACAAAACATGTGGTTTCTTTTYTAACTTTCTGGATGTGAGATGCATTTTTAACACCCCTAAAATGCAAATATTCTTGCTTTTGTTTTGGATATGTAAACCCTAGTGAGAAAAACCCATCATTAGCACAGAAAACATTTCTGGGTCAAATGTCTCAATGCTGCTTGGTAGTTTAAAGGAAACATTGCTACCCATCACTCAGGTGGAAGGCAGGAGTGCAGGCTGCAGGCATAATCTGAAGTGAATTCCAAAGTCAAGCTGAACTGCGGGTGACAGTCTGGGATGCTGCCAGATGCTCAGGGTAAGGTTTGTTTGCATTCCATGCAAGTGTAAAATGATTTATCTTGACTTTCAGAAGTGTGTGGACAACTTTGTGTCTCATTTGATAGAATGTTCTCTTTTTTCCTTTTCCTTTTTTTTTTTTTTAATATCCTTTTGGGAAAATACCAGAATCAATTTACATCTAAAATGCACCCTCTTGGGGCTGATTTACATTTTTCTGGTTAGACTGCTAAAAACTTATCTTCCACAAGTCCAACACTTTTTGTCACAACACACTGTCAAAATGTGTCAGCCTATAAAAAAAGACCGTATTTTGAAAATAGATTTTTCATAACTGTCAAAAATACCAATATGTAAAGCCCCTATGGGAAGAGATATTAAATTCAAAAGATTCCCAGAAAGGAATAGCTAACAAAAGATAGAGAGTCAGCAAATTCAGCTACTCACATCACTTTTTTTTTTTTTTTGTAGCTATGTGCTTGTAATGAGAGATGTGCAGGGAATCATAAAGGGATTGGTGAATCATAAAAGGAAATAAGAAAATACAGGGAAAACACTACAAGTCTCTTCTTGGGTATTTGTCCAAGTGRAACAAAAGCAGACATGAAAGAAATAGGAAAGAACATATGAAGTGAGGACAGAAACAAAAACACAGTAATTGTGGCAAAAAACGAAGCGAACACGTTCACGAGCTTTGACCAGACAGTAAGTCCTTGAAGAAATTCAGAGACAAAAGTCTGGAAAAGGGGAGGAGCATAGCAAAAAGCAGAAGACTTCAGTGAATGTGATGATAAGAGTACTGCTTATATCTTGGGAAAGGAACAATGAACTAAGGAGACTGTGCAGGACAGAAACCATATTTTGCAAGAAAAGTCCATGACTGCCCATTTAGTAGCCCAGAAAGACGGTAATGTTCATGTTCACTTGTCAAGAAGGCAGCGGGGGAAAAGTCACATGAACAGAACTCAAACTGGGAAAGATTTAGTACTGAATGAAAAGGGGATTGACACACAGATTTGTGAACATGTATTAAATATTTCTGTAGTAGGGATTTAGTGCATACAATGACATGGAATGAGGCAGAACTGAAGAAAATAACTAAAGAAATATTTTAAAACCTACCAGGAGAGATCCAAAAGCCAATGACAGACCGCAATACAAAAACACATTTTAAAGAAACCTGAAGAAGAAAGAATTACAGAGGAAAATTCACATGGACTCCAAAATTCAATTCAATCCCAGTATAGAAAGAAGACAGAAAAATACTAAGCCAGAAGGAAAACAAGGAAAGAACATTTGAAAAGAGGGTATTTACATTTGGTCTTGGAAGGCCGTTAGCAGATATAGTGAGAGCAATCTTGGAAGACTGAGGATGGAAAAAGCCAAATTTTTGGCAGCCTGAAAAATTTGTTTTCTCCTTTCACTTATACTTTTGCACTACRTGAAAATAGATTATCTCGATCAAATAGTGTTGAACAACCAAGCCAAAAATAAAAATCTCTCTTTACTAATGATCTGGCAATAGACTTCAGGAAACAGGGAGTTCAAAAGGTCAAAGACTGACAACAGAAAAAAAGAAGACATTTTTCCACTGGTGTTAAGCAKTCATCAATCATAAATAATGACAAAAAGGATCAGAGGTCTGGACCAAATGAATTCATCATTGCAGTATGAGTTTATTTCCTCTATGATTATTAATTCTTTTAAATSCATCAGCCAATGTTTTTGGTTCATGGAAGACAGGAGTAGTCTGTCTATATATGTCCTTCTGAAATTCAAAATATTTTAAAAACTATTGCAGAGGAAGTTCTTCTCAGTAAATTCCTTTAACATATAGAAACTATTAAACCACTAGAGTTGATAATCTTCAATATATTTTCATTGTAGATATGCCAATTTATACTGGAGGAGGAGATGGAAACTTTGCATAAAACATACAATTTTAAAAATATCTGCTCTAATGTCTGCATAGCCAATTTTTATGGCGACCAGAATTATGAATGGAATAGTTCCTGGCATGAATTTTTTGGGTGTGTATTTGTTTGAAGAAGTAATTTCTGGGGTTTACTGAAAGTATTTTTATTCCGGTTAAATTAGAAAGTGTTTTCTCCACATTTTAACGGAAGTGTTGTCCTTACACAAGTTTTCCAGAGACAAGAAACATGAATGATCAATCCTCATAAACTTTCAGTGTCTGATGAAATTCTGACACATATGACTTTTGGCCTCTAAAAATGTCTACTTATTTTAGCTCTTGATGAATGAAGAAAATCTACTGAAATTCAAAGGTGAATTTTCATCAAGATCTGCAGAACTTCTCTGAAGTCAAAGGAGTTGCTCTGATTTCCTCAAGCTCAGGGACCTGGCTTCTAACTCCAGTCCATATAATCCAATTCTGACACAAATACTTTATTAATTTAGAATGCAGTCCTGCAACAACTTTTCTCTTTGAAGTATATGGTAACTGTAGGTGGTTAGCTAGAGGGAGACAAATACAATCATCCAACTGTCAAAGCAAATTTTCAAAAAGGAAGCTTTACACTTTGTAATGATAAAAGACTGCCAAAGATATTACTGAAAAACAATATAACCTCTAAAGACTTTAAAAATTAAATTAGAAGAGCAAATCAGCTTTTGAACTCTGAAATTAGTGCAAATCTTAAAACAAATCCTAGTTACAGAGTCACTAAGAGGATTCTAGCAACATGAATCAGAATCAGCAGCCAGGAATTTTACTGTTCCAAATAGCTCTTTCAGATATCTGGGTGTGCAGGTGTGTGTGTACATAACCTCTGTGCCTACATAYGTGTACCTGCACACAAACAGGGATGTACACACACAGTCTATCACTTCAGTTAGCTCTTTCTGATATCCGCACGCATGTTTGTGCCTGAATGCACGCATACTTACTACACACTGAGTACAATATGCTGAYTCTGAAGCCCTAAGGGGTGGCCTAAGCAAGCTCCCAAACTTTCTGTGGCTTTCACGCTGAGAACTGACTGCAAATGACAGCACTGGAGCAGAGCAACCCTTTAACGAGACAGCACAGCTTTTTGCACATGACGAAAACAAAAAACAACTCATGTCGTGCTTACAKCTTGATGTTTGGGTACTGATGCCAACAAGCCTTTTTGAATTATAACAGCTGAATATTTAGTCCCAGATCAGCATCAGTGGTCAGGAGTGAAGACAAGGAGTCAGGAGGACTCACCATGTAAGAGTACAGGGGTGAAGAGAAGGTGTAAAGACAACACTCTCCTGCTGGACAACGGGTAGAGTGCATCCAGGTGTCGTACACACCCACCTTCCATTTCATAATACTTACAGATCGATACCTGCAGAAATTAAGCTTGTGTCATAAAAGGAGCTCATCAATTTGGATAGAAAAATACATATGCTCATATTTAGAAGAAGTCACAAGTGCATTCATTTCAGGATCTGAATCTTGCAAGACCATGAAATTCAGATCCGAGCTTCCTCTCCATCCTGAAGGATGCTCCAAAGACCATCCTGCTTGAAGAATAATCAATACCCTGATCATTCTGGCAAAAGTCATGCAAGTTAATTAATTGGTTGCAGAGGAACAGGTTAAAAATACAGAAGGAGACCCTCCCTTTGAATTTTCTTTGAAGTAATGCTTGAACACTATTTTAACATCCTTGGCCTTTAATTATTTTCTTCTTGTGAGCATTGACTGCTATTCTTTTAGTTCTAACTTTGTCTAGACCACACCATCTTCTAAATAAAAGTGAAGTGAGAACACAGGATACCACAAAGTGACTGGAAGTACAGCTGTGCTGAAGACCGGACTACTTCAGCCTTTTCCCACTTTGTATACACATATATATAAAATCATAATTTTATCTTCCTTTGCAGTATACTGCCCCCTGCAAAGTTTCTCCAAGTCTAAAAATTAAGTAGTATATCCTTAGGAAACCAGAGCTTGACTTGTGAATGTTTATTACTCTCAAGAAAGTAATTTTCCCACTGTGTATAGCCTTGTTTCTTTGTGAATTTAGTGTGAAATACCAAGAAATCACATCTCTCCAACCTATTTATTTCCACTGACTGGAGTACTCCAATTCACTGGAGTGAACTCCCCACTGTTCAGCTGTGGCAGAAACTTTTCAAGTACAGTCCCAAATTTAACTGACACAGAAGTTAAAAATGTGTGGAAATAGATACAACATATACCTACACTTGGACTTCAACTGGCACAATTGCAGCTGAAATAGGACAACCAGTGCTGGGAATTCTGCTTCCTTCTGGGTATGCGCTGCTTCAGATAACAAAGAAAAACCTGCTTTTGCAACAAATTATTGGTCGGTGAAAGCCACTCCCTTCCTTTGTCACTGTTTGCAATTCATCTTCTACAAGACTTAACATGTTTACTTTGGGGTTTTCTCCTTCCCCAGTGAGAAAACACTCTATAAATGAAGCAACTTCAAGGGGTTTATCTGTGTCAACTGTCCATCAAAAAGGAACAAAGGTCTTACGTTTTCAGAGATGACAGTGAAAGTGTCGGAAGATCTTTGAGAACCTGGAGTAGCATAAGAAAGAACGATTTTAAAATGGACTAGTGTAGATAATGGCTAGCAATTCATAAAGGACATGGTCCAAAGCCAGTTAAAACTAGCAGGAATTTTTCTACTGGCTCTAGTGAGTTCTGCATCGAGTCTTCGACGGTCACTCTGTGATGCCGAAAGACAATAATACTCTTAACTATGCTGCCACTGTCATTTCTCCAGAATATCTTTTTCTTCACTATACTTTTAAGCTCAAAAAAAATCATAAAAATGCCAGCACAGAAAACATAGCTCTGATTTTTTAAACATAAAATTTTCTTCCAGATATCTATACTTTAATCTCTTCTGTTAAAGAAATGAAGAAACTAAAGGACCTCCAACAAAACACGTGTGAACTGTATCCCAACAAACAGGCAAGGAGTTGTTTTAAAAGCATGATCAAAACAGGTTAAAAACCAAAATCCAAAGAACCCAATGCATGATCAGATACCCTACACTGATATACAGACTAGTTGTGTAACGAATTGGCAAGGGTTCAAAAAACCAAAACACATGATGTTAAACAGCATATGAACATGTCTCCAAAGCTAACAGACCCTACACTACTTTCACCCTTAGCATGATGCCTTCTTTTGACGTAATATTCAGCCACAGGAAATTAAAAGTAGAACAATATATTAAGTTCACAATCAAAAGCAAAAACACTAAGAAGTCCCAAAGCATTGCCTTTCCATAGCTGGAGGATAAAGTGTGTTTTTTTTTTCTTAACTCAAACAGAAACAGGTTGTATAGAACGTATTTTCCCAACTCCCTTTTTCCCCCCCTTTTGGGCAAGGGGGGGAAGAAGGTGTCATAACTTCGCATAGGCAAGTTGCTTTTAATTAAATACTAGCTAGTAACTTTGTCTGACATGTACAATTGCCAGTATTTTTAGTTGATATTGTCTTTCTGACCTGTAACCCTTAAACTAGAACAAGGACCTTGTTTAACATTTGTTAAATTTAGACAGCGCCACTATCCACTATTACATCCCTCCCACTGCTGCTGCACTAATCTCCCATGCCAGCTGCTCAAATGTTTACATCTGAAGGGCTTTCTCTGTTTGTGCAGAAACAGTCTCTGCACAGTATCTTCATCTGTACATTTGCCAGAATCAAGGCAAGAAAAGACTCCCTGCTGGAATTCTTGATTAATAAATAGTCTTAAATGTTTCTTCTTCTCTTCCCCCTTCTGTCAAATCCATTGCCATTAGGTTTTTACAAGGCAAATCTCCACAGTGCACTTTACTGGCCTGAATCTTGTCCTGTGGAAACAACTGTAAATCAGAACAAGCTCCATTTAGAGTCAGTGAAATCGCACYATCTCTGTGCTGAAACTGGGAGAGACTGAAATCAAGATGCATACCTGAGCATTTGCTGGGATGGAAAGAAGAAAATGTTACAATCAGAGAAGTGGGGTGTGGGGAACCTAACACTAGCAACATAAATCTACTGCTAATCTCTCCATCTCGCTATGTCAGTGCACTTCAGAGACTGCCTACACAGCTCATGACCTACACACCTGGCTCACACCAGGTCACTGGGGTACTGAACCAGTAAAACACCTAAACAGGTGCTTGGTACAGCACTGAAAAAGTCAGTGGGGCCAATGCCTACAGCTACTCACCTATTTAAGAGCTTTGCATGGCTATGTCTTGCTGTTTGCCTTGATCTGCTTTCTCTTCTGCCCTTCCAGCTGACCACTTATAGAACCAGAAATATTTTCCTTAGTTTGCCCAAGTGTTTTGAGATCTTCTTAAAAGTGCAAATGACATTGAAAAAAATAATTCAAGAAAGTGGAACTGACTGATGGTATTACTACTTCATACTCTTGTAAAAAAGCCTTTAAAATGACTGACTGCTATTTGCCACACTCTTTCCCCTCTTCAGCTTGCATCCCAAAATTCTCCTGAGAATTCAAATGACGTATTAAACACAGCAGAGTAAGAGAAAAAGCAATGTCTGAAACTATCTGTAGTACTCTCTGCTAACCTCAAAGGGGAAGATCAGTATTGCAGCTGCATGTAAAAGACTTGTAAAACCTAATTCAACAGCTGTCTATTAAAAAAAAGAAGAAAGAATGTGAAATAGCTACACAGACTACAGGCATCAGAAGGTCTCTTTTTGTAGTGATGAACAGCTGAGAAGCACACACAATACTCCATGCTATACRGTCTTTGCTTCATACACACAACTCTTTGAGTCAAAGGAAGACCTGTAAGGGCCACTAAGCCTCAGGTAGGTTTGACTTTGCATGAGACAACTAAGCCATAAAGTTCACTCAGGAAAACTTCCCCATCAAAGTAGAATGCATTGTGTCCTGTCAGCAAGTGTTTTGCAAATCCTCCCTCACCTGCCATAAGATGTTATTGAGACATTTGGTTTCACACGCTACCAGGCAGCTCAGTTTTGCCAACCAACAATAATGCGCAGAACAAATACGTGTGGAAATCATGAGATCATCTAATTAAAAGAAATGTTATTGTATGCCACTACTTTTAATGAAATCCAGTCTTCACTGTCCACAGAAGAGGCTGGAAAGAAACCAAATCCTATTAGCACTCATGCCTCAGAAATTGTTTGCAAAAGAAAAGAAATTATACCTTAACTGGTGTTGAAAATTTTTACTGTATCTAAAATCTACATATGCTAATAGGATATTTTAGACTAAAATAATGAATCTATGGCTACATGGGATTCAGATTATGCCACTACAAAAACAGGTTTTACCGTCTAAAAAAAATTTCCATTGTATATTAGAAATATGGAATCGATGACATACTATTAGCCATTTCTCATTTCATCTAGTAAAGGGCACTGGCATAAATACACGCTAATCCCTTCACTACAGTTGTTACYACTGGAAAGCCTGACAAAAATTATTTTGGATATCTACCATTAAATCAAAAAGAAATGTACTTTTCAGTGGAGTAAATAATTCCCTGACTCATTCCCAGACCATTCCAAACTTAAACACATAAAATACTTTTGTACACAGAAATATGTGAAAGATTTTTTTAAGGAACTGCATCTCTGCTTATCCAATTGCAGAAAAGCCTGATCCTGGTATAAACTTTTGTTTAAAGGTGGTATTTTCCACACCACTGCTTGCTTGCCACTAAGAACAATTTGCTGAATGCATTACGACCAAATATGAATTACAAGGCTATTATAGACTATTAAGGGGTTCTGCTAATATTAAATACCAAGAAAGCAAAGCCTGAGTGGTTGACATGTCACTAGAAAAATCTCAAATGGAATTTGAGTTTGTCTTTTGGTATTTTTAATGTGCTTTTATTAATGCAAATTAAAAGCCATTGGTCTTATTAACTGCTGCTTTATTCTATTTTTTTTCCAGTGAGTTAACTTCAGAACTTTTCAGTGAAATCAGTAACAAAAGATGAATCAGACATAAAAGGATTTGGGCGGTTAAGGGTGTGTCACCAGGTCTTAATTAAACATCCGAGGGAGATATCTGAGCCAACTTACGCCAGACTGACTGAGTACATCACAGTGTAGAGAATGATGCCATCCAGCCCAGGTCTGAAAGCTGAATTGCCACACGCAAGCCTAACTTAGCGTGCTCCTGTTAGGTTATGCCTCCCCAAATCACAATGGTTTGTGCTTTCCCATCAATAAGCCTGCCACATATCCCTCTGATGTGCCTATTTCCATTTTGGTGCCTGAATTCTGCTTCTGGGCGTGCTGAGCATGAAAACTGTGGAGAAACTGTGCTTCTAACCTCCTGCCTAAACTCCACCAGGATCCATAAAACTTGCAAATCTCTCCTTCTTTGTCAGCCAAGGGGCCTGATCCAATAGGTGTGCTTAAAGCACAACTAAGCAACTAGGCTTCACAAAAACATAACTCCTTGRAAAGCCAGCTATGGTATTTACCTCTTGTCCAGTCCAAAACCCTGCCCCAAGTTCAGTGAGTCAGTAAGAATATGGTAAACCCAGGTCCAAAACTGCTGTGTAGTTGAGAAGAAACAAACTTTCCCCTCTTGTGAGGAGAGCAAGACTATTCTCTGTTCAAGGACATGAAGATGAGTTTAGCTAAAAAGAGACTGAGATTAGGGCATTCATCTGCGCAGGGAGTCATTTGGCTCCTTCAGTTCTAGCTTTAGTGACTACTTATTTGCTGGATTTAACATCTGCTTAGCATAAAACACAGAAAAACRTCTCTGGTGCTGGCGCTGGAACCCAGAGCTGCCACCGCACTTAAGTTATTCMATTACTGGTCTGAATAGTTAAGCTTGCTCTTGCTCTCTGAGTCACTGAATATTTGGGTATTTTTACAAAAGGGTGCTTCCCACATCAAGAATACCTCACAGCTTTGTTCCAGGCAGTCTCCAGCCCAGTAAGTATTTTGGGTTTTTTTGCAAAGGGGGAAATAAATCTCTGATGCTGATATCTCTGAAGGCAAAAAAGAGAACTTAGTTCTCTCACATTTTGGCTAACAGTGGTAGGGGGTAAGATTCTAGAGTAAAAGCTTTAAATACTAAATCTAACAGCTGATTTGAGGTTTGAATCTTGGGCAGAGGCAGGTAACAGACACGGATAGGAAGAGTTTAACAAGCAACTCCAGCAAATTTCAGTGGCTTCAAAACTTTGGAAATCYGACTCTTGGCTGCTTAGATTCAGCGTCCAGATAACCACACTTCCAGGTATTTAAAACAGGCAGTACCAAGAATAGTTGTTCTCAAATCCTTTGAGTAGATATGACCCTACTCAAGCCCTTTTGATTTGACTTCATCTATTTTTCTGTGTTCATCTCAGAACATTTCTTGACAATATTTCCTTCAAAACGTCCTGCTGAAACCACTGCAGGAACTGAAGTTTATGAGTTGTTTTTTTAAATGCAACAACTTGAATACCATGAGTTGTGATGATTTGACTCTGAACCACACAGTTTTAAGTAAAGATACAGGTTCTGGTAACCAYTGACTACCTGATAATATTTGTTTTAAAAAAAACCCCTCATGGTCACAAAAGAGAAGCTTAAATATGACTTCTACAAATCTACATTCAGAAGCCAAATGGAGGGAAGTCCACCCTTAATAATTTCTTTTCAAATCTCAAGATCTTAAGCCACTTTTGTGTGGTGAGGGCAAGAGCTGACAAGTGATTTTTGAATGCAAGAAGTTGGCAAGCACAAGCTAAGCAGTACAGACAGAACAGGGGTCAGCCGACATGTCTCTTCACCAGATACTGTTTTTAATAGCTCGTAACTTTACCATGCTTTAACCATGGATGCTGAGACTTTCCATTCCAGGTGTCTGCCTCAGGCTAATTTTTTTTTTTTTTGAGCCAGAGTAGTTCAGCTGGTTCTGAGATGTTTTTTTTTTGCACCAACTCCAAGGACCTTTGCTTTGAAGAGGTCTAGTAACACCATACTTTGGAGCAATAACTTGAAGTCTGGTGGCAGGCAGCCACTGTTTCAAGCTCTTGCCTTCTGCTATCACATACTGTAAGAAAAATCTAAAGATACTATAATATGCAAAAACATCTATGATTCGCATGAGCAAAGACAGTCAATATCCTGTAAGTGCACACCACAAAAAGAGGTGGGTACAGCTGCATCTCTTCAGCAGCCATAGTCTGGCTGAAAGGCACCTCCACGGTCCACTTAATCTATTTCTCTGCTCTGAGACAGAATAAAGTACGTGTAGCTCATCCTSTAGACATTTTTGGAGGTTTTACAGATTAGGTGATGATAAGGATTTCACGGTCACTTTAAWAACATGCTACCCACGAAACTTACGTGCAGTCAAATTTTTCTCCCTCTCGTATCCAAGTTAAATTTCCATTGCTATATATAAAGCACATAGCTTCCTGTCCTGCCCTCAGTAGACAAGGAGATACAAAGTTGATCATTGGCATCTTTGCTACCTACTGAAATTCTCTCAGTGCCAGATTAAGCCTTGAGCAAACCTTTTGTCTTACCAAGGCAAGTAAGTAGTAATGATTTTTTTTTTTCACAGAGTATCACAGGCTATCAAAATAAAACTAACTCTACTGTGATGGTGAACCTTATCCCGAGATATATGGTATTTAATAGATCTCTTTTTCTTCTAATCATGTGAACAGCTGCAAAAATGAAAACATTTATAACTATATCTTCCCTAGTGTCATCCTCTGGCATCTAACTACTAGCTTACAGGCACCCTTTAATGAAAGGCTGGAGGGAACAGACCCATCTGCTATAATATTTAGACAAGTTTCCATACTCATGTCGAGTTTTGTATTTTGTAAACAAAACCACACTACGCAAAATTATTTCAAGGACAGATCACAATCTACATCTCGGACAGTGCACATAGATACCTCTAACTGCACAAAACGCAACATAAGTATCCCAGGATTAATAAAAAATAAACACACTCYAAGCATTGTCAAGAGACCAAGAGTGAATAACATGAAACCAGGAATTTAAAGTAAATGTGATTGTCAAACACAAGGAAATATTAGAAGTGGATGGCTGTTAACTTCCACTTAGATGACATGGGCAGTATTCTCATTCCTATTGCCCTGAACAGTACCTGCCTCTGTGACATGAAATCCTTGACAGTAAATGACATTACCTTATCACCTGGGAGACCTGACACGGTTGAAGAGAAATAACATTCATATAACTGTACTTGATCCTTCTTTCCAACCATTCTGAACTGAGAAAGCGTATCATGAACAGTGTCACCCCTGCCACCAACAAGGGCATAAAAGCTACAGTTAGAGTACACGACTCTGAAAAGGTTAATCACATATGTTTTAGAAGGCTTTATATAAAAAAGGGTTGTTGCTATAATTTAAGAAGTGATTGTCAAGACTACTAACGTACCAGAAGTCTTGATGACTTTTTTCAAGCATTAGCACAGTACTTTTCTTCTGGAGCATGATTTTGCAACTATACAGCTACTATGAAATAAAAAAAAAAACCCAAACCCCCACACATATCCTAAACATACCTGATAACTGTTTGGTATTTAAAATGACATGTTTCTTTTCCTCTTGTAGTTTTGTATATGAACATGTATAATCATAGTACAGCAGACTCCTCAAGTAGGGAACTACTGGACTGTCTGCTTCAATGAATTGATTCTGTTATGGGCAACACGTACATTCTGACATACACTGAAGACCAGGTATTTTAAAAATGGTGCTGATGAAAATCCTCCAACATTGCACTGCTGAAGCCCTTTTGAACTAGAGAAGCCTTGTGTGATAAGACTGTGCTGAAGTTTCAAAACCTCTGATAAGCGTTCCTGGCTGTACTTCTAAATATTTTTTCCCAAGCTGATATATTACATAAACAAAGTCCACATCAGAGCTGCACATCGTTCAGCACTTGGGACGTGTTTTTTCACTCTTGATTTATGAAAACACGAAGGCCTCAAAAATAAAACCAGCTAATTTTAGTACTGTGTTCCAAATACCGTGTTTTATCTTGATCAACCGTTTACATGAGGACAGTGACACCAAGCGGCGGAGATTACTCAAGTTCCCTTTTTTCCCCCAGCTGTTTTGAACTCCAGCTCTGGCAGTCTGCCTCCGGCAAGAAAAAGAAGAAGACAGTTAACTGCCCTGCAACTTTCAACTCTTTACCTGCAAGTGGGGTATTTCAATATCATTTGATTTGTGAAAAGTTAACCTGGATATAAAACTCATCTGCTTAGCACAAAATTGTATTTTTTTTCCCCAGAATGAGGGCAAGGATTTCTGCTTCATTTACAACACACTGTTGGATTTCACATCCTTTACTGATGTGTGGTGTAATGAATTGCTGCACTTTGAGGATTTTCATGGAGAAGTCTTTTCTTGCATTTCTACACCCTCTCTCTAAGCTGTTAACAAATTCTTGTTTTTTCACCTTTATTTTTGCTGATACTGTGAAAAAATGTCCTTTCACCTCAAGCATAAGTGTTGACTTTGCCATCTTGACTTTGAAAATCTGCTTCTTCATCAACAACTCAAAGTATGTTTAGAGGCATTAATACTTCCAATAATAATTAGATAAATATGGCACTGAGAATGGTTTGGTGGTTTAAAAGTGAATGTAACTTGTGCTTGTATGAACACTTCAGGGTTTCTTATTTCTTACACTTTTATTCCACTACTTTATATTGCCCAGTTTAAAAAAAGAAACAAACCAACTCCAAATCAATACCCAGAATAKAATAATTACTTTTTTTTCCTACAATTCAGTGCACATCACCACCACGTAATATTTGAGAAAAGGATTTAAACTAAGCATATGAAAATTCATGCCTTTACCTCGGTAGTACTTCATGAGTTAACTATTTCCTTAGAGGCAAGAAAAATGTTCTTGATCCAGTCAGTGCAACTCCTGGTACTATGCCGAAAGCAATGGCAAAATATTTTTCTTTCAGAAATAAAACAAACTGCCTTTGGTTCCCACACAGCAAAAGCAAAACACTTTCAGATGACCCAAAACAGTACTGGAAAGCAGACCTGAGGTAACTGCAAAAGAAGAAGCCTCTACTGGAAGACATTTTGCCAACAGTCCCATCTTAGCAATGAAACTTCTATATAAYGATATCTAAATAAGTATTTCACACATGTGGTTATGTAAGATACCACTTAGTCGGAACAAGGATACTCAGTTTCACTGAAGTAAATGAGATATCTTTTGAACAAGCAGAATAACAAATTACTCAAAATGATTGAAAGTCTCAAAGTCTACTCCATAAGGAACTGCTAAGATGAACTTTTAAAATTATGAAGTGCTTTCATTGGTGTTTCCACTTGAATTTTATTTTAATACAAGTTATCTATACCAACTATCTATGCCAAGTTTGCAATATTTTAGATTTTTTCACCTAAGGCATCACAATTGTTTAACTTTTTCTTGAAGCCCATCTAGCCTCTTGAAAAGATGGACCTTCTCTGAATCTGTTGGACTTATTTTACACACCTTTTACAAGCTTGTATAGAATACTACCAAATTCAATGGAACTATGTCAACACATTCATTTAAGTGTGTGCTCATGTCTTACCAGGATTGGTACACATACAAATACAGGTGTCAAACCAGAAGTGAAAGACGTAAACATTGAACAAGGGTTACACTGTTCTTGAAGAGTAATTCCTTGTAAGAAGAAAGTGGGAAAAAATTAAATCCCTTACATGSTCATGTAACTGAATAAAAAGAAAACATTTTTACCTCTTCAAGAGCACTTTGCTCCCTATTACCTGCACCTTTAGAAGACAGTTACATGTTCAAAACAGTTTTGAAAACTTTTTTCATCAATGTCAGAGGAAAAAATATTCATTTACAATTTGCCCTATAAAATTCCCTACAAAAATAAAGTGACRTCTCTCTTCTGATGAAAGCACCACACACCTTTACCATCAGACTGTCACTTTAATCCCAACTCTTCCTCCTCCTTCTCTTCTAGTACTTGGGTATCAAGATATTGAGATTAATTTATAACAGCAGTGAATATAAACCACAAAATGATTTTATTTTGGCAGAGACTGTGATGCTTTTTCTATACTTTTACTTAGTCTATTTCAATTACACATAATCACCCTCTACTAGGACTTTGTTTTAGTAAGAGAGATCTATTAATTTATTCATCTTTATAGTGTTGCCAAAATTTTTAGTGTCAGAAGCAGCTTTCCCATTTCAGTAATCTCATTATGAAGTCTTCACAGATTTGCAGAGTTTGGTGTTTTTACACCTCACAGCCAATAACTTTTCTATTTCTCCTTTTGGACTCCTTTTATACTATTCCTTTTACCTGGGATTTGTTCTCTTACTCCTCCATTTTTCCCACAATTTCCTGTCACCATTCTCTGAGGCTAGTGAGTTCTGTATTTTGCAGATCTGCACTCCTTTTCCAAACATCTGTTTATAAAAGGGGGATTCAGAGCTGAATTTCACATTTCAGGCTTCTATCACATCATCAGAGTCTTCTCCAGGTTTTGAAAATACCATAACAAAAAGCCAAGTAATTAAAAAAAGTAACAAAAAGACATGCCATTTATCACGATTACTTAACCACCAGAACAGTCTTAGAAAATATTTTGGATTCACACTTCCTAATTAGATACCTAAATCCTCATAAATTGGTAGTCTGTCAGTCACTTAAAAACCTTTCTTAATGTGGTTCACAAGATTTTAGTACCCCAAACCCTACTGAAGTATTTAACAAAAATCCTATCTGTTCTTTCCAGTGTTTAAAATAAAAGTACTCTTCACTCCCAAGCTCCTTATGAAACAAATAGAATGCTGCCATGATGCAGAAGTTAGATATAGGGATCAAAAGGAAAAGTGTGGTTTTATAAGAAAAGCCCCCTTTAAACATCGTTGGTAAGGCAAACATACTCTTGCACTATGCAGTACTGCCACTGTATGTCACAAGACCYATGTTCTTTTCTTTTTTCTCTGCTTAGACTTTAACATCGAAAGAAACCTTATTTATAGTGAAGACATCAGGTTCTATTTGAAGACAATGCATTATATTCAACTTCACTAAGACATGCAACCTGTGCACTCACATAGCGAAGCCTGCTAAAGTGTCAGCTATTTCTGCTTCTACTGGGCTAAGCATCAGGGGTTAATTCAAACTGCAGGATCTAATAGGAATGCAGTAGCATCTACAAGCTGTGTTAGTACTTACATCCAAGCTTCCTTCACTTGTAGATGCAGAACTAAAAACATCCTCCTCACCACAATCTCTGTTCATCCTCAAGTATTCTTCTGTCTGTAACACAAACAAGTATCCTACACAGCAGCAGCAAACAAAACTACAAAAACATGCCACAGCAAAACATCAAACTCCATCACAGAACCAAGAAAAACCGTCTCRGTAGGGCTGGACCCGATTGCTGAGAAACTCTGAAGGAGCCTGCAATTCTCTGATGTAGGCAAAGAGCTAAGGAATCCATTTAGAAAGATTTAAGAACAAGAATACAAAGACAAAATTCTTAGGCAAGGATAAAAACAGGGAGTAACTAATTCCTGTAATATCAGGGACCAGACTGCTAGTGTCYGCTACACCCACAGAGACAGGGGAACAAGCAGGGAGCTCCTTCCTTGCCATTTCTCCATGAAGGAACAGTTTCTGTGCGCTAGCATATGCCTTACTGAAGCCTAGATCCCATGATTGTCTGCACAGGACCTCTGCTCTACTGGATTGCTTAGCAGTGCCAATTGGATCTGGATTTAGCCCCAGGCAAATGACTACATTTAACATCAAAAAGAAATGGAGTTCATGCCACCTTTATGTTTTTTATGCCAGCTGCAGGAGAACAGAGGGTAACTGATCCAGCATAAAATTAGAATGGAGAGAACAAGATGATACCTGATCTGGCATTAAGCCTGCCAGTACAAAGTTAACCAAAGAAATACTTTTAATAAATTTGTACTAGCCACGAGAATAGGACTTTGCTTTCATTCTGTGTCACGGTGTTTTCAATATAGCGGAAAGTTTTTTTTTAGAAAAGCTAGATCTAGTGTATTGTCATACCATGATTAGGGCTTTCAGTGAGCCAGCTGAGACAGAAAGCATGTGCGTGGGCATGGAAATCTGAGCGTAGGCCTGTAGTGTGCAGTGACACCTGATCCAGGATAGTTTGCAACACAGGCAAACACTCTTCTTCCCTAGCAAAAGAAGATGCCTCCCCCTTGTAAATGCCTGCAAGTCTGCAGTCCTACTACTGTGCAGGACTTTGAACAATTCTTCCTACCAAATAGTTCTAAAATAGATACTGTGCATGACCACATATACACACACAMACAACAACACTGCAAATCATAATGCCAACAAACAAAATTAAATAAATATGCAGAACCAACTTAAGTCTTGTGGTGGAGTAAAAAAGTAAAAATAGCCATAAAGAGCAGAGTTTAGGCACCTTGGGGTTTTGATTCCAGTTCCCTGAAATCACAAGGTATCCCATCATATAATTCCTTCATAAACCTACCAAATCCTTTATTAAAAGAACTTTATTAATTTGCCCWCATTCTGCTAAGCCTGTTCAGCAGTTTCACTGCTGTTTTGGTTAGAAATCTTTCACAATAACAAGTCAGATATATTCTGCCTATTTAACACCTGCTTGTTCCTGTGTGCTGTGCTATTCTTCAGTTTTCAGTAATTTTTCCATCTATTTGGTTTCAAATTCCGAGAAGTTTGTAWTGAAAAGGCAACAGTGACTTCCTTGCTCAATTAAAAGTGACGGATTCAGTTTCTTTTCCTAGAGAGTAATTGCCATTTGAAAGTAAGAGCCCAATAAAGAAACAACCAAAAATAATCAATTCACTTGTCAGAACTAGCAGCAAGAAAGACTTAGACCTTTACCTCAGATTTAGAAGCTGTTTCTCATACTYGTTTCTACAGCTTCTACTTTTTCCCAGGTCAAATACTACTTGTAATTTAATTTATCCTCAATATCCTTAGAATCTATTAAAATTTGTATTTTAAAAAAGTCAGAATATCACCTCCTTTCCCTTTGATTAACAAGTAAGAGAAAGAGAACAGAAAAAAAGAGAGGAGCTTTGAACACTCATTTCAAACTCTGTTGTGAGAAACCCCCTGCAGTAACCTCTGAGATAGAACAGTTCATAGCAACTTTTTCTATGGTTGTAAGCATTAATACTTTACAAGTTAAAACTGATCTTCAGGAGTTCAAATTGCAAGAGCACAGACTTCATACYCAAGGTCAGAAAAATGGAATGAGAAGACAACACATGATGCAGAACCTGCACGCTGTAATTTGTTTGGTTCTTCCAGAGGAATTACAGCCCCACAGCATGCTCTAAAGGCTCAGGCTGAGCTCCCTTGTTTACTTGGTTCCYCTGGACAGATACAGCACTATTGTTCCAGTTATACTTCTGTCSCTTTCTAAATGGGAAGTATTTTCTTATGGTGGAAAAACACTCTGAAAATGACTGACTTCTTATCTCATAAAATGCAGTTTCCRTGTGTCTCTCATAAGATGTTAAGACCAGTTCAGCATCTGTGACAAGACAAAGTTTTTCAACAGTAATTCACCATGTCCATAAAGGAACCTATTCCCCAGCAAAAGCACTACAAATTTGATCATGATCAAAAAGGCGGAGAACTAAGAGATTTTGGAAAGCTTTCACAGTTTTAAGAACATGATGAAAGAAAACTGAGAGAACTGGAAGGATAAGTGAAACACCAGTCCAATAACAAGCATATTTTTCTTACTGCCAGTTAAGTTAGTAATCATTTTATAATTCCACTCCAAAAGCCTTGGAGGGATCTTTAAACTAGACAAAAGAAAATTCCCTTTTTCCTCTGACATCCTAGAGTATTAACTACTTAACAATCAAAATCAGTTAACACTGATATTTTTAGCAAAAGATGCAAAAAGTATGAAGTTACAAGGCCACTATTTTTTCTATGCTCTTGAGTCAGCAAGTTCGTCTGTATTTTATTTCTGTGGTAAATTAAATGTTCTTCATTCATGCATCTCAACAGAATTATTTTGTATGAAATTTCTTTCCTAAATTTTCCAATTCAAGAATACAAACAAAGTTTAAAATGCTTAACATGTACCCCAGCAGACGCTGATCCTTTAGTTCAGTATTGCAAGTTATTTCTTCTACACCTGATTCATTGGCTTTACAGACTTCGAGATTGCAACAGCGTGACTGCACAGAGCTTCCTAGAGGTATAAATGCTTTAAAAGAGATTATCACCCATGCACAGAAAAGGTCATAAGACACATCTACTCGATATCTTAATTGTTCTGTGTTACATCAGTTCTTTCACAAATGCATTTTATAATCTGAGCACTACAACAAACAGACACAGGTTGCTTGAAACTACTGCCCTTTTTTAACACCTACTGAACCCACAGCATTAAAACATAAAGAAAAAAGTAAATTGTCGACATGCTTGATTCCTTCAATACGCAGCTGATGTCTCCATCAGGCTGCACTGATCACACACAGTTTATGCACGTGTTAACAGATTACTCCCTGGAAGGAAAAGGAAGGCAGGCCAAACAAATGCCACCACCCACAGAYATAACAGATCTGGAAAGAAAGAAATTCTCTTTAGTGAGCAGTACCCTGCTGAACACTTACCTTGCTACTTCTTCTATCAGCATTAAACAATCCCAGAAGTCTTGTCTTTTCTTTTTCTATTGCATCATTGCTTACTGAGGTCTTTCGATTGGGTTCTGAAACAATTTTAATGGAATATTTTTTACATTTTTGAAATAAAGGTTCAGAAGATGAGTACTTTAAAACATCCTGGATTAACGCTGGATTTTTATGAGCTGGAGATGTTATGGACTGGATTATCTAAGTAACTGCCAGATCCTGCACTTTCTTTGTCATCAAACTTTCATTTGTTCTGAGTATGTTCCAAAATCTAATGGAGACAAATGGAATAATTTAATAAACTGCACTAACTTTTTAATCACAATTCAATAACACTTATTAAAAGGCAAAACATGAGCAAATTTCCTATGACTTCAGAAATGCTTGTTAGATGTATTACTTAAATCTCAGAGTACTGTAATACTAAAAAACCCCAAACACTTAAAGAAACATGTATCTTTAACACTTCACAGGTGTGACTTAATACAGTGAAGTTAAAAGAGAGATTCTCAACGTGTATTTGGATAAAGCTCTATAAAGAGGAAAAAGTCCCTCCCCTTGGAAACAGGGCTCTCCTTAGAACTTAAACCAGCTGGTTGTGGTCATCTTTTCTTATCTTGGTGCTTTTATTTCAGGTGAGAAAAGAGGGGAGTTTAGAGGTATTTCAGGCTGTAGGAGCTCAAATGTGTCTTCCTTGAATTTGCTTAAGGAAWTGTATGAATTCTCACACCATTTAGTATCCTTTCAACTTCCCCCTTCAACTTCTCACCCACAAGCTGGGTGAACAAAATGATACAGTCATGCATTATAGGAAACAACGTTTCCCATTCAATAGTCAGACTATAAAGCACTCTCACTTTTTTTAAACGACCTCTGCATAATACTGTCTTTCTTTCTTCCTGATTCAAAGCACATCAGAGTATTCTACTAGCATACAAAGTTAAATTCACAGGAAAAAGAATACTTTCTTTTGTAAATATTTGCTTAATAACAATTAAAAAGCAAATTCAAAATTACTTGCTTGTTGACATAAAATAAAGGTTTACTTCACCAAAAAAMCACAATCTCAGAACGTCTGTAAACTTATTTGCATAACACTCAAAATTATTTTGATACAGATCACTTTTGCATGTAAACAATCTCATGTGTTAGAGATGTTAAACACATACGATGAACCCAAAGGAAAGCAGGGAGAAACTATCCTYAAGAAAGGCTGCAACTGCACTGCAAACAAATACCGTAATGAATTTTTCTTAAGTACTAAGCACTACCCATAGTGCTTAGTATGCTGTTTTCTTGCTTGGGGCTGGGCTGGGACTAGGTATGAGTCATGATTCCTTTACTTGCATAGTCTTCAACTCTAAACAATGCTGTGGAAAGGCTAAAATAATGTATGTCAGTAACAGCTGATCAGCAACATTGCCATTGAACATTGTATAACCCAAATAAACTGGGATTTAAATACAGCACCTTATATCAAGAAMATGAGCCTTTATTAATCTGGGTAACTTTTTCTTCAATAAATACAGTAGATATTCTCTCTAGTATTAAACTCCATATAAGAGGAAGCCACAGCAAGTAACGACAGAGGATTAGGGAGAATAGTACTGGCATTAACGAAGCCAAGAGACCATGAGCTAAGATTTGCTCAATGGCTGTCACCTCCTGGAGGTGGACTTCCGTCATGAAAATTTAAATAACTTATCCAGTTTTATTTCGGTTATGTTGTGTCTACTAGTAATGCAAAGAAGTAAAGCTCATTAGAAATCAACCATTCCTTTCTTGAGGATAATTAATTTAAGCAATGTATTAAAACAGACTCAGTAGGGAAAGGATATACTAAACACACACATCTTCTGTTTGACTAGAAGCAGAAGCACCAATATAATCTAATCAAACCCCAACTACTGTAACATTTCACAAGTCAGCATCTATTCAGTTATCCAATGTGTATGTATACATTTGATACATTTAAAATGCTTTGCTGCATGCAATTTGAAATCAGTGAAGATCTCATAAACATCAAAATATTCTGCCTTTGCTGCTAAACAAATTTTGAACCCAAGAGACCTCTGGCATGTTAGTAATTCTGAAATTCAACTAATCATGATTTAGGTAAACTAAATAGGCTTGGAATCTGTACAGAGACATATCACACAACAGAACAGCTAAATGGCAGGACTTGTGAATTGCTGTCATTTTAGTGACTATTACTGAAGAAACAGTATGCACAAAAGTGTATTTGTTCTTAGCAGAAGCACAGACATGTATGCAACACTTTGAAAAGACAACACAGACCAAAAATAGCCTGTTTCTCTACGGCGTTTTACTCAACATTCTTAAAAAWCTATCTACCAAACCCACATTAAACATGAAGTGAAAGAGTTAAACATAAAGTGAAGTTTTCCCTCAGCAGCATTGTACAGTACCTCTATAGTTCAGAGAAGGTTCAGACTGAGTTTTTGATGGAGGAACTGGAAAAGGCAGGCAATGAAAGGATAAGAGAAAACATATCAAAGTTCTAGTATAGCTTTGTAAGGCATAATATTTAATAATTAGTCCAAGCACTTTTTTCCCTAAGCACTAAAGAAAAAATGTTGACTGACAACAGACATGCAGAGCTGCTACTGAAGAAGTTTAGCTGCATTTGCAATAATTCCTAATTCACTCATGAAGCTGCTTCAACTGCTAAATCGAATTAAGCAAGCAGGTGGCAGCAGAGCTTCCCTTTTAATAATCCTTCAGCTCTTGGTGTTTCTGTTTCAGAGAACGAAAGAGTGACGAGTTTTTCTAGAATCTGCTCTTRCAAGCACAGCCTATGGCTTTCAGCACCTCTGATGCCTTGCTTGTTAGTGGGCATGTGTTTAAAAAAATCTGTGTTCTGTTAACTAAACAGGCTGGATACCCACTCGATGCACAAGTCACAGACCAATTGCTACTGAAACCAATTYGTTTATTCCTCTTGGAGATTACAAATGAGAACACTGAAGAAGGAATTTGCTGAAACAACAGAAAAATTATTGTAAAATTTATGTGCATTTACTGGTTTTCTTACTGGAGTAAGAGGAAAGCATAAAAGGTTGAATTACACTCAATCAGGGGATTTTATCATAATGAAAAGAAAGGTATACTGAAAGGTTAAAAAAGAATAGAATATAAAAAAAAGCTGATGTAGAGAGCAGCAAACTATGAGGTGTAGATCTTTGTGGGTCCCTCCCAACTCAGCATATCCTGTGATTCTGTGATTTTGTGATAATTTGCTGCTATAATCGCAGTTCTGTAGTAAAGTCTTGGCTTTTACTGTACAGGCTACAACCAAATCCGAGGCACCAACATACACACCACCACTTTGATCTGAAAGACTTCAATGAGGGCTTAGAATAATTACTCTCTRTGTTGTCCCTGAAGTATGTTGAATGAATCCTGTTGAATACTCTGCATGTTCAATATGTTGCTCCAAAATGGTTAGCTTAATTACAGTAAACATGTCTTGAAAAAACCAAACATGCAATTAAGTTATGACATGTTGTCAACCTCTTTTTTGAACATCCTAACAATTCAAAAGAAAAGGAGATATTTAGTTTACTTAGAAGCCTAAACTCACTGAAATTTGACTCACACAGAGGTAGAACTGTCACTTATCAAAGAGTTGGAAAGAAGAGACAGAATGKCAACATAAATAAATAATTTTATAAATAAAAAATAAGCCTACAGCTCAGCACCTACAAGAATGACGTTATCTAAACAATAAATAAGGACATTTACTGTGCTGGAAATCATACCAATTGAAACAAACTGCAGGAGACAATTTTAATGACTATCACTTTCTGACCGCAAAGGAAGTAGTGCTTGTCAATGTGTATTTTTAAAGCAGGTATATTTTAAAGAACATCACATAATTATGGTATTTGAATACTTTATCAGGCTGATAAAACTCAACTCTAAGAAGCTGCTACTACAATTTCATCTATGAGAACAGAAAGTGAGGATAGGTAAGCAAGAAAACAAGATTTTAAATACAAATACCTCTTAGCTCCTCTTCACTAACCCGTCAATAACTCCGCTCTTTGGAGGAACYGTCTCTGATCCTATCCAGTCTGTTTCTCATAAACCCTGGTCTGTCGCCTCTGCCTCTCAGCTTTCACAGCTGCCATGACTATTGCATGTCTCTTCTTTCCTTCTCTTCAACCCACAGCACAGGCAGGTGACAGACTCTGCCTGGACAAGGCCCCCGTGTTACAGCAGCTCTGGGACGTAGCAGAGCTCCTCCTTTTGCCCTGCCCCAGGCCAACCTGCACCYTGCCAGAGTCCAGCCCAGCCTGGCGCAAGGCCCAAGAGCAACCAAGGACGGCTGGGCACATTGCTGACCTGGCTGCTGCTCTGGGCACGGCTCACTGAACAAACCCGTGCTGCTCTCCGGACTGAGGTCTCACTCTGCTGTTTCAGCTGGACCCCAAAGGAATGGCAGCACAAATGCTTTTAAGTYGCCCGTAATATTGCTGTCACATCACATTAACCTGCAGAGACTGCTTTCAGTCTTGGCTCACCTTTTTTCCTGTCCCAGGCGTACAGCTCCTTTATCCCCAGCTCTTCCAAGGACTTGGTAAGCTCCAGCTCCTCCCCAGTTATGCCATCTCGCAGAAGAACAATGTGCTCTTGACTGACTTCACACTTCTCACAAATAGTTGGGATGATGTTGTGGAGAGGCACCTCTGGACTGACTCGAACCACAGCCTTCTGTGTCTTCAGGTAGTTCACTACCAGCCTCACAGATTTCTGCAGAAACAAACACAGACTCTCACTCTCCCCTCCATGATGGCTAGGCCCTCTTACAATGAGAAAAGCACTGGAGATTTCCATATTGTCTTGATTATTCCTAGGCAACCTTACCCCAAAATATTCTACAAAAAATGTTTTTTTAAAAAAAATGAAATCTCAGACCTCCCTTTCCGCTAAGGAGATATTCATAAGAACAGGAGAAATTGGAAAAGGAATCAGAGGCAGACGTAATGTGAATGTTTACAAGTTCCACCCTGAAAGATGTGAGAGTATAAATTAGATAAGTGATTTAGAATAATAAAAACTTCAGCGAACGTTTGGAAAATGACTACTTCTCAATCTTCACAATACTGCATTTATTAATGACCAGTGTTCTCCCATATCTTCAATGAAGATGGCAAACAAAATATCACCAAAACACTATCTCCACACAATCCCACAACCCTCATTTCAGCCATTCCTGCAATTTTCATTCACCCTGATTCCCATCTATCCAAACGGATGCAATATAACATTTTGTCTAAATGTCTAGATTAGTACCTGCCAATCCACATGCAAAACAGTTAAGCTAGTAAAGCAGGTTATAGTCAATYTCAAGTCTTACCCATCTGGTTTAAAGATGGAAAGACTGGAAGAACTGCTTGAAATCATAGGAATGAAATGACGTTTCATGGCACCATTTTAGCTCTACAGAGTACTGACCTCAGGGACCCTTGGCAGAGGTCGCTTTGCCTTCTCTTCGGGGACCTTCTCTTTCAGAAGTACTGTCTGTACATCCAGTGCTCCTATCAAAGTGTTTGCCTTGTAACTCAGAACTTGCTGAGTTCCCGMAGACTTTAGTTCAAGACTGTGTTGGGATGGATTTAAGCGATACTGGCTGCATAAATCAACCAATACATCCATCACAGCTTTACTGCAAGGAAGAAGACATTCACCGTTAGCATGGGAAAAAACAATTGCTACAAAATTTACCTCAGTTTTAAGATGGGGGAGTAAAAGAAAGCACAAGCTGTGGATGTGCCAGTAGTTAACCATCTTTGGGTGGGAACAGTGCTAGTGCTTTGAAATGTTAAACAGATCAGATGAAACAATAGGAATTAAATAYGTTCGCATTTCAGTGTCTGTTTATGAGCTCACAACTAACTATTCACTATGAGGCAGACAACAGTGCCCATCATAGCACTAACAAACATAAGCCAAGAGCAGACAAAGTGCATCTTATTTATTTCCAGATCACAGGATATTCTCAACTGGAAGGGATCCACAAGGATCATCAAGTCCAACTCTTAGTGAATGGCCTTTATGGGGATCRGACCCACAACCTTGGTGTTATTAGCATCATGCTCTAACCAATTGAGCTAATCTCAGGGTCATAATTTATTAAATCCATACATTAAACTCTCCAATTCRAACCCTGCTCTTTAACATGAAGACAAGATATAAATAAATTAGGCACTCACAGCCTGGTAAACTCTACCTAGATTTGAACCATCACACAACCCAAAATGGAACACTTAAATCTGGAAGAAACAGTAGACAGGATTTGTTTTCCCAGTTTACAACTTTGAGTTCTACAAATCCATTTGACACAATATTTTCAAGTACAAGAGAACCTGTCCATATTTATTTTGGTAAAGATATTAACCCCATATAAAAACATCYGGTTTTGGGTATTTGCATTATCAGTTACTCTTACTGCAGATGTAGTTCTTAGACCATGAGGTTTTAAAAGAGTCARCAACTGTCCATCTCTTATTTCATGTCCCTGCACACAGGTACTCCATTTTGTGTCAAGAACTCAATATTCATTGGAGCTTGATACTGCCTGGCACAGATGATAWGAACTGTGCTCCCCCACACCCCAGAAATTCTCTTCTACCACGGTACTGAAGGGTTCTTTTTTTTTTTTTCCCCAGCCTTCCCCCCTAAAATTCCGTACAGGATCAGGAAAAATAGGTTTATTAAAACTGGTCATTTTTCTGAAAAATTTTGGTTTCATAAACCAGTGTTTGTCATCAACAAAACAATATAAGCTGAAAAAAGTTACCAGCTCTAGCTGAAACATGTCATATACAGTGGGATATTTGTCTTCCAGCAGAAGTGAAAACAAATGCACAGGCAGCATATTTGTCAGAAGAACTGGCACCTCTTCTAATGTTTAGACTGGAAAAACTGTATACAGATTCAAAATGAAAGCAAATTCAAAGAAAATKAAATCCTTCACAGGTTATTAGCCAGCACCATTACATCTGTAGCTCAAGAATTACCCTTGAAACTGCGAGCTGTTAGCATTTGGGAAACTACTCTGTGGGGGGCCGCCAATCTTCTTTCTATGGTTATGTTGTTGGCCAACAACTGCTCAAGAAGTTGACGAAGAACCCTGGAGAGGTAATGGCAAAGACAACGAAAATGGAAGACGAAAGCATTTCCTTATTAACAGGTGAAAGACTAAAACATATGCAGATGACAGCTCTTCCCATGCAAGAGAAGAGAAAGAACCTTCTTTACAGTAACCTTTTTCAAGTTTAACTGAGTTACACAGTGCGAGTTGGAAAAGTGGCAAGCGGGCAAATTTGAAATATGTGATGTCACTGGAAAGAGAAGAACACAGTGAGAAGATGAAGACTGAAGTCAAACAAGGAAAACAGGTATCATTAACATGTGTAGGAGGCTTCATTAAAAAGAGAGCACTGTGGCAACTGCGAGCATAGAGAGCATAAATACAAAGGTGTAGCACCTAAATCAAAACTGTATCAGGTAATTTCATGATGACTTATTCCAGAACTATCCCCAAGTTGCACATGTCTGTATTTCACAACCATGTTTCATTCATATGCAACACACCACAAACCAACAGACATTTACACCTACTAAATCCAAACTGTAGTAAATCCCACCTACACCAGTATTTACATGAATATTCATTATACTGTGCAGCAGTGAGCACTTTAAAAAAGTGCTTATCAGTTCTCATGATACAGATCTCAGCTTGTCTGTTTACAGACAWATTTCTTTTAAACTAAAATTGACATGTGTTTGTTTTCCCCCAGCCTTATTACTATTGTTTCAGAGAAAAGTAAATAACCTGGCAGAATCACAATATACGGTGTCCTATGTGCTACACTTTTATATTCAACATGGAATGCTAATATATTTCTGTAGTGCACAATATTGTATTAATTCATTCAAATTTGGACAGTTATCTTGCCTTTTGAAAAAGGCTTTAAAAAGAGAATATAGTTCATCAAAATAACAGTTTATGATTCCACACATCCACCACTGAAATTATAAAATATGTTCAGTGGCAACAGTACCTCAACTACAACAAGATCAGAATCCACACCAGCCATCTGAGAAAATAAGTTGCAGACAATCATGCAACTTGATCAAATTTGTCTGGACAAYGGACAATTCAAAAATCCAGCCAAATTTGAAGTTTTATCTTACTGCTGATTATGAGCAGGCATGCATTAAACRTAACACTTAAGGAAGACTTTAACATCCCAACCCGTGCCATGCTGCTCAGAATACAAAACTGTTGCATGACAAGCATCCCCAGTCCTCATCTGTACCATTTGAAAATACAGAGGATGCTTTTGAAACAAYCTCAAAGCAAATAGTATGCTCTTTAAAAAACGTAAGTTTGGGGAGAATTTTTCACAAAACTTCCAAAGTATAAAGAAAAAAAGAGAAGAGGAGAGACAGGAGAGGAGAAAGAGGAGAGGAGTGAGGACAGAGAATAATTCCAAGAAGTTCAAAATTCTTGTGTTTCAAGCAAAGTAAGAGAGCTGGGAAATCCTTGAAATGAAGTTATTCTTCTATCACATTTCAATGGCACCGATTTGAAAAATTTTCCTTCTTAACTGTAATACAGTACAGCTTGATTTTAAATGGAAGTTTTATTTGAAGTAACTCCATGTATATGCTACATGAAGAGAGTCACTAAACACAGCAAGAGAATGGTAATCTACTAATCTAGACCAATTCATCTTTCTAATCTTGGGCTGAATATGGCTCTTGGAAGATGCAAAGAGTCAATCCTTCATTTGCTTCCATCTTTTTCCACACAGATCTGCACTGCGTGATCTGGTAGAGAGCTACTGATATCTGGTAGAGAGCATACTCTGTTGTGAAATTCAGGAGGTCTGATCCCAAATGATTAAATCTAAAGCTGAAATGAAGAAGTTAAATGTCTCCTGCCTTTCCAACCACTCAGCTAAGAAACACCTTACTTTTTTATTTTAGTAAGATATTGCTGAAATTTTTGGTGGAGAGACCAAACATTTCATAATAGACACCAAAGGTTAATGACTGACAAGCAAATACTAGAGTACAAAAATAAAACTGGAGTATGAACCCAATTTAAGACTCATTTAATTTAAGGTCCATATGACTATTCTTAGCAAAGGAAAGTACTTTGGCTCTGTCCTGATATTCTAAGGGGTTTGACATTTAATGCCAGTTCTGGACAGTAAAGAATAACTGCTTTGTCAGCAATATTTATTGTGCTGAAATTCTGCTCAAGTTTRTGCAGACTGCTTGTTTCCTGTTGTTCTCCAGTAAAATGCAGCAAAGGCCTATGGTTTTAAGTAGCATAAAACAACTGAGTTGTTTTGGGTGTGGTTTGGCCTAATATCCTTGGATCACGCAGAGAAATCCATTTTAAAATACAGCCTTGTACATCTAAGAACTAAATCCGCAAGATAAAGTTGTATTCTGTCAAATGAAACCAGCTTTCCTTTTACCTTCTACTTTCATGCTACAAATGCCTTCCAGTACCTAAAGGGGCTTACAAGAAAGCTGGAGAGGGACTTTTCACACRAGCATGTAGTAATAGAACAAGGCAAGAGGTAATGGCTTCAAACTGAGAGTGGATTTAGATTAGATATTGGGAAGAAACTCTTCACTGTGAGGGTGCTGAGGCACTGGAACTGGCTCAGAGAAGYTGTGGACGCCCCATCCCTGGAAGCGTTCAAGGCCAGGTTGGATGGGGCTCTGAGCAACGCCCTGGTGCACAGCAGGTGGATTGGAACTAGATGRTCTTTAAGGTCCCTTCCAACCCAAACTATTCTGTGATTTTATGATATAAGAAAAAAMAATCTCAAACTGGAGGAAAGCATCTTCTTTATTTAGGTCAATGCCAAATATACATTAAGAATCTCCAGTGATGATTGGAAAAGAAACATAATGGTGTAAAGGRCGGGGGTGACCTGAAGTCTCTAATGCTTTCACTATCTGCATTTAAAAACAGAAAATAGCATTAGTCATTATTATTTTCTCATGCTCCAAAGTACAGCAGGTACTTCATTAAAAGATTACAACTTTTTCTACACAACTGAAAATGTATACACTAAGTAGCAAGCCATATCCAAAAAAGTTCAGGAAGCGTGATAAATAAGACATTCAAAAATGTTTTCTGTTTCTTTTCTTAGCTTGCTCATGTACATTTGGCTCCYATTTTCCATAACTGAGCAAGTCTACACAAGGAATATCAGTAAGTATGAACTGTAGGATTACAGAGCCAGGCTCTTCCTGTCAGTGAACAGCAAGAGGACAAGTGGCAAGAGACAAGTGCTGATATAGGAAATTCTGTTTAGGTACAAGAAAACATTTTGTCACCATAACTCATGGCTCAAGCCATGGAAAAGGGGTACAGAGATTCAGAAACCTCCGCCCTGGAGGTATTTGAACTTGCCTAGAAACGGTGAGTTTCAGTGGCCCATTCCAACATAAATTATTCTGTAAATTATTCTAGTATGACTTCTTTTTTTCTCCTTAGCCTACACTGAACAACTGTAGTTTTGACCTGACTCTTATTCAGTATTTAATTGAGCTAATTTTTAATCCTTTTGCCATGCGTCCTTTTTATCATTTTCTAACACCACCTCTTTCATATTTTACCAGCCTGGGCTGATTTCACACCATCAGTCTTTCCTGAGACACTGTTCCATATGTTGAGCTATAAGCCCACAATAAACAGTCTATTACTGAGAACTATGTGAGAATATTCCTTCTGTGATGACATTAGCTTTATGCTCCATAAACACATACTCTGTACTGAACTCTGTCCTCCAGTTTGCATTGTCCTCCATATTTGCAGCATGGGACTGCAGCTTTAGCTAGTTTATTATTTGTTCTTAGTGTCCTGCTCTCTGTGCATCATATGTATGAGAGAATTTATCTTAAGATGTGAGATAACAGCAAGAGCAACAACTGCCCAGTTTACTTTTCTGCATATTGGTCATCCATGTGTTGACAACTCCAAACCAAACATCACTTAGCTCCAAACATCCCCATTTTTCTGCAATGCATTTCGAATACTACTGAATTCTCAGGGTGCTGACACTGAATGTCTGTATCTGTGTTAATCAGGAAGGCCTCCTCAGTGTCACTTAGCGGGAACAGAGACAGATGCATGATCTCTTTATTTACAGGTTACCCACTGGAAGTATTACCTGTGAGAATCACAAAAAGAAAGTTTCTGGTAACTCTTGTGAGCTTTTCCACTTATTTTCCATCTAAATGTCTACCCATCACCTCTCAGACCTGTTAACAGTTTGTGTGGATCTGCTACAAATCTATATGCATGAAATGTATAAGTGGCCAACACTGCCTATCCTTTCAGCACTTCAGTGAGTGCTCATACACAAGTGAAAACATAGAATAGTTGTGGGGATATTTTATAATCCTTTTCAAGGGCAAGTAGGCTAAGAGCTTTTAATGAATACTTCTACATGTTTTACAGTAGAGTTCACAGGGATCAATTATTTCAAAAAAGAAAACTCTTTTTTAATACTATTCTATTGCTGCACACACTCCCTAAGGACTCAGCTTTGTACTAAAATCTGCACTACATATTTCCAAAATCTCAAACAAATTGTGTATTACAAGATGGCAATAAACTCTTGAAGAGAGACTGTCAGCTTAAGTTAACTTTTATAAATAAAACTATTTAAAAGTTCCAGATTCCATTAAAATAGCTTTAAATAACACACACTTTCTTTTTTCCTSAACTGTCTTTCAAGAAAATTTAATGAGAATTTTCTGCCCTCTTGCTGATATTTATAGGAACTTTTTACATAAAGAACAAAGTTAAATTAACAACATGCTGCTTTGCTTACATGAAATGAACAAATTGAAAGACATATTTTTACTTTAACTTAGTTCATTTATAATAACTTTAAATGATACTAATTAAGTACAGTATTTATATTTTCAAATATAATCTAGTGTAATTCATTGTTCTGTGAACTGCTTTCCTGAAATTACAGAACCATTTTTCATTATGAAAATGCCCGGGGCAAGGATTTGCAAATTTTTCTGAAACAGAAAAGCTATTTCCCCAGGCTACCCAAAAGCAGATTTTGCAGAATACAGTTTTAATAATGTCAACAAAAATACTGAAGATTTATAGCAGTATAAACAACAGCAGATTTTTATGAAATGTCCTTCCATGATATCACGAGAGATAAAAAGAGTGAATAGGGAAAATAATTCAGTACCTGCACTGGGGTCTTATACTTGCCTCAAACTAAAAATACATCACAYTTTTTTTAAATCCAGTATCTTCATCATTTAATGTTTACCTCTGAGTATCATTGTATTTTGTAGCTGTTCAGTTCACAATGTCAAAACAATGCAAAAAGTTGAAAAAGCTTGGGCTTAGACTGAGACTTGGGACAGTTCATCCCCTTAAAATTTCCGATAGTCTTGACATAATTTCTTACCATTCCACATACCTAAAAACATAATCAGTGCTAATTGTACAGAAAATTGCATCTTCCAGTGATGAGAAAGAACAGCAGCACACCTGAGGTCTGTTCACAGACTGATGCCACTGTAATACAGAGCTCATTACAGAGTATCCTTTCCTTATGCCATAACTTGTTAGGATGATGAACTCCCCTTCCTCAGTTTCTATCATCTTCCACTTCCCACAGCTGGCTATTGGTGTCACTAACTTCTCCACTCCACGTCTACAAGAAAGCACTGAGGGAGAGCAGCCACTACCTAGGTTAGGCACCACTGATGTGCAGATTAGCACATTAACACAAGCAGGAATTTAATTTCCATCTAAATCAGAGGCCTGGACCTGTCATGCAGACACTGGAAAGAAGTGAGCAACTTCACAGACAACAAAGAAAACATTTTGGTTGCTTAGAACGCTTAATGCAGATGATACAAATAACTCCACAGAAAYGTATGAAGTTTCATTTTCAACATTTCTTTCAGGTTTTAGTCCACAGACTAAAGACTTAAATTAACAAAACACTCAGTCTCAGTGTATGTGATACATAGTGATAAACACCAGTGCGAGACACACAGTATTTATTGTACAGGGACTTTGTACTTGTTCTTTGCTCCTGGTAACTTTTATGTTCTTCAAAAAGTCACATTAAAACGCCATTCTTATAGTGATCTTGGAGTGCTTGTTTTGGTTGTTGTTTTTTTTTTTTTTTTTTGAGGGAAAAGAAAATACTTTCTAACCATATGAAATTATCCATGTCTCAATACAAACTGCTGAATGAATATTACCCTCTTGTCAGCTACCAGGTGGCTTGCACCTGCCAATAAAATATCACTTTCATTGGGATTTAATGGCCAGTGAGCTTCATGTCCTGTTCCACTTACTAGGCCTGCTCTCTTCTCTTCTTTCTTTCATTAAGTCCAAATCTCCCCATAAAAACTCTTATCACTACATGTCCAGTGTGAGAGCTCTGATAAGCACTGCTTTCCTTTCCAACCTTTATCAACACTCTGGCTTTGGGATGGACACACAAGCTGCACTAGTCTCCTGAGAGTGGATAAGTGAATGCTAGTGCCTACAAGAAAAATAGGGGGAAGAATGAAGTCCCAGACACCAAACGCTGCCTTACACATCCTCCACCAACATACACTAACAGGCAAACAATCAAAACAGACTAACGTATCAGACCAAAAAGAGTAGTTCTACTGGAATGCAGACGGAGTACTGAAAACACCAAAAGTAAAATAAGCACAGAATCTGATTTATCAAYAGGCACCTACATATCCTCTGAATTTGGCGTTACACTTTCTACAGTTTCTTGACAACTGCTGACCACAACATTGTTTGCTATGGTTTCATCATAGTATTATATTTTAAACATTTTTCCAAATTATTTCCTAAAGTAATGTCTCCCTCTTTCAAAACAATTTACACAGCAAGAACGAGGACAAGGAAGAGCTTCCATAGTGAAGAGAATTATCTCAAAATTGACCTTCCAATACAATTTGCCCTTGATTGCACACAGTAAGTAACAAGGAGAATCTCTCTTTCCATGGAAACAAAAAAACCCCACTTTTATATATATTCCTAAATACGAGCAGCTGCCTTGCTGCCTACACAAGTGCAACGTATTTGTGAAGGCGGGATCTCTGAATGCGATGAATCATCCATCTTCCGAGCCTGCTTCCTGGCACCACTCCAGGCACTCATACTGTCAGGACTGTTTGCCAGCAGCACCTCCTTCCATTGCACTGAGCCCACTCTGGATTATGAGATGTGATACAACCTAAGCCCAGTGACACTACATGAAARAGACAGATTCGAACACGTGCTGAGGGTGTGAGGGGAAAACAGTGACACAATGGCTCTAAATCCTTCCTGCCCCAGAAGAGAGGGTCCTTTATACATGGCTTTCAGTGCTCTGGTGCAACAGCTGCTTAAAATGCAGAGAAAAACATGACAGAGAAAAYCCCTAAACTCAGAAAGACAGAGTGTATCAGCAAGTATCCCATAGGTAACAAASGGCTCCAAAAAGTGGGAGCTAATCAGAGCCTTACCTTCCTTGCACTGTGCACTTCTGCTCCACTCCACTGGGTAAAATGACTGTGAAGTCCACCAGTCTGTTTATCATGTTCTCCTTCATGCTCACAAGGTTCTGATCAGAAATTACAGCTGTCTCTGCAGGTGACTTGTGCTCACTGTGAATTCTACTTGCTGCAGAAGGTTGATTTGGCGGAGGAGGAGCGCGAGCTTTCATTCTTTTCCTTGAGAAATAAAGGCAAGAAGAAAATACAAACATGTTACTAAGAAATATATGCTTTTTTGGTCATGATCTCAGATTGTTTTAAAAAGTTCCTCTAATGCAAGCCATTTTTCCTTATCATTAAACTTTTCAGTGGAGTTGCACTTTTATTTTTACCTCCTCTCTAAAAATACGCTAATTTTTTAATGATGCACTCACTCCTACTCTTTGCTTTCCATGCCCCAGGGGACRAATCAGTTCCATAATTAGGATGTGATATAATCATTTTTCTGTCAAGTATGAAGCATACTCCTATGAAGCGAGAAACAGAAATGCTGGGTCCAGTCCAGACCTGACTCAAGAAAGAGTTGTATTTACACACATGAATGTTTCCTCCAAGTCAGAATGGCAGGAGTGGAGGCAGGGTGAGGTTTCATTCAGCTATATTTGGGTTCCAGAGTATTACTCTACTTGAAACATTGTCTCTTCCTCTGATCTGAGTTGGTAGTATTAAATCTGGCTCCTCATACTTCATAGGGAAGCATCATGAAAAGGTCAACTGTGAATGATATCACTTCTCACCATACAACTCCAAGACTACAGCTCTTTGAAAGCACCCTGAAAGGAACTCATTCTTCAGCAGCAGGCTATGCACCATGTGTGATATACAGAAAAGCTGCATCAGCTTGCACCAAACAAGCAGTGTACTTTATAGAGATATAAACCCACCACAAACTCGAACTTTACTTCATTGGCAAGCTTCCAGACAGATAAGCAACATATGTGTGCTGTTAAACTTCTGAATAGCTGGCCTCATACCAAACACATGTCTAAGAGGATTAACTCTGATGATTAATACCCCAGTGACCTCTTCTGACTAGATTTATGCCTAGTTTAAGTCAGATTTTAGTGTAACAGATGGAAAAAGCAGTACAATATTTACTCAGAAATTATTATTCAGGCCTACCGCCTGTGTTTTTTAATCTTCCTGTTTTTAGGGTGCAGGAAGAGATTATGATTCTGCACACCATTTTCACCCTGCAAACAACATAAACTGATGTCCAGAAAGGAAGAGTACAGAAAGAGCACTCTAACCCTTAAAAGCTGGAAAAGCTTAGCGGTTGAATCAGCCAAGGGAAAAACTGTGTTTAGGGGAAAAAAAATTAAAAACTGAACTGAAATACCAAATCAAACTCTTCTTTAATAAGAGATAACCTGTGTTCTCACAGATAAAAAGACTAAACATACAGTTTGGATTACTACTGTAAGATCCTGGCAGAGGAAAAAAGTAATAGCTATATCACATTAACAAAAAAACTCCAACAAACCAAACAAACAAAAAAAAAGTGTTCAGAAGCAATCCAAACCCTCTATACTTTTTAATCAGTATTTGCATTTGACCAACAATTTCTGTGACATGTCTGAACTTGCAAAAATTCTCCACGCTTCCTTGAAAATGCACATTTCAGTGAGATCTCAGCAAGACAGCGTAAAATTAGCAGTGATGAAGACACTGCCTTTCCTTTTCTGTGTGCATAACAAATAGCATTCTCTACAGATAGGCAGGGAGAGGTACTGCCTTATTTACTAGTAYAGAGCAATTTCTCTTTCATCAGAAATTTCCTTGAACATTCAGTTTGTATCCTATATACACCAAGTGAGGCATGAAGTCATCAGTCACCAACCTGCAGCTCCTACGCTCCTCGCCATGGAGGTCATGGTAAGTTCAAGGCTTTGACAAGTAAAAAACTACCTTGACTTTCCATGAACCAAACACTTAATTTATTTGTCTCTTGAAGAAAAAAAAAAAATTGGGATTCATCTTCTGCTCAGATCCCTTTACGTTTAGCCACAGTTGTTATTTATAAGCAGGTGGTGAGAGACATCGGAATTTTGCATACATCCAGATCATGCCAACACAGCCTAACAATTAAGCAGTGCAACATTTAAAATCAATTACAAATGATGTAATTATTGCCCTTCATAACACCCATTGCATCAATATAAGTAACTACAGAGAAACTACTAAGAAAGAACTTGTTTCTTAAAACGGGCTTTTATTTTTGTTTACAAAGCTTGTTCTATAATGCGGGASACAATTCCAACATAGTGCTCCTGACAAAGTACCAAAGGGGGTAGGAAGAAAAGAAGCAGGCAAGTGTTCTCAGCCTGGCAGAATTAGTCGTAATTATGATTTATGTGGACTTGTAAATTCCAAATCTAACTGAAATCAGCTGAAGCTGAAGACACTTGAGATTTCAGTGAAGAAGTGAAGAAAGACTGAGTTTTGAAGCCGATGAAGGAGCTGGAAGTAAATCAGGACTATGCTACACAAGGTGTCTGTCTGTTCTCTAGCGATAACACAAACCTGTATRTGGTTTTCTATAGGAACAGACAAAAAAGGTAAGACATCTTAATGAGAGTGCAATTTTTAATTTTTTTTAAACTTTTTAAGTACTCCACAGCCAATTCTGAAGTTTTTATAAAACTGCTTGGGGCCGGGAGTAGGGAGGGGGGCAGTGTGTCAGCAAATCAGGCATCATACCGACAAAAGTATTGGCCATACATTGACCAGTGATGTTCACTTCATATAACAYGTAAAACATTGCATATTCTTTTTGGCATTATGCAGACAGGGCCTTTTAGATACTACAATCCTCCTTTTCTTTTGTGCAGAAAAGACAGGGCAGGTCTGTTTCCTTCAGAGACATCAGAGAAAGGAAAAGGAAAAACATTCCCACTGCAGTCTCTCTAACCTAGCAACAGTTCAGGTGACCTCATACGAACTTTTCCACAATAGAGACTTACATATTCTCACTGCAAGTGCTTTAAATGCCTGGTTTTCAACATTTTCCAAATGACAGATCTCAAACTATTTCAGTGGAAGCAGATCCCTCTGCAGTTCACATTTGTGGAGTGATATGTGGCACAGATTTGCATTTCCTAGCCAACTTTCTGAAACATCTCAGTAGTAGAATGTAGCTCCATGAATCACAGACTGAAATCCACAGATCTAGCTCTGCCTTGGATCTGGCACCAGCAGCTGCTTTGTCTGACAGGCTCCAGCAACTGCAGTCAGAAGGTGCCTAGAAGCCTGTTGATACTAGTGAATGTGAGCCAGAAAAAGAATTCATCTTCCTCTGTCAGAGCTACAATGGTTATAAAGGACAACACAAAAGCACTCTGTAATAAAAGCCTTATTGTTACCCCACTAAAATAMTGCACAAAGAAAGCGAGTGATTTAAAAGCCTGTTTTAAGCATGGAGAGCACAGGTACTTTCCACACTATAAACACAACAGACTATAAAAAAGTTGCATACCATCCTTCAGTGTGAGATAAATTCAAACTAAATTTAGTTCAACAGCCATCTTCTCTCCACAAGCATCTTTCACTGTGCTCACTACTGAGATACCTGCTAAGACCTCCTACCTGCTTTTAGTCTGCAGGACAAGTTACAAGTGAGAACACTTCAGATCTATGTTTAGGTTTAACTCAGGTTTACATGAATGCTTCCATCCAGTCCTTGAGACAGAGACAGTGAAAACAAGCAGCTGATTCTAATACACGAATGTACAGTGACTTTTACTGAGGCTTCAACTAGTTTTTCTCACCTTACTATAAGTTGGAAAARATGTATATAGTCATGAAATAATTAGGCAGAATATATAAATAACCTACCAGCACTGTTCTCAGTAAAAGCATCAGGTTTCTCAAAATGGAAAAGGAAAAACAAGGAAACTGACCAACAAGACCAGTGTTTCTGTAGTTCAGCACAGAAGAAATGCAAGAGAAATGAAGAAAAGTTTCATCAGATTATGAACTTCAAGACAAGATAACACAAGCCCTTTGGACCTACAATTTATTAATATACAACTACCAAGCAAGAGGATGTAACCTGGACTTTACAATCCCATGCTAAAAATCGTGATCTCTGTTTCCAACATGGGTGCTCCTGGGACTTCCACACCCATGGCAATGCTATGCATAGACTGCCTTTCTTCAGATAAGGTCTAACACACACACAAAAAAAGAAAAAAACTGAAAGTGMAACAGTGAAATCCTACACATTTCCACCATTCTCAATAAATAATCCTCTCTGCTCTGTGAGACAAAGGCAACTTAACAGATACAGGACAGACTTCATTCCATGCATGTCAGCAGGACATTGGCAAGAGCTCCATAATTCACCAGTTTGTAGAATCTGGTCCTTTCTATGCCAGGTCTCTCTCTAACTGTTCATTTTAAGCAAGCAACAACAACAACACAAACACACTTACACACACACAAAACCAGCAAAAACCCCCAAAACCAAAACAAAAAAAAAMCCCAAACCCGAAAAACCAAAAAAACCCCACCTAACAACAAAATAAAGAAAAATCCAACCAAAACCAAAACAAAAACTCAACCACTCAACCAACCCTCAACATAGCAAAATTATGGGATACATTTATTTTTATATAAGGGACATCCAGCACAGTCTGATCAAGTCAATTTGCAGTCYGGTCAATGCACAAGGCTGGAACAGCCTTGCAAAGGGTTTTCCTGTGACAGTTGTGTACACTCCATCTCATAATTAGGAGGATAAACCAACATCTGAGTGCTCAGTGATGAGTGAATACAGCCATCCCTTGGGTGAAAAACAGGAAACACAGAAATAAACATTCTTGACTTTCAGGTGATTGCACTCCTACAGTCTTTTGAGGGGAAATCTATGCACATATGAAAGAAAAAAAAAGCAGACGGGTACTTCACCCACTTGATCCCCTTCCCCCAGCAATTCGCACAGCAAAGCCAGAAGCCCAGCCCAGAGGCACACGCCTCGTACTCCACACCACCAAGACACAGCATGGTAGAAGTCACTCCTGCTTAGTGATCCAGCTTGTGAAGCAGGCATCTTTCAGAGAACATTTCCTTTTCATTCTTTTTTTGTTGCTTATGGCAAAGCAAAGCAAATCCAGATGATAGGCTAGGAAAGACACAACCACTTTATCAGAATTAATAGCATGCCAAGTTCCCTCTTAGTAAATAAAATCCTTTCAGCTTCTAGATGCAGCAGCTCAGAAAAACCATAACCCAACAYAAATGTAAGGGAAATACAAACAGATCAGCACAGACATAAAGGCACCTCAAGAATTCTGAAAATGGAAAATAAAAGTCAAACAAATCTCAGAGAGATTGAGAACAGACACCAGGAGAGCATGATAACATCCATAACTACTAAAGAGGCAGGAATTCATCCAGACAGCCTTACATTGAAAACTAGAACTCCATTCCACTTTGTCATCTATAACATTTAAATTAACCAATTAAACAAACTAAAAACAAAACAAAGAAAAAAAATCAAAGAAGCTTCTCAAGTTTACTTTGCCTGTCACAGGCTTAATATATCAATTCATTATAATTACGTGCAACACAGGTAACCTACACCTTCAAATGTCTCATACATAGTAAGTAAGTTACAGGTCTAAAATGCATTACTATCGTAGTATCTTGTTTCCAGTATTATTTTACAATAACATTTACAATATTACACAAATATTACACTTTCTAAAGAGCTGAAATCTTCAGCAGACACTAAGATGTAATGAACTAGATGACTCTCGTGGATATGGCTCAGGGAACATTTAGGGCTCTCTACATGACTTAACTTTTTAAAAATAAGTTATTGCTTTGCTTTTAGCAGTCTTTACACTGAATTCCATGGCTATTACAGTATGYAATTATTTTATGTTTTTCTCTTTTCAAAGATTTACTTGAATTTCATATTAGTTTTAAAAGATCATTCAATTTTTAAGGCAGGATCGCACTGACAGACACAACGAAAATTATTTCCTTGCAGGCGTGATAAAGACACCCAAAATAAACAAGAAAAAATAATTTGTTTCTGGCAAAGAAATGAAAGTTATTTAATTATATTTTTGATCTTCCATTTGATTCTTCTGATGAGAAACCCTAAAGCTTCACATATTTTAAAAATAAAGTTTCTATGCCAGAAGAAAAAAAAAAAAGTCCAGACCGAATAGAAGGAGCACATTTGTAGAAGAGGAAGCAGGAAAGGAAGTACATGACCATGGTTGCCCAAGGGTGAAGTTAAAGAAAAATAAACAAAAGTCAAGGTGAGATGATACAGTCTAATAGAAGTAGTTCCTAGTATCGTCTCTCCAGTTTCAAACATTTCACAAACTTCACTAGTCAATCATTAAAAAGTGTTGTCCTGCAGCTTCCTGGTTTCAAACGTGCCTGTGAATAAACTGTTACAACATTTGCTACGAGTTTGCTACTACCACATATAGCCCATTTCATGAGAGGCTGAGCTGTGTCCCAACACAGGGCAGAGACCTGGCCGCTCTGTTGCTTGTGAAACATTGCACAGCTGCCAAACAAGAGAAAATGGGTTTCCATCCTGCTGGGACTCAGACGCCTGCATTGACACAACGTAGCTGAACCACTGAGAGCTCACCCTCTGTCAGGGAGGCCAAATGATTTGTTAGTCCTTGGCTGGTATACTCAAATGATCATTTTTTTATACATCACCCACACTTTTAACTACAAATCATACTGTGCTATCTTCCAATAAAAGCCTAATTCTCCTCTCAGTCACTAAGGCATTCCCTCAAGATCTGGTACAGAGCAGCTGACATATCAGTTTCATAACAGAATCATTTTTTGGGGCAGAAGAAGCCACAAGCACTCTAACCTGACTTCCTRTAGTGCAATGGGCCATGCAGTGCTCCCCACTGCTACTTTAGAAAGTCCTCCCTTGGAGGGAAACCAGGGATGGAGCTGTACATGGGGTGAGCTTTAACTGATCAAGGAGTAACACTGCAGCCTACAAATGCTTTTACACCTACTAACAACAGCCACACCAGGGAGCCTCATAGATCTACCTGTATCAGTTCCCAAAACAAAGTAGAACACAAGCCCTAAAGAAAATCTTTTAAAAAGCAGCCAAATCCCAGGATTTGGGTACATGCCCACTGTAGTTAATGAAAACACTGCCTGAATAAGCACTACAAGGTCTGTATCACTAATAGCTGTATCACAGGACTTTTGAGATACCACCCACATGTTCAGTGTGTGGCAAAGACCACACTACGAGCTGGTGCCATCCTGTAYAACTCCATTGGGTTGCACATCAGTAAAGAGGAATGAAATAGGAGAGCMGCTAATGTTATTTAATTATTTGCTTCACCTGCTGAAACACATGCTGAAGAAAAACATAAGTCTTCGGTTAAAGGCTGGAAAGCACAGACAAGGTCTGTTTTGGAAAGGTAAAAATCCTGCAATCTAAACTGCAGTGATATAATATCTCTCAGAGATACATAAATAGTTTTAACTCTTTAGCTTGGGAGATGTGATCAAAACAAAACGCCATGAAAAATTCATGCTGGCAGATGAGTAACAAGCCTCACCTTCAAAAAAATGTGGCCTGGAAAAGCAAAGTAGAAAAGCAGCACACTAGGTAGGGATGGTGCTCTTTTCACAAATGAAAAGGCACATACTGTGTGCTTGCTCTTTTCACAATCATCCTTGCTCTTTTCACAATGATACCTGCCAGAGGAAAGATGCAGATGAACCAAAACATGAATAAAGGCAATAAACATTTAGGCTTTGGACTCAAATATATTTAGCCACCAGCACCCCAGCTAAAACTACCTGCCAGATTCACACTGACCAAAATCAAAAGATTGCTGTTAAACTGACTTCCAGGGAAAGCRGTAATGCAGTAGTGCAAAGCATTCAGTGACCAGCCATGCAGTCCTATCCCCACCAGCATTTTTGACTTCTTCCTCCATTATCCACAAACTCACAATATTTTTTCCCCATTTATCAACTATTGAGCTATTAGCCTCATTCCATTCCAAGTAACAATAATATTTAAAGTAAAGGAAACACTAAGGAAAACATCACATTGCTCATGCTCATTTGAAATATCATCCAGTTCCTTCATCTGTGACTAAATCAGGCTGCTTTGCATGGTATGCTTCAATGGGAAAAGAGAATGACACTATTTTTTTGTTATTGAGGCTTAAGCACAATGGCACTGGTTAGTTAAAAAAATCAGACCAACAAAATGCCAAAGCCATCCATGCTAACATCCCAAATGTACTTAGAGAGAAAACCGGAATACTGATGCTTGTAAAATATCCAAACCCTGTTGCCAGGGCACTCTGTTCTGTTCTCTGTGCTCTCAAATCTTCACTGAGCTGTTAAAGACGCTCAGTTAAGCAGATAGGAGGCTACAGCCATGGAGACAGCTACTTGCACACTGAATTCTCTGCAGATGCCAACTGCTATGGCTGAACTGTGAGAAACACAAGGTTAAAATCTCTGGCAAGACAACTAGTGAGATTTCTCAGCATTAGTCATGAAGTTATAGTCATGTTCACGTTGGCTAACTGGACTCTTACTAACCATGCTCACCTGTGAAAAAACACTGTCATGAAACAAAGCAACAGTATTTCCAAGCAGGCTGGAAGCACTGCTGGCCTTCTGTCTTCTGCATAGTGTGGGCAAACAGGCATCCTTCAGACGCACTCAGTCTGCTGCCTGCCAGCTGTGTTATTGCGAGGATGCCACAATTCCATGATGAACTCTCTGGGTCTGGAAAGGTACCTTACTAGTTTGAATAGGCTTTATTAACACCCAAGAATGACAATAGTGTTTATCATGTTTATTAACAGTAAATCATGACAGCAATGAGAAAAYTACTTGTTTCTAGAGGGGTCAACGACTAAAGGTATGATTTCTCAAGCCTGAGGCTATCTCAGAAACACTTGCACTGCATGTTATGTCCCCTGGAGTTATAGGTGCTGTTCACATTTCAGTGTGGTTGTCCTTTTTTAATCCCTTAATTCTTATCAAGAATCACCTTCAATAAGGCTGTTTAAATAAACAAATATATTGCAACATATAATTGCAGTAAGTTTATTGCTTAGCAACACTGATTTAAAAAGTCTCCTGCGGTGACTTGCACTGTTAACTAAGATGCAAATTCAAGGTATATTTGCACTGTATTACTGAGCAAAGGTATCCCAGATTGTGCTCTATTTTTGTGCCCACAGGCTTTTTTAACCTCACTGCCACCTACTGAGAATCACTCTCTAGGGGCTTGAAGACTTTAGATTAAGAGTCCTTGCAGTAAAGTCCTTGCTTTATTCTCTGTTTACAAGGGACACAGAAGATAGAACAGTTTTGAAAGAATCAAGAGAAAAACAACATATATCATTAATGAAATTCCAATGTGATTTACTGTGCTGACCAATTCCGAAGTTTTATAATATGCTTAGTAGCTAGTAGGCAATTCAGTGGAAAACCACTGAAATCACTACAGAATATTATTCCTACTGATACCTGTTTCAACCAGAAACAGCCTTAAAACAGTGTCAATCTGAGGTGCAGATGGGGAAGGATTGTTTATTTCAATGACAACGCCCTAGGACTACACCAATGAAGTTAATTTCACCTATTCACACTTGTACAAACAGATCCCACAAAAAACAGGCAGGCAATGGTCATTAAGGGAGAATATGCAGAATTACATCTGTGTTATTCCCCCTACCTCCACTCATCTGTCTACAAATGGTGACAAGATCACAGTTACTCCAGAAAACCTAAACACTCCAACATACTGAAGAAGAGGACACAGATGGAAAGTTAAAAGCTGTGACCAGAGTAAAGAGGCATCTTAGCCCAGTTCTAAAGCACCCTTTAGATTCAAAAGGCTTCTCAAAACATTAGAAACACGTACTTCTGGGCAGAAATTAAATTAATCAATAGCAACTACCCCAATGTCTTTACAGCTAGAAGGTATCTGTGCTTCTGAAAACTAGAATTAACCTCTTCAGCTACAACGTCCCAGGCAGGGGAGACACAAAGGACAGCAGGCAGGACTACCTGGAGCCATTTATTTTCCAGCTGTGCTGAGCTCTCCTAAAAGCCTCTTGTGCTTCCTCTCAAGTTCACTTGCCCTCAGAGAAGCACTCATGATCTTGCAATGGCTGACCTTACATCAAATTTCCTGGGGCGGAGAGGGGAAGGCTGTATCCAAGTCCAGTGCCCACTGTTCCCYATATATTCAAAAGTCCACATCTGCTGACATACTGGAAGATGGAAGATAAACAGGGAGACAACTTACTTTGGATTGTCTGATCTAGGAGACAAAAGGCATCAATCTACCCTGGTGTTTTTTTATCTACAGGTTATTCTGTGAATTCTAACCATAGAAAACTACATGTCATAGAAGAAGCCAACACCTGAGCTAGAGGGCTGATAAGCTTCTCTTTAGAGCTAGAAAAAAATCCCCTAAAAGATCTAACGATGCATTTTTGTGAGATACAGTTTACATTCACTCACAGAGAAAAATAATCAGAGATGCCAGTACATTCCTTAYCCTCCCTAATCACCTTAATTAGCATTTATAATTTGGTCTTAATTCATACTCCATCACACAGCAAGAAATCACATACAGYGGTATATTAAATAAAGGTTAATGAAGCAAATATGCAGTGTCAATGAGATAAGGAAATATCCAACTTCAACACAACAATCAAAACTGTTGTCAGACCCTGTACTTCTGGGATGCCACACATGCTTTTATCAGGAAATCTCACAACTTCAGCTGACTTTCTGTGTATTTTCCTGGTGCTGATTTGCTTAATTAAATTTCTTATGAGAACCACATGTATTTTGCTTTCATTTTTATGATACTCTCTTCTTTCAAAATGACACAGGAATCAAGCACTTCTTGGTTTCAATTAAAATTCAAGTATTTTGGTGTATTAAAAGCAAATCATAAACTTAAGTAATAAACCAATCTTACAGTGGAGGTGAGAGACCTACATTAATATGGAAACCAGAAAGTATGACAAAAAAGAATAGTGCAGGTGTTAGCCCAGATAAATACACTTACAACACCAAATGGCTGATTAGGAGGACTCTGAAGTGTGATCCTGATTTATCAAGTAAGAACAGAAATGTTTTAATGATTTTTAAATGCCAGCAAAACCCATTTGTTCAGTTAGTTTCCACTTAAAATTCTGTTTAATGTATCCCGTAGGCATATGCAGTACTTAATGGATTTTAAATCTCTCAAACCCAAAAAGGATATAGGCCTCATGCAGTGCAAACTAGAGCACATTATGAAGAAAATCTTGATAAATCAGGCATGTCAACACACCCAGACAGAATCAAATGAGAGAGGAAGCAGCCAAATACCCTCCCTCTTTATCACATACATTCAAATCAGGGATGATTATTGTGGGCATTTTACTGAGATGTGTGGCACTGGCTCAGGACACAGCAGACTGACGAGACTCAGGACCACTATGGACTTTACAGGGTAAAACCAAGACCTTGCATCATCCCATCAGCAGACTGGAAGCCATGGGAATAGCGTTACACGTTATCCATGAGAAAACACCACCAAAAAACTGAAGGCATCTACCGCTCAGGAGCTTTAAATGCTGCTCAGAGATAACTCAATGCAAACATGCTTGAGGCTGCTCTGAAAGTACTGACGGGGCATCACAGCAGTGATTGCAAGATTTTGCAGACATGTCTGAGCCAGCTGCCACTCAGCAGAGCCTACAAAACTCACACAGGAAGAAACAGTATATATTAGACTACCACGAACTGCCATAGTTATACTAGAAATGGCAAGAGGCAGACATACCTCAAATGCAAAGGCCAAAACCATGGTAATGTAGAGCTGGCCTTTGAACCAAGAGAAAAAACTTCCATCTCCTTGTCAAAAACAATGAAACGGCAGCATTAATGACATCTAATTTCCTTCAGGTTCCTTGTCTTGTCTGAACTGCTTTTCATATCAAAAAGGGTGACAAGTCTCACAAGCTTTTTTCAGGGCGAGAGCACTTAATGACAGTCTTCAACTCTGGTCCTTATCCTGCAGCTGTCACCTCACTGGTTACAAGGTGGTTACAATGCCTCTTCTCCCCACCAGCCACCACTTCTCCAGACACCTATGAAAAGCTATTACATTAGGCTTTTCTTTCTCTCTTGTCAATTAAACTAAAATCAAACTAACTGGTAAAAAAACAAATAAACTTTTTTCAAGAAAATACAGGCAAAAAGCACAATGAAATAAACTCCATCTTACGTCTAGCATTGCATGGCCACACAAGCTGTTGGCAGACTCTGCTGAAGTAAGGGTGTCTGTCCCATCTGAAAGCCTCCACCTGGCAACACTGAATGAAAACAAGACTTTGGAAGTGATTGACTACAGAGTTTCCTCCTCACAACTGACCAAAACCAAAACAAAGATATCCTGGACTCAGTGAAGTCAATAGGACTTTTGGCACTGACCTTGCAGAAAGCCAAGTGTTCAGTCTGGCAGAACCTCAGCAGAGCTCAGGTTCATCTCTGTGCTGACAGCTCCACTTGCTGGGTCCCCCAGTTTGAACACAACTTCTACGTACCAGGAGAACATTGAGCATCAGCAGCATGGCACCTAAAGAGGCTTTGTGATGTGGAGAGCTACTACATGGTACTGCCCTGGGTCTCCAACCAGCTGCCTTTTAGCTCTGCAAAGGCACAGTTCTCTTATATGTTCTTACTACATTTTATTGAAAACCAGAAGTATCAAATATAACTAAAGTGTTAAAAAAAGGGGCGGGAATCAATTAAAAAAGCAAGCAAGGATAGCTTCATGTATTACCACCCCGACTTTGTATCATTTCCGACTCTAAAATGAGTCAGAGAGGTCAAGGAAATCTGAGGACACCAGATAAAGTCAGACCTGCCACACCACAACTTCTTTGGTCACCTCCTCTGAAATAGGAAGGCCAGTGGCATAGTGATAATTGGTGAAATTACGAGCATACAGAGAGCACTCCCTGAGCCAGGGCCTAACAGTTGGTCACTTGACACACGCTGGCACCGTGCTTCCCAAAGAGAGATGAGAACACTCAACTGCTAGCAAGCAGATCTAGCATCCCCTCTGTTGTTTATTCGACTTCCCCRGACAGGAAAATCCTGCATGCACCTTACAGAGCCAGGTTCCTCCAAATAACTCTCCTCTGCTGAGCCCAACATAAACTGCACCCAAGCAAAGCAACAAGGCAGCAGAAACACAGTTACACCTACCAACACATAAATGGAAGGGACTTGTCTCCCTTGTGTTGTAAGTCTAATTCTAGCCCTGAAGAAACAACAGTGGTGCCATCCAAGTTATTCCTGCAAGCTCACCCAGCCCCTGGGCTTCAGGATAAATGTTGCTGAATTATCATGAGCTACTCACAACAGTGTGGGAAGGAAGGGTGCACTCTCCTTCCAGGGACACAAAAGCATTTCTCCAGCCACAGCTGCTGCACATCAGAATTGACAAAAGCCCAGTCCTGCTTCACACCTTCACATGACATATAGCATGTGATGGCTTCTCTCCCCTCACCCAAATGATAGCATGCACATGTATCTGATGTAGTAAGAATGCTATCAGGCTACATGCCATAATTTCTGCTTCTGAGTCAGTAATATATTTGAAGTAGGATTAAATACTATATAAATTATACTCACTATTTAGATTCAGCTACTTCTGTACAGCTTTGCTTTCTATCAACTTCCCCTACAACATCATGAATAAAGAAATTATTAGAGACATCTACTGACATAGGCATAAGTAAATTAGTCTGATCATTCCTTGTTGCTCTACAGAAGGATGCCACCGAATGCTGACTGCAAAGCAAGGACATTTCTAACTCAGACTGCAGTTGTCCCAGGCCTCCTAGCAGGCTAAATCCAATCTCACAGCATCTGGGAACAGGGTCAGCCAGTGAAAGATGAATGTGCTTAGGAAACTGCTCGACCGAACTTTTTTTTTCCACCCTGAGTAGGGAGCGACAAAATTATATGACAAAAATATTACGATGCAATAATGGAAGACACAAGAGATCCATAACCATCTGTGTATCATGTCCATGATCAGGGCCAGAGAAACAGACATGGAGGCATTTGTGTACCATGGTGTCATTTGCTGGTTATAATGTAAATATCACATCCTCACAAGAGGATGCACTGGATTTAACAGAGAAGTTGGTCTGCTGGGTCCAGAAGCACAGTAACAGAGYACCCTAAAGCTTCTGTCTGGCCTGCAAGTGTCAAAACCCACGCTCCCTGATATCAAATATCATGTATTCTTTGTGCTTTTTATGAAGCAGCAGGTGAATGCCCAGAGGCAGATGCCTCCTGGCATATGCCTAGCATCAGCAGCAACACAAGAAGTCCACCTCCAGTGAATCAAACACTTCCATGTACTCACGCCCCACATACAGGCATTAGGGAAAATACTATTGGCAAGCAGACCCATTTCCCTGTTAATKTCCAAAGAGTTGTTAATGCATCAACCTTATTCCAATTATCCTGACCATGCTGCTGTTAAAAGCAAACTATGCTTTATCACAGATGTCCTTGGCCACAGGATTAGGTCCACAGAGACAGGGTAGGAAGAGTGAGAATTTCATTACACCACTGCTTCTTCCCTCAAAGCAAATAATGACTTAAAAGTTTAATCTTTCACTGAATACCTGGCATGTTGATGGTCTTGGAAAATGACAGCTAAATTAAACATATATGAACGGTGTCACATAACAAGTCTAACTAACTGCTTATTTTTAAACCTGGAAGAGTCTGAACAATTGGAAATATCTGGGTTGGGCTTACAAATTCCACACACCCTTTTGGTGCACTCAGTCTGCATAGCTGGTAGAAGTAAGTGGCACTGAAAAGATGAAAAGAAATCTGAAGATTCCGAAAAAATCTGAAACAGAAAGAAAAAAAGAACCAAAGAAAAAAAGGAAAAACTTCCTATACTCATGATATTAATGAGAAAATAGAATGTAGCATAATATTGCTTTTCATCTCTGCTGCAGAGCAGGATGAAACAGGCTTAGGATGGAAAAACCCCTCTATATATGATATTAATACTGAAGAATCAGTGCTAGCATGAGAAGAAAAAACACATAATAAAAAGTTAAATAGTCTAACCCTAACCTCTCTTAGCAGTTTCTTTCTTGAATCAGCAAACTTACACCCACGAGGAACTGCTGTCAAGTAGATAAGCAATGTGTTTTTTGCATTTTCATTTTGCATGTACATACAAAGAGGAAATTTCTGTCAATCCCTAAACATCTTCATTGTTGAAAGAAGAAACAGGTGATGTAAAAGAAATCTTATTCTGACTTCATTGGTATTAACAAGTTACTTTTACAGGTAATTATTTGTGTCATTTCACAGTCTCTTCTTCAGCTAGTCTGAAGAAAAGCCACAGACATACAAAGCCCAAACACGGCTACATATTTCCAAGTATTTTCCTAGATAGTCTCTTGATATAAACAGGGGAATGGGGGGAGGTGAGGCAAGAGAAAGAGTATTTAAAGGACAGGCACACAGGTTTGCAGCACATCCAACAAGAAAGGTGGATGCTCCTCCCAGTGCCTGACTGGCAGCGGCCAGCTGGGTTCATGCTGGGGGCTCAGTCGTGCCCTGCAGCAGAGCCAGCTGGAAATGGCTGTGTCACTCCTCACTGGGGCTGCCCCACCACCCTGCCAGTGATGCACAGTACAGTTAGAAATCAGCAAGACTGGCAAAAATGAAGGCGCAGAGAAGAAATATAACATCCCACTTGGCTTCTCCAGTCCAGGAACCTTGCCTGGGAATTGGAAGCTGAGGCACAAGCAGAGGCTGCGGGACAGTAAGGTCCCATTCATTTCTCTGCTGCAGGCAGATCTCTCCACAACCCAGACAGAGCCCTCCTTCAAGCTCATCCAGTTTGTCCTTCTCTGRAAACATGCATACTACAGCAAAGTGCTCAGACACCGTGGAAGCAGAGAGGTGTCTAGACAACGTGCCCAGTGACCTGGGCTGTCCAGGACCCAAAGGTAGCTTAAGTGTCAGGCTGTGTGCAAGAAGCCTTGTGTGAGAAAATACACCCTCTGGCTACAGAAGAACACCAACCAACAGGGCGTGGAAGCCAGCACCAGCAGGTTCCACTAAACTCCAGGCTAATGCCAGGCCCAAAAAGGCTACACAGTAAAAACAATGCAAAAYTCTCAGGGCCAATACATCTCTCCCCACCCTGAGCCGCCCAGTTCACCTTCACTCCATGTCAAATGCAGTATATGTCTTACGAAACTACACAAGAAAACCATGAAGCCCAATAGGAAGCTTCACCTGCGGCACAGAGGTGGCAGAATTCCTTGTTGTAAGGCCAGCAACATGGGATCACRTGCTGCCTCAGGTTTTGGCAAAAGGGCTTCAGTATTACCTGTGTTCTGCAGCTTTGGCTGACAGTACACCAGGAGAAACTTCAATCAAACTTTGAAAGCCTACCATTCAAATAAGCTAGACCTCCTCTTTAATTAAAATGAACTCACAAAAACTTCATGAATACAGAGATAACATAAACCACAAAAGCATCCAGTAAAATCAAATATTTAAAGAAATAAACAGCAGTTTCTTAAATCCAGCTGAGGGAATGCTCCTTCAACATCAAATGCTGAAGCAAAGCAACTGCAGCTTCCTCTTACAGTATCACAGCCCAGGGATGCAGCAACACATATGGATGGTGGCAGACAAGCTCCGTATACTGTCTGAAACACAAAACYCCATCCCTGCAGCTTTACTTCAGGTTTTTGATCGCCTTGTTACTCAATACATGCCAGTAAGCTAAGGATTGCAATCATTAAAATACTTGTCACACAGGTTACACTAGCAGCAATGGTCTTAAAAAAAAAGAGCCAAATTCTAATAGTCCTAGTTAACGTAGAATCTTCAAAAACGTAACACAGTTTAAGCTACCTGTCACTGTTAGTAAAGCACCTGCACTGTTGCAGACTTTCTTCTCAGACCCTTTTTTGAGTAACAAGAGAGCTGCAGTGGTGCAAATACAACTTCTGAGTTCAAGAGCTTCCTGGTCATTTGCTGTGGCCACCTGTTGGTAAAAAGGGGGTATAAAACATCATCAAGGAATACGTATCTATTTAAATGACTCACATTTAGAATCACAGAATCAAAGAATGGTTTGGGGTTGCAGGGGACCTTAAAGATCATCGTCTTTTCTTCTGCCATACTTACAGTGAAAGGACAAGAGAAAATGGCCTTAAGCTGAGACAGGAGAGATTCAAATTAGATACCAGAAAAAAAATTTTCACTGTTAGGGTGGTTAGGCATTGGAATAGGTTGTTCCAGAAGCTGGTGGAGTCACCATCCCTGCAGGTGTTCAAGAGATGTCTGGATCTGGTGCTGGGTGATGTGGTTTAGGGGTTACAGTGGTAGAGCTGGGTGGGCAGTTGGACTGGATGATCTTGAAGGCCTCTTCCAACCCTGATGATTCTATGATTCTTCCAATCCTCCTGCTATGGGCAGGGACGCCTTTCACTAGATCAGGTTGGTCAGAGCTCTATCCAGCCTTCTCTTGAACTTTCAGGGAGAGGACATTCATAACTTCTTCRGACAACCTGTTCCAGAGCCTCACCACCCCCACAGTAAAGAATTTTTCCTAATATCCAATCTGAACCTATCCCTTTCAGTTTGAAGCCATTCCCCCTTGTACTACTGCTACATGCCCTTGTAAAATGTCTCTTTCCAGATCTGTTGTAAACCCCCTTTAGGTACTGAAAGGTGCTATAAGGTCTCCCTGGAGCCATCTCTTCCCTATGCTGAAAGGCCCCGACTCTCTCTGCCAGGTCTTCACAGAGGAGGCGCTCCAGCCCGCTTTAATGTTCAATTTATAGCATCGCTTCTATTTTCAGATCTTTAAAACCTGCTATGTCTCTCTTGGGAGGGAAGAAAAGGAGAGGGGGAGGAAAAAAAAAGGATTTTATTCATATCGATACCGAACACTTCCCTGCCGATGCCGGTATTTTTGAGGAATGAACAAGGTCAGGTGTTTGCCCGCGGTGCTCAGTGAGCACACCCAGGGGAACAGAGGGGGACAGAGAAGTCCAGGCGCCACCCGGGGGAGCTCTGCTGCCCGCGGTTGCCGGAGCACCGGGGCCTCCCTCCCTCCCTCCCTCCTTCTTTCCGTCCCTTCCTTTCCTCAACCTGAGCCCAACCCGAGCTGCAGCAGCCTGGCAGCAGCTGCCTGCCCCCCGCGCTATTCCGGAGCTTCAGAAGGGACGCCCCAACTACTTTTTTTAAATAGTGCTTTTAAACACTGTTTTTAGATCTTGCTTTCTTATTGTTCGCGACGGAAAACAAATACAAGAGCCAAAAGAGAAATCCCCTTTTCTCTGGCAAAACTGCGCTAATTACGCCATCATTAAAAAACGAACTTAATCGATTCACAAAAGGCATCTGGGCTAACTCTGTGGGCTGGGGGAACAACTGTCTGGCTGATTTTGTAACAATCCTTACAGAAACAAAACTGATAAATGTTTAATTCCCTTGGTGTGCAAATCAGCATTGTCCATTACATTAACGGGATAGCTCTTCCTTAACCAATGAAATAACCTGCTCCCAAGATGTCTTTAACATACATTTCCCTATTACCAAAGTTTATTTCTGAGCACAACATCTGTGTGGCAAACTTGTCAGTGCAACTGAAAACTTTCATTTTTTCCTATTCAAAAAACCACAAAATTTATTAAAGGAAACCATGCACAAGGCATGGAGATTTTAAACTGTTTCCACTTACCATTACACCAACAGAACTAAAAGTGTCTATAATTTAAAAATGTAAGCGAATACGTATTAAATGTATTTATAGCATTTTATTTTAACTTAGAAAATGGGAAACGAGTAGATGATTTCTCACCATCATTTCCTGATTATAGCATAAATCCAAGGTGCAACAGCAACAATGTTACCCTTCTATAAATCCTAGTAGCCTGGGACAGAATAGTTGTGCATGAGCGCTACAACAATCGCATCTCCGGGGTGGAAGGCATCAGGAGAAAAAAAAGAATAAGAAAGCTGTATTCGTACAAACTGGAAAAAGAGAAAAAATTAACTTGGAAAAACAAAGAAAATAAAAGTTAAAGAAAGAAATAAACAAAAGGAGAAGGAAGAGACAGACATGAGGCCTGCCAGATTGATCCTATCTTGGCAACTTCTGGTAAGCAGGTATGTTTAAAAATGGAGTACTACAAAGCTGAAAAATCGGTAAAAGGATGAAAAAACCTAAATCCATCTGAGGAACAAGGAAGAGGATATATGACCCTTCTTCTGAAAATGTTCATTATTTTACATTACCCATTACTACTGAACCACTCATTCTCATCACGCTTTACTTCTATTAATTACCTGTGTCRTAATAAGGAGTCATATTTTACATTTTCAGCAAAATTCATAACCATTAATAACAGGTAAGCAAGCTGTTTAGAAATTGAGAATAGTGGGAAGCAAATGCCTTCCTCACCCAAAAAACAACACTAGGTCTGCTGGAAGAATTTGATGCATGAACTACCAGCTTTTGCTGCTTTGTGCATGCAGGGGGATTAAGAATTGGGATTTTCTGAACCTCACCTACAAATATTTTCAGTAGTCAATACTGAGAAATCTGACATTCTGCAACTCAGCCCTCAGTTTAAAACACCTCACTTTAATGTRTTTAATATTTTTTTAAGAATGGCAGTGACACTCTCCCCAGACTTATCCAAAAGCTGTTTAAAGGGCCATGCTTTCCAGCTGAAAAGAGTCTGCAGAGAAATCGAGTACTGCCAGATACCCAGTGTATCTGTTCTTTTTTTTAGTAATCTGTTGAAAGCTAATCTTCAGTATCACAAGTAAGCCATTGTGTGCAAAAAAAAAGACCACTGTCTCTAATCTTGTAGCATATACAATAAATACTCTACAGTGCCCCATTTTGGAGCAAGAAAGAAAAGYGGAAGCAGTTTTTTTACAGTCAGTATAGTGAATTATGCATCATGTTCCAGAAAATAATAAATTGATGAATTAAAACCAGACGCCTTAGGCATATTCAACTTTCTGACAGAAAAATGCTTACTATTGCATTAATCATACTCATTCTACAGTTTGATCCAGAGATCCTCAAGCAGTGGCTGTTTTTCCTCACATCAGTTTACTCATCTCTGGTTTAATTCTTGATTAGATATCCTGAACTCCTTTTCTCTTCCGCTCTAGATAAGCAGAACATCCCGGCAGCACCAGTGGTTGACCAGAAGTCAATCAGTATAATATTCCACGATTTCGCACTCTCTCTCCATCTGATGCCAACTACTATCACAAAAAACTAACAGAATATTCAAGTTTGAATATAAGCTTCAAAGAAGAGGAAAAAAAGCATGCACATTAATACTTTCTGCACTCACGGATATCCTAAAACAAACTTCTCTTTCCCTTTCTACTGTTAGGTCTTGCATTTAAGAAAACTAAGATCTGACATCTGTCCAGGACGAGACAATGTTCTTGAAAACTCAAGAACCTTGTTGGCATGTTGCAGTATTTGTTAAAAAAAAGAAGGCAGCAACTGCTTTTTCATAGTAACAGCTATTGGATTGCAAATTCACCAACATATAGCAGGTGAAGCATGCAAGCCCCCAAGGATATGCTAAAAGGAGGATTCCCAGATCATAATGAGGTAATGAATGAGCTATTGCTGAGAGCCAAAAAGGAATCCCACTGATGTATGTTTTTAATATATATCATTATAAATTTACTATAGAAAAGACACTGCTATTCTGCTAAGGGCAAAGTAACCTTGGCCCTATTAGTCTGATTTAATCCCTGGAAGTGAGCTCCACATTCCATCCCATTACCAGTTTGGTCTCAGACTAAACAGAGAAAATTGCCACTCAAGAAACGCTCCCAAAGTTTGTGTCGCTCTATAAAGTTTATAGTCCCCAGCTGTCATAATCCCAAAAATAATCTGCACTTCTGTATTTCATGATGAAAATTTGGCATTAAGGACAGACAACTCAATATCATACATTACTAAACAGTGGTCACACAAAACAGATGTACTTTGTTTTCTCAAAGTGCAAACAACTCATGTCTAAAAAAGTTAATGAAATGGTATTTATGTTGTCTCATAGAAAGATGCAGCACCAAAAATTAAAATCCCTAGCTTTTCATAGCAGTGTCGCCAAGAGACACTGGACAAAAATTACCTCTCTGTTTTGTGGTAGTGCATGGTCTCTAGTGCTAACTATCCATTGGCTTTCATTGCTTGTCAAATCAAGACTGGCAAGTGATGCCACCTGTAAAGTCTCTGCTTTTACCTTACCATTTCCAATCAAATCAAAATTCCACATACCTCAAGGATGCAAGGCGTGCAAGGCACATGAGTTGTTACAAGCAGCAGCCTGCTTTTGAGCCCCTCCCTTCGTGCCATCACCACTTTATTTCAGCACAAACCTACAAGTTAGCATCTGTACCTACCTATCTGCTACAGAAACTGGCACAAAAAGCAGTAGGAATCTGAAAGCTGAAAATCACAAGTGAACTGTGGGTGAAAAAGTAGAAAGACAGATTTCCTTTTCTTGTTACCTTGGGTATATCACTACACATTTCTTCAAATATCAAATCCAGACAATTTTCTGCCTTTCTTTTCTAAAATGACCTATATGAAGTCATGTATTTATGACACTTACTCTATAATGATATTTTCATTTTCGGGTAGATATTGTACACCATGTGATCTACTTAGAGRGAGTTTTGCCTGAAATCACTCCAAACAGCAGCTTAATTCACTGCTTAGTATCACGCCTCCTTCATTTATCCTTCTAGGGCAATGAGGGAGAAATAATTTCCGTAGAGGGACCAGAGTCCTGTTTTGTTTTTCTTGACCTTGGATTTATATTTGCAGTTGCTCATCAGTGAGTTTTGGTAGCTAAATTACAACAGCTCCTCTGTATGCAGTCAGCAAGGATATGAAAGGAAAATGCTCACACTGCTACCCTCCCCCCCAAAAAAAACAGAAAGAAAAAAAGAAGGAATCCTCTCCCAGAGCCAAACCTCAGTTTACACAACATGAATCAATGCTTCTCTTTTGGGCAGGTTTCATGGGACCCCAATGCCACAGAAATGCAACAGGATTTGCCTTGCTTATGCCCTGTTTCTTTTAAACCTGCTCACGCCCTCCCCTCTGAAGTGGGTTTATATGTGGCAACACCTGTGTTATCTTTGAAACACTTTGGCCAAGAATAATCCAGCACACAGAACCAGGCTCTTTTTACACCTGCCTGCTAAGCACAAACACACATGCAACCTGGCCCAGTGGTTTGGAGCCAGCATCAATGGGCTTTCCTATAAGGCAACCGAGTGGAAGCAGTGACTTGGCAGGGTGCAGCCTGACAGACACGGCTCAGCAAAAGCAGGACACAGGCTTGAGAGGTAGGTGTAGCCAACAGGAGAAACACAGTGGAAAAGGCAGACTTGACAGGGTATGAAACGCATGACAGGAACAAGGGAGGAGGAGGAGAAAGGCTCCCACTTTATCATACTTGATCTGTGTTAAAACATGCAGCGAAACACCGTTAAGGAGGCAGTATCTGAAGAGGCTCCCATACAGACAGAAGGCTTATGACACCTTTTAACAAGCATTTCTTTACATCCTTCCTCCTCACCAAGGCTCTCTGTCCTATGCCACGGAAACCCAGACAGAACTCAAACTTAGAGATAGCATAGACTCTCCATTTTTTCACTTCAGTCTTCAATACCTCCATTCACATGAGTTAAAAAAACACAAGGATTTTGTCTGAATGCTTAAACCATATTTCCCACCAGCTGGATCTGTTGGAAAAACCCACTGTGATTACCACTGTCAAAAAACATCAACTTTGCTCATCTGTTACCAATGCCTACTGTGTGGTCATGGTCCAGGACAATACTATAATGAAAGGAATATATAAGCGAAAAGACATGCAGTGAGCAACTGTTTCTCCTTTTTTTGTAGCAGTGGACTGGACTGAATTCTGCTTGCTATTGTGGTATTTTAATTTAGCCTTGCAGTCACAGAGCTGTGTAATAAAACTGCATCACCCATGCCCTACCCACAACCAGCAAGATGCAACACAGACACAGGAAAGTGTTCTCTGTGTAGGACCTGGGTTCACACAGTCGGGACATCTGCTGTTACACCTGCATTTGCAGAATTTACCTCATGTCATAGGGACAGGAACTGACTTCACTTCTGAGTCTAGTAATTCTGATCTGCAAAGAAGCTTTATAAAAATATCTTAGGCCATACCATACACTAAGGGAAGATATTTCTCACTGCAAATCGAACACAAACAGTTTTCTGGGGAAAAAAAAAAACAAACAAAAAAGGAAGGTTGACATATATAAAGTACCTATGTACAAATGAAGTTTTTCAAGGGGGTGCTCTAACTTGTACCTGAGGTACTTCAGCTTCTGCGGCAGCTCAGGAACTAGAATATGGATATAGGAGGCATCAGACCACACATTTGCTATGATTTCTGTGCTGCTTCTCTCCCAGAAGATGCAACACTGAAGCAGCCTCCAGGGTTTTACATAGAAATCCACAKAGATGCTTTACTTCAGTCAGCCACTTCCAAGGAGGAGTCTGCTTTAACCTCAGTTTCAAAGGACATAAAATTTGATGGAATATGCATACACCTGAGTAAACAGTTTAATCCCAAGTGCTGTTTAAGCTCATGCCTACATGAGCCCAAAAGGTCTGTTCTGCAGACTCCTTAGGTGACCTCACTGGCTCTTGTACACAATGCAAGCTCAGGGTTGAAGACCAAAGCCTCAGACGGGCTAGGCCTCCCAGGCTAGCTCCCACAATCCCCACAGATTTTCAGTTATCATAAATTATAAACATTTTCTCTGCATTAATAGGGCTTTTTAAAAATTACTATATATTAAAATGCTGTACTAAAGGTTCACATCTCATAAAAAACAGTGGCTACTTGTCTTAAAAATCACCAATTTAGACTGAAATACTCCTGATTTACAGTTACATAAATTAGCAAAGAGTGAAGCTTATGTTTGGTTTCTTCCCCATACCTGCTACGGACAGCATTTTGCCACAAAATGACACGAGAGTGATCCGGAGCTTTATAGATCATTCATGCTGTCATTACCACACATCATCCATGACATTAGCAAGCACTGGAAAATGACGTACACTGGTACAAACAAGTTGAGGAGAATTAGACCAAATAGATCCTGAATATCTAAGTCCTGTTTATCAAGAAAACGTAACTGTTAGAAAAGCTTAATTTTATGCTTTTATGTTAGACAAGCATAATTGCTAGACTAGTGACTTTGCTAGCGAAAAAGGCTCACAGTAAACAGCTGTATAGAGGAGACATTACTTTCTTTTTAAAAAGTGTTACATTAAGTAACAAAATTTTTAAAAATTAAAAAATATCCCAAACACCAAACCTGTAGCTGCTCTTTGCCTAGTGATCACAAAGAACTGCCTAACTCTCTTCCTTTTCCATCCCAGCTGCTTCACAACAGCAATCTCAACCACCACATCAGCTATGCAGCAGAACATTTTTAAATCCYCACTAGAATGGGATGTACTGTCTGGAGGATTTACACCAAACTACTCTGTTTTTCCATTAATGCTAAATTACAATGGCATACAAAGATGGAAAAGCGATTCCTTGCCAAAAGGCAACTAAAGAATCACACTCCTTAATTTCCCTGAAAAAAAGCTACCGCAGAGTAACCTCTGTTTTTTGCCTTCCCAAAATAAACCCACCCCCGTGCTTGTACTTGGAACTGGGTAACATTATATGGTCTTCACACATATGCACTATTCTACCAAGGCATTAACATGTGAATTAAAACTTGATAATGTTATGTCTGTATACACATACACATGCAAATACATCAATATATGTCTTTTTCTGACAAATTATATGAAGTCAACAYTTTTCCATATTTAGGCTAATATAGATAGCCACTACACAATCCAAAACTGGCTATGGTTTTCTGGGGGCAAGGGAGGGCACTCCTGTACTCACACAGAAACCCACTGACTGTAACTTGTTCCATCTTTCATGCAGATGCTTAATTCTTCCGCAAAAAAAAAGCAGGAAAGATCTAGTCTAGTTGCTGGATTGTCGAGCAGAAAAGGATTCTCAAATTAAAACAGTTGTTTGAAAGTTTCTTCTTCATCCTCTCCCAGAACAGGAAAGTCAGAATGTAGACCCATCTCATGCATCCCTCTCTGAAACAGCCAAGAAGTTTGTGCCTAGAGGGCGCTTCTGTTAGAATCATCTTTATGGCCCGCGGAACGCTTCCTGACATCTAACTGAGAACCTCACTGCCAGCCCCAAAGCCTTAACTTTTGACTGACCTTCAGTCAGACCTAGTACTGGAGTGGAATTACCAGAGGAGGATAACTGAACAGGACACAGCACCTTCATACGTTAAATCACTGCTGCGTGGGTGTCCAGACATGAGTCTGGAAGGCCTCCATCCAGGGATTTTTTTTGGTTGGTTTTTTTTTGGAGGGAGTTTAGATCATAGTCACTGCCTCAGTGAGCCACAAACTCACTTTGTTGAGTGAAACCCTGCCCATGACAAGGCTGTCACTGGCAGGTAGAATCACACTAGTCAGCTGGAAGGCTTTTTTTCCCTTCCACAATGAGGCTTTTTTCCCTCACCAACAAAAAAATCACAAAATCTTTTGGTGACATTAGGACCATGGTATGCATATAACATATTTCTATCTGTCTATATAATTTTGGTACCTGTTTATACACCAAAATTGAAGCACTTTCACCAAATTGATAAACCTAAAAAAACCCAATCCAAACATGCTCGTCAATATGGAGAAATTATGACTTGTAGGCACATATTTACATAATCATTGACTTAAGGTATGAAGAAACATATTGGTTTTCAATATCAAGTGAAGCCAGACTTCTCAGCACTTTTCTTACAGCTCTCTTACTTACCTTGTTTCCTCATGRCCTTTTATTCATTTGGATTTTCCTGCTTGGCTATCACTTAAATCACATCATCTGATTATCYTGGTCACAATTTAGGGTTCCATCCATTTGCAATCTCAACTACTTCTGACTGCAGTGAATGGTTCATACCTATTTATATTAAAGGTGGAAACAGAATATAACCCCAGGATTACTAATGACGCCCTTAAAATGTTATTTGCTTTTCCACCCAGATCTTTTAGTGTTTTTCACTTAACTCTATAACTAAATACTGCCAGCAATCTCTTTGCCCTTCCAGTCATTTTACAACTGCACATCTCAATAAAAAAATGCCACACAATAATGACAGTTATGGATGCAGCCCGTACTTTCAATGAAAACAAGTTGCTCAATGAAAACAAATCACTCCACAAATAAAAATCCTCATGGCTCCATGACTTTCCTTTGAGTCACAGGTCTAGAGCAACTAGATGCTCGAAACTCTGAATAACCCACACACCCACGCTACGTGCGCCCAAAGAAGATCATTTCCCAGCAGACATTTGTGGACTCGTTACTAATGATCCAGCTGCTAATTTAGCATCTGCTCTTGCTCTCGGGTTACCAGCAGGTCCCTCCCTACCCTACAACCCCGCTCTGAATGGGTCATACTCACGCACAGCTTTGCTTCTTTAAAATACACGGGTATATTTAGCAACAGTAAGCGACTTTACACGATAAGGAAGAAGCATGGTTCAGATTAAGTAGGTAAATAAAACCCAATCAACTTAATCAAAAGCAGGTTTCATAAAACAAAAAAGTCTTTTTGAGTTGGTCAGGGAAAATTTGAAGGAGGGAAAAAAGCTGTGTATATTAAAAATTTAAGGAAAAAAATAAATTGTTTTTACTCTCCCCTTTCCCTAAAAACAACTTGCTTAAGTTTATTTAAACTGGAATTTTTTCACTAAGAACCCAAAACTTGAAAGATATGACATGTATTTTTGTTGTATAAAGTAAAAAAGTCTCATATTTTCACAAGACTACTTTTCTCAAAACTGGATTCAGGCATTAAAACCTTATTTTCCAGCAAAGCTGAAAGTAAACTGCCATCAGTAAAGTTCTGAACTTTCACTCAAGACTAAGTTGGTTTTGTAGAAAAAAGGTCCCTGCTCTTTGTATTTTACGTTTAATTTTGTTGTTTAAGCTGAACTTCATGACTTATATAACCGTATCATAAAGTTACACAATATTTACTTGTTTTGATTATGAAGAAGTTTTGAGATAGGGTGAAAAAACTAATGTACTGAAGAACTAAACCAATAGAACTCCATCTACTCAATCTGTACATACAAATTTTGTCACATTTTGACAGTGTACATGCAAATATCACTTTGTGATAAAAATAATTTAATGGATTGAAGTATTAAATTATATTAAAAAAGGAAAACATTTTCACTGTAAAAAATAAGTGCACTATCACATACTCAGTTCTCTCATTTAAGTGTTCATTGAAGTGCTGTTCTATTATAATACATTCCTTTATGTAAGTAGTAATAAAGACGGCACGTTATGAATTACAAACTGATCTAAGCACAGAGACATATTCAGACATAACAAATGTATTTATGCAATATTATAGTAATAAATAAATATAAATAAATATGCAATATTTAGATCTCTAACTAGAGGTCATATGGCTTGTTATCAGCTTTATGTAATTACAAAGGTGTATAGCAGAATACACTGGTATTGTCTAAGCTTGAAAATAGCTGGAATTAGATTGAGAAAAAACTGTAACTCTATTCTTGCCTAAATCCTACCTACAAGCATAAATCTATGGGGTTTAACTGTTTCTTATAACACACTGGTTGTAAAATTTATATCTAAACATGTAAAACTTTATGATTATTACTATGCCTACACAATTTAAGTTTTTATTTCATGAATAATTTTTCCCCTTTTTTTTTTCTGCAGCACTGTAATGCTCGGTGAGAGAAGATAGCAGAGAAAACTGAAAGGTGTCAGGGGAAAAAAAAAAAGACAAGCGGCTTGAGGAAAGAAATTTATGTAGCTGTGGACTTTTGAAACTTTCCTTTACCATATGCCCAGCTGTGTCTTTACACATCCACCCTGGGTCTGCTCAGTTTGTGACTTTCTGGGCCACTGTCATTTTAAGGACGTTAGAAGACCAAACTGCTGCTTGAAGCCTACCTGGGGAGTCACAGCTCTGCCAAGAGATAGAGGCTTGCAGACGAGACTTGAAGGGACCCAGGAGCACAAGACCAAGCAGAACGTGGCTGTCAGATGACAAGCCATGGCAAAGAGAGCTCCTTCCAATGCTTTTACAACGCAGCCCCCAAGCACCGATAACTTTACTCCAGRTACAAATTCAAGTACACGGTTCTCCTCTTCTGTCATGCCACAGAATTAGAAACTTGCTAGAGAGAATTAAAAAAAAAGGCCAGGAGGAATAGAATTCACTATCAAGGSGCAGTTTCATTTTTTCCAAGTGAGATCTGTTTACTCTGAGCTCCTGGGAATGTACACATACTTTCCAACAATTAAAAAAAAAAAAAAAGCCATGAAGACCCGAACTCCCCCACTTGTGAAATCTGCAGGCAACATTGTCAAATCACAGAAACACACTGTGCTGTACAAGCCAATAGAGAATTTCAAGCAATTTTGAGTCTGCATCAGGTGTCAACATGCCTGCACCCTACTGTGCAGCAATAAAAATTATATTCCTCAGCTCTCATCTTCCACATGTATTTTGAGGAACACAACAGCACTACCCCTCTATATAAGGAGAGTTTCATTGGTGAGCACTTGGTTTCCCTGTGTACAGAAAATTTTATAATGTATAAGCTTGCATGGTCTAGCAGATCATTATCCTCATAAATCCATCCATGACTGCAACATTTGTTCGAAGTAAATAGATTGCAGAACAATTCTGGAAGGAACGGCACAGCTGTATGACTCAGTGGACATGCTGGCTCCAGAAGCAAGGTCCCATAGGGTAGCATTTATTTCCAATATTAATCAACATATGTTGCCCTAACCACTGTTTTGAATCTTCCATCTGCAACTCGGTGCAAAATACAAACACATTAATTCAGAGATATGCTGCCATTTTCAAGGATTCGTAAAATAATCACACATTTCTTTTAAAATGCCGAGAGAGCCTACCAAACCAGCAGGATGAAAGAAAAATCTATTTCCTTCTACAAGCAGTAAGCGATGCACTTGTTCTCCCTTGAGCTACTCAACAGTAAGAAGGCTTGCCACCGACACCAGCTGGATGTGAGGACTAGAGCTGTGCAGGAGCATCTACAGCCTAGTCCTTCCTCACACCACTCCCAAGCAGTTGCACATGTACTACTCACAAACATCACCCTAAGAAGCCTCCAGAACAACTCCTGTGTGGACCTCTCTACACCCACACAATTTAATTCTGAAGAATTGAGGTCGCTTCTGGTAAGCGCTATGGAACAAATCACAGGTACCTCAGTAGGCACAAAAGGAACACGAAGCCCAATTCACTTAGTTCCCCGAATTTCATAAGAAAAACTATCTGGCTGCTGGAAGATAAGGCAATACTATTTTTAGTCTCTTAACTGCATCGCTATAGTACAGCTGAATGCCACTGAACTTACTGGGTTTTTTTTCTACACACAGCAATGGTACCCTTTAAAAGAGAAGCAAGAGAATACATTTCCCCTCTTCAACTGATCATTCACTCGAAGGGTTGATCTGTGCTGGAGGCTGACGTGCATGTCCTTTCAAATGATGGCAGAACGGAGCTCTCTGCTCCCAGGTATTGTATGTAGCCTCCTATTGAAACCCGGCACCAAAGTTTTGCACACAGAGACTACTTACATGAAGACAGCCTAATATTTTATATACAGCACAGAGTTGTTTGTCCTGTAACAATACAGGTGAGTGGGAATTTTACATTAAAAAATAATGACTCAAAACTCTTCATAGATACACCACTTTTAATAAAAGGTAAACGCATCCTCTCCAAAAAAGCAGATTAAAAAAAAATATCAATGTTGCCAGTTTCTTTCCAGGTAAATTTAAGCTAAACTGTGAAGTATGAAGTAGTTTCAGACATTTTGTCCTCTGTATCACTTCAATACCAAACTGAATTTAAAAATCTGAAATTACACTCAGGTAGCAAATTAGTATATAAATAATTGGCAACTCACCGCAAGCAATATTTCTTTCCAAGTAACTCCTTATGAAAATGAAGGAGCGCGGGGAATTTACGGTGCTTTTTATGGCAAGAAATCCATGGTATCTGTATAAACAGGTTTTATACTTCAGGCAGTTTTATATGTGTAAAATATTTTCCAGCAGACCTGGATCTCATTTTTAATAGGAGAAAGTGTGGTATTTAACCACTTGAATGCGAAGAGATTTCTTTGCAAAATAACTATGGCTAATTTGAGAATACACCATAATAAACAACAAACAACTATATAGTTTAGCAGCACTCTTAAATAAGACCGGTGCAATGGCAGGACAAGCTGTAGGCTTTATAAAAAACATAAGCAATATCTGGTCTTGCAAAAAGAAAAAGTGAGAACAAAAGCAAGTGACCTCCTTATCCTTAACCAGTATGAACAATATATTGTTAGTGTCCAAGAGATCTTTATCTGTAGAATACTGGTGGAAAGAGGGCACTTTGAAGTTTATCATCACATAAATAAAGAAAATGAGCCACAGATGGAGCATATACGGGAATATATGGACTGCCCTCATCTATCTTTATTTAAACACTCCCCTCCTTTTATAATGAGATAGCAATTTTTTATTACTTTAGCATAAAATATAAACCTGAACCTCTGTAAAGCAACAAGATCAGTGTGCACCCACAAGTATTTCACTGATCTGCCCAAGTGAAGACCACATCAGTCCCTCTCATACCTGTATGATGCAGCAGCAGACCCAGAGATTTCAGCCAAGCTGCTTGGGATTTGCACACCTCAGCCTGACAAATGAAGCAGAGCAAAACCAAACCCAACGGGGCCCTTTGGCCCAAAACCTGAATACTAAGGCAATGGAAGCATAGCCATGCCTGGTGTCCTCCATGCTGAACAGGTCATATAAATTCAAGCTGCTTCAGAGCAGCTGATCAAAGTCCCATCTCCAATAAAACAACTGGCCAGTGCTTTTGCTGCTGTTCATTCTCTGGCAAATACAAGCAGACTCTCCAACTCTGTTCCAACAGAGTCCAATAGATTCTGTTGTGGGGACAGACAGATTCTGAGTCTGCCCAGTCCCTAGTAGTCATTTTGTACAATAGTACACTAACATCCTTAACAAAATAAAATAAAATTTAAAAAAAAAAGTAAACAAGGGAAAAAAAAAAGGTGCTTCTATGAAAAAAATTAAATCCCTCTTTGTCTTATATGAGGCTGGAGGATAGTAAATGTTAAAAAAAATTGAAAGAAATACTGCACTTGAACAAGGAGAGAGAAGACCCTGTATTTTGATCCTGGCATCAAGTGCTAAAATCCCCTGAGACATTGTTTATTATTTGTGAGACAGAACTACTAAAAGCAAAGAAATCAAGTAACAGCTTGCACCCACTGATATTCAAATAGTTCCAAAAGTCACAATTTGTCTTCTTCAGAAAGAATTCTATACCACAACTRTAATCAATGTTCTCTAGAAGAGTAACGTTTCCTGATACCCGTGAAGTTGAAAACTGAGTAAATACCAGTTGCAGAATAACTAATTGCTCTTTCAGGAAGGTATTCTCTTGTTTCTTACAAATCCATGTAAAAGTTGGAAGAGGAATTCAAGCAACAATATTTGCTTGGAAGTTAGGAAGAAAAGCAACTTTACYGTCATCATGACATGGTTGAATCATGAAAATACAGTTCCAAGGCTGTGCTTAGATATTCTCTTTCTGAATTTACAAAGTTGGTACAATCTACAAGACTTGAGATGAAGGGAAAAAACAGCCAATTAAATTTATTATTTAAACCACAGTGTAACTTTTTTTCCTTCTCCTACCTACACAGTAATTTGGAATATCCACAAATCTCTGAACTTAAGATAAAATTCTGTTTGGTAATTACTCATATAAAAGGTGACTTCTTTCTATTTTAAGTTTGATCCTGGACCCTCTATCCATCACATATGGATACATCTGTGTTTGTCTCACAACAGAAAAGGTAGGTTTAATAAAGAGAAGCAATTCCACCTTAAAGCATTGCATTTAGGAATAACAGACTTGCTCAGAAGATAGCAGTCCTTGACTTGCTAGTGTAAAAGCAGGAACAAAAATATCTGCTGGTTCACAAAAGACATGATGGAGTCGGAGAATGATTTCCTGCCACGCTCTCCTGCCACAACTCTCTGGTTGCTCYCTCTCATCCCCATGTCAGCCTGGGCTCAGGCAAGTCTACTCCGATACACAGCCCAGTGTTGGACAATTTGCAGCTTCCCTGAGTAAATGAATGGTTGGGGACTCACTGAGCAGAAAATGGTCCCAGTTTGTCCACCTCAGAACAAGTCCCTACCCAGGGAATGCAGCTGCGCATCCCTAAGGAGCCATAAAACAAGACAGTAAAAAGACTGCCTGTCTCATAAAGCTCAAGGTTACGCACATCTGATGATGTAACATTTTAGCACGCAACGATTGCACTGTGTTGCTGTGACATGAGGGAGTGACTCCCCAGTTCAGCAAAGGAAAAGAACCAGGTAATTAAAGGCAACCAAAAYAAATAACCGGGTTAATTACAACACCGTCAGTTTAGCAACATGATCTGACCTATTTGTAGCTGTATTTAATGAAATGGGAGAGTCAGTCTTAGAAGCATCTGAAGGTGTCACAGTACCAAAATTTTAATCACGGCAGAAGCCAAAGACTGGCCTCCTTCCCAAGAAGAAAGCCCTGTCCTAGTGGCCAGTCTTCCTCAGAACCACCACGAGGAACATGACCAGCCCCCTTAGAACACAGCAAGCTATGTTGACACTGAAACGTGAGCTGTACCCCCAGGGAATCCAGCAGTAATTTATTTGTTATGCATAAAAGCGTAGGCTTGGTACCAAAAGTACCATGAGAAGTTATTCAAAAGAAAACAGAAAAATAAAACCAAACTCAAAACCACAAAAAGAAACAGAAGGAATCTGGATTCACACCAAGACATTGCCTCCTCAATACCCTGAACCATTGCTGAGACGTTCAGAAATAAAGCACTGCTGCTGCAGGAGCATGTATCGAAGAAAAGCACACAAAACATTTTTTCTTCTAATTTGTCTGAAACTGTTTATTGATTTTGGAGACTCCTCTCCTGGCAAACTCAGACAAAAACAGAAGGGAAAATACATGTCCTGTGCACAGTAAGATCAGACATGCCACCCTTGATGTATTTACCTAGGTGGTATTTTTGCTGCATATGTAAGATACCAACCTCAAACATACAAAAAAAAACTGCAGAAAGGAAAGTCATCTAAGCACAGAAGTAAGAAAGAAATGAAAGAATATGTTTTATTATCAAATAACTTGGAGATTTTATTTATCTTTTGGAATCTATTAATGCAGGGGAAAAGCAGTTGTTATTATACACAAAATAACTCTACACAACAAAAATAAAAGATGTGTGTTTTAAAGGGTCTTGAGCAGAATTAACTAGTTTATTTTCTCTTACATCTGAAAACTGCTGMCATAGCACTCAACAAATCTCCAGAGCGAGCACTGGAGAATGCCCACTGGAGGATGTGTGGGGCAAGAAGGAAGAGACGAGCTTTTAAAACAAAAGTCATCTAGATTATCTAAAATAGAGCTTTCCTCTCGTGTCCCAGGAGATGTTGGCTTTGACTGAGATGATTCTGCAACTGGTGGATTTATGTTCACCACAGCATGGGGACCTCCACAAAACCTCACAGGACAAACTCCTGCTCAAGCCACCATCACACCATCTCCTGACATCAATTAACACAAATACCAAGGAGAAACATCTCACTCCCCCAAAAACCCCGACCTTTTCAGGAAAAACAGGACCAGCAGGCTAATAGGAATGACCATTAGACCGGGGAGATGGCAACTACTGATCATCAATGGTGTATTCGTAGTCAGGTCCTCTATGTATTTGTGTGGTCTTCAAAAAAAAAAATCATTAACCCTTGATTACTGAAAAACAACAGTTTTGGCTCAACTTCACAATAAAACCTCAGTCAATCAGAGCAGCACACATTTGTATAAATAAAACCCAACATACAGGAAAGGAAAGCAAGCACAGCAAACAGAGAAGCACGCTGCTTGTTAGTCACCCTTGGTGAAAACATAAAGTAACACTTATCTGATTAAGTACTTTTGGATTGGTACTTGCTGTTGGAACCGTWCGGTATAGCTATATTTAGAACACTGATAAAGTAAAATGTAATTTTCTTGCTCAAGCTCCATGTCAGAGGGATGACTTTGCATGTTACCTGTTTATTTTGTTGAACAAAGGAAATTTTCACTGCTAGTACCACAAGACCAGTGCAGCACAGAAAAAAAAAGTATTTTCTCTAGCCATTGAGTCACTAGTAAGAGCTTGCCACAGAAAGACCAACTAGAACACAACAGCCTCAGAAATACTGAGGCTTACATCTGTCTGGCTTCTCGCTCAAAGGAAAAAGGAGAACTCCAGGCTGCAGGGTGGTCCTGGCAATTCGGTGTGGGAAAAGCTACTGCAGGTTTAATCCTCAGCCCTTCCTGTGCCAAGTAGATCCTTGAACGTGTGTTTTCTGTAAGACAGCTCCCTAATTACCTGGCTGATGATTACTTAGGTGAGGGACTCTCCATCACAYCTTAGTGAGCCGTTCCACTTTGCATACACCACAGCAACATTGAGAAAGAGAGGCAGAACAGCTCACAGAGCAGCCTTAAATACTTAATGCACAGGTCAACCGCCTTTAATAAAAACAAGACATTGGAGAACATAGAACCAAACCCGAAAATGCAGTCTGTCTACTGCACATCTGCAAGTACCTCAGACCAGCCTACACCACCTCATTTCCACCTTTCCTACCTGCTTTAATGATGCTCACCATGTCAGTATACTCAGGTTGCACCATTTTTTGACTACTAGAGAAAACTTTGTAACTAACATTTCATCACTGAAACTGTAAAGGAGACTGCCAGCTCTCTTCCATATRACACATCCTAAGGAACACACAAAACACAGCTTAACGTGCAAATATCAGGTTGAATTTACAGGAATAAGAAATTAAATTTTTGGTCCCATAGACACTCTGAATCTGGAAGCTATAGTAAGAACAAAAGAACATAGACAGAAAAATCATTCTCAATCCATTTTTTTACCCCACTTCTCTGGTTATGACCTGAGGTGGCTCGTTAGCTGAGGGATTAATGAAACTGAAAAGACTTCATTTCTGCTATGAGAGGGCTAAACTGGGTATGAGATGCTGTGCATCAGTGCCATCACAGCACAGCCCTGCCACACAGCTTTGTGACTTGCTCCTTGCCATGGGGTAAGTCCCTGGCTCATCGTTAACACTCTCACGCTGAAACTATGACAACAATACACTATTCCCAGCATCACTCATTTAATGATAAGCAGCCTGGCTCACTGGGCAACTAACAGCTCTGGAAACACTCTCTATATTAAGACGATTAATGTGTTAATAAGGGTTGTAATTTCCATTACCTGGAAATGCAACCATTTTTTAAAGATCCTTAAATCATAATTTTAGTTGGAAACATRGATTATAAGTCTTTTCAAATTCCCAGTTTCTCATGCAGGAACTGGCTTAACCTGCTATGGAAAAAACAATTTCTAAAGGGCCATCAATCTCTTAGAAGCAGCATTAAAGTGTGAAAACTGTCAATTTTCATGGAAATCACAATGCCAGAGCAACACAAAAAGCTGCAGTATACAGAACACAGTTGCTGCCAGAAAATCAAGTATTTGCTGATGCTAACGGAGTAGCTAAAGCCCCGGCACAGGGGAATACTTGTTAAGGCACTGAATTGCGATTCAGGAGAAGTGAGATACTTCCCTAACTCTGTCACAGGCCTCCTGGCTGCTTTTGGAGCTGGTCATGTAAAAGTGCTCACACTTGTGCCTGTATAAATAATATGGAGTTTTCTACATGCATTTCATCAAGCCAAATGAATATTGTTAGGAAGTCTTCATAAATGTTTGTAAGATAAATCAAATCTGTGACAACAGAAGTCTACATGAGGACAGATGATTAGGAATAAATACACGTATTCAAGAGAACTCTCATTCCACTGAAGAGAAAAAAAATTCCTTTCATTCTGACTATAAGAATGCACCGGGATCTGAATTACTTGGCAAAAAGAAATATACCCCTTCTCCAGCAAGATTAACTACGCACAAAGCAGCCATGTATTTACTGAACTGACTTCAATATAAATATTTAGGAAGTTGTTTTTGTTTAATGGTCAGCATCATCTAAAAGTGTACCCATGAGAGCACTTGAAACTATAATTAACTCCCCCTTCTCTAGTGCAGTGTTCTGAAATTCACTGTTACTGGTGTAGCCAGCCCAGATGGGGTGGTAAGTAAAATCTGTCCCATCGAAATGTAGTGCTACCTCCTGTGGAGCAGCAAAGTGATTCCATGAAGACCAGCCATTTTCCCAAGATGTAAATTTATAGGACTGAAACCTGAAGAAAAATTGATCTGGGACTACAAGGGAAAGAACATGAAGAACAACCAAGACAGGTGACAGTAGGAAAGAGAAGGTTCTATTTCATCTAACAGTGGCAAGAGTGGCATAAAATAGCAAAATGAAAAAATATAAAAGATATCTAGGGGAAGAAAATGGGTGGGGAAAGTCAAAACAAATCCTGAATATTTTAGACAGTCCAGAAATGAAAGAGGTTTTATAATACCTTCATCCTCTACTCTGGCAGATTTCTGAAAGAAAGGAAAAGAAAAGAAAAAAAAAGGAAAAGTAAGATATGAGAAATCAGAACCTGGACTTCAGAAAGAACAGCTGTCAGGACTGGATTGCACTGCATTTATCTCAACATTACTCTTACAATTACTATCCTTATCTTCAGCAATCCTGAGATATTAGTCATGAATGAAAATACAAATCTGTTACAGTGTATTAGCTCAATAGCTACATTCATATGGAGACGCAAAACACAGTAAAAATTTCCTTGTTTCATTCTGTGCAATAGCAAGCACAATTCTCTGTCACTGCTACCAGAGTTTTATTTAATGTGATGTATCTCCAATGACACAGAMAGAAAAACTTTGGACTCAGATCGAGAGGAAGATAGGGTTAAAGTTTWCTGTGGAGACAGAAAAATGCGTCACAGGGAAGCTCTCTGTCTCAGGTGGACACATAAGAAGTGTCGACTCAGTTCTGCAGGAGTGGTGCAGATTCAAGTAGGGACACAACATGAAGGACGATACCAAAAGCACAAGTGTCAGTCTTGCAACTCGTCAAGGCAGCAAACTTGAAAGTTGGTACCATGCAGGGATAGAACAAGGGCAAATGGCTTTAAGCTAAAAGACATTAGGTTTAGATGAGATATTAGGAAGAAATTCTATACAGTGAGGGGCGTGAAACACTAGGACAGGTTGCCCAGAGAAGCTGTGCATGCCCTCATCCCTGTTAGTGTTCAAGGCCAGACTGGATGGGACTTTGCACAACCTGGTCTAGTGGAAGGTGTCCCTGCCCACGGCAGGAGAGTTCGAATGAGATGATCTTTAAGGTCCCTTCGAACACAAACCACTCTGTGATTCTACCACACTGCTACTCTAGATTTCTAATTGCAGTCATTGCCCTTTGCCATCCACTACTCTGCACATTGCACAGAAATGTCACATAAATACAAAACAAAGAAAACACGTTCAAAATGCTCAGTTTCCCAATTCGGATTTAAAAGTTAATTACACTGTTGTTTCTTTTTACCCCAAATCTTGCAGCAGCTGGAGGTGAGATAGAGTATGATGCAACCAGTGTTACACAGACAGACCAACAGATGTTCCGTCCACAACAGTGCTCTACAGGCTTTTCTAGACAAGAAAATAAAACCCTAAACACAATATTTTTTTTAAAGCTGGTCGTGCAGTTTCACAAAGTAATGTGCTTAATGATGTGTAGTAGTCATAAAATAATAAGAAAATGTTTAAACAAGTTGAGATGTGCAACCTGCTCTGTAACTGGGGTTTTGCTTTCTCAGGTTCTGCATGTAAAGGTTATTGATGTTTCACACCCTTTATCTGACTTCCAGGGACACTTCAATCCAGCAGGTAAGTCACTCAAGTAGGTGTGCTAACATGTATCTGTCAGTACTATAAGGCCCTGTGAGATAGGGAAGGAAGCTGAAACACAGAAAATAGAGGTCCTACTTAAAGAAAGCACTCATACATCCTGTTTAACATAGAGGCTTTCCCCACATCTGCCAGACTCCAGAGGAAGCTCTTCTGTGCTCAAACACAGGCATGGACAGGGATCCATAAACTGCTGGCTTCTGTGGGAGATGGAGATGCCTTCAGTGGCCAGGGAAGATGCTCTGCTCTTTGCAAGGCTCCTAACAGAGCAGAACAGAACTCATCCTGTAAGTTCTCATTTTAGGCTTGAGCCTGCTGTGCCGTTTATGACCAGGGCATGTCTGTTATGCCGTATTACGGTCAAAAAAGTAACCAGCTGAGACACTCAGAGCAGCTTATCTCTGCTCTCCCTAATGAAATAAGGGCAGATACAGACACCAAAGATAATAGTTACTAAGTAAATGTATTTCTGTCTTTTAGTATCTGTTGCATGATCACAGAGTAAACCCTAATTGCTGCTGCTGCTACTGATTGTCTTAAATTCATTTTCATAAATAAATGTTCATTAAATAAAGTATTATGGACTTATCAAAGCTTTTAAAACCTCATGCCTAGCCATCAGTAATAATAATATTATTGATTCTGAAGTCTACAATCATTTTTGAAACTGAAAAATGGGAAAAACCCTGCAACACCAGCAAAAAATGCAGGTTTTCCTTCGCCATTTGAAACAAAAAATCCCTCAACAGTACTCTACTTTTAAACGTGTAATTCTCAAGAAGCCATACAATGAAACACACATAGTCAATTTATCTGTGTAAGCACACACCAGAGCTGCTCTACCCTGCACCAAATGACACATTAAATTTGTTCACTGTTTAACAGGGGAAGGGCGTAATGTTGCTGTTAATGATTTACATAGAGACAAAACAGCTCTGCCTAAATTTTGTTAAAAATTGTGAAGTTACTGTCGTTTTAACCTCCCTTTCATAACTGCAACCTAAGCCAATCGATAAGCTGGAAAAGTGTACAGCACATCTTCTGCCATGAAAAGAAGGTATTTCTGTCTGCCTTAATAGCCAGAGGTCCCTGAGCATGCTCCACGGATGCAGCTCACGTCTGGATTCATACTGGAACCAAAAAGGACAGACAAAGCTGTCCTCTTGCTGCACTTTCCTGACCCTAGCAAATTTCATCACTGAGTGAGTAAAATCTGATTAGGAACCAAACATCCGCTGGTGTCCAGTACAGATGACAGCAACTCAGGGAACGACGAACCATTCAGTGAAGTTCCCTGCTAATAGCACAGACACATCAAGGCTGGGAACATCTCACTTGCAAGAAAAGGCAACACGAAGTAATTCAAGGTTGAAATGAGCTCGGATAAAACAGGCAGTCACCCGTTGGTGCACAGGACAGTGTTGCCATCAGCTTCCACATGAGCAGATTAGCACCCACACACTTTGTTATACAATATCACAAGTGCATCTGCACCTTACGATTGGATTCATCTCCTTGAGCCATGTCAGGAGCAATATGACTGAAGTTAATGCAGTTACTGTAATTTCTGTTCGTGTAGTGATATCCGAGTCCAGCTGTAGACAAGGTTACATAGATGAAACAGGTTACAAAGGATTCAGGAGTTTTGTTCAGAAATGCCCCCAGACTCCAATGGTCATCTCTGGGATGCACTAATGACATGTGTTTCCATTGCAAATTAAAATTCTGCAGTGAATCTTTGGATACCTAGCAATCGAGACAAATTTTTAATCAGCACTGCATCTGAGTTACTCTTCAAAGCACATGTGTAAATTGGCACCGCAGATCTCCTCTTCACCAGGATGTTAGAAAGCAGCTATACTATTACATCAACTAAATACAAAGAGAGGAGGCACCTTATATCTATCACTTTTCCTGAAAAGTTAGCCTAAAAGGTCATGATAAAACAGGCTCATTTTCAGCTGGAATTTAGCACTTTATTCACAAAAAGAGCAGCAAGCTATGTCATACTTTGCAAGTCAAAGAAACATGGCACACACTGTTTCATTACCACAGCACTAGCAATGGCATCTTTTCTTCACTCATCGCTCCCTGTACTACTTTCTGTGCTAGGCACGACAAGGTTCCCGATTAAATGCGAACTAAGGAAACGAAACTGAACAAAACTACTGTAGCCCACTAGCACATACTTTAGAGCCGTTTCCTACTTCGCTGAAAACAAATTTATGACATAAACATTAGAACTAAAAATAAAGAAGCTGCTGAAGCAATCACAGCCTCTTTCAGTCCGTGTAGACAGTGTGAAGTAGAGCAGTAAATTGCAGAGAGCAGACAGCATAGCTCTTAAAACTTGCCCAGCCTTTGCTCTGACAAAAGAGATCACTTAGAACCTCATCGTGCTGCTGTTCTCGTCGTTTAATTAACGGCCTAATAAATTCACTGCTGGCATATTTTGTATTTGTCTCTTCTCTTGAAAAACCCCAAACCCTCCCGTGGTTTACACTCGGGCTGACCGCTACTTAGCAATAGTGCTGCGAGAGCGGTGCCTGTCCCCAAAGGCGGCAGGCACTGGGCGCAGTCACAGCGGTCACCCACCAACCTCGGACAATTTGGGGCACTTTTAATTCGCGGTTAGCGAATTGCTCTTCCTTCCTCTGCCGCGGCCGTGCGGTGGGGCTAAGATACCCACGGCTGGGACGGCTGAATAAACCTTTCAAAGGCTTTTGGCAGCTGCGTCCCGGCGCTCGGGCAGACGGGTTTATGGGCGAGAACCTCTGCGGCCGCGGGGGCTCCCCGGACCCTCCGCCGGACGGGTCCGCCCAGAGCCCCGCCGCGGCCCCGGCTCGCTCCCCACCAGCGTCCCTTCCAGCCGCGGCGGCTCGGGTCGGGAGCCGCACGCGGCGGCTGCCCGCCGCCCCACAGGGCCGCCCCGAGCCACCCTCTGCAGGGAATAAGCCCCCAACCGAACCCGCTCTCCGGTCTCGCAGCCGGAGGAGCAGCGCCGGCAGCCGGCCCGGGGCGCCCCTCCCGCAGGGCAAAGGCGAAACAGGCACTTTCTCCCTCTCCTGACCTTCCTGCACCCGAACTCACCGCCCTGCCGCCTCCTGCTCCCCGCCGCCCTCCCCTCCGTCCCCGGGCTGTGCTCYGAGCGGGCCGGCGCCGACACCTGCGCGCCGGTCCGAGCTCGGCGGCTCGCCGCCCCAGCGGGAAGGGAGGCGGGCGGGACGGAGGAAAGGCACCGCGGCCCKCCGGCCAGCACGGCCGCCGGCGCCCTCCGGAGCCGCTCCCGCCGGCGGAGGGGAGCGGCGCCGGTCCGGCTCGGGTCCCGGCGGGAGCTTACCCGGTGGGGGGCTTACTGGCCCCGGGGCGCACGAGGGTCTCCATGGCCGGGCCCCCCTCGCCTCTTCTTAGAGGACGGGCCGGTCCAAGACGCGATCCCGGCAGCGGCGAAGGTCGGAGGCGGGGGTACCGAGAGGGAGGGAAGAGAGGAGAGTAGAGGAGTCAGAGCCGCCCTCRCCCCCTCCCTCGCCCACACCTCCCCCGCTCCCCGCCCCGCCGCCGGGCGGCACTGCCCGGGCCGCCACCGCCCACGGCTGCCCGGCCCGGCCACGGGGTGCGGGCGGGGATGCCCTGCCGAGGCGGCTCCCGCCTGCCTTACCGGGGCGGCAGGGAAGCCGCGCCGCGCCGCGGGCCCTGGCACCTCGGCTGCCCGGCCGGGGCACGGCAGTCAGGCGGCGGAGCTCCCGGCGCGGCGGGGCTTGGCTGGCCGCTGCCCGGGCAGCCCGGGAGTGCGGGGGCGCTGCGGGCCGGTTTCCATGTGACTGCCCGGCACAAACGCAAACACGGCGGCTGCCCCCGCGGGCACTGCCAGGGCGGCCGCCCACGCCGCTCACGCCACGGCGTGGGAGTGGAAGGGATGRGGTGACAGGCGGGGGAGAGGAGCGACAAATCTCCCCGCCAGCGCCAGCTCTGAGGACCCTCCTCGGCCTCTTTTGGCAAACCCAGCGCTTGCCAGGTGACTGTGCCGAGGTTGAGCCCCGCGGGGAGCGAAGGCTTTTCCTCAGCCTCACATCCTGCCCAGCCTCTGGCTTTGCCTTCGGTCTGTTTCTCCTCACCTCTGTTCTTACAGTTATTTTTTATTTTCTCGGAGGCGGCACAAACAACTTTTAAAATTACCAGCGGCTTTGGTCAAGGAAAGGGGCCGAASGGCTGTGACGCGGCAGGCAGGGCACGGCAAGCCAGGCTTCTCCCGAGGTTTTCCTTCTGCGGAACGAGCCCAGCACCGGGAAGGCAGCCCCCCTGCCCGGGCGGTCCGAGGCGCCCGCTGGCATAGTCTTCGTGGAAACGCGGGCGTCGCGTTAAATGTGTCTGTGCTGTTTCAGGAATATTCCCCCTCACGCCTTTTYCCCAGAATATCGACTGTTACACCTGTGTGTGAAAGCAGAACCAGGCTGGAGGCGGGAGAGGCTGTCTGGTACTACCGCTGTACGTGCACACTGCCTGGCGTGCCCGGTGTTGGGCAGTCTGGCCTCTCTAAGCGTTTCAGGAGTTTATCTGCTCCTCTCCGTTTGTATCACCTTGCTTTCCCGGCAGATGAGAGAGATGGCCAGCAGCCAACACAGGGACCAGGAGACGGGAGCAAGCAGGCTGGGTGAAATGAAGGTGAGAAACTCGGGTGAGGAACCGAGATGCTGCCTGACTTGGCTTTTCACCTGGCTGCCTTGRCGATAGTCACACAGGTTCTCCTTAATGGTCACCTCCTTCCCCAAATCCTTCCATCCCTTCAGTCTTGAGCTCGTATCTCTGCATATTCTGCCTGTCAGAAGGTGTCTTGCCCAGCTCGGTAGCCACACAGAGTAAATGCAAGCAGCTTCTCTGGCTTGAAAAGTGAGAGTTTCTTCCTCAGCAAGCAAGACTTGGCAAATCTGGGTCAAAAGCTGCATGCAGCTAACAGCATTGCTGTCTGCAAAAAAAAACCCCATCCCAGGCAGATTGAAAATGATTTGAAACATTCAGATATTGGATTAATTTGCAAGTAACAGAAGAGTGAAGGGTGCATTCATCTTTTCTTTACTACCAGTGGAAGATCACTGTAAATTCCCACTTTTGCCTACCAAGGCTTTTGCATTATGATCAAAATACCAATTTCTGTGTATTTACCCCAGTGTATAACAGAACACTTATTGTGGTATAGTCATCCTTAACTTTGTCTTCTCTTGCTTTGAYAGCCTGACATCTCCCCTAAATTCCCATCTCCTCAGCAGAGATTTAAGAATGCTGACTTCAGTTCCCTTCTCTCCAACCCTACATGTACAGATGGCCTAAGGTCAAGGGAGGCAGCTAGCTGCAGGTAGAGAAACAAAAATATGAATTTGCAGAAGCAAAACATTGATCTCTAATTTCCCTGTTACCATGGGTAGRAGTTTTCTGAGTCATCACAGTTCGGTAATTACCCTGGTCATCTGAGCCACATGCCACGGTAATGAGCCACAGGCATGATCTTAATTTGTGCCTTTATGAAAATAAATAGGCTAGGTTACAGACTTTATTTTGCAAGTGAATTGGTTCAGCCGCTGCATGCTGTCAGTTACCATAGCTCCAGGAATGAATGGTTATCTATTAAATCACGGGAACTTGATTTCACAGSTCTGTTCATCATCTGTTCAGTCATTTTTCATCTCCCCTTTTTACTCCTAAATCTTAATGAACTCTTCCCTATTCTAGAACAGTTGCTAAAGCTACACAGGCACAAAAACCTCTGCAGAAATGTCCAAACCTTTCCCTGTCTGCATCATTTGCAAACTACACCAAAAGAACTTTCCTTGCCTCTGCTGTAACTTCTGCATTACCATTATATACCTGAACAAGGGTGTAAAGTAGAAAACATCAAACTAGTATTTGCTTATTATGTTCACTTCTTTTTGTACGACACAGCAAAAGAGTGGAAGCCTATTAATTACTGAACTCATGAYCTTGCATCTCCAGACCACCAGCAGGACCGAGTGCCCATGTCCCTTGTTATTCAGTCCCACATATCTGATTGAAAAGCTGGGTAAAATGTGAGGAGAACACTGTGTGATACGACATGGGAATCTGTTTTTCTGCAGGCTGCTTGGCACTGCGTGTGCCTCTTAAAAAGGGCAAAGGGGCTATTTCTAGTGTGCATTGTAATCCCCACAATTGGRGTGGTATGCTCCTTTGTTGAGGCAAAGGGCATTAGTTTGGAGAGGGGCTATATGAGTATTTGCCAACCTCATAAAATGTCTGTGAGACTGGCGTGTTCAGTCCCCCCAGGACTGTTTTGACCCTTTCCTCTTTGTAGAGCTTCATCTCTGTTTAGATGGGCCTCTTCAATATATTTCCTAAGAAAATCAAGTCATTTGGATGATAAAATCCTTGCTGTAAAATAGTTTAAGCCTTTGAAAATAAAAACTAAAAATCAATTATTCGCCAGTGCAATTTCACATTTGTGCCTTTGTACAGTTTGCAAAACTTTATTCTTATTTTTCTTCACCTTCACTTCTAGTAGTATTACTGAATCAAACCTTTATGGCTACATTTTTCTTCTGCTAAAACTGGCCTGCAATATTTCAGGAATTTGAGTTTATAGTATAAACGTAGCTGAACACGTAAGGAATCTAGTAAGACAAGTCTAATACCAAAGRATTTGTTTATAAGGTAGCAAAAAGAGGTTAAAATTAGCTCAGCATTAGCTAACATGCACCAGTTAACCAAGCCTTTTCTGTAGTCTAGCACATAATCTCTTTCTATGATTTAGCTGTTTGGAGACCATCCTGGAACCAGAAACCCAGGTTTAAGCTTAAAAACCAAAGCAAAAATAACAACCCCAAATTTATAGAAGGATAAAAATTGTGAATAGAAGTTAGTTAATGTGGTTAGGTTCAATTAATAGCAAAAATTTTTAACCACATAAATCCTTTTCCCATTCTAAGCAATCCAGAAGTTGCAATTTAAGCATTAGTCTCTGTAAGAGAATTGACTTGTTGTAGAATTGTAAAATTCCTGGCTATGTAATTACAGCAATTGGAGTTGTGTGGCCTCAAGCTCACAAAATTCTTTTGCTTTGCTATCCATAGTGAAAAAAAAAAAAAGGAAATTAGATTTTCAGGGCTTGCTAGGCCATTTCCTTGAGTCCCAGAGCACCCCTTCTTAGAAATTTCAGGATGTGGCCCTACGGGTTTTATTGTTTTTGTTAGGAACTTGAATAGCTGAGAGCAAATGATATATRTTTTGGAAGAACATGTCAAAATAATGAATAAAAACAATCAGTAGTTTTGAAMAAATATCGTGTCATTGCTGGTCCATACCAGACTAACACATTATCCAATACCACTGAAGAGGCTGAATTTGCTTCAGAAAAGCACCATGACTCAATGAGTGGGGCACTCAAGGGGGAACAAGAATTTTGTGCTTGGATCTGCCCTTAGTCACCTGGCAAATTGCCAACAAGTTTCTGCTTCTTTTGTTCTGCTTACTTGTCTTGGGTGGTATCGAGATGCCTCCTTTGAGACTCRGTGCCAAACTGCACTTGCACAGCATCTACAAGACAGCCAAAGACCATTCCTGCCCTGGACAGCCTGGGGGTTTTGGAACAGTGATTTTAGTTTTCTTTATCGTTTGAGAGACTTATGTGTAAAAAGTCTGTGATGTCAATTGAGGATCACAAAGAAATAACCAAAAAAGATACTAATCATATGAAAATATGACAAGCCATCTGAAAGAGCACATGGATATGGGTGCAGATACAGGTTTATGTGGCTTTTGCTGAGATAGTTCATACTATTTCTGAATTATCAGGTGATTGCCTTCTGCGTATGTAGAAATACTGAAGCTTGTCCTTTGTCTTGCTATCTCTCAACCTGTTCTGTTTCAAAAGACCGATCCCTTCAGAGATTTTYTCCTTTTATCTCCCAAAACTTACTGAAGTCGGTGAAGAGTTTAGTAGTATTTGGCCTCAAGACCTTGAAAAAAGTATTGTGAGTGTGATGAAGAAATGTAGACTCCTGCCCACCCCCTGCATGGAAAAGGCTGCTGAGGAAACCCCTGCTTGACCATTCACTCCTGCCTTAAAACTGTGGTGAGGTCTGGGAAGTGGTGGAGAGACAGCAGTGGGGCAGCACTGCAGACGAGCGGGTGCATGATGCCGTCTTGGCCCAGCACTAACACTTGGGAGCTGCAGGGCAGATCGAGCACCATCATGCCACGTAAAAATACTCTGGAAAGGGAGGGCCCTTTTGCCTAAGAGAGTAATTCAGAGCACGTGTGCAGGGCAGGGAATGTGATGCACATTGAAAGAGATGGGAAAATTATTTAAACCCACGATGCGAATAGAGCAAGAGGAATTTCTGTGAACAGCGCAGCCATCAGGAAATTAAAACTGGGTTATTTTAAATGTGGCTAAAAGCGGACACAGCAGACAGCCAGATAACCTAGACTGAAGCTGATCTCTATAATATGCTCACACAGTCTTGAGTGTAAGAATCATAGAATTCTGGGGATTTTGTTTTAAAGGTCTGCTATTGATTACGTGCTTTTTCTTCCATTCTTTCTTTTTTCCCCCAAGAGTTGTTTTCCCCTACCATTTTATTTTATATGTTTTGGATAAGTAGCCTTCAATTTCCTCCCTTTTCTGCTATTACTCTTATGTGAACCTTTTTTCAAGATTTGAAACCCGAGGCCTAATCTGCAATTGAACTGATGTTAATGAAAGGATATTTACTGGGACAGACCCAGTGGGCCAAAGCTCATGTTCTTGGGCTTAGCTGTGGTGAGAACCTTCCTGGGCCAGATGCTAATATAAGATGCTTCCCAAAATTAATAGTTGCATGACTCATACTCATCTGAGCAGTGAGAGCATCCTTCCCTGAACAGTGTCCTAGAAGGCAATACTGCTATCCAGAGAAAATACAAAATCAGTTTTCAAGACCATGTCRTATTATATGGCTGAAAAAAGCATTTGGGAAATCTTGGCTACCTTAAAAAAAATTTGAATCAAAACATTAGCTAATTTATTTAAAATTATCTTCACTGTACTGAGCTGGGTAATCCTGCTTGGCCTGCTGGTCAGAGTGACCCAGCTACAGCCATTCCTCTCTGGGAGGTTTTTGCTCTTTGCTTGCCATGCCAAAGACAGTCTGAGATTGTGAAAGCAGCATTTCAGAGATTCGACTCACCTCCTCACACATGCTGGGGCCGCTAAAATTCCCTTTATCGCTATCTCTTTCTGTATTGAAAGTAAGTTGTACTATTCTTAGAATTTCCCTTTCTTTCAGAGTTTTTGTGAAAGAGAAGTAGAGATCTTGGGCCACCCAGCCCAGCAGAACTGTCAGAAAGGGAAACTTAATGAGCCTTCTACGTAAATAACTTTCCACAGATCTGAAACAGATCATTTAGAAGCAGTGAGAAGTTGCAGCGCATCACTTGACTTTGACATGATGCTTTTCCAGTTAGTGGTGTGCAGACAGGCCAAGCGTTTGTAAAGTCGGGCAGGACTGGCGAGAAGATGGCAGAAGGAACACTCCATGCATGGTCAAGTGACACAGTAAAGCAGAGAGCTCCTTTCGGTAAGCTGTGGATGTGGCACGTTCCCAGTGTTCCTTGTGCAGCACGCTGCATGCACAACATCATATATGTGCACCACTGCAACCAGCCTGYGCCTCTCCCGTGCATCATACCCAGCTCTCCAGCCAGCAGGCACGGTTGGAGCTGGAAGTGATGGCAGTGAGGAGCACCTGCTGCCTTTGAAACACTGACCATCATGTGGGGCTTCAGCTACTAACTCCTGGAGTCATTCGTCGAGTAAGAACAACTCTAACTTGGGGTTAGAAAACAACTCTCATGAGCTGTGTTGGTAGAGCATACTCAATACCAGGGTTTCTATTTAAAGGAGGCTGTTTCTATTTTGATATAAATAATATAGTCATGCTATAATTAAAAGAATTATATACACTCACAGTCCTCCCTGTAAGGATTTAACACTGTATGAGATAAGCTTTATGAACGTTGTCCACAACTATCTTTTAGCTCAYGAGCTGGGTTAAACTTCTACTACTTTTAAATATTTTTTTTTCAGTACAGTAATTCACTCAAATTTAGAAATTTTCCACGGTTAGAAGTTAGTGGTTTCTCCAGATTTCATTTTCAAGTTTCAGAATGGATAAGTTACAACATAGATTTTATAGAATTTCATAATTCTTGTTTCACCCTTGCATCATCTGATGCATCTTTCAGTTAATTGTGATTGATAACAACATAAATGAAAACAGGATTTGGATCTGCATTTAAAGCAAAACTAATACACTACAGATAAAGACAAATACATATGTACTTACGCAAAAATAGAAAAGTAGCAGGCTTGGTGCTGCTGCTGTTTCTATCGAGTTACCTAAWTTGTGATTGCCTTGGTTCAACAAACAACTCAAAGCACACAAAGATTTAAAAAGAAATGTCACCAATATTATATTTAACTCATATTCCTTCATTCTTTAGGAAAAAACCCCAAACCTTTGACATATCAAATCATCTCTAGAATTCTCCGTAAACTGAACAGAACTTGAATAGCTGCATGCTGTTAAATTACTGCATGCGCTCCCAAAGGCCTACTTTTTACTCACTCCCACCCCACATGCAGATCTCATGAACCTGCTGAAGTCACTAAATTACATTAATATGAGATTCATAGTCCTGAAAGATAGAGGTTTAACAGATGCTATTGTCATKAAAGCATCTGAAGAAGGCAGATGAAGTCAGACATACATAAAGCCTTATATATAATTCAGACGTAGGTTACAATTATGAGGGGGTAAACRAGAAAATAACTTACCTCCTTCTCTCTGAAGCATTTTTGGATTGATATGATGTACAATAAATTTTGTCTAGCCACCATTATGTCATGATAGGATCAGTGATGTGAAGGGTGGCTTTCCCATCACCTCACCCTCTGAGGCCAGCAAAGGCTTCTTAACTCTCCTGTTGCAGATTTCATAAGCTTTACACCTTGATATCAACAAGTGACAAGACAGTAATACTTTTCTTTTTGCTAGCATACCTTGAGACCAATCCTGTTGCTTTTGTCTTTTTCCAAAAGATTGAGGTAAGCTAGGTGCGACAAAAGAAGAGGAAGGTATGTCTTCCAAAGATGTCTGGTGGTAGAAATCCAGGAGATCTTGGTCTGAGATGAAGTACACAGTTGTTTCACCACAGTGTCATTGGGCAGGCGTGGTCATGCAAGGACAAGATAGGGTAGTGCTTCTCACTTTAGAAAGGGTTGCAGTCACCTTCCTCACCTTGCTCCTGTGAGCAATACACATAATTAGAAACCAGAAAAACTTTCCTTGAATTATCAAGGAAGGGATTGGAGAAACCATCCAGCAAAGAGGGGTTGAGGAACTATGGATTATCTGGACAACATCACTGTCCTGATCCAAAGCTGACTGATATTGAGAGGTTTTCTACTGGTTCCAACTCCTTCTACCGAATCTTTTCACATCTTGCAAGCACGGGCAGTAATGACTGGCWGTTCTACACAACCTTTATTCTCTCATTTGTTTCTCTCTTTCTTTTGAATGTGGAGTTAATCACATCTTAATCCTACCTCTAGGCAGTTGTACTGGTGCTATGTGAATCTTCCAAGAGTCTGCTGTTTACTGTCCCCTAAAAGACAACATGAAGGTAAAAAATCTGCCACGTGCTTTAAACACCCTGTACCTGACATGATGTGGTTGATAAACCTTTGGAACCTTTTTATTTCTCTGTCTTTTCCTGGCTTGCCAGCTCTCCTTACCCTGCAATCTCAGTCTAGTGGAGTGGTATAAGTTATTACATAATTAAAATGAAACAACACTCCCTTTCTTCAAGTGAGTCATCTGCAGGTATCCAGAAAATGTACGGCATGTAAATTACCTCAGGTTCAGGGCATTAAKAATACAGAAGTAGCTCCTTAGAGGTCCTTTGGAAAGATAAATATGGAGCACCTCTAACTCATAAATAGAGAGAATACTTTCCTGCTGTTCACAGTTGCAGACTAGAGAAATTTCAAAGGTTCCTGTGAATTTGCTACACAGGGTGGTGCCCTGCTGTGTGGCTTCAGGAACCGCCCAGAAAACAAACTGTGATGACAAGATCTGTACTCGGTTCCAACTCTGCCCCCATGGCAAGAGCTCTGCTGGCAGCAGCTGGTGTCTGGATCAGCACTTGCTTGCTGCCCAGCCTGTTGGCACAGTTTACCTTTGGAGCAGAGTGGGCGGTGAGCCAGAACCCCACCTTTTCTCCACCTTCTACTCTCTCAACAGAGACGGATGACAAGGGAGGAAAACAATAATCCCACAGACACCCATCTTTATCTGTCGCAGAAAAGCCTTAGTGGCCATTAAGGGTCTAGGATAAAGACCACAAACTCTTCAGTAAATAGGCATGTGTCCATAGAGATTTAAAGGAACAGATTGGTTTTATTCTTATTCATAATCTGATACTCACAGATCCAGTAAAGGAACTCATAGRTTTACATACAATTTTCTCTTTTACTAGAAGATGACAAATGAAGGTTTAAATCCTCCTAAAATGCATTAGACAAACACCTGCAATAGCTATGGAGGTGCTTTCACAACACTGGCATGTGTTTTAAGTCTGTCACAAAAGCCACGTTAACTTTAGTGATCAGTACTGAACCAAAACATACATGGAAGTCTTTGCAAACTTTCACCGATAGTGTATTTTGAAACCTGTCTACGGCTTACATGGGAAAATTAAAAGTCAGAGAGTGGCATATCAATTGTTCGTGTGTACTTTACTTTTGATGTGTCATACCACCCCAATGGTTCATAAAATCATAGAATATCCTGAGTTGGAAGGGCCCCACAAGGACYATCAAGTCAAACTCCTGGCTCTGCACTGGACATGCAGAATCACATCATGTGTCTCAGAGCAAACACTTTCTGAACTTGAGGGAACCGTCTGCTCAAGTCAGACCATGTGTGCACACAAGGGTAACCAGCTGCGAGTCTTGCAGCAACCTCTGCAGCCTAAGTCATTGCTTACATGCAGGTTTCTCAGGGTTCTTGGTGTGAGCAGCCCCTGCTTGTTCTTGTCCTTGCACGTGCAGAAGATAACCTTGTGTCCTGCCCCGATGTGGGAACATGGTGGTTCCCACCTGCAGACATTTGTGCACACCACAGACAGAAGGCTTCCATGCCCTCCCCTCCTGCAGCCTCAGCTCATGGCTGCTGAAACCACCTCTGTTGGGTTGCCCAATCCCAGCTGAACAGTTGCCAAGCTCATAGCACATCTTAAACAACAGGTACAGCTCCAGTGCAGTCACCCTGGTGCAGGAGTAACCTTCCCCTTCTCTGAGATTTGAACGTCATAACACAGGAGAATATTTGTGCAACTTGAAGTGTGGCATTTTTAACCCTTTGGAAATGAATGGTGTGTGCAAGGGTRACACTGAAAATCCGCAGTACTTTGTTACCATGTTTTTAATTTTAAGGTGATTTCCTATAAAATCGCAAGATACAGTTCATTTATACATTACAATTGCGCTTCCAAACTGCTTTCTAATACAGACCTTGAAAGCCTACTAATACAGATCTTGTTACCCTACTGCTTTGTGAATACCTCATTCCTTTCTGATGGAGGAACAGTAAGCATGGCTAAACCTAGGTTTTCAGACGGGTATAACATAGACTGTAAAATACATATATTTATCCATATATATATGATTTTATGATTCTAGAGTTTTGTTTTCTTTGTGGTAGGGTTTGGTTTTGTTTTTTTCTGCATACTGAGTTACTTGGAAGCTCCAGATACCTGTGGCTTCTTCTGAGACCCAACCTGAAGAATGGCGTACAACTCTGGGGCCCTCACCACAAGAAATCCATGGACCTGTTGGAGTGGGTCCAGGGGAGAGCCACAAAACATCATCAGAGGGCTGCAACTTTTTTCTTCTTTATGAAGAAAAGCTGAGAGAATTTGGGTTGTTCAGGCTGGAGAAGTGAAAACTCCTGGAAKGTCTTACTGCAGTCTTTCAATAGTTAAAAGGGTTGTATAAGAAATATATGGACAGACTTTTTACCAGGGCCATGTAGTGATAACACAAGGGGTAACAGTTTTATAAGGAAGAAATTCTTCACAATGAAAGTGGTGAGAGGCTGGAACAGGTTGCCCAGAGAAGTTGTGGATGCCTCATCACTGGGAATGTTCAGATTGGATGGAGTAGGATGCTCCAGATGTCCCTGCCATTGCCAGGGGTGTTGGACAATAGATGATCTTTAAAGGCTACTCCTAATAACCCAAACTGCTCTTTGATTCTTGAGTGCCGAAGTGAGGGTTCAGGTATCTGTGTTAGTGGACTCAAGTGAGAATACAGAATTCATCCATGGCAAAATAAGGATATTTGAGGTCAACTGATAATGGAAGTCCAGGATTCAGAACCCTTATTCCTAAATGGAGTATTTTGAAGGGAAACAGAATCCAGCAGCTGAGCCAACAAAATAGACAGGGACTCATCTCTAGTTTAATTTTTACCRCAGAAGCTCAAAATTAAATCAGTGGTTCCGCAGTAGTCCAAGAGTATGATCAGAAAACAGGCTGTGGAAAACTCGGGGAAGGAAATTTTAATGAGCATGATTTCTTCAACAGTCTTGTGACAATCTGTAACAAGAAAATGACCAATGAAAGTCTTAATAGCATTTCAGTTATTGGATTAAGACTTGAAAAAGACCAATGATTAAGAAAGGGAAGAAAGCAGCCAGCAGGAAAACAAACCCAAACAAAACAACAAAAATTTCCCAAGGTCTTATTGCAAAATCAGGCTTTAAATGTTTGTATCCAGCACCCCTCCACTGGGAGGCCTTTGTCACTGCTCCCTGAGGACTTGGGGCTGATAGTCCCAATATGAATCTCTGGGGGAAGGGGTCAACTCCTTTCCTAAGGTGGCAAAGTAGGCTGTTGCTGTCTTGGGGAAAGGAGAACAGKCTAGCTTTATTTTAGTCATGATATCTGCCTTTGTAATCCCTGCTATGCTCTAAGCAAAGCCAAACAGCTTTTACTTTTTTCTTAAAATGGGAGTGAAACACGTGGGTGTGAAGGGGATGCTTTGAGGAGGTGAATGATGAAAGATCCTGCTAACATCATCATAAAAGTGAAGTTGCAGCAGGAAGCAGAAAGGACACCCTGGGTAGATTTGTTATCAGAGCTTCCAGTTTTGATGAGAGAGAGGTACAAAAATAAGACAAAGGATTTTGAGTTCCTGAGCTCATGGCTGCTCTGATGAGYTGAAGAGGTCAGGTTGAACCCACCATCAGTGGGCTAAGGAATGCAGCCACTTGTGAAGGACTTGTATTTTTGTCTCTCTTATTCCCAGGTGTTCTATGTTCTAATAARAATAAAAGAAAGAAAAGACAGCTAGACAGCAGAATTATGCTTAACTCAGTCCCTTTGAGTCCTGAACCTGATGGCTGGCCCAAAAATCAAAGCACAACCTTCCCTCTAGACACCTCTGAATCCCACCATAGGAGAGTCTTTTTCCATCCCGTGGGATGAGGGGGAGGTAAACAGAAAGGCCCAATAGATGTGCCCTAAATATTTCTTTTGTACATTGTGTTACTATGCTTGAGAGGCATTGCTGAGAAACAGAGTTTACAAACTGGGGAAAAGTTTGCAGATATAACAATGATATTTATAGTTTTCTAATGTATTTGAAGTTTTTTAAACCTATCTGGGCAAATGACTGTCCCAGATTAAGACAACAGCTAGTGTTGAGCTTCCAGTGGGAGATTAGTTGTTATGCTTAGCCAGCTTGGGCAGGGGGTTCACAAGATTTTGTGCTGCAMACTGTATGCACATAGGATGTAGAAAAAAACCATTTCCCTGCCTCCTTGGAGATCCATGTCCAGCTCCTCATTAGGTTCAGTTCAGCCTGCTGGCTGTGGGTAGTTCTCGGCATTACAGCACTGGAAGTCCTGCAGCTGCAGGAGCCGTGTGGATGGCTGTGCCAGGTTGGGAGCAGCCGACCAAGAGCAAAGGCCTCTCAGCAGAGCTGCCAAAGCCCACGAATGAAGATGGAGCAGCCAGAGGCACAACCATCAGGGAGCCAAGCAGACCATTGCTTCACATGGCAGTTTATCGCCCAACAAATCTTAGCTTTCGCTTACTGCAGGTGATGGGGAAAAGTACCCTKGAAATTACTTCCTTAGAGGAAAAAGACTATGAACTGTTATAGTTAAAGAATAACTGTAACAGTCAGTTACTATCACTGTTTATCTACCTGATCAGATTTTTGTTCTCTCTTACAAAAAATCCCGCACAACAAAATCTTATTAATTTGATTCATATTTGCCTCTTACTTATTCCTCTGCTTTTGAAATTCTAGAGTTCAGTGTAATTTTTCCAGTTGTCCAGGTGTGGCCTCAAGTCACCACTTTCAGAGCAACTCCCTTCAATTTGAACCCAGACCTTGTGGCTGCCAGTCACATCCTGGCAGGACGGTTACTTTGGAACAACAGCAGCAGTGTTTCAATGAAATGACTAAACTTTTTTTTTTCCAGAGGATCCCTGCTACCACTGGTATGTAGGATGGAGGATACGTAGTCTGAGGATATACTAAGGCAGTGTAGTCCATCTCATTAGTTTGAAAAGGAAGCGAACAAAGAGATTCTAGCAAGAAAAAAGGGCAATGTATTAAAATAACTAAATAYCATCCCAGACTCAACAGACTCGTTGTCTCTGAGCAATTATGAATAATGCTGGGTACATGGGATGAAACTTAATTTAGACTGCAGTTTCATAGTCACTTCAAGCTAATGTAAATTGGCACAGATTATGAAAGGATGAATCTTGCCTGCCTGTCTGTCCCCAGCAAAGCTATTCCCTCTCTTTCCCTCTCTTCCCACCCCTTCACACACAGAGCAGCTTTATTTGTCTCTCTGTGGCATGGAGYGGGGCAGATGGTTTGCCCAGAGGGACAATCCTATTGCTCCCAAACACACTTTCAGCCTCCCCGTGCCCCCTTCCAGGTTACAGCCATCCTGATTACAACTGGGAAAAAAACCCATGAATGATGGGGAAAGCTTTTGCTAAGCCAGATAGGTTTCCTGGTTTGGGGTGGGAGGGAAGGGTGGTGCAGTGATGTCTTCAAGCTGTGATGACAGTACAGCGACATACCTCGAGTACCGTGAAACAAGGGAGAAGCTAAGATAAACTCCAGCATTTGCTACCTTAACACTGGTTTATATTATCGTTGTGTAACATATTAACTTCTAGAGGTCACAGCCCATCAGCCCTGATCCACTGGTGACTTGTCCAAGTAAATATAGGCAAGCAAAATGCTACTTATTCTATCCATGGAGGTAAAAAGGCTCTTTTTCCATATATATATATATATGTAAATATATATATATTTAAATCGTTTGGCCCATTAAGATATCAACATCCTTCTATCCCTGTTTGTCTTTGGATACTATGATGAGATGTTTGCATCAATTAACATTTTAGAGTTGTTAACCCTATGTGAGGGAGCCCAAGATGAACTCAGCAACGATAGGCAAAGTATGTGCCCACGTGTGTACACCTTATTCTACTTTTCCTGAAGTTTGTGTGTATTTTCCTGAGTGCAGCCTCAATGCCACAGCTGAACATCTGTGCTTGTTTAAAGGTAATTCCACAAGACAAAATACGACTAAAACRCAGAAGCCTCATTTAGAATACTTAAAACCAAATTACAAATGGGGGAGTGGTGAACCAAAAGTCTCCTGGGATAATTTCTGAGGCCATATGCTCCTTTTGCAGGAAGCTGGCATTTACCTGCATTAGAAGAGTTGAACAACAGTAAGTCAGTCACTCAGGTGCAAACTTTTTTGAGGTCTGCTCTTCACCGCCAGAGATATGCCAAGGGTTCTCGTATAAACAAGCTCTGTTTACAGATACCTTCTCAGCAGTGGCACTCCATTGTTAAACATTAATTCTTATGTGTATGTTGTGCAACATTTGGACAGTTTGCAATTTGGATCAGTTAGCAATTTGAAAGGACACTTTTGGCAATTTAGGAGCAAAGCACAGGTTAGGGAGAGTTTCCTACACAAAGTATTGGAATAAATTCCTTAACGAGTAAGCAATTTTTATTGGTTTTATTTATTTATTTAGTTAAGGTGCCCCGAAGTTTGTTTTACAGTCCGTGAATATTTAGAAGGAGGGCAAAAAAGACCTTGACATTTGCTCCCACCTGGTATATTTGCATTCTGCCAGTGGAGGAGAACAGACATGCAAGTGGTAAGAGTGTATTGGCAAAAAAGGCTCGGGAAATAACATCAAGATTTGGGATAATTTCTGGGGAGACAAACAAGCAAGCACACTATTTTTACTGCAAGGTTCCCGTGGAGAGSAGCAGAGGCGAGAGATCTCTGCTCCACCTGTTGGTGGAGAGGAAGAAGGAAAATTCTGCAAAGAACATGGAGAGAGAACACCCCTGTTTGCCAGGGAGTCTGCAGCAATACTTACAGATACACTGAGTTTTCTGTGTGTCTTAGATAATAAGGAAGTGAATCAGAAACACTGAAAGRGACTCAAGGAGGAAAAAAGAGGATTTACCTGCTTGCCAGCAGGCAAATTTGCCTGGCCTACAGTGACAGTTTGGGAGACACTTGGACAAATGCAACTCMCTGTCCACACCATATGCAGAGTTTGGGTGGGATTATTTGGGAGTGGGAGTGATTTTGCAGTTTGATCAAGATTACTTTGGAGTGTTTTGATAGAATCATAAAATAGTTTGGGTTGAAAGTGATTTTAAAGGTCATCTCATCCAACCTACCCGCAAAAAGCAGGAGCACCTTAACTAGACCAGGTTGCACAGACCCTCCCCAGCCTGGTTCTGAATGTTTCCAGGGATGGGGCATCCACAACTTCTCTGAGCAACCTGTTCCAGTGTTGCACTACTGTCATTACAAAACCCATTGACTGTGAAAGTGAGCCCACCAGCCTGTCAGCAGGGTACAACATCCTCTAGCAACTGTGACGACTTACTGCTTGCTATTTTATGGTATGTTCTAGTTTTTGCTTACCTCAGATTGTAACCACTAAGAAAAACTTCCAATTTGCTGTCTTTGGCTATTTATCAGTGTAATCCTGGGTTGCTCTGTTCGGTATCTAGAGGCTTCCAGGAAAAGTAGTATTATCTGTCAGCAAGTATTACATCTAGTATCATTACTTCTTGGTGAAAGGTTTAGTTTGTTGTTTCCTGGGATAATGGGGATACACTTAGATCTTGTCTGTGGGAAAACAAGTCAGTGACCATGAGAAAAAACCACAAACACACAGAGTGAGTGAATGACAACATGTGTTAAAACACTCATGTGAGGAGGTTCAAACTGACCCTAGTAGGCAGAGGCATCTAGAATATGCACTTAGAATATCTCATTCAGTGRAGCACAGCACACAGAGCAGAGAGTTCAGCATTTGTCCTGGAGTCAGAGCTGGTCTGTATTTTTAGACTCTAAATCAGAGTGTGCCTGTACAGTGCTGCCATTTCAGTATCTCTTTAAGAGCCTGATTTCTCACTGGGGACATTTTTCAAAATGCCCATGGTAGGGAGAAATTGCCTACCTACATCTAAAGTCAGGAAAAATTCCTCTGGGAGTCACAGTGACTCAGGAACAGCCGAGCTCTGCCAAACTGGAACAAGTTCAAAGGGAGCACTGCCTATGATCAATTCATTACATAAACCTCAGATAAGGGAGTGGCAAGAAACGTTCCTGCCACCAACCATGAAAACAGTTAAGGGGAAACAAACCATCCACCACATGGGTTTTTAACAATCTACTCAATCTCGGTAGYGTAAGGGCCCCAATGAGCCTGGTAGTAAACACAAAAGAAATCTAAACCAGAGTAAGCTACTGTTCTGAGCCATAATGTCATTTCTTCTAATATCTCCAGGCACAGACAGCATCTGCAGTTATGTAGATAGCCTTAGGAAATAGCTTCTTAATACAAGAAAGCAGGAGAAAAGTCATTTTATTTCCTCACATTCTTTTTTGCAGGCTCTGTTGCTCAAGTTACAAAATTCCTATGAAATGTAACAATAAGAAACAATCCTGTGTAACAAGGGCCTAAAGAAGTTACCCCCACCCCCACCCCSCCAGCTGGATCTCAAACAAGTCCTACACAGGCTTCCATGAACAGATGAGTTTCTTTGGGCATCAAACTACTGGGCACACAAGGAGGATCCTACCGCCTCAGGGCTGGTAAAGCCTCTGAGCACAGGTCTCAGCAGAAACTAAGTGCAAAACAAAGTTYGAAGCTGTGTTTCCTACTAAATCTGTCGTAACTCAGTACTTGGTCACGTGTACTTGGTAACGTGAATGATCAGGACCCCCACACATTTTCTCTGCATGCTGTTCAAGAAAATACTTAAAATCCATGGAGGAGAAGAAAAGAGCTTGTGGTCATGGTTCAAGCACAACTCTGGTAACACTTCAGCATGTCCTGGAGAAAGCCTGGTTGGAGTAATTAGCAGGAAGCATTCATTTGTTCAAATAAGTTCACATTTGGCAAGTTTCTACAGATCACATACCAAAAAGCTCCTAAAAATTTTTCAGCAGCTGCAAACTTGAGAAAAAAAGTAAGGTAACACCTGTCCTGATCAATGTGTGAAGGGGATATAAAGGAAAAAAAAACATCGCAAAAATGCCTAAGCAGATGCCTTCATAAAACGCTTATGCCTCTGCTCTTGAAATACTAAAGTCCAAAACTTCCGGAGGATTTAGTGGGAGCTTCTGGGATTCATCCAGAATTAAGCTATGGAAAGCTAATGAAAGGCAATTTGACAACATCCCCAAAATCTTAAAACTTCCAGGGAGAAACTTTAGCCTCTTTTAGGAATTCATAAAAGAGGTTGGATGAGAGCCACTTCTCCCTCCAAGATTGTCATTTTTCATTGCAAGAACAATTAAGTACATTTTGCTCCATTTTCTCTAGGGACTGGGTTGTTGCAGAGAGCAACACACCCAGCTCTGGGCAGGAGAGCTCTCCAGGACAAAGGCTGTGCCCAGCAGCTTCCCAAGAGGCCAAGGCGGCACCACATGAAACCCAGGACTGTCCTGTTTAGCAGCTCAGTAAAAGAAGAATGAGAACTTTTGTAACTTTTTGAGTAAAACTTAAACTTTACCGGTATCTCTTCTCCGATCGGAAAATGCCTTTTATTACTTRAATTCGAGTCCTTTTCTCACATGTCTTACGAGATGCATGTTTTGCTGAGCTGCATAAGAGGTCCCACCCTAAGGCAGACCCGCTTGCACAGGGAACATCCAGTTCCTTTTGGTGTTTGCACTGAGAAAAATACACTGACCTTCTCCAGAGGGAAAAGAAAGTTTGTGTGCAAACAGAACCTGAATAGGGTGTTCCTAAAGAGGTTGGGTGAGAAATCTGAATAACAGGCGAAATGTATCCTCATGGACAAAACATATTATGTGTGTGAAATATTTCCCATATTACCATGGTACTTTTTCAACATGTATGTCAACATGTCTTTGCAATTCCTTATCACCATCACATCAGGGGTTAGAAGTGGTACCTAAAAATTGCAAAACATGTTAAATCTTCCTCATAAATCTCAATTAGGTACAAAATACCTTAAAAAACCAAACCATGGTTCCTCTTTGCAGTATAAGTTAGACTAGAAGATTATAAAAGTCTCACATGCCCTAGAAATAATTAATCTGGCAATGTCTTTATTCTGTCTTTGCAATTCCCTCACAGCCAGGTTCAGGCCAGGACAACAGACAGGGCTTAGCCTGACGTAGAAGAATTCTCCATTTAAGTGCTCTAAGTCAGATCAACAACAACCCAAAGACCCAAGCAAACAAAAAACCTCCAAACATGCTAAAAATCAACCAATGAACCAAACAAAACCCTCAAGCCCCACAATTTTGTCAGAACAGCGAGATTAGCTCCAACTAGAAATCCACCTACAGTGAGCATCTGGGAAAGTAAGATCAGAATACAAGTTAAAAAGATAATTTCAGGTGCCTTAATAAGTGCTCAGCTAGATAATGTTTCATTTGTTTTTAATTGAAGTTTACAGTCTTTATAGCTGCATGATTTTTCTTAAAGTGAAGGAATAAGCAGAGAGGAGGAAATTTAGCAACACCATAATTAACTACTTAGGGCAAATCCTCCCATCAGATTCATGAGACAGATTTCAGATAAGCAGCTCAAATGAAGGATTATCTTGCTAGCAATGCGGAAATGTTGATCAGCTTGATATTTCCATTCTGCAGACAAGAGTTCATGCTGCTGCTCACTATTTTCTGCAAGGAGTAAATCTCCACAAAGGTGGCAGGACTGATCCAAAGGAGATTTTGTTTTTAAAACCCCTGCACATGACCATCTTGTACTTGTCTGTTTTCAGGCAGAAATGAGATCTGAATTTAAATGCTGCTCAGCTGCCCCCTTTGAGGAGGGTTACCAGGCAGATGGATGCCCTGATGGTATGATGGATGGGTTGGAGCACATTGCATATGTGCTAATACGGTGCCTTTACACAAACATTAGCACTTGAGAGCATCACAGAATACACAAGCATTCTGGAAATATTAAGTTCAATTAAAAATAKAATCTCCTATGACCGATAATATTCTCAGCATATGTTTCATGGCATTTAAAGATAAATGGAACCCATCTAGCCAGGAGATTTAAATTGCAAGGAAAAATGTCCTGTCCATCACCAGGAATACTGTGGAAAAAAAACATACAAAAATTAAACTGAAGCCTTGTCATATGCTTAACATTCTTGCATACACCAGTCTTGTCTGGTGTCTGGGCAACCAATGCAAACACTTGCCTTTTACCATGTACTTTTCAGTCCTTTTGCCTCATTCAAAAGTTGCAGAGATGGCTAGAACAAATTCCTAATTTCAATTTCAGGATCTAAAACCTGTTTGCTGGATGGGGCTCAGAGTTCTTTATCTCTTCATTCTCTACACAGTAGAAAAACACATACACACACCTCAGTGAGTTATGTTTTGAACAGGAAAGAGAGGACCAGAAGCAAATGGGGGTAAACCCAAAGATAATGCGAAATATTTRCTATTGCTATAGTCACAGAAGTAGAACCAGTCTCTTAGATTTTGTTACTTGAATATGGACTGTATATTTGACCACAGTATATATAAGGTATTTTATATTTCCAGTGGATATATTTCTATTTCCATTGTTTGGCTTATACAAACAGGTTATATGTTTCGCCCCAGGCTAAATAAAACATTGTCCATCGTGAGAAAAGGTGCTATGGTCGTGCCACACAATTTCACTACGTCTTAGGTGTCCACAAGATAAGTAGCCTTGTTTTATAATTGGTGTCAKAATTCTTCAGAGAGGCAGCTGTTCATTTAAAGTACTTTAAAGTGCATTTCTTTACATTTTCTAATAAGTAGAGTGAATCTGTTACAACATAAGAAAAATCTGTTTGAAACTTGGAACCTAGCCCTTTCCCATCCTTATTCAGATAAAATCCCGCCTCAAAACCCCCCAAACAAAAATAMTTTTTGCTGAATGCATGCCTAAACRGATAAGCCTCACAGTAAGATTTCCAACAAATACTCATGAGTCTTAGGTATCAAATTCCCATCAACTGAAAAAAATCCCCCTTTCTCTCCAAGAGCATCAAGATAAGATCGTGTGCAGACATCACATCACACTCTGCTCATGTCTGTGTATTTAGCTCTGAAGTGCTCATATTKTTCCTGAAATTATTCATCCTTGGGTTCCCAGGCATGTTAGCTGAGTCAAAGGGTTATGCTCTCTTGGCAACTGCCATTTCTTCTTCAATTTGTCTCTGCACAGCCAAACCCTTAACGTAYGACGGCTGAACTCAAGAACATCAGTAGGGCACTGCCCCAGTAAGTAGGAGGATGCCCATACTGTCAGGACAGAATCATTTCAAGCTCTACAGCTCAAACCCAGCACTATCATCTCTAYGCAGGCAGCTGCTGCCTGTCAAGGAGAAGCAGCTTCTTGTGCTCGTAGAGAATAAGACAGCTATCTTTTTTCTYCCAGTGGGGAAGCCCATAGTGGGGAAAACAGTCAAATAACGTAAAAAATCCAGTAAACTCTCGGTAACATGCACAGAAATAATGATCACTTGTATGCCTCTAGGCATATGGCCACTTAGTGAATGTAGAAGCCAAATGTAAGGGTAAAYAGTTGATCAGCTCTCAGACATCAGGGTCACTAGGTGGGATCATTTGCATTATCACCCTTAACCTCTTTTTCAGTGACTAATCATAGGTTCACAGACTGGTTTGGGTTGGAAAGGGCCTGAAAGATCGTCTATAGTCCAACTCCCCTGCCATGGGCAGGGACACCTTCCACTAGACCAGGTTGCTCAAAGTCCCACCCAACCTGGCTTTGCACACTTTCAGGGGTGAGATATCTACAGCTTCTCTGAGAAACTTGTTCCAGTGCCTTATCATGCTCACAGTGAAGATTTCTTCCTAATATCTAATCTAAACCTACTGTCTTTCAGTTTGGAGCCATTCTCCCTTGTCCTATCACTACATGCTCTGGTGAAAAGTCCCTCTCCAGCTCTCTTGTAACCCAAACACCGTAACCCAAAACAGCAATAGCAGAGAAAGGTTTCAGTATGCGTCCAATAACAGAATGAAACCCAACATGTCACTTTTAGACAAGAGGTAGTTTTTTAAAAAATGTTTTGCTTACAGGAATAATTCTAATTTTAGGTTCACTACAGTTATAAAACATTGCTTTCATTTTCCTCTGCTTGCTGCTACTCTTCCAGGCAGCCTCCAAGGCTCAGCTTTATAGCAGCAACAGCATTGCATGTAATCCCATTTTACTCCTGTTCCTCTTATGAACAGAAAAAAAAATCCTTTAGATAGTTATGTGTAAGGTGGAATTTATGGTGGACGTTAAGGACAGTTTTAAGCACTCCGGTCTGGTCTGCAGCCTGTTTAAAATTCAGTGACTGTATGATATCCTTGCAAGAAGTCTGTCCACAGTTACTGCATAAGAGAGAGAAGGGAGAAGCAATGCCCTTGGTGAGCTTGCCCTATAACAGTACTTGTGGCTTGACAGCAACTGCAGAGCTGATAGTAAGTTGCATTGGTGTTTGCATTAAATCTAGCCCAGGTTGTTCTTGTGAAATAAGTTGTGCTTCCCACAGGAAAAGGAAAATGTCTGTAAAGCACAAGTGCTCTGAAAGTAAGTCTTGCTTGCTTTGTTTCCTGTAGGATAGTTGTTGGTTATCTTGGTTATTCAATAGCAGATGGAGCTCTCAAAGACCTGAGTACTTCTTGGGAGTTAATTAATACTCTCAACTGGGATTGTTACCTTCAGCCATTTAACTTGGCTATCTAAGTTCATCTGCTCTTACTTTAGACATTGCCTTCAGGAGAACTGAGTTCAGAGCACTCCAGTTTCTTGATTTGTAGAGAAATATGAATCCCTCTTTCTTTCTTTCTCCCTTAAGTATAAAGAGAGGTATTATTCTGATAGCTGAGAAAGTATATGTCAGACAGGGGGGAAACCTGCATCAGGACCCCTTTATAGCTGATAAATAAAATTTAGTCCACATACTACTGATGTAAGGTGAGAAGAGCAGAGMAAAGTTCTTGGCAAATCACCAAAAGTGCGACAGTTTCCAATGTCCTTGGAGATTCAGTCATATCAAATGGGAAGGAAGACAGTCCAAATAGTGCAAGATAAATGAGGGGCAAAAAAATTTTTTAGAGCATTAGAAAGGGAAGCAAGTTCCTTCAAGTCTACAACCTGAATGTTGCAGGTTTTGCCTCAACTTCTCATCTTTCAATTCATTCCATTCCTTGCTGTTAGATTGTGCGTTTTCTTGACAAAAGACACTCTTTGTCAACTTGTCTGGTTTGCAAATAAACCACATTATAAAAAGACTTGAAAAGAACTGAATTATTAACCAAATCTGCTGATTAGCAAACATCAATRTTCTCTAATGAATTCAACAAATGCTAAATTCAAGGATGACTATCAGAAGTGCTGCTATAAAACCAGGGAACACCAAAATATAAATTTGTACCTCTCCACAAGGTTAATAGGTTATTGTTGAGTATTAGGATCCACAAAACATCAGACCTATCCCATTGGGTACCTGTTCAAATAATACAAAAGAAAAAAATGTCTGTACAGCAATTGCTGAGAACATACTCAGGCAGGGAAAAAAAAAGAAAAACAAATGAGAGAGAGAAATTAATGATAAAAAGAGTTTTCTAACCCAAATTCGCTCAGGCAGAGCTTCTAGACACAATGTCCCAGAATCACAGAATCATTTAGATTGGAAAAGACCTCTGAGATTGAGTCCAACCTTTGATTGATCACCACCTTGTCAACTAGACTATGGCACTAAGTGCCATGTCCAGTTTTTTCTTGAATACCTCCAGGGGTGGTGACTCCAGCACCTTCCTGGACAGTCCATTCCAATGTTTAACAACCACTCAGTGAAGAAAGTCCTCATGATGTCCAGCCTGAACTTCCCCTGATGCAACTTGAGGCCACACTGTTCAAATTTTACCTTTTGTGTCTATGAGAGGAGATGGATGCTTCCAGTTGCATGTCTTTCTGATAAACTGCAACAATTCAGATCAGAAGCTAAAGGGTTTTTAAGAACTGATAATATTTGAATTGTCACTAAAGTCCTACTCAGAATCAAAGTAGGCTTAATTTCTATTCACAAAACTTCAGATTGTTTGGACACAAGAGTATAGCACACAATTCTTTGGTCCTCAGTGTAGTGTTAGAGATTAAATAATTCTATCTTATTCATATTCATGTATGAATAATTCTATCTTATTCATATTCATATTCAAAGGTGTTTGTATTCTACATTCTTTAGAAACTGAAGCCTTCGCAACTTTGGAGGAAAAACCTCATAGAGGAACATATTCCATCACACAATTAACCAGCTGTATGCTTAAGACTGCAGCAGTAATGCAGGAAATCTTGATCGTATGCTCCAATATACCCAAATCAAGTGTACTTGTTCAYTTTCAAACAACTAGATTTGGGGGATGGGGAGTTACATTCTTTCTGACATTACCTTTATCAGTCTTTCATGGCAAGTTTTGTTCATATTGTTCATTCTCCAATCAAGATKCTATTTCATTTTCATGTATCAAAACTGGCACAAAATTTCTTTCCCAATTAACGCTTTCCTGCAGCAGACGATTTCCAAACAGTTCAAGAATAAGTATTGTGGATAATATCACTCTTCTCTGCTATGCCACTAACAGGTTCCACAGGTAATGTAATTTATGTAATATAAAAAGTCAGCACAGTGCATCTTGCTTTTTTTCCACTAACCATTGTGTGAACAAAACCATTTGAACTCAAAGTGCGGAATTTACTAACATCTTTATATCATCCAGATTTTYCTGAAACTTGCCAATCTTTCCATTGTTATCTTAGCATTCTTAAAGCACACTACTATTCCTACTGATGTTTTCATTTCACTTACYGAAAGAGTTTTCTTTGAGGAATGCCCATAAATGTTAGAGATACTTACATAATATATTATTTGTGTGAACTTTATATRTCATTACTGTTAAGCAATGAGGAGTTTACAGGTGCCTTAGGAAGTTTCTCCTCATTCATATCCCTTTTTTGTTGATACGTCAGGTTTCAAATATATATTTTAGTTGCTGGACTAGCCCAGTATTTGTTTGCATGTGTGGTTGTGTGATCACTTTGTTCTGTTTTCAAAACAAAGACCCTGTTTCCATCAGCTGTAGTTTTATTTAGCAGGAACTCAGTGAATAAGTATTTTAGTGGGAGAGATGCCAATATCTCTTTACCCRCATTTGATATGAAAAAGATGGGGTTACACATTCAAAGTATTGCCCTGCTCAACGAATAACCATAGTGTCTTCAAGAACCTCACTGAGCAGGCTTCTATTCAGAGTAAATGCAATTTATGTCTTGAATGAACAGAAAAAAAGGTCCTAGCCAAAAACCTGCAAACTCAAGTTTCCTGACTGTCTTCAGAGTCAGAATAAAAACTTGATAGGGGCTGCTATCCATGCAAAAAGTTTCAATTCAAATATGTCTATGGTAAGCTAAGATATTTAAAATTTTTGCATAGGATGTAATGATGAAGCTGTTGCTCAGCTAGAATGTAGAATGCCACAGTCCAGTGCACTCACTTTCRTCTTTTAAAAAGTCAGGTACATCACTCTCTCTGTTACATTTGCTTACTGCAGTCTGTAGGAGCTTTGGTACCTCCTTTAGTTTCATACCAAAGAATGAAGCTGAAGAAATCCACTACGTAGAGTAAGTAAACACTGCCAGTTTACTAATTACCACGTGAACACACACTCTTTCTCATAGCAAGAGAACAGCTCACAAGCAAGACACAGGAAAGACTTGTTCTTCCCACTTCCATAGCAAAATCAATTCAACAGCAAGGAAGGCTTCATTTCCTACCAATGTTGTTCTTAAAAGAGGCACACTCATTCATTTCCCATTACTGTTGGTACAGGACACAGGCATGAGACATTCATACAGGTAACCTCAGATGTTAGGTTGTATCAAACTTTGCAAAAGCAGAGGTGTATGACATGATTTCTCTTTGGTTTCACTGAACAGCAATAAACTAGATTTCCAGAAGCCAGGTTCTTTACATTGATTTTGTGCTTTTCAGCTTCTCCRTGATAACAATGCAAATTAAAGCACACACAGCAGGTCAAGCCATCCTCTTGCATGACAATATTTCAGTTTCCAATATAGGAACAGAATTTGCAAGTCAAAGGCATTCAGAACAGGCTGCAGTAGTTTGAGACTTCAAAGAGAAAAGGTCTGATACCACCACAGGTGAAAGTGAGATAATTTCTTCATCAATTTAGGATTCCATGTGAATTCTCTGCGGGACATTAGAGACATTAGAGAACAGGACATTACAGAATCTGAGAAAGCAAATGCCAGAAATTCAGAAACACTAAGCCAGTGCAGTATTTTCACACAGTTCAGAGAAGAGTGTATTCAAAGCTCAAGACCTACTAAAATTAGCCTGAAATTAATCAAAAGGTAAAACTCAGAGGCCTTKTTTCCTCGGGAGAAGAAACACCCCTGCTGCTTGATTCACCTGGAATAACTCCCAGTTTTGGGGCTGCTGAACCAACTATTTGTGGTACATGGAGTACACTGAAAGAAAGGATGCATCTTAGTCAAAAAGGCAATATTCATTGTTTGAGACCACATAAGAAGCAAAACCAAGCAGCAGCACCTGCAAAGCAGTCTCTGAAGTTATCCCCCCTATTCAGCATAGCATACTTAGCAGTGTCTTTAGACAATCTGGTATGATAATCATAAGTAAAAATGACATTTGATGAGAACTATTTTTACAGACTAAGTGGAGAACTGAGTGGAAAAAACATTAATTTGTCTTTTAAAAGGAAATGATTGAATTGTTTGTGTGAAACAGAAAAAATAGGTTCATAAAAACCTCCAAATTATACTAATCCAAGGTCAGTTCTTCAACAGTGTAAGATTCAGTTTACACATCATATTACCACAAATTTGTCTGTTTGTTTCCCACACTAGTTGTCACTGTGAAATCTTTTATTTTGTGGTTCTGTAACATGTTTTGATTTACCTAAGTTTTATTCCCAGCAATGGTTTCATGCCAATTCATGACATCAAGTTACTAGGTGTATGAAACATGTAACGTGTGCAAACATTTTGCAGTCATCCAAGTAAGTGCTGAAGATGAGGCTTTCTTTACTATCGCTGATATAGAAATCACTGCTTCACATCCAGGCTTAGTGGCAGGCCAGAAGTATGGGACAAAGCAGAGAGGATTGTTCATTATCAGCTATGCAGACCATGATTGTGCATAAGTACTTCCTTGACCTTTCAGTTAGTAAAGCATTACCTGGATAGATGTCCTCCTCTGCTGCTTCCATTCAGCATTGAAATTGATTAATGAGATAGCATTAATTGAGGACTACAGCACATGGGGCTTTATTTGTTTTGCTAGGAGGAGAGGGAAAATGCAGGAGAGTATCAAAAGGACAGATGGAAAGGAGAAACTTCCCTACTACCCTCAGCAGCTGCTGTGTCATATTGTCAAATGTAACAAGATCACAATTTACCTGACTTAAGACATTCATTTTTGCACCCGCAGAAGAAAAAGAGCTTGCTGCTGTTAAAAGCTGAAACATCTTTCCTTTCTTTTAATTCACTTTGAGTCAGTCCCTGAGCGGCATGTTGGGACAAAGAAGGGGAAAATTAAGGTAGCACACAGCCATGTACGTACCTCACAGGCTGCCAGCCAGCTCACAAAAACCCTTTTGTCTGCATGGGCTGTCTGAAGATGACAAATGCTGGTGTCCCTAAAGATTGCTACAGCAATGCCACTTACAGCCCAGAATCAGGTTCTGGCGCTTAACACCAAATCAGATTGAGATTGTATTGGGCATTGCATTCCTATGCCAGGTCCTCAATTGCACAGCAAATTTACCAAGGTTAGCAGAGTGTTATGGACCTTCTCCAGCTGAAGATGTGGGGTTTTATTATGTGGAATGTGTGCATAATATTAGATTGTCAGCAAGATGCCACAGCCATTAGAAAGCCAGTCTGGTGCATTGAATGCCTAAGGGCATGTGGATGACTCACTGAAATTCTGTTAAAACACAAGACATCTGCCTAAATATGTTTCCTGCCAGTCCTTTTGCATGGCTGGAAATAATGGGCTAGAGAGTCTCTCCTGCTCCCCCAGTCCTGGCACCAAATGAGTGGAAAACTGATGTAAGCCAGAATCTGGGATTCCCCTTTGAGTGATGGGAGCTGCCGCTTGGCTCTGGGCAGTAAAATGACCCTCTCACTCTCACACTCCTGGGGGAGCACGGCAGGGAGCAGCTCTGTGGTACCCTGGCAGATCCAGTAGTTCATTCCCCCAGTGCTCCAGCCATGCTGAGGCCTACACTGATTTCCCAGGGGCTATAAACTACTGAAAAGCCTTTTTTATTGCCTCCTCCCAGGGGCTCAGAACTCATSTTATGCCATCATGCCTGCCACTGTGACATCAGTTTTATGCACAGGAATAGCAGCAATTATTCCAATGACACTGTGATGTCACATGAAGATTATGAAGAGGATAATTTTGTATTAAAAGCAATAAATTTTTTCAGTAAGGAGGCTGTAAACTAGAATAAGAAACACTTTCAAAAACCCCAAAAACAGTTTGCCAAAGATTTTGATAAGGTTCGGTTCAGAAGATGCAGTTCTCATGACACAACCYGACTTCAAAGGAAATTTTAGCATATGAGATACATAGATCTTCACAAAAGTGATGAATAACAAAGCAAAGTCATTGGCTTGCTTGCAAGAGCTCTACCTTAATACCACCTATCATCATACTTTTTTTCCCCTGGTGCTGAAGGGTCAGACCTAATTGCATTGCTTTGAGAAGACAGCATTTCAGCTACAAATGAATGCTCACAACTATTTCATGTTAAAAATAAACTTTAAAGTGAAGCAGCAGATGCTGCCATGGAACATTCCTCAGCGCTTTCATGCGATGGTCACATCTGTTCAGCTGGAAGAGTGACTATTTCAAACCGACTAATGGCTTTTAAGTGGTGAGAAAAAGAGCAAAAAGACAAAATACTGTAGAAGGCTCTGGAAAAAAATGTTAACTCGAAGTTCTGTATTGGAATAATGGCACTCAGATAAAGTTTTGGATGGAAACTTGGGTCACAAACAGAAACAGTTTAAAACTGCCAGAAATGCAAGCAATTATTTCCTGGTAGAGCAGCAAGAAGGGAACTACTTTTCAGACAAATAAAAATGCAGTTTTAGAGGCAAAGATCCGTCTCATCTTATGGTAACTTATTTCTTCTTACAACCTTCGAAAATGTTACTGAAAATGTTTGCTGAAAAGTTATCCTAGTAGAAGCTGTAAGTAGATGTTGATATGTAGTGAAACACTAGGGAATGATAAATCTGGTTTTATCAGAGTGTTTCCTTTAGTTGTTCTATTCCTGCCTAATAATTTATAGACAAACACAAGTCAATGGGACCTCTGTTCCTAGTTTTTAATCTTCAACTCACTRGCTTGCCTTCTTAGTAAGCACAGGTAGTCTTCAAAAAGTTAGCATGTCTAGACTGAATATAATGCTTCTCACCGGCAAATCWTTAAATATGCTTTACAAGTCACCTCAATTAACACTTTACCCAAGTTTTAGAACAACCTTATGAAATTGTACAGGTATTGAGAATTATGCCCACTTTACAGTAGAGGGGAGTGACCCAGCAAAAATAGGTTAATTACCCCAGGCCACAAGAAATATCAGCAAAAACGGGATCAAGCAACATGAATTCTTAGGTGTTTCTGTTAGGAGACGCAATTAGTACATTTCCCAAACACAAGCAGTGGCAGAGAAATGGAAAAAATTGCAATTTTAAGAGAATGGTACTGAAAGTAAAATATCTTGTTTCCTGCAATGGAAATAGAACTGTGGAAGGAGTATATGAACTTCTAGCAATACAGACACAGAAAGAAAAAAGCCCGAACATGCTGTTGTTCTGCCCTTTTCATAATCAGTCCTGCAACTTCAGTTACACTTCTCTTATGCATTGGCCAGAGATGGTTTGCGCTGTACCAATTCTTACTGCCTACAACATCTATACTTAACTACCTCTGAAAAGCAGTCCCTGGTTAGGATTTTCTGAGCCAGCAACTTTCAATGAAGGTAAATGATCTTAAATTAGTGTTTAATTTAGTCTGGCATCTAAACCACTGGGAGGTTTCTAAGCTTTCAAGTATTGATCCAAAAGACTTGTGCCTGGAAAAATCTAATTGAGTGTTCTGTGGTCTTCCCTCAACATCAGCATCTGAAAACAAACACACAATAACTTACTTTTTTGTACTGCTTTAATTGTCATGCTGACCAATGCTGCCAGCAGAGGAGAACTCAGGTTCTCAAGCCAGTAAAAAAAATGTTCAGAAAGGTTATTTCGAGATGCAGTGGTTTTGGTTTGGGATTTTGTTTTGGGTTTTGGGGGTTTGTGTATACGTGTGATTCCTCCAGTATGCCTATACTAAATATTTAATTTTTTTTTTCTTCATTTGTGAAGAAAACATAACCTACTGAAGGTGATGATTTTTACAAAGCTCATTATTGTATGAGCTTCTGTTAGCTACTCTGAAAGCAAAGAACTACTGAAAGCATTGTCTTCTGCCTCCACCAATGATAAAGYTGCATCCCCTCAAACACTTTAGCATTGCTATTTCACCCTTTAAAATAAAAGCTCTTCACCTCAGCTGCAAACAAATAATGTCTAAGAGAAAGTGTAGCAGGATGAGATTCAAAGCGACATGGAGACTCCAGGCAGGTGCAAAGGAGGAACGTTTATTGCAAAAATCCAGGCTTCTTAAGCCGTTAGTCTGTTATTAGTTTACATACTTTTAAGGTATAACAAACTAAGTTCAACCAACCCCCATATGCCACGATGTGAACACAGGATGGTTATATAATTTGTTTTCTTGGCTYTAATTCAGCCGAGTCTCTTTCCTACAGTCCTTTTTCTACTTAGGCTAAGTAATAGGCCCTGAACCACGATTTTACAAAGCCTTCCTTTACAAAGTTTTACTTATAGGTGACAAGAAAGAAACACAATTCTGGGTCTTACGAAACATTTTTGGGTGTATTTGTAACCAGTCACAAGTGCCAAGAAAAAACATTCTTGTCTCTTCAACACGCTCTTACATAATTTGGCACAAGGCATAAGTAAATCAGCTGGTGAGCAGTGCCTGAACAAGACACTGAAACAGTAGCTTCAGTCTTTATATAATGTCTTCCAGCCTTCTCTTTAGAATTTAAAACCTAGCCACAATAAGAGATAAATTTTTAATGGCACTATACAAATTTGGGTAAGGTAGAGAAGGAGTTTATTTCATCAAAAGACCATCATGTCTGGAGTTTGAAGGAGCTTTTCATAGTGAGTTTTTATTGCCAGTATTCTGTTATTCATTGGCAGAACTTATTAGAGTAGTGTTTTATTAACCCAATCGCATACTTTGAGCAAAATCTCACTATAGTAGTTGCTCAAACTTCTGCTCCAACTTTCTCTTCTGGGTTGGATTTTTTATAAAAGTTAAAGTAAAAATAAATATACAGGTCAAAGGCATATTTCTGAGCTCTTTATCTCAAGGTGACTGATAAATCCAGGAATCAAGAGATAATAGTCATGCTTCCCAACACAGCTTTGGAGTATTGCAACAGTTCTTCTTTTCCCTTATTTTACCAACATCTTTATTCTTTTTGCCACCAGTAATTGCTAAGAAATTTTGGTCAACAATATTTACTCTCCCATACACATTACGATTTATTGTTGTGATAAGAGGAGACAATTTAGTGTTTTCCAGTCCCGTCACAATTTTCACCCTAAACCTTTCTGATAGTTTTGCTGGAATAGGATCACCTCATTGATAATGGGTCCTGTCTAGAAAGTGGCTGTTTACTGGAAGATTTGYTCAGACTACATGCACAGAGCCTGTCCATTGGATGACCACAGCATTTGTTTTCAATAGATGCTTTCAAACACCTACAGAAACTCTATATACCAGAAGACTACTTCATCTCGAGGTAGGGGTGAATTCATGTGCTATGCTGGCATCTGGTCCAGTCAGAAGGATTTTTCATTTTTGGAGTTTCTGTGGGTTTTTTTTCACTCTATTGAAGTAATAATCAGAAGTCTTTGAAAAGTGTGCAGAGAGATAAATGTATATATTCCTATTTTCCCAATATAACAACTCTTTTGACAGATGTTTTAATTTCTTCTAGTATAAAAGAAATCAGTATATATTAAAAAGAGACAATGTAGTTTGGACTAGAAATAACCTCTCTGCTTGTAATCTATTAAGTGCTCTTAATAAATCCACCCCCTGAGTAAGAACATTTCCTCCTTTTGCCAAGAAGTGGGCTCTACCTGAGAGGTGGCAGAAGTTTTAAAGTAATTTGTTGCTGGACTCTGTGTTCACTTAAAGTTAGAATACCTAACAGGAGCTATATCAAGACTGCTAATGCACAGCTCATTCTTTCCATCACGTTTTTATCACCAGATTTAAATACTAATCAACTAATAGGAAACAGCTAAGTTCAGATAAGAGYAGGCCGCTTTTGAGATGGAAATTTCATTTGGAGAGGTTTTTTTTTCCACTCAGCACCATTGTGCTAACATACAATATAAGTTGTTTTCACTGAGTAAACATCAGGAACATAGTGAACACAGAGCCAGAATAATTGTAAAGCCTTCAATCCAACTTAAAAAGTATTCTCCCCAGTCATTTTTTTCCCCAATGCATACCTGATTCTGTGCTAGTCAGGTAGATGCTAAAATATGGTGCTTAGTGAAGAGAACTCCTTCCCCCTCTTGGRAACAAACTGGGAGCTACTCTAAAGCTAAGGTTTGAGGTGGATCACAATTTGTCACCTAGATCTCAGCCCTCAAGGCTCTGGACTTTTCTCAAAGGTGTTTTTATCATGATGTTCACAACTGTTTTTTTACTTTGTTTATTCAGTGGACAATGAATCACTGTCTAGGTTGAAGAGTAATTGACAATTCCAGGGGATTTCTTGTTGAAAGACAGGACATCTCTACATTTAACCTGCCCAACTGGTTTAAACAAACTATGTTTGGCTCTCGTAGATCCCACAGAGTCTTTGTTTCTYACTGATTCCCCCAATCCTCTCCTCACCACCATTTTACTTCTTACAGTGAGCAATTACTTCTTTTGCTGCATATAAATCATTCAGTTATTAGGATTTGTAAGGTGATACATTTTCACAAAGCTCAACATTTGTTACACCACTGCCTCCCCCATCACCTTGACAAAGGTGATAGAAATTTTGACAAAAAAACCCAGCCAAGAACAAAAAAAGCCATCACTGCTTTTTTTTTTCCCTCCAATATATTCTAGAAATAAGGTTCAGTTAATCGACACCTTTTTTTTTAAATACAAAGAACTCAGAAAAATTTGCTTCTTAACATGGTAAGGCCTATAGTTTTAATTGTTACTTTTTAAAAGGCCTTATGACTGGATTAGGCAAAATCAAATCTAATCCAAAAAACAAACCTACCTGTTTTCATTAAGAGAAAGCTTAGTTAGATTCTTTCTGGAGATTTGGAGGATCCTTATCTACAGATTTGCAGAAAAAGGAAAACATTATAAAAATCTGTAAGAAACATGGAAATTCAAGAATTTTTTTAACATCTGAGGCTATTTTCTGACAGTTTTTGTTCAAAATAATTCAACCAAAAGAGGTGCAGATAAAAAATAAGACTAACCTCTGAAGTCATTGAAGACAATGCGTCATTTCAGCAAGTTCAGTGATTTGGAATCCAAACAATTAAAAAAACCTTAGAGGTCTAAAGCAGTGTTTAAGGCAGAAAATCAGCTGAAATCTGGACCAATCTGGAGGGCAAACCCACCTTTAATTATGTATTCATTTTTGTGCCAGGGCTGCTCCCATGCTGGGAGTGTGAATAGAGTACACTGTTCATTTGAACTCATTTTACTAATTTTCCACTTGAAAATTAAAACATAATTGGATATTTCTCCAATTAGACACTTTTKTCAGTAGTTTCATTGGTTGCTACTGGAACTGTAGGTGGTTCTGAAGTGTAGGTAAGCAGTCTGAAAAAAATACTCTTTTTAGGTGCATTCCTAATAAAGAAAGAGTTTAATCTCATYGCAGAGAAACACGCACTGCCCTGCAGGTTTTGGAATGGAGACTGAGCAGGGGAGTCATCCAAACCCCAGCTCCCTGTACAAGCTACGCAAAAGTGTTGCCCTCTCGTGGCTCATGTCGCACTGATGTCTTGGAATCACAATTAAATCTATATAAAACTGCTACTAACATCTAGGAACAGCTATCTAGCTTCAGCAGAGGTATTTTTGGTCACATGGGGAAAATGGCATTGGTGTTTCAAGATATTCGTGTATTAAACTGTGTATTTTATAACTATGGAGAATTTAAGAACAATATCCTCTTGTCAATTTCTTTTTAGTAGATTTTTTAACATATTAAATATTTTTTTAAACTAAAATAATGTATAATAATTGTCCAGCCATTATTTCAGGAACCATACTTAAAATACCAAGTATTTTGAAAATGCACACAAGCACGAGTTGATTAATCACCTTTTTTTCTTTTTATTTTGTAAATGCTGCACTTCTGAGCTCAAGTCTTGCTTTCTGTGAACTCTTTCCAATCACTGCTTTAAAATTAAAAGTTTCCAAGTAATACTGCTAGCTTGAGTGCCTACTAGAAGGAARGACAAACAGAACTCGAGTACAAAGCCCACAAGTCTTCAGATAAGTATTTGTGGAAAGATTTGTTTGTCAGGCTATGGTTCCTAAAATCAATAACTTTTCAAGTCACATCATAAGGCTTAAGGAAGATGTGTTTCTCCACCAACACAATGAAGTTCAGGTGTCCAAAGGCAGCACCTTCCTTTTGTCTGGATACTCAGAACTCTTTCTTTGCCTTCAAATGTTAACCTGCAGAAAGTATGGGGCATCATCTCACCTGCAAGGGAAGAAATGGAAAAAAAAACCTAACCCAACACCCAAAAAAAACCCCACAGAAAAAAACCCAGAAGCCCCTCAACTAGAGAACTTTGCTTGGCCCTTGGAAGGAAGGTCCATCTGGAACAGGGAAAACAGGGTCAGTGGGAAGGGCTGGAGGAGTCACCATTTCCTGTCGATGTTTGCAGCAGTCTGGCTTGTTCAGGCCACTGAGCACTGGCAGCTGTGGAGAAACTTCTAAGTTGTGGGGAAAGGTCTCAAAAATGTGAAATGTGCTAGGCTATGTAGATTTTTGCTCTCATAGAATCATTAGCGTTGAAAAAGACCTCCAAGATCAAGTCCAACCTTTGACTAAACATCACTATGCTCACTAGACCATATCACAGAGTGCCACCTCTACTTGTTTTTCTGAACAGTTCCAGGAATGGCAACTCAGTCATCTCCCTGGGCAACCTGTTCCAATGCCTGGCCACCCTTTCAGTGAAGAAATTCTTCCTGAAGAAGATTTAATTGGAACAGTACTAATTTGGCTGGTAGCATTAGCCTTGGAGAACYGTCAAAGGTATTTTGCATTTTCAATCCTGGAGGCAAGCTTGCCACTGTTAGTGCCTCACCTACATACATTACTGTACTTCTTAAGATTTCATGCCAAGAAAAAACAAACAAATGCGAGGCAAGACAGTATAATCCAGAGAGAAGCATGATATTTCCCCACTCAATAGACCAGAAGTCTAAGAAATAAAAATAAAAAAATCAAGATTTGCAAAATACAAATTCCTACTATATTGTACCACTTCTTATGTCCCTTCAGAAGTACTGACTGGCATCTGTAGGAATATTTTGTGATTTTCTTGTGTCCTGTGAAGACAAGGAGTGACAATCCCTCACAGGTACACAAGCAGCACTGAAGATGGGTTATTTGGTGGTATCTTGCATAAATGAGCCTGTGTTAGCCAAACTAATTCACGTCTGCATAACTCTGAGCTATAGGTAAACAAGATGTTTTGTCTAATTTGGGTGGTATTTTGATCTCATCATGTCTAACAATTTCCTGCATGTCTTAATTTTGCTTTTTATTCTGATCTGGATCACTTCTTGCTTACTACTGTGTGAACACCCACCTCTCCAGGTTATTCCAAATTGTCTCCATGCATTATATGCCTAGATATTTCAAGAACAACCAGTGATTTGGTGAATTTTCCTATTTCCTTAAACATTTGGATGCAGACAGTTTACCATTCCTCATATAATACTGTTTTCTTAATACTGTCTCAATCAGGAATAAAAAACAAGGTACTCCAAATAGAAAGTTACCCTTTGAAATTTTGACAGCTTTTTCCATTTCATTTGTTAGCTTCTACTTCCTAGAAGTCACCTTCATAAAACTTACCCTCGTAACTCTATGACTAGTACAATCTCAAAGTCAGGTTTTGTTGTTTTTCCTTTAAATTTGGAAGTTTTAATGAAATAAGATATTCCCTTGTAATTTCAGTGGATACTTACCCTAAGGCTCTAGACAAAGTTGGTCTAAATAAGAAGACTTATTGAAATGAYRGTCTGTATTTATGATTCAATAGTTGGTTATTTAAGCATTGTCAGAATAGAAATTTAGTTAAATAGTGAGGAAAAAATAAGGAACGCTAGAGTTAAAGATAAAAGTCCCTTTAGGMAGCAAACTGAGAGTTTTTCCAGACCGCACTGAGCCTTCAAGCACTGAGAGTAAACGAAGCTTTTTGACAGCCTTTACAGGGAGATGCTGGTCTTCCCTAAATTTCAATGGTGATATTATCTAATTTGTTGACAAGAACTGTCCATTCACTTTTTCAGTGTTGGCCCCGGCAGACGAATGCCAGTCTGCCAAGACTGCTGTTGAGCACTGCTGGCAGGCTACAGGAGCAGGCAGTGACCCAAGGGGGACACCCCCTGTGTGGTGGGATGCTCTCAGCTGCTGACAGAAAAAATCTGGAATCTGCTCTTATCACACCTCTGAAGTTCTAAAACATATATCAAGCTAACCAGACCATAGTGATACCCCAAAGCAGCTTTTTTTTTGTTGTCATTTACTTGTTTTTAAAGAACATTTGTCCATTACAGATCATTTTCTGTTTTACTTGAATACGTTTTTCCACAACTTGTTTCTGAATCTCTTCACTGTTTCCTTTTACACTTTGCAGACAACATGAAGTGGTGTATGAGTTCACATAATCTTTTTTCTGCTTATACCAGGTACCTGAAGACTAACTGTCAGCCAGCATGCTTTGGCAAGGATATTGAAAACAACTCTCTGGTCTCTTCTAAAGATAGAAGATAATTAAAGTCTTTCTTTCAAAGGAAATAAAGTATATAGAACAAATGGTCAAGGTGTGAAGGACTTGTTTAACATCTGTGGAGCAAGGGTGACAGAGAACAGGATCAAGACCTTCATATGTGTTCTATTCTCTATATTCTTCCTGTATACGTTGGCAGAAGAGAAACAATGAAGAACCTGTCATTCTCTTCCTCTTTCTTCCCGGGGGCTCTCTGCCTGTATGTTTGACAACATTGCCTGACCAGGACCTGCCCTTCAAGCCAAGATTGATTAAACACTGTAAGTTAAACAGATGACAGACATAGACATCAGCAAGGGCATAAAGCAGTATTTGTCCTAGACACAATACCTTGTCCCAAGGCTTATAAAGATACAACAGCAACAAATTACAGCATAGAGCAACTTATGAGGAAACTCATGACTGTTAATAAAGTTTGTTGACAAACACTTGCCCAATACATTACCTATCCATTGCCTGGCCAGCACTCTAGTAAGCTTACAATGGAAAAGGAAAGTAAGTTTGTTTTACAAAGGAAAACTCTACTTGATTTTCCATAGAATATTTATTTCATTAGGTTAAAAAAAAAACAAACCAGAAAATATTATGAAACAGTAATTCAAAACTAGGTCCATTTGTCATCCTGAGAGGCTATCCACATAAAAGAGCTGTTTCATGGAAAAGGAGTAATAAAAAAACCAAGAAACTGTCTCATAATGTCTTTCATGCTGTGTTTTCTGCACACTGCTGTGYATGGAAGTGGTGGAATAACAACTTAATTCCTAACTAGCACAGATATATAGGTACTGGAAACTGAAACTGTTCTCACAGCATAGGACAACTACAAGAGGAGCAAATCTAGTCAGCCAAGATGAAACACTAGGCTGTTGTCAGGCCTTAAGCTACCTTGTTTACCGCGCTGTATACACAGCACAAGCTTCTGATGGCAAGTACACCCCAACACAGCCAGCCTGACAAGCTTAGAAAAGATAAATCGTAAGCCATTCCATACTAAAACTCRCACAAAGGCTATTTTGACTTTCCACAAGACTCAGCGTGGTTTTTGTTTCTATTTCTATTTCCTCGACTTCAATAATCATGTCTTAGCCTTCCTAACTGTGGAGACTTTTCAAACTATCATGCTTATCAAATGTATTTCCTACCATAAGACTACAAACCAAAGAAAACCAAACAATATATTTTTAGTAGGTTTGAACAAATGAGCTTAGGAGCTGAAGAGCAGCAAAAACAGTGGCTCTCACTTTAAGTTGCGATCATTCTTACTGTTATATATCCCAGTTTAAGAAGGACAGGGACCTGCTGGAGTTAGTCCAGAGGAGGGCCATGAAAATGGTCGGAGGGCTGGAATACCTCTGACCTATGTAGACAGGCTGAGAAAGTTGGGGCTGTTCAGCCTGGGAAAGAGCAGGCTCCAGGGAGACCATATKAGAGAACCTGTTAGTAATTAAAGGGCCAACAAGAAAGCTGGAGAGGGACTCTTTGCAAAGGCATGTATTTATAGAACAAGAGGGAATGGCTTTAAACTGAAAGAGGGCAGACTTAGATTAGGTATTAGGAAGCAGTTCTTTAATGCAAGTCCTGTGAGGATGGTGGAACACTGGAACAGGTTGCCCAGAGAAGTTGTGGATGCCCCATCCCTGTAAATGTTCAAGGCCAGGCTGTTATGGGTTAGAAAAAAATTAAAAACTTGTTTCCTTTCCCTCAGGTACCAGGCAGGCTGTTTAGGTGGGGAGGGGCTGGCTGGAATTGATGGGCGATACTTAAGAACAAAAGGGAGTTATCTGTCCAACCGCATTCCACGCTAATCACACAGAATGGACGATACTTAAGAACAAAAGGGATCACTTGCCCAGCCCAGAAGCCAGGACAATTCCCCCAGTTAAAGAAGAACAAAGACCTGGAGATACTGGCAAGGGGGTTGTTTCCCCAGAGGCTGGAGCATCGCGAAAGAACTGCCTGAGACTTGGGCGAGAGGTGGGTGGAGAGCGGGGCTTGCTTCTCTCTCCGCTCGGCGTTCAGAGAGGACGGCCGTGTCTGCAGCGAGTGCCGGTTTCGCTCCGCGAACACTGCTACACTTTGACGTCTCCGCTGCCGGCTCCAGAGCACGGATACACTGTGACATCTCCGAGGGTCCTGCCGCGGCACAGGGTACAGAGTTACGCTGTAACCAATCGCCGCCGGGAGCTGCTCCTCTCTGCTGTGCCTGCCTTCTGCTGGTCTGCCGGTGGGGGATACTGAGATCCATCGCTCCCCAGTCAACCCTGCCTGCCTGCGCTGCTCRCTGCCCGCTGCCGAGGTTGGTGGAGCCGGGCTGCTGCCTCGTGGGTTCGCACCGGGAGCGACCTTCCCCCCTTTCCCGTTCGCTGGAGCCACCATTTGCCRYGTGAGRGTCGTCGCGCTCGCGCCACAGCGCCCCCTGCAGCCGCGGGGGAGGCACCGCAGCCTCTCTGTCCCAACGGAGGATCTCCCAACAACACGCAAGGAACTGATAAGGGGTTTGTCTGTTCTCTTATGGTTGCCGTTTAACTGTCTTGTTTTATATCTATCTATATATATAGATATATAACACTAGTAAAGAACTGTTATTCTTTTTACCACATCTTTGCCTGAAAGCCCTGTAATTTCAAAGGTATAGTAATTTGGAGGAGGGGAGGAGGTCATCCTGTATTCAAGGGAGGTTTCCCACCTTCCTTGACAGACACTTATCCTTCAAACCAGGACACAGGCTCACCTTTGAACAGCCTGTTCTAATGGGAGGTGTCCCTGCCTATGACAGAGGAGGTGGAATGAGATGATCTGTAAAGTGACTTGCAACCCAAACCTTTCTATGATTCTGTTTTTAAGTGCTAACTAAAAGTCCTTGGCTTACTGCTGCCCTGAATCTGTTATTTGGACACACCAGAAAATGCATTTAATGCCTTCTGGTCTCAGAGTGCTTTGTACTCTCTTGCTCTCATTGAGAGAGATCATGAACTTTGCTAGAGATTCAGTTTTCAAAAACTCATGAGGTTCCAGCACGTCAGCATTTGGTTGAGGTAMAAATGACGATAGCATCTGGACTTGCTGAATAATGAATTTCCAGACAGATTCAATTCAGCTAAAAACTTCATGATTAGACTTTTGGGAGTGCTATGACAGCTGAGGCATATAGATATAATACATAAGCATGTTTTATATTTTTTTAAAATGTATGCACACATGCAGTTTTCCTTAAAAAGAGGCTAASCCCATCAATAAACAGTTTCACCGTTTCTTTCCAATGTGGGCAGCTGCTTCGATGCAGGCCTGCTGCTCATAATGTACAACTTCACAAGGCAAATGTTAAAATATTAAAACATTACCTATTCCAAACAGTCCTTTTAATTACAATTCTTCATTGAATTCCAAATCTAGGCTTTATACAAAGGGGCTGCATAACAAGCTAATGAAGTACTACTYTATTGCCAATAGTACTCTGAGTCTCACCATTTACTTTGGCTCTGAAAATCAGAATTTGGATAAGAATGCATAGTCCTACATAACCTAATACACCATTTTCAGAAAATGCTGTATAAAAAGTTCAGAGCAGCTGTTAGTGGATGCAGTTGGCAAGTGTCCTGTTTCTATGATTGCCTTTCCCTAAATGCATTTTGATCATTCTAGAAGAGCTTTTATTTTATTTATTTCATGACAGAAAGCCATACAGGCAGAAAATTAGAGTGCCTTCATTACAGGGTTACCCCAAGGACCACTTCCAGAAATAATAGAATGGAATAGGTTTGGAAGGGACCTTAAAGATCATCTGGATAAATACACTAAAATGTTTTTTAAAGGATGGGACAGGTTTATTATTTCGGTCCAACGCTGAGACTCCACAAGAATACAAATAAAGTTAGCGCAAGAACAGTTACTAATAAATGCTATGATGCAAAGTTTCACCTTCAAATTTCACTTGCTATTACCAGAAATAAAATAAAATACCTGTGGCCTTGAAGACACACACAATACAGACAGCTTATCCAAATTCAAATATTAGCTGAGTTATAAATTTAAATCTTAGACTGCACATCATTTACCTAGACACACATACAATGTCTTCTAAGAAAGGCTGAGTGTGACACACAAGCCCAAAGATAGGAGAAAGGCTAGAATCAAGTGACGGTGACCAACTCCCAGCATTATGTTTTCCTTTCAGTGAATAGCAAAGCAGCAATATCAAACACATTTAAGCGGCACAGGTGCCGTTCCAGTCAGAAACCAAAAAAACGACCCAAAACAAAAAAAACCTCCCCAAAAATAAGACTAAAAAACTGAAACCCCGAAAGTTGATCTAATAAACAGTAATGCACAAAGAGCTTCAAACACCCAGGACTTTCACTCTACTCTGGGCACACTTTCCAGGAAGTGGGACGACACATTCAGTGAGACTGAAAAATTTCCCCTCCATTACTTGGTATTACTTTTAAAAAGAAAACCTAAATGAACAAGTAGGTGCTCTGATTATATGTCAGAATGAAACAGAGGTTAAAAAGAATCTTTCTTTCTCTCTCATTCTCCTATCGATCATTTATTCCATGGCTTTTCTCACATATTCCCAAGTTGAGCTCATCCTTTATTGTAAGGGCTTCTGACACAAGGCCTGGATCTGGTTGATCTCTTGGGTAAGATTCAGCCTGAGAAAAAGCATAGGAAGAATTCAGCCTTTAACCTTTGGCTTCCAGGCCGCTATGAAGAACAAAGACATCTTTTCACAGGACAACAAAGTGATCAGCACTACATCATCATGCTTTGGATTTCTAAAGGAGATGAATTTACAAGTTTCATTTTGTAAAAGAATCTCATTTTCACAGCTTTCTTTCTTGCTGTTATGTGCCATCATAAATGAATGCATGTGTAAACAGGCGGAAGGGGGCAGTGGGGGAAGAGAGGGGGCGATATCCTTGCCAGTGCTTCAGATACCAAAGCCAGAACAGCCGATTTTTGATTCTTCCCTTTCAGAGAAGTCCACAGAACTAAAGCAGACAAAGCAAGTCCTTCCCTGGTACAAGGTCTCCTGCCAACACATTTCCACACTTTCTCCTCTTCGATTTTTGTTAGCCTTTATCTAAGATCCCCTTGGACCAAAGCCTATCATACTGGAAAAGACAGAGCACACCTGGGTAGAGCACAGTCTAGAGCACTMTCTAAAAGGCAATCTCACTCTGAAGAAAGAAACCAAAGTATACTAAAAGTTTAGATATGCAGCAGATGTCTCAGAAGAGATACCGAGGTCTTTTTGTTCTAAAGCAAATTGCTCCAGGATGACTGTTTCCCCTCATTATTTTTGTTCTAATGATGCAAGATTGCCGTGTCATCAACATGCGGTAACCAAACCAGTAGAGGTGATAGCAGAGTGAATTTTGGCCAGTCACTTCCTCTTGAGAGGTGTTAACTAGAACATTGATCCTGAGGCTTTCTGATGATGTGATTTGGTGATGCTCCAAACCATCTCAGCTCTGTCATTCTTGTAAAGGTTGCGATTTAAAGAGAGAAACAAAACACCAACCCAAAACCACAAGAAAGCAGCAGCTGCTATTAAAATAAGTACAAGAAAGCACCTTTCACTGAGGTGTCCAAATATATTCTGTAAAAGAAATTAAATGTAGTTGGGTAAAAATAAGCCTGCTCTCATACATAAGAAATACCTGAAGTGGCAAGTTTGAATGACAGAAAAGTATTAAATGCCTTTTTTTTTCCCTTCAAGAGATTGGTAAAACTTGTTATGTCTCAGCTATAAATTAAAAGAAATTAAAGCACCTACACAGTGAAACAAAAACATTCATCTGCCTCATGCACATAGGACTACTCCCTGCCGTTAGAGAGTGAAGCTGCAAAATGAGCCATTCACAGAGCAGGTGACATTTCTGAAGGCACAGCTGATTTCACTCTTTGTATTTGGGACGAGCCACTCGACTCTTCCCATGCCAGCTGACAGACAGGGCTTGTGACACTCACCTGTCCCAATTTTTAGGGCTCCACAAAAAAGAATGGATCATAAAGAAAGGCAGCAGACACAGTCAGGCTACCCTATTTTAAGATTATCACTGGTCACTTCCACTGGCAGTAGAGAATGTGCTAGTTGCACTAATGACATTAAAAAGAGATTAAAAATAATTAAGAAATTGCAGTGTGTTGTGCCAAAAGAGGTCAGTAAGGTAACATGCTGTCATAAGGCATTATGAGAATGCCAACTACTCAAGGTACATAAGAAATAAAGGTAGTTTTTGAAACATGTACCACTAATCTGAATTCCTGACACAGACACCAGTAAATACTTCCCAAATTTTGTTCTTTGTTCACGTATCAGAGCAGAAAAAAAAAGGGTAGGGTTTGCTTAATTTTATTGTAAATTGAATATTTGGGAGGTCTTAATACTGGAATCAAAGAATACCAAAATACATTGAAAGTCATGGAAGAAAGTAAGTGCTTGAGCTTACAGTGCTCAGAAGAACATGTGGTCAATTAATTATTTTTTCCCTTAGGTGAGATAATACAATTTTTTTTGGATGAGGAAATTTTTTTGGTAAGGATTTGTAATTCTAGCCGTGGTTTTGACACTCTTTCTTAGTAGGCTTCAATTCAAAGCAAAGCCTACGACAAAAACAGCTGTCTGGGGAAACGCAAAGATAGGTTTGACCCATACATACATCAAATAGAGTAGAATTTAAACCCATTCYTTCTGCATTTCTGCAAGTACCCTAGTGACCAGAAAAATTAGTTATTTTTGGGTAAAAGAACTGAAGCTGAAGAGCAGAAGCAGGCACACAACTGGAGCAAAAGGACTGACCTGACCTACACCATAGAAGGTGTTTTTAATCATTGAATGCCACTGTTTCAGTTGTAATGTTTTAGCAACTGTGGTGTGGGTTTGTTATGATTTTTACAGACTAGTTAGTGACAATTATAACATTACAGAGGCTATTGAGGAAGGTCACTTTCCCTAAGTTTTATTTTCTTAGTAAAAGAGGACTTACATGATGGGAAATCGGTTCAAATTAAACATAGTTGAATAAGATCCGAGGTCTAGGACTTAAAAGAGTTTGAGAGAACTCTCCGTTTGAGAGAAAATCTTAAGTAGACAAAAACAGTGTTATGTTGAGAGTAACAAAAACAAACAAATAAACCAACCAGCTAAAATTCCATTGAAAAGATCACGAAGTGTTTGAGGAAAAATTCAAGTAATGAATATCAATAATTGTCAAACCCCCTCTCCCTAAGGGAATTAGTTTCAGTTTCAGTTGTACAAATCAGAGATTTGCCTCAATGGTCACTCCTTAACCTCAGTTTATTGATGTATTGCCAAATGTGAATATCATCACAAGCTGTGGAAGCACATACCACTCTATCCTAAATCCAAGCTCAAGGGAAAACATAATTGGCTACATGATGCATGCACTCTTGAGGGGAAAAAAAGGTATCTGAGAACACAGGTCTTGAACCATAGCAAATATGAGTTCCTAGCACAGGATGCTCAAACACAAGTACCAAACCCCTGTACACCATGAGTGGCTCCTACTTTTTCTCCTCCTTGATTAAGTTTTGCCCAGGTGTTCACAGCCTAAACCATTAGATGATAATCTCTACTCTGAATTCACATTGCAAGAGCAAAACAAGATGACTTAGTTTTCTGCAGCGGTTCTTCAAAGACAAATCTTAATCAAGCACCTAACCTATCTTCCCCCCTCCAAGCTGTGAGGGTGCAGGGAGATTTGGTATGGGGATCCTTTCAAAGCTATTCTTGGCACCAAACATAAATTCACTTTATCTGCAACCTCTCCATGGTTTATCTTACTTCTTTGCATCAGATCAGGTTTAAATTGGAACTTCTTGCAGACCAGCTTCTAAACGAAAACCACCACTAGAAAAGCCGACTTGCCATCTCAGAGCAAAGAGCGAATGCTAAATAGCACTGGAAACAAATACACGGAGCTGTGACATCTGTCCTGGTCCAAGGTCATCACCTGACTGCTTTGTGTACCACAAACCTCACGGAAACRGGATACAGCAATTGCTGTAAAGCAGGGACTTCATACTTGGGGCTGAAGAGGAGAAAGTAAGCAAACATCTGGCATTTATTGCTCTTTATCGTGGAAAGGAAGACGCCTGACATCTCACAGCTTGTGTGGGTGTACACAACAGACATGCAGAATGTTAGGGTCTCGGAAGGGGAAAAATCTGTGCCAAAAGGATGTCCATTTATTTTGTATTAGAACTAATTACCTTTAAAGCATTTGTCAGTAGAGGGAGAAACTTTCTCTCATCTTAAACACTCGTGTCAGGGGGACCAGGCAGAAGTAATTGGTGAGCAGGGACACAAGCTGCCATGTATCTTGAGATGGTTGTGCCTCACCAGTGGAATAATTGTGCATGCAGATCACTGGATAAATGCCCATTTCATTTATATACCAAAAGGAAATGTATCTCTTCTGACTATACTGGAAGCAGTATTTCCCCAAACATGGCTCTCCAGCCAAGATGAGTCTTTAGAAAAGAATGTATCCAGAAAGAGAAGAACTGGAGAAAAATCCAGTATTTTCTCTCCAACACCCAATAACCATAATGCAGCACACCAGAATGTCCCAGTGTAAGGCAGGGAACCAAGCTTTTACTCATCTTTGGGAATCCCACTGCACCAGTCAGCACAAAGTCACCAAATCTCTTGGCTAGTGACGCAGTGTGGTAGCTTAGCGAGAAAATACCCTGCAAACCTACATATCCAACSTAATCTCTGTCTGGTAACAACTGTGAGCTCGTCACTGCTAGTTTTCTTGTTCAGAAGGTTTCCCAATGGGTCTTAATACTCACATCAAAATAAACTTCCTTGAAAAGCCATAAAGATTAGAAAGGAACAGACACAGATTCTCCACTCCATTTGTGGAAATGGGAGGGTAGAAGAGGTATATTTTCTCAAGTGAGTATTTGGCGTGCTTATCCCTTCTGTTCCTTGGTTAGGATAATGGGCAACACAAGAAATAAAATCCTTGCCTGACTTCCTGGTTGGTCCTGTGATAACAACGTATTCTTAGTTCTCAAATGGTGACAAAAGCTCTGAGATAATTGGGTACTGTTTCCAGCTCAGACACCTCCCTAACTTCCCAGGAGTTTAACCTAAAAACGAAACAAAGCCTGCAGCTGTGGCAACCTGAGTGCCAACACTTCTACCCTTGCAGTATGACAATCGTTTCCCAAAATATAACTGCAGACAAGTGCCAACTCTTACTAGAAGCCAAGTTCATCCCAGACATAGGAAGTTACATTAAATTTCCCATAGATGGCTCATCAGGAGCTCTCAGGTTGTCCAGCCCAGCTCCTTCATAGCTGGCTTGGGTGCCCTTCTAACATGGTGCATGCACAGGCTATGTTCATGCTGCTCCTGAGGCTTGAAAGAGCAAATATTCGCTTTAAATGGTGAAAGAAAAGGAATAAAACAATAYTGGGGATTTGCTATTTTCCTAGCTGCATGCTTGCTTTGTTTCACAGCACCTTACATCACGTTATTCTGATACAACAGCTTGTGCTGTAAAGTGCCATCAGGTGTTTGTAGCAATTAAGTAAGAACAGTTACATGTATAGATCATTATGATTACCATGAGCATTGCTTTGCCCACCCATAGCACACTACCAGCTGGGTTAGACATGTGCAAAACTTAGTTACAGAGTTTGTTGGAAGAAAGTATGAACCTATGTAATTAAAAATATCAACCCACTTATGTTTCAATGACTTAAAGAAAAAAGTAATTAGAAAAAAGGAACAATGCATGTCCTGAAACAAACAAACAAACAAAAAAAGTCAGGAGATGCCACAGGCAAACAAATATTTAAGCAAAGCTCAACAAGAAAAGCACTCATAAAAATGACTCAGCATCTCCAGTAAAACTCTAGGCAGAGATATCCCAAAGTCTTACATTTCTCTTATTGGGGTTCTCAGACATAGCTAACGCCTTATCAGAAAATTCAGAATCACAACAGCAGCAAGTTGTGTTGGACCCACCGCAACCTGCAGTGCTACCACCTATCAGTTCCTTTGGAAGGAGAAAAATTCCTAAAAGTCTGGATGTGCCGCGCCCTCTAGTGACAGTGACCTACCGCCACGCTTGGCTTGGTCAGCGGTTGGTGCCACGGTGGAGGCAAAGCCTTAGGGCCAGGAAAGCCTGTCAAAAACACACACGTGAAGCACAAAGAGCCAGTCATCGCACAACATCAGCTTGAACAAGAGACCAGAGACAACTGAGAGCTGCAAAAGGGTGAAGAAATCCAGCTCATCTCTCTACCCATCCAGAGTTTTTCTGTAAAGTGTATTGAAAAATTAAGTTGGAACTCAGTGCATTTACTCTGCTTAGACTTTCTCATCTTTTCTTGAAAAATAGGTTTAAGAAATCCTGGAAAATAAAGTTCTTATTAATCAGACCGCCTGGCTTTTGTGAAGTCCGAGATTTTTAGTTTTGATTCAGTTCAATTCAAATCTTCCCTGTATTCAATCAAATAACTTAGGAAAATTTTAACATTATGCTTAAAATTCAAATTATAACATATTTATTAGTTGCTGCTAAAAAAAATTTTCATAGAAATCAATCTGTCTTCGTTTCCACGTTTTTGACAGAAAAAGTTTCCCACCAGGGAATACAGAGAGTAAATGTTCCTGGTACTACCTCATGTGTTATGAATTCCCAGACTGGTACTCGGAGAGGGAAAAAAAAAAAGCCACAAAAAATCACAACCAAAACCTTAAATTCACTCCAATTTAGCACGAAAAAATTAAACATAAGAGATCAGTACTAGATTGAAAAAAGTTGAAAAACAAACTGGTCTTAGGATGTTCTAGCACTGKCTGTTCAGGCGCACACACGCAGAATTTCCCAGGTACCCTTACCTAAGTCTCGTGGCACCTTGACAGGACACATCTTCAATTAATTAATAAAACCAGGCTACTTCCAAAGCTAATTTCTTTTAATCTCAAGTACTTGAATGCATTTCAGTCTGAAGAGGTAAGTGAAAAGCTTCCCACAAGGCTAGTGCTTCCCTGACTGTATTTCTGACTGCCTCTCCTGCAGAAAACATCCAGAGGGTTACAGCAGCCACCACTGCCTCTGCCCATTTGTGCTCTCCGATCATCATGTCTTTCAGTTAGAGCCCAMTAAGTCTATATAACATATACCAGCAAGGAATAAGCTAATTCCAATAAGTTAAATATCTATGGTATTCCTATAGGGCAAGATATSCCCCCCAAGGTGCAACTAAAATAAGTAAAAAGGGTTTTCAACTGAGTTCTCCAGAGCTGGATAGAGAATTTAAGTCTGCTGGCTTGTTCATGGGTCTGCACTGCTTTGAAGGGAACTTTGCTGAGATTTCACATGAAGCAATATTAAATTATGCACCTCCACATCAGCATAGAGAATTCTTAAACATTTAGGATGTAGCAATTTAAATAAGTTGATCGTTATAGAAAYGCCATAAATGCCCCAACAATTATACACTGTTACTCAAATCCCATGAGCCTTTCCATTGCATTTTGAAGCTACCATTGGCTTCTGTKATCAAAACCTACAGAAATAAAATTATTATTTCCATTCCTCAAATATGAGCTTCAAGAATATCTATTTTTGTATAAGTTTGGCTGAAAGAGACATATTCATACATTACCATAAATCAATGAACTTGAGAGCTTAGGAGCACTTTAGCACTTGATTTGTCGCTTGGACTGCTCTTCTTTTGTGTTCCCCAGCAGCAAATCATTTGTGTCAATGCCCCAGTGGGGTTTAGAATCTTCCCAGCCTTAGCGTGCTGCTTTGACTTTCTGACCTTCAGTTTTTAAATGCAAAGTCACTGGCAAGAAATCTCGACTACGCTCACTCTGAAGCTTGTGGGGATTACATTCAGTCAATGCTGTAGAGCTCTGCAGGAGTGATCAAAGTTTAATCTGTTTCTAATTAAAAGCCGATCTGCTTGACCCCATGCTCTAAAAATATCAAGCTGTTTATATAAACTGGTTTTTCTCCTTTTTTTTTTTTTTTTTAAATCCCCATGATTTCATAACACAGCCAATAAAAGMACACAAGGCATTAGAAACTGTTTTTTTTAAACTGGTACAGGAGTTTATGTTTCAGAATAATCAGCAAAAGAAATTTCAAGAACAACCAGAAGCRCTAGAACTGAAAAGAATGAAGAGGCAAATTAGTAAGTGAACTCACATTAGACATACATGACCATTTTTTCACTACAGAAAGGAAAGACAATTACAAAACCGCAATGGATATATTATAAAGAATCACTGCCTGCATGATGTACTTGATCTGAGAGATTTTAGGGCTGGATTAAGCAAAAGCAGGTAAGAGAACTCTATATGCTACCAACAAGGGAGACTATGCAAGTAAATGGTACCGCTGTTAGGTTTTATTATGTAGCATTTTCTAGCTAATATTAAGTAACAGCCACCTGAAAGTCAGGCCCACAAAGTATTTGAGAAGAAAAATTCAGCACTTTCTATAAACTGGTTTCTCTGAACTACGCCTCTCTCATTTTTTTTCCAATTAGATTTTTTTTCCTCTTTTCTATTCAGATGGAAGGAGCAGGACTTCTAGATTATTTTATATATTTTTCAACCRAAAAAAGAGRAAAAAAAAAGAAAACAGTTTAAATTTTAAGTACTATTTTGTTTTACATAAAAGACTGAGATTTTCTTACCTCTAAATGATGGCCTTTTAAATCACTATGATACAGACCAAAAAAAGAAGTTTCTCCAGAATATCCCGTTTTTAAGACTTTTTTCAAATATGCTGCAACTTGTCATTTTCCAGATAATTTCTGGGGTTTTCACTGTGTGCTGTGRTACATAAACTCCAGAAACCCATATACTGAGATTAAAAGGTCTCACTATCAGGTTCTGAGCACCATATATTACTCTGTATTTTCCCCTTTAATCTACTTACAGTTGCATGGGCTTTTTCCAAACTCTGCATTCAGTATTAGAAGATCTGTGAGAATGAAACTCCTCTTGACCCACATTCAGCACAGCACAGTACACAACAGACACATATTTGAGAGGCTTGTCATAACAAGAATAAGGGTTTTCACCTGAAAGCTCTTTATAACTAGAGGCAACAGGGTTCCAGTTTGGAGGCAATATAAATAAATATATAAAAATAATTATATATATATAWWATATATAATTATTATAATATAACAATAAATATATATATAATATAAAAAAAATATTTTGTTTGACAAAAATTGGATGAAATACAGCCATTAACTAAGTTAATAAGCATGTGCACAATACACAGCTATAACATTCAGCAGCACTGTTCTTGCGACACCCAGGTGGTACAAGGACGTGACTTCAATGTAGCAATTCCTGTTTAGGCTGGAAGGTGGAGCTTAAATTATATTAACAGAACATAACTTGCTTTGTCTGAGAGAATGGTACCGTTCACCTAGGGAAAGTGGAAGAGATTTAATATATTATTTCCTTTACCTACACCTTTGTTTTCCTATCTACTTCTAGATTCCTTCTACTAGAGTTTGAAAAGATAATTGTGGGCACCCTGAATGTCCAGTCAAAATTTCTCTTCTCAATTGTAGCATTTTCTTACACTTGGCAACATCTGTGTGTTTTCAGATTATGCTACTGTAGTGCACTGTGTTTGAGACTATGACTTGTTATGACAAAGAAAACATGAATTTAAATGCATGAGCTATTGACTCATTTGTTAAACAATCTACAAGCAAACAAACTTGCATCAATGCTTCATAATTCATATTGACTGTTGTTTGCTCCTCAGAAAGAGCTTAGGATCTTGGTCATCTCAGCCACAGCCAATTGTCCTAATTAATAGCATTCACTTAAGGGGTGTGTTTAAGCAAAGATTGATTGCTTCTTGCTCCAGCCATCTGAGAATGCCCACAGATTTGAAGCAATATCATTTTAACTGTCAAAAATTCCCTTCTTCATGTTGTAGATGTCACTCAGTAAACCATATACTACTGTCCAGTCTTCCCATTTTGCAGGAAACAAAAACCTTACCGTTTGAGAAGGGAACATGACCTTAAAAAAATATTTTCCCCATCATGAAATGCTAAGTTGTTAATATAATGTAAATAAAAAGCCATATGTAAGGTATTTCTATTTATATGTTAAAGCTGGGTGTTTTTTATATACACTATGTTGCTGCAAGAGATTGCTCAGGTAAGGGTTGGTGTGTGTTTGCATACAGACCCTAAAATTCCTGAAGTCTTTTGCTGCCCAGAGGAATGTGGAATTTGTAAGATTTACATTAGCAATGGAAAGGAGGTGAAGTTGAAAAGAAATGAGGGTGAATTACCTAACAATAATGGGGTTTGTCTCTTTTCAGAACATCCACTTTTATTCTGTTTTGATCCATTTTCTTGCAAACATACAATAAGGTAATAATGTCATTGCAGTCCTCTTGCAGAAGGAAAGTCTGTATGAATAATGAATGCTAACTTGAAAGCAGATACTGCTAGTGATCATTCTAATTATATGTGCGTTATATTCTAAAATGATACAGCAATTCTCAAATATTCACATTTGAAGGAAGGAGACACTATATTGCAGAAAATATGCAGAATATTTTATTAGTCATGAGTCACAGAATGCTCTGGGTTGAAAGAGATCTTGAAGATCATCCCATTCAAACTCCCCTGCCCTGGACAAGGACACCTTTCACAAGACCAGGTTGCTCAGAGCTCCATCCAACCTGGCCTTGAACGCTTCCAGGAGTGGGGCATCCAAAACGTCTCTGGGCAACCTGTTCCACTGCCTCACCACCCTCACTGTGAAGAATTTCTTCCTAGTATCTAATCTAAATCTACTCTCAGTTTGAATCCATTCCCCTTTGTCCTGTCCCTACATGCTCTTGTAAGAAGTTCCTCTCTGTCATTCCTGTAGACTCCCTTCAGGTACTGGAAGGCTGAAATTAGGTCATACCTAAGCTTTCTCAAGAAACCTCAGATAAATGGTCTTAACTGTATCTTTAGCTAGTTCAGTTTTTCAGTGACAGGACTGCATGTTGTAACCTGAGGAGAGAAGTCATCTAACGAAATTGGTTAAGTGCAGCCTGGGTTTGAGCCGGAGAAACTCCAGTGTTTATATCTGGTTTTATACTTTGCTAATTCCATGGCTTGCTATCTATTTACAGTCTTTGTCACAGCAGTATTTCCGAGTCATTTCCAGTAGACACCTGTGCAGATTAGGGTCATGTTTCCTGGGCTGTGTTTTGCTAAAAATAAACATCTGCATTTTTACCCTACATTTGTGCTCAGGTGTWAGAGAAAACTGTGCACTAACAATATTGAATTCTTAATTATTAGTGTCTCCTATGCTGGTATTTCTGTGGTTTTATCCCTAGAGAAAATACATTATCTCTGTTTGAAAGCAAAGTTGTTTGATGGGGGAATAGAAAAAGCAGGTCACTTGGGAAACTCCTGAAATATCATGAACCGTCTGACAGGAACAAGTTTTAGAGCCAAAAGTGCCACAAAAGCTGTCTTTCCTAGAACAGTTGCATACATATAAAGATGTTTTGAACTCCCACAAAAGAGACACAATTATGAACTTTGGTTTGGAGAGATTTTTACCTACCTCTCAATAAGKACCTGACTTTTGGGGTACATACCCATGGAGTGCCCAGACTGTGAAAAGACATTTGAGGGTTCCAGGAACTTGGCACTTGCTGTGGATYGTACTAATACAGACATTGTGAAGGGCCACAAGCTCTTGCAATTAGATAACTGAACTCACCCCCAAAAATGGCTGAGTTAGATAAATGACATTGGGGCAGGAGGTGGGTTGGCRATGAGAGATGGGATCAATCAAATGTCTCTATGAAGGCTCTCTCCAAGATGCTTGTTCATGAAGATTTAGTCAGAGGGCACTAATGCTTTGCTTGCAAGGTCACAAGTTCTGTCTAACTACTGTACTGRGAGAGCACTCCTGAATRCAGGGAAAAACTTTCACTTCTGCTAAATCAAACTGATTTTCCCTAATAGCAGTGTTTGCATAACAATTCCCACCTTTGTAGAGCTAATACAGTTAAAAATATAGATGCAATTATATAAATATCTGCTTCCCTTTTTGCTTCATGTTTGGTCATCACTTGTAGTTCTCCCATATGGCTTATTACTCCGAATATCCAGTCACTACAGGTGACGATAACAGCAGTGACCTCCAGCACAAAAACAGGTGTCTATTAAAAAGAGGGAAAACTTTAACAGGAAAAATTGCCCACTTGGAGCAACTTAACACAGTCTAAAAGACACTATAATAAGTCTCAAGCCAGCAGGTTTGGCATTGTTTTTGGAACATAAGGGACAGCTGGCACCTCAGTATAAAACAAGCCATAGCAGCATCTGTTGTCCAAAGCAAATACTTTACTGTGTATTTTAAAGAGGAAAAAAAAGGAAAATGGAGTAAAAGATCCTGGGGAAAATCTCAGCAATGTCTCTTTTATTCAGGCCTCCATCTTGGGAATTTCTAAGTGGATGTAACTGCTCCCTCCCATTGCTATCAGAGTGCCACCAAAGTTGCTTCTGGGCTCAGCTTTGACTGATTGGGGTTTCTCCATCTGCCAGAGTGGGCCTGGTGCCACTCCTCCTTCCATCATGGAGCACCTCTGAGAAGAGTCAGGATTCATCTTCTCTACACCCTTCCAGTATACAGGTTTAATCAACAATCAGGTCCAACTCGACCTTCTCCTTAATGATGACCAAAGGATCAAAAACTCATAGAATGGGTGGGGTTGGAAGAGGTCTTAAATATCATCTAATTCCTACCCCACTGTCATGGAGAGGGAGGTTCATCTTTTACTAGACCAGGTTGCCCAAAGCCCCATCCAGCCTGGCTTTGAACACTTCCAGGGATGGGGGGAATCCACAACAYCTCTGGGCAAACTACTCCAGAGCCTTACCACCCTCATGATCAGAGGCAGCTCCCTCAGCCTGCCCTCATGTGTCATGTACCATCCCATGTCACCATCCCAAAGGCTCTGGGCTGGGCACACACCCCATCCATCAGTGTCCTTGGGGAGACCAGAAAGGGACAGAGGAGTCCACGTGCAGTCCCCAAATGACCAAATAAGAGAGGAGGAAAGCACTTTTACTATTTTTTCTTGTTTTATTTTATTTAAAATTGTTTATTTTCCAAATTTGAAAAGAACTCCTAATAGAACAGTTATATGGGGGAACCCTGGTGCTGAAAGCCAGCTCTTCCTGGCAGGACTGCAGTCTCCTCCTTTTCCAGAGGAACAGTTCTCTCTGACTTCCTTGCCTCATCTGTTGCTGTTTCTCATGCACTGCCACATAGGGTCTGGCTGGATCTTCAGCGACACCTTGGCTTGGGAGTTGTTATGAATTTCTAAGTAGGTGCCACTACTTCCTCCCCTTGCTGTGGGAGTATAGACTATCAATCGTAACTGCAGTTTACAGAATTTCGTCTGAAATAGGCATGCATCAGTGTTTCCAGGAATGACGTGGTGCATGCCTGTCTTGCATCATCTTCTGCAGTGGCCAGTCAACAACCTGAGAGAATGCCAAGATGTGTGAGAGTAATGGACATGGACTTCTGTATCTTCTTCCTGGGCTCAGTTAATAAAACTTGTATTAAATCATACAGCCTATGTGCTGAAATAGCTATAATGCAGTACCACACTCTCTTTATTTCCATACACCTGTCTGGTTACACTGGACTGGTAGAGAAGCAAAACAAAGAATTCTGCTAGGATTCTTCTGCAGCTTCTGCAAGATTGTCAGAGACATACCCTGAGAACAGCTGCTGGAACATTTTAAAAGGCTAGGTGATCTGATTTCTTCTTATGGTCATCAGTACTACACAACTAAGGTGCTTTGCTGGTTTTGATAAAGAAAAGCTATTGATTTAAAATTCAAAAATGTCATATTTGTTTATCTCTGAGACACAGCAATTAAAAATGAGACTTCTTGCATTCACTCCTTATGTTGGGCAGACAATTCCTTTCCAAGATATGCCTCTGTACATGAAATTGTAGTTCAGTCATGTTTGATAGRCATACTTATTTTGGCAGAATTTTGGTTTACTTTGCAGTTTACATTGCAGATGACTTTGAGAATGTCAAGCTGTCATCCCAATGCCAGTACTAACATCACCTCTTATTTATTTTTACTAATATCATAAATATTAATAGAATTTTTCAATAGGATGTTGTTTTCCATTCATGAATTTCAAAGACTTTAAAAATGGTTAATGCTCTTTCTTTCTGACAGYTAAAGGATTTTAAGCACAGAATTTTATTCAAAGGCTACCTTCATTGCTTTTTTGCAGAATGTATCTCTATGTTTTTTCTTGAGTCACATCTTGAATACATGCAACTGACTAATATCCGTATTGGTGGTAGCTAAATCATTTAATATAGAGTCACCTAGTGAGGCAGAGAAGTCTGGAATACCACAGATCACTATTGGATACTGGCAACCTCTTCAAGAGGAAATTATTTATCCATTTTGAGTAATGCTGAATTTGAAACTGAGAGATAAAAACAAGATTTCTCTGTGATAGAAACTGAAGAGAGAATTCTGAAACCACTGGGTGTCACTGCTTGACTGCCTCTTGGTGTTATAAATATTTACAGAGGTCTGAGAGGACTAAAAATAATCTGCAACAGCTCTGAGTAGTGCTTCACTGGGAAAATACTTAATTGCTGTTCAAGAAACAGCATTTGTTATTAGTATCACAAGTTCCAAAAAACTTTCTACTTTGCTTGCAAAATGGTATCTTTGAAATATCTAATTTGTTTAGACTGGCTTATCTTTCTGGCAGCTTTTAGAATATAAAAAGTTGTTTTGTAGTAAGTCATCAGGAGAGTTTTTGAATACAGTGCCACTGAGGCAGGAGGAAAAAAAAGGATGTTTATAGTAACTGAAATAATTTGCCCTTTCTTGTTCTTTCTAACCCTCTTCAGATTATCAGCTTTCTAGGGCACAAATATTTTGAAAAAARGACAGAAGTTCTGAATAAAAAGAAATGAAAATGTAAAAGCCTTAAAGATATGTGGTATTGTTGTTTACTTTTATGGACTCTGATTTTTAAGGCATAATTCGAACATTTGCCAGAGAATGGAGGTTTATCCTGAAACCTGAAAGCAAAATCTGCAAATACCCACACTGTAGTTGTAGTTTCGCCCAGTCAATGAACTTATCATACGTAATATACAACAGAAAAGACTTACTAAGAAAAATGTTAATTGTCAATTTAAAGTGCTGTGCATCAATGCCTTATAACAGCATTGCTTCATGATCTTGGGGTATTTAAAGTCCCTGATGATGGCATAGGTATAATTAAGGAAAAAATAAGTAACACCCCCCTCCTCAATTTCTCATTGTCCTATATCCTTCTTTTTTTTTTCTTCTATATTTTTTTAATTTCAGAATTTAAAATTTAATTGGAATGAAGTTACATTTCAAAATCTTGAAATCCTGTTTAAAAGAAAGGACTTTCTTCTTATATTGATAGTCTTTCTAAAATTCCAGTTMATACACGAGCAACAGCCTGTGTCTCATTATTTAAGGTTTGAAGACAGCAGTATTGTAAATAGCAGATCCAGTTCCTTCCTTGATGGTCTCCATCAGTGGCAAACAAGCCCATACTGGAACACCACAGTGTAGCACTGTTGCTCAAGCATTTTTAAAACTGAGCAAAGAGTTTTCTGCCCTTTTTTTTTGTCCTGTGTTGAAAAGTGTCTTGTTTCACAGCTAAAGACAGCATATTACTTCTTCTACTCCATGTTCTAACAGTAGGACCAATTGCTCCAGAAATGTCAGCTGTCGTTTCTCTGGGGTCCCTTTCATTTCCTTTTCCTCTTGTACACATCACTTATTTCAGTCTTCAGCATTGCTGCTTTGCTGGGAAGGTTGCAGCCCCTAGCTCACTCACAAAGCCCCAAGAACCTCCATAGCTCTGAGTGCTCAAATCAAAATCCATATAAAGCCAAGAGAATATTTCTGTGCCTCTCACAGAGATCTCTTTTCCAGAAKGTTTCTCTACCAGCTCGTTCACAGATTCTCAAATAGAAGAAGGAAAAGTTTCCACTTGGATAGCAAGTAATTGACAGAGAACAGCTGTTGTGCSCCTTCTGTTAGAATCTGCCCTAAACAGGCAAAAACATGGGTATTTGCACCTGGATGACTGGAAAGGGAGCAGCAGGAAAATTGGTGTAGAATATAACTAGACTCAAATAATATTTGGAATATAAATTGCTTTTATAAATTGAACTTGAAACCCATGTATAACCAAGCTTGACTGTGCAGAACCTAACCTAAATTTTCTCCAAAGAGCTGATAAAAATCAAGAGTTCARATGAATCTGGGATGTTATTGCTATGGGTGGATACCTTGCAGTTTCAGTATGGAAGAGAGAAACTATTCCAACAAGAAGCAACACAACTGGTAAGATGTAGTGGTTRTATCGACAGCAAATGCAGAGCAAGCCTCTGGACTCCAGCACATAAACTAGGGATCAGAGGGCTGAGGTTAGCAAAAAGCATACGATCAATTAATTTTTTATACAACCATGGAATCTGCTGACATGTTAAAATATCTCTAAAATTGCGGAAGTGGCAAGATTTGTATGGCGAAATAAGAAACAGAGAACCCCCAAGAAAGAAAATTCCCCACAATAACTATAGGCTGAGATTATGTATGAGGTAGGAAAATATCTGAATGCATTGGGGACTGAAAATCCTAAACCTTCAAATTGCCTTCCCTCCATTAATCCTTGCAAATACAACAAATATGGCTGAGGTTATATCACAAATGAATTAGAAGAACATCTCTTAAGACCAACAGATCCAGCATCATAAAGGTGTAGGTATAGTGCAAACATACTTGAAATTACTCTTGCAAGTGTTAGAGCACCAATAAATACAGTAAACAAAAGTAAAGAGAGGATACATTCCTTGAACATGTAATGAATGACTGCTTCACTTTGATTCTGAAAATCTATGTTTTTCAAAATGTCTTCAGTACACAGCTTTTAAAGGAGATTTCCTTCAAAGGGCTTATCAAAAAGAGGGAAACCAACACTTTATTTTTCACAGGAAGTTTAAAATTTTCAGCAATTTTTCTTGACAAATGAAAAAATTCAAGTCAAGAACACAGAGATTTTTTGAAAAACATTTAGTAAAAAAGCAATTCACCTTAAATGCTTCCTTCCGGTTSAGGCTTTTTGACGCTGACATATATTCAAGGAACACTACTTGAAAGAACAGATATCGCAAAGAGCAAGAGGACACTGCCTGAAGCAGAATAGAAGTTACAGTAAACACTTACAATCTTGGTGGAAAAAACTGCCAAAGAATTCACTACAATCTCAGTAATATTTAATTTAAGATTAAATATTATAATCTGTATGTTTATCTAGTTCCACTACATATGGTCTTGCTTCTCTGTTTTGTTACATAAAGAAAAAGGACCCCTTGAGCTACCACTTTAATGTTCCCCTTTTGGACTCCAATTATTTCACTCCTTAGGTTTCCCATATGCATCTGGTATTTGACCACTTGAATTTGTGAGTATAGATCAATTTACCAACTCAAAGAATATTTTTGTATATGTTTGTTTGTTTTGTCTGGTTTAATTTTTTTCTTTCTTGAAAACTGTGGACTCCAAAACCAGATACAAGATTTCTGCCATAGTCACAATGAAAACTCGTATAATTGATAGTGTAACATTTTCCTTGCCTTTTCTGTGCTTCTATGATCTTTCCAGGAATACATTCACTCTTTTCCACATTACCATATTCATTCTCAGTGACTTCTTAAAGGTTCGGATGTATCAGATTTGAAGAGTTCTCAAGTATTTTGATATTGACAAAATTTCTTTTTTCAAAGGAAAAATACTTTGGCATAACCCCCTAAAATACCTGACTAATTCATTTTAAATGAATTAAAAAAAATATTGGTCACTGATTAAAATATAAATAATTGCCTACGTTTACAAAATTTATGGAATTGCTTGAGATATTCAAGCAATTGATATTCCTTATCAATGAAACAATTTCAGATCTACAGGTTCAAAAAGCAAGAGCCATTCAAAGACAGAACCATTTGATTTTGGTTTTTCTTTTTAACTAATGATTAAAAGAACAAAAAGGAAGTTAAAGACTGGCACATTCAAAATAGGAAAGAAGCACACATACATAGCAAAAAAGTATAGCCATTGGAGCAAAATGCTGAAATAATTGAAGACCAGAAGATATGTTTTAGCCCAACACAAAGCACACTGCTCTCCGGTCCATCCTTCCTGACTCCTCAGCGAGTGCATTACCTCACCCCAGGTAAAGATGGCTCAACATCAGTGAGAACATAATGAAGTAGGAACTACTGCTAGCAACAGCTATTTTTCCAGCTGTGTTCTAAAAAAAATGTATTTTGTAAAGCTTATCTAGAATTAGTTTCATTCCTTTTAAAAACTCTTTAATTTACTGCAAGTTTTGAAACGAAGTAGAAATCTCTGTTTTTTTTTTTAAAGCCTGATAATACCCTCTGTTGTCTATCTAGTTTCAGCCACTTGAAACAGGGTAAACAAATCAGGAGTCTTCCTATTTGTAGGGGCTAGTATCAGCACAGCTGTAGTGGTGCCTGAAACCAGGAGGAGCTGTCATTGAAACACAGGATTTGGTGTTTTGTCTCAGCATGCCTTCATTTTTCCTCACTGAGTTGGAGACTGTTTCAAGCAGGCATGTTCTTACTGTATTATTAAATTCAGAAAAATCAGCCATTGGTACAACAATATATATATACTGTTGGTACTGCAGTGTAAATGCCTTTATATAATCTGTCCCTTCACCTGGGATCTGCTCCTAAAAGCACCTATACCAATCCTGTCTTACCTGATGCGCCTTTTTAYTCTATAAAAATGTTTTTGTTCTACATATAAAATTACAAATGTTTCTTCTTTCTCCCTCCCAATTCTATTTGACTCCTAAAAATAAAACAGAATAGTAATTTACATTTCCATAGACTGCTGGAATTTCAAAGTTGCTTAATATCAAACAAAACTTAACTTAGACCTTCCCAAACGCATTGTCTTTGGAAGTTATGCTAAGTGATGTTTATGGATAAGTTGTGGTTCTTTCCTGGTTTTGCACCAAAATAACAAACTAGACTCGGTATTTTTTGGACCATGATTTAGTATTATGCCAGCAATTAGAAAAGTGGTAGATCTGATGTGATGCAACAGCTGGTATGAATTTAGACACAGTCAGATGAAGATTATGGTTCTCAGCTCCTAGGCCAGAATGTCTTTATTTTTTTAATAATAGCCTACACATCTACAGACAGCATACATGTACACACATGCAGCCAACAACACCCATTTCTAAGCCTTCTTCCGCAGTGACTTCACCTCTGGCCACAGAGGAGGCAGTCAGCTGCAGTCATGTAGTGCTTACACAGGAGGAGGTATTAGCTCTCTGTCTTGCTTCTTTTAGACGCATCACTACGGTTCTGTGTCCTTGGTTACAGGCTGTGCCCACAGGTTCACATCCTGTCCCACCCTGTTCGTGGAAGCTGAGGTACTCCGTAAAGCACATTTTCCTTGGCAATTGATTTCAAAGTCAGCACATGACCCCATATTTGAATGGGGGGAAGAAAAAGGCTTTAAAAGTGCGCACTCAGCTAATCACAGTGGAGACAAGTAAAACCAATTGAATTGTTTGGGGAAGAAAGATTTGTGAGGGGAATTTCAGCTGCAGCCTTAATTGGGTAAGGGAAATAATTATGGGACACCAGTGCCAACAGAGCAAGTATGATTGTTTACAAAGTAGCAAACATGAACAGGAGGTGCCTTCCTTCTTATAACATGAAAAACACCATCCATGTCGGAATTTAAAACTGGTTGGTTTGTCAGCTCAGACTCCTAAATCTTTATTAGCACATTTTCCCTTTAAGTTCCATTTCTAGAAGGCATTTAAATACATGTTCAGTTTTAAGCATAGAAGGGCTGCTGTTGAAGGCAATCTGAATTCCAAATTAGTCATATATATTTTAGTATTCTGCCATACAGGAGCTTTGAATAACAGCATCAAAGAAAAGAGTTGGGTATTTTATTCCCTTTACATTGCTTAACTTGAGATGAGTGTATGTCTCAAAGCTGCAGCAGTGGCCGGTCCATTTGTCACATCAGCTATTGACTATCCTGTGYTCTTTAGGGATGGCAGCTCGCAATAATATGACATCAGGAAGATTGATTTATTTTATCATTTTTCTGATTTGTGGAAGCCTCAGTCTCTTACATTCAGGGCCAGGATTTGATAAAAACTCTACTGTAGTGGTTCCTAGTATTTATGTTGCAATATATCCAGAAGGGTTACAGTTGCCATCATGTTACCTAATGCATTTTTCCTTTTGACTTTGAAATATATTATCCTGCTTGATAGAGATAGAAAGGCCTGACTTGGTGAAGTCTACGGTATGATGCCACAGCTAATGGCATGTTGATAATGATAAAACTCACTATGGGAAATGAAGTGCTCAGGAAAGGGAAAGGCTTGAAGTCCCCGCACATGAAAGTCCTTCAGCCTTTTCCTTGGGATGGTTATTTCTGAATCTGTGGGATAAGGACGAGTGAACTTTCTCCCACTGCCTCTACCATCCTTCCACCCATGTGTAGCCATGGCACCTTTGCAAGAAGAAGGTTAGTTCTGTTTTTTCCACCTTTAATCCTTGACCTTTTATTGAGACTGCAGCCAACTGAAGCAGTTTTGTGTTATGTTTTTTTCTTGTGAAAACTGTCTGCAAAGTTGCAGGCTGAAACCAGCAACTCTTCACATATAATAGAGGAAACTACAAAGGTCTTGTAAGCAGGAAAGTTTCCAAAGATTGATAGTCAACACATTTTTTTAACTCCCTGGATACCAAGCAGCTTTAAGATAACCTGTTCTTTCTCACATTCTATTTCAGCCCAGGCTAGCAGATAATATTTTGATCAATTGAAGTAGCATTGCAAAAAACAGCATTCTTCCTACAGCYGGGGACCGGAGAGGCTCACAGATCTCAAGGAGAAGTCTCTAAATGCTTTGCAAAAATCTCTTCTGGATGGCATGTGCACCTCTGTAGAGCATCAACCTGTGCCTGTGGTCCAGCCTATACTGTCTCACTAATATTGCCATGATTACTTTCACAGTGGATACAATTTTCAATGGTAGTTGCTTTTAAATTTGCCAATACAGAAATTATACGAGACCGAGGGATATGAAATGCAGTAAAACCTGCTTGGTTTTGTCATTCAGTAAAGAAACAAACTTGGGAAGCTAGGGAAGTTCTGTGTCCTGGAGGTCACTGACAGATTGAGAATGGCACCACTGAACGTGCAACTATGTGCAGTCACTGTATTCCTGCCAAAAATCCTGYGGTTCTTGGGAGCAGCTTTGGTGATCTGCACTGTAGTCATGCCTGCTGGTACGAGGGACTCAACCTTCACAGAAAATTATTTTTTGGGTRTCAGTTGGAGTCTATTTATAGTTTACAAGTGTTGGTTAGGAATTTAACTTTTGACYTTCACAGAGCACGTGAAAAAGGAAGGTGGCTGTTATTAACATAGCAAAGACAGAATGCACATCCAGGGACACCCATCAATAGCATACTTTTCTTTATGGTCTCTTACAAACATGAGCTATGTACCTTTTCCCCAAGAGACATCACACATGTTAAAAACAGTATTGGATTAATACATACTGCACCTCTGCATACTGAAAAGTACCAAGTACCTTTTATGGACTTCTATCTACCATACTTACACATTTGCAAAGTCAAGTTTCCATCCTTTAGAGTCTGTAATACATTAGTTTATTCCATTAATCTAGAATTTTTTCATAGGTTTTGTTCGAGGATTTTTTTCTTCTCTTAAGCATAATTGTCCTGAGTTCCAAATTAATTTTGTCTACTCACAGCAATAAAGGTATAAGGATCAGTCCTTCTGTTTTATTTTAATGAGCATTCAGATGATACTCGCTCTGTCTACCACAGAAAGCAGAACCCCTCCAGACTTTGCTTCTGAGAAGCGGTGGTTTGAATTTGAATCCTGAATACTACCTGCTGTGCTTAGTRCATCTACAAAGTTAATGACTGCTATTTTTGCCCAATTGCTTTCTGCTTGTGTACTGTGCGGAAAGAGTTGCAAAATGATTTTAAATATTTAAAGAAGTGGGAAGACAGCGTATTATTTAATAAAATTGCTATGCCAACTAGAATATCTGCATTTTCATTACATCTGAAGGCTTCCAAGTCTTGTTGCACTTTGTTCTTAAATAAAACAAGCTATTAACAGACAAACTTTTACTTGCAAGTAAAAATTAGTTAGATTTGGGCAGCTCTTTCCCATGCTAAGGTTAAAGTAAATGCCCTAGACATAGAGAGCTCAGGAATGGAGGAGGGAAAAGGCATGTTACAATGAGGAGAAAACATTAAAAATAATGTATGAGACAGAAGGAAATGAGAGGGAATATGTAACAAGATCTGTACGTTGCGGAGTGGTTATCACAGAATCAGAATGGTTTGGGTTGGACGAGACCTTCCAGTTCCTCTTCTTCCGATCCTCCTGCCAGGGCAGGGACACCTTTCACTGTACCAGCACCTCACCCAACCTGGCCTTGAACACTCCCAGGGATGGGGCAGCCCCAACTTCTCTGGGCAACATGTTGCAGTGCCTCATCACCCTCATAGGAAAGAATGTCTTTCAAATACCTAATCTGAACCCATCCTCTTCCAGTTTAAAGTAATTCTCCCTTGTCCTATCACTACAGGCCCTTGTGGTGATCTCCAGCTCTCATATAGGCCCACGTTAGTTACTGGAAGGCTGCAGTAAGGTCTCCCCAGAGCCTTCTCTTCTTCAGGCTGAACAGCCCCAACTGTCTCTGTCTTTATTGGGACTTGGTGAAGCCACCGTTGGCTGTCACAAATCTTATTTTCCATATGCCTTAGAATAGTTTCCAGAGGGATCTGCTTCATGACCCTGGTGGGTACTGAGGTGAGAGGGACCAGCCTATAGTTCCCAGGTTCTGCCTTTTTTTCCCATTTTAAAAAATGGGGCTTATGTTTCCCCTTTTCCGATCAGTGGGAACTTCGCCAGATTGCTATAACTTCTTAAATACAATGGACAGTGAGTGACTTAGCCACTTTGTCCACCASTTTCCTCAGGACTCACCGATGCATCTCATCAGGTCCCATGGACTTGTGCACTTTGAGATTCCTTAAATAGACTTGAAACTGATCTTTTCCTACTGCAGGTAGTTCTTCATTCTCCCAGTCCCTGCCTTTGCCTTCTGCGACTTGTGTGGTGTGGCTGGAACACTTGACAGTGAAGACTGAGACAAAAATGTCATTAAGTACCTCAGCCTTCTCCATATTCTGGGTAACCAGGTCTCCTGTTTCCTTCCAGAGAAGACTCACATTTTCCCTAGCCTTCCTTTTGTCACCAATGTACCTATAGAAACTTTTCTTTTTGCCCTTGACATCCCTGGTAGTATTTAATTCCATCAGGGCTTCAGCTTTCCTAACGTGATCCCTGGCTGCTTGGACAATACCTCTGTATTTCTACCTGTCCTTGCTTCTGCCCTCTGTAGGGTTCCTTTTCATGTCTGAGTTTGTCCAGGAGCTCCTTGTTCATCCACAGAGGCCTCCAGCATTTTTTGCCTGATTTCCTCTTTGTCGTCGTTGCTTCTGAGCTTGGAGATGATCCCCGAACATTAAGCCATTTTCTTGGGCCTCTCTTCCCTCCATAGGAATTGAGGCTTTATTCCATGGTAATTTACCAGGCAGATCCCTGAACAGTCTGTTCTTCTGATGTCCAGGTTAGGGAGCTTGGTGAGTGCTACCCTTGCTGCTCTTAGGATCTTGAACTCCACCATGTCATGGCCACTGCAGTCCAGGCTGCCCTTGAGCTTTACATTCCCCACTGGACCCTCCCTGTTGGTGAGAACAAGGWCCAGCATAGCACCTCTTCTCATTGGCTCCTCTCTCACTTACAGAAGAAAGTTAACACCAGTGAATTCTAGGAACCTCCTGGATTGTCCTTCCAACAGATTTTGGGGTGATTGAAGTTCCCCATGAAGACCAGGACTTGTGAATGTGAAGCCGCTCCTATCTGTCTATATCTGTCATCTGCTCAGTTTTCCTGGTGAGGTGACCTGTAGCAGAGCCCCAGTATAATGTCACCTGTCTCTGCCCTCCCTTTAATCCTGACCCATAAGTTCTCCGTCAGCTCCTATGCTTCATCCCTATGCACTCCAGCCAGTCATTGACACTCTCTCCTTATCTCCCTGGCCTGTCCTTCCTAAAGAGCCTGCATCCTCTCATTCCAAAACTCCAGTCATGTGAGCCCTCTCACCACATCTCCTTGATGTCAGTAAGATGACAGCCCTGCAGGCGTGTGCATGTCTCTAACTCCTTTTGTTTACTCCCCATGCTGCCTGTGTTTGCAAAGAGACATTTGAGTTGGGCCCCCCAGGAGGCCGACCTTGTAGCTGGAGTTCCTCTGTGTTGCTCTTCAGGTGCTCTCCCCACAACATGTGATCCCTGTCCCRGCTCTGGGCTTCTCTTGCTGACGCTGACATCAAACTGGTAAGAGTGCATGGATTGAGGTTCCCCTCCCCCAGAAACTTTAGTTTAAAGCCCTCTTTCATTATGTACAGAAAGGATTAGTTTGCACTGGAGAGAAGGCTGAGATCAGAAAGCAAAATAAAACTGTAAGATCAAAGAAAAAGATGCTGAGTCAACAGGAGAGTGTGGAAGTACTAGGCAGTGAAAGAGAAAAAGGAAACTTCAGCAAACAGCTAATAATGGAGAGTGAAAAGGAAAGTTAGAAGTAAAATAACAAACCCAGAGAAAAAAATTGTCAAGCAGAAGAGACTAGATCTGAGGGGCAAACATTCTCTTCATCCCTAGGAAAAAAGGACAGCTTTTGCAGTGCTCTAGTGGTGGTAGCAGTGATTGAATGTGTGGGTAGGAAAGATGAGTTGTGCTTGTTTGGGCTGATTGGGCTGCTGGTGGGGGAGTGAGACTSACTGCTTGGTAGTTGCCAGCTGGGGTTAAACCATGACATGAATGCAAGGATCACTTTTTTCTTTTTTTCTTTAGTATGATATATGCCTGCTAAGACACCATGAAAAACAATTTCTCTCAGGTGATGACCTTTATATTACTATCTTTTCCACATTTCTAATCCCTTGTGTTTTAGGTTAATACTATTCTCTTCCCAAGAAGCTCCRGATGTTATGCTTTAATTTAATAATTCTCCTTAGATTATATCATTGTGATTGCTTTCTGCAGCAACCTGGTTATGATCTAGCCCATACAAATAGCCATTCTAATTAAARATTTCAGTAATTGACTTGATTTCTTAGACAGAGAAGAGTCACACAGTCTAGACTGATGAACTAAGGATTCTGCCACTTTCCCTTATGCTGATTGGGAGTCACTTTCAGGTATTTTAATTTCTAGAGAGAGATCTTCTCAGCTCCTGGGAAAGCCCTTTTAAGTTCAGCTACTCTTGATAGTTTTCATCAGCAAGAGCCTCACTCGGAACTCATGGCTTTGTGACCAACTCTAAGGAGCTGTGTACACTCTATTCTGCAGATCTTGTGTTCACCAGGACCGTTTATTTACTTATGTCCTTAAAAGACTGTATGCCATTTACACTCTTGTTCTCATCACATCGAGAAACAAAATTTACCTTCCAGACTGCACTAGGAGGATATCAATCTGCAATATCGAGACCACCTTAAAGCTGGCCAATGTGGTGAAYATTTTAGTACCAGCAGCTAAGATTTCCATTCACTGTTCCCTGCATGAACATCAGAATGTGCCATCTGAAGGACACAAATGAGTTACTGGCAGCCACCTTACACTGGGCACATAGTTTTCACATGTCCAAGAAGCTTTTGTGCTGATCCACRGTGAAATGAATCCCAAAATGGGCATCTGGACTCAGCTGTTTCCATTTTTCTGCACCAGGCTTTAGACTAAAGCAGGTGGAAGAAACAGCTGGAAACCTTCTGGAGTGTCTTTAATAAAAATTTCCACCAGGCTCAGCTGCACAGACCCTCTCTGGCTGCTAAATTCCTTTCACTTGAAATTTATATAAAGGATTAGCAGCTGCCAAATAAGCATAAGACAACTGCAACAGGTGATGAGTCTTTCATTTTTAGCAAGAAAATCCTAATCAGCCTGTTCCTGASATAAAGACTCACCACAATTCACTTCTAATACTAGAACAAGATGTGTGGATTATGTCCGAGATCCGCAATTACTTTCTGAGTGCTATTTAGCATTTGCAGAACATAAGTATGCTGAAACCTCTCCTTTCTAGTGTTGGTTTGCATATTGCAGTCCCTGCTTTGTTAACACTCTGTTGGAATATGTGAATACCTTGATTAACGAGCTTCAAGATTCTGCTGCTGATAGTCTGCAGTTTGTTTGAAACCTCACAGGTATGCAAGGCCAAGCTGAAGCTGAACTGTCTCTCCATAAAACTTTAAATTGAGTGCCAGTAAAATTTTTCACTGACTACAGAATTATACAAAGGATTTAGTTAAACATGTTTTGTACAGGCTGTAACTTTTTCTCATGGAGGTTTTAAAATTACTTTTACTAGATATTTATATTCCAGTTGAATTCAATGCGTCAATGAGAATCAGGTCCTAGAAAGAGCTAGTTCTAGCTTTTAAAAGTCCAGGCAAAAATATACAGCAAGAGGTCTAGAGGGGAATACAGCTATGCCTTCCAGTTGTTACTAACCTGGAGCAATCAATATGATTTTCAKCTGTCATACAGCAGAGGCTGCAGGGCTGTGCAGCTCCCCATTTGCATCACTGCTCCTGCTCTGTGCTCATAGCTGTTACTGGGCTTTGGCACACCATGGTGTAGTACAGGAACTTGCCAGAGAAAAAGATGTTCTCATTTATCTGACAGGTATGTCACTGTCAGCCTGGATATCATGGAAATGTTTGATCCTGTTGGCACAACAGAAAGGCTGGGCCCGTGGGACTTTGAAGTCATAATAAAATAGCAGTTGAAATGGGCATTTTGTAGTTTAGCCTTACTGAAATTGCATCATAAATACATCATGTGCTGCTATAAGAGCACTGACAGGACTTAGKAAAGTTATTTCATCCTACTTTGTATGTATTTACATCTGTATGTATATGCACATATGTACAAGTATTTAATCTGAAAAATGGATTTACATGCACATGGTTACTCACTAATAAATATTTAATTGCAGATATGGTTCTTTTATGGCCTCTAATTGTCGGTGAAGCAAAAATTATTATCCCCTTAATTTACTAGGATGCTGACCGCAGGTAATATTGATTGATCTGCAAAGCAGTTTATAAAGGACAGCAGATCTGCTCCTCTTAACCAAGGCGGTAAAAACAAGTATACTCAAATGTTTTCTTGTTGGAAGCAATAAGGAAGAAAAAAATGAACATAGAAGTAGCCTTGGCACACATAYACTGGAACAATATACATAGGGAACAAGTGAAATACTCTGGACACCAGTGAAGTAATTTGTTCTGCTGTCAGTTAGTGTGAATATACAAACTCAAACCCCTGCATTGTCTTTCCTTGTCCTGATTTGCAGAGCTTAATGTTAGCATTTAGATGTGCACTGAAGCACACTTCCCTCTGGTTACTCAGAAATGCTTGCTCTAATAACAAGGTTTAATTTCTTATCCTAATCGCATACTTCCGTGATGTATTTTATGGCCTTGTTGGGAATATATAACAAGTTTCATAGAATAAGTCTGAGCTGAGCCTTCCCAATACTGTCATTCAATTCTGTCTGCATCCCTTTCTGTTCCTCCCCCATCGAACACAATCACCAAGGCTTTCTGAAGTTTTCACACATTTTCCCCTCGGTCAGTTTTCTATGACAGAATATATTTTTTGAGCTGAAAGTATTCAATGAATTCAATGTATATTCACAAATATTTTTAGAATAGCTGAGCTATATTTGGCAGAGAATTTATTATTATTATTTGTTAGCCTCTATATATGAAAATGTGATAATCAAAGAACAATGTGCATTACCACTCACATGAATACTTAAAGAATGACTATTACTCCTAATGAATGTATGGGTCATAAAGATGTATTTGAAAAAAAAGCTGAAACTTTTAGAGAAACTGGATATACAGSCTCTATTAATTTCAATGATATGAGAATCTCTTCAGTTTTTGGGATGTCTTTGGTATGTAAGCATTTTCAACTTAGCAAAACAATGACTTCTATTTACAACATCACTGCACTTAAGATGTTTGTGTTATCATTAATGTGTTGTGGTTGTGCCCAGAGCAAAGGGGAAATGAAGCATTCATAACACCACATCTGCACCACAATGTATTTTACGCTATTGTTCACATTCCTCTCTGGTAATTCTGTAAGTCGTTACTGAAGCCACTAGCAGTCTGTTTTAAGGAAACTGCTGCTTCTGGGTTTCTACACATTTCGATTGAGCATACACATCATCACATGCTTGCAATCATGTAACATCCTGATAGCAACTACAGCCATTATTTGATAGATAAGTTCATACCGGGCAGACACACATATGAACTCTACAGATATTCTTGCTTGCTTCCGGGCCTTCTATGTCACCTGTTGTTCTTTGGTATTGTGTTGCTGTTTGGCTGAACTTGAACAGTTATCAGCGCAATCTTAAGTGTATTTGGCAGTAGACCAAAGGTACAGAAAAGGAACAAAGGCTTTTTGAAATAATGGACTAAGTCCTCAGTTCAGCTGYTTTGATTTATTCTAGATGAAGTCCTGTTCCAATATCATCAGTGTCTTCAATCAATGTTTATTGTTACAACTTTTGTCACAGGAACTAAATAAAAGTCCTATCCATATAGTCACTGAAAAATCACTTTTGTGACCCTCTGAAAATGCAAGTGTTGTTCTGTTAATGGTCTGTAGATAACCATCCAAAATTCAAACTCTGTGCTTATTCTTAAAAAAAAAGAAAAAAGAGAAGAAAAAAAGGAAGAAAGAAAGAAAGAGAAAGCAAGCAAGCCTTTAAGTGGCTAATTAGTGAAGATGGATGATTGCAAATGAATGCTCTTTCCTTGTGTGTACCTAAATCTAGGTTTTATTAATGTGAAGATCATAACCCTTTGTGAAAACTTGCCCCTTKCGAGGGTAGTTATGATGCCACAAACAAAAAATGACATTTATAGGAGGTTCAGGTGCTAAGTAAAAGAAAATTCCTTTTGATACTCAAGTATTTGAAAGAGCAGAACCATATAAAACAGAAGGCAGGCTAATGTAATGAGGCTATTGCACTGAATAGAGAGTTTGCTACCATTACCGATGAGTGGAAATGAAAAAGGCAAGCAGTTCCTGCTTGAATAATAAAAGAAGTGGTTAGCAGCTATCATAATGAGAATAAACAGCTGAAAGTATTCTAGTTTGTTTTTAGAACAACAAAGCTCTTTTTGATGTAGAAAATAAATAAACAACCACCTTTTCACCCTCTTTGATCATTTAAGAGACTCAATCCCCTAATTTCAGATTGCATAATTCAAGAGCAATACTAACCAGACCAACRGAGTAAAACATATATATTAATACTTCCGTATTATAATATGTAAAGTATCTTAAAAGATAGGATTTTATTTTAAAGTATGGCRCTTAAAATTCTAGTACATACATCATTTTAATGTCCTCTCTCACACACACACACATATATATTCACATACGCTACATATATAAGTAGTAATTGATGAGAGTCTGGCTTGTAAAATAACTACAGGGCTTGTCTGCTGCATGCCTTTTTTTTTCTGTGACAATTCCTAGGTTATAATCTTTGAAGTTATTGTGTGTGAAGCAACTAAGAGGATGGGAAGTTCAAACTAAGGAAATAAAAATCATACTTTCAATTCTGTACTTAGCAGTGCGGATGGGTCCCAAGGGATTCTTACATCACATGCCCTTCTGTAGTAAAGGGAGCAAGAGTGGGATTAAGCTATGTCTCATACCAGTTCTTAACTGATGTTTCAGCCCCTTTGTGTACAGCACAATCCTTACCTACCAAGGTCTGTCTTAATCCATTTGCTTTTAGGCAATAGTTGAAGACTTATCTCAGCAGTTTACACTTTCATAAGTGAGGGGTAATAATGGGTGTATTGGTTTAGGATACCTGGATTAATATTAATCTAAAAGGAGAGGAGTTCGAGGAGAAATTGTCCAGCACACTCTCAAAACACTTTCTGAAATGATATCTAACTCTAAAATGGTCGTRCTTAGAATTATTGATCACTTTTAAAAACCTTCTACTGCTTTAATTTATAAAGCAGCTATTTCACACACTTTCCCAGTGAAATGAACTCATTAGGGTGGCTGGGACTCCAGGACATTTTGGCCACTGTCCTATTGCTAATTCTATGTTCACCAGGCTGACTCTAGAAGTGTCACAGGCCATGTCTACCACGTAAAACTCCGTGTTTGTTATCTCCCTGATCCACCAGGTACGTGGAGGAGCTGCCYGTTGGGTCTATTGGAGTGCTCTGCAGTACTGCCATCCTGTCCAGTGTCCTGATACAAGGATCACTGACCTGCCAGAATGGACACTGTCATGCTGCTGAGACCTTGAAACAATTTGCAGCACAAATTGGATTAAGGTAAGGTARACAATAAAAGTTGGCTACAAATTCCAAATACGAACATTATAGTTACTAAGTACTTACATGGAATACAGGGAAGACTGATGTTGCATCTAATTGTGTCAAGACCTAAACCAGCAGGTCTCTCCCCCTTTTTCTAAAGAGAGCTTGTTCCTCAAGATCTGCAGAAAGCAATTGGATACTCCTGTTTTCTGGCTATCATGTACTATCTCTTTCTGCAGTTACTMAAGTCCCTTTTGAATATCTCCATGATTGATTGAACTGTCAAGTCACCAGCCTATAGAGGCGTAAGTGCATTTTCTCAGTTGGTGAAAAAATTCACTGTTTGAATACATACACACTCTTGAATTTACATTCCATATGCATTGGTACCTCACATCTTACAGACACACCTCATCATGATAAATAAATGCATCTCATTGCTGACTCTTGACTCAGGCCAGCTTGACAGCAATCAGTCACATTGATGTGATAATGGATTTGTGGAGACTGACCTTCAGCCATACCTTAAAGAATACCTTAACAAATCACACACAGACACTGCAGCTGAAAAATCCCATGATTTTAAAGTGGTGACAAAGAGATAAGTGCAGATCTGTCAGGTCTTGTGGATTTGGCAAATAATTCTGTGGTTACACGACTGACATTTGTCAGTCTATCACCTAAGAAAAATTGCTTCCCTATCTTTCTGCCCAGGAGCTGGGATATCTGTGCACTGTCTTGTACTTGCCTACCAGTATTACACATCCTGGCTCCTCAGTGTGTGGCCAGATCATTTAATGAGATATAACAAAGTGTGGCTGCTGTGGGTGTCTTGTGTTTTGTGTCATGCTCCCCTGACTCAGTGTTCAGCACTGAGAAACTTTTGTATGCCTTTCAACGTATTTTTTCAAGCCAATTTGAGTTACTTTTGATCAAATGTCTATTAAAAAAATGACTTTGTTATTCTACAGTCAAATTAATTTAAAATATTATGGATTAAAATATTAAATTAATTTAAAATATTTAAAAAACTCGGTTAACATTGGTTAACAGAAAGAAATGTAGCAAAGGATAATCTGTGAGAACAGAGTGAATTAAGAAAGATTTCTTTTCCTTAGTCTGGAGGGTTAAGATACTTCACTGACTATCAACTTGAGCAAATATTTATTTTTTTGTGTTTGAAATATAAGAYAGCATCAGCAAAACAACATAGAGCATATATCTGACCTCTTGCCCCATTTGTCAACTCAGCATACTGGAAAAATGACTCTCAGGAGAAATGACAATTCAAAGAGCAAAGGATTTACTAGGAGGTAGAGGAGTCTGACATCTCTCCATTTGTGTTAGATATGTCCCATGATATCTTATTACCTGCTCAGCTTCGTAGCTGAAACCAGTCCTGGGTTTCAAGAGCTTTTCAGTAGAGGAAGGGATTTTCCCAGCATTGGAGTGTCTCCCATAATTTTGGCTTTTATCTYGAAACGATTGGAATAAAGGGATTTCTTTCCTCGCTTTGTCAAATCAGATTTCAAGTTAGGTTCTATCAAATGCGTGAATGGAAGAGCTTGGAATCAAACTGGAATTTTGGTGACTAAAATACTTACAAGGGTAAAAATCAGGTCTATTATGAACTGACATCTTGAGAAAATTTGTTATCATAAACTAGTGCCAACAGAAGGAAAGGGTAGAAGAAAAATGTACCTGCCAAACTCTATAGTTTTTAAGTGCTATCCACAAAATATAATATATTGGATGAAATGCTTCCTCCACAGTGTAAATCTGTATAACTTGTCAGAGGTGTTACTTGGTCCCCAGATGACCAGTCTGAAAGAAAAGTCTGGACTACATTTCTGCCATCTGCTGATCACACTGATTGTTTTGACAGGTCTACAGAATGTTTGGTTCCATCCAACAAAGGAAAAAATGTGGCTTCATTGCAAAGGTAAATTGGTACTATTATGCAGACACCAGCGGTGGAAATCAGTCCAGTTAAATCAGCTGGCATAAAAAAGTCTATAATTCAAAGTGGAACTCAATTCAGAGTAAACACCTGCCTTTTTCTCCAGACTTTTCATAACAGCCAGGCTACAAACATTTGCTGGTAGCTGGGAATTCTAAAGAAAGTTATACTAATTTGAAGTTCAGGAGAATCCAGTCCCCTGCTTCACTATATGCAAAGTTACAAATTATTTATTTCCCTTACATACATCTTTCTAAAACAGTTAAGAATATACAGTTAACAAATAACAATTTCTAATATACCCTACACAGCTGAGAATCTTCCCACAAAACAGTAAGCATGCAAGTTATTAAAATCAATCCCATCTTAGCAAATCTATCTAATTGGCTGTTCTTCTCTCTCATCCACATTCCATGTAACCAAGGAGACATGGTTATCTCAGATTCATGTCTCCTTCTCATCTCTCTAACTCATTTTAATGTGCCCCAGACCTCACTCTTCTATTTCCTTCCCCCGATCAAGCACATCCCATTTAATTTTAAACAGGAGCTGTCCCTGTTAGCAGAGGGACACTGCATTTATTAATATGCCACTGCATTCATTAATACCTGCTCTGTGTGTACAGCATCAAAGATACTTAGAAGCTTAATTTCTTTATGTTAGGTGGCTGAATTGTCTGTGGATGGATGCYCAAGTGCTCAATTAAGAAACACATGAGCTTCCCATAATCCAAATAATCACTATATTTACCTCACCCTTTTTGAGATATTCCTGTCCTCAGATAAGGCTACCTTGTCACATTCATTCAAGCTTTAAGGTTTATTTTAGGACTTTGAAACCCATCTGAGCAGCAGACCAGAGAAGAGGTGTTTAATCATTCTCCCTGACTATTGGTTTACAGGTAGAACAGATGATTTTATACAATCTTTTTTTTCACAAAGTATTATACTCCCTACCATACACAGAGCCAGTAGGGAGTAAGGACTCTTGCTGAAGTTTTCTTCCATATAGCTGTCTTTTAGTTGACCTTTACTCCTCTTTGTATCCATGGGGGCCAAGGCAGGTCTGTGCCCTTCTTTCACAAAGCTATGTCGAGCTGCCCACTGGTAGCTGCTGATATATTTTCTTTTTCTGTGCTTAGCTGTTATTCTTCTCTATATTAAAATCTTGGAGAAAAAGAGAATTTTTTCCCACAAGTACTGATTTTGAAAGGTTCTGAAAAATTGTATTTTAGGACTCCTCATGACAGTTATTATTGACACAGTACTGAAAATGCTCTGACAATAACAAACCGAAGAGTTTTCTGAAAATACAGGCATGAGACGTTCAAGTGCATAAGTGCTTATTCTGTTTATATTTCCTGAAATTTCCTTGCATTTATGTTCAAGGCAGTTGTGAATATATTTGCCACAGATTGCCTCTATATGAATCTTCCCTACATGATAATTTCACAGTTCTGTGATCATATTGAATTATGGACACATGTCTCTGGAGCATTCCAAAAGAACCTCTTGTATGATCTTCTGTGACTACAAGTGCAACTAAAAGCTTTTCACACTGGCTAGGTAGATGCAAGTGGGAAATTATCTTTACTGCAGTTTATCTGAGCTATGGTATGAAACACTGTGCACTAGACATCTCATTTGAAAAYGTGTATATATATATGTGTGTATATATGCAAAAATCTGTCTTACTCATAAATATTGACAGAAGATGGGTATAAATACATGCACAGATACTGTTTCTCATTACAGCTATTAGATTTTTTTTTTTTCTATTGGTACAAGTTAAGTACGAACTCTTTTCCTTTAACATCTTAGGAAAAGAGATAAAGTCATGGTTTTATAATGCTGTTTATATTGTTTGTTGTTCTGTGTAATTATGATGTCTCTGTGTAAAATTGACATTGAATTTACTGGGGGATTTTTGGGGAAGACTTTTGATTGACCTGTATTCAGAACCCAATTGTCTCACACATACGCACTAAAAACTAGCATAGTATAACAAAAAGTGTTTGTGACTACACTTTATAAAATGAAGTATATATAAACTACTTCTGATCTTGTAAGGTCTTAAATTTTAGGAACTGCTGGTTTGCAGAACTAGTCATGTGAGTAATACTTTACTCTCTCATGGAGAGAAAATATAATAAAATAACGGTTTAATATAATTCAATCACCTTGAGTCTCACATCAAAATAAAATTCTTGAGTACAGACCAAAGAGGTACAGTGAGAAAGAGGTGAACCTTAGGTAGGACAAAGCTGAAMAAAAGGTGGGAGAAAAAACAGAGCAAAATGATTACTAATTGCATCAGGCCTAATAAAGGTAACTAATGAAATAGACATTTACTATTTGTTCGTTGAACAAAATAAAGAAAGAAGGCATTCAAAAAGGGGGAAAAGTTGACAGCTCCAGGTAGCTTTGAAATTGTTTCTCAACAATCTGGTGGAGATATGCTTTCAGTTCTCAGTAACACATCCTGTGAACTTCASAGAGACTACTGAGCTGCATTCCTAGTCTATAGAGCATGCTACGAAAATATAACATTAGGATTAGTGGGTGGAGGCTCTCATGTCCCATTCAGCAGGCTCTGTCAAAAATGCACAAGAGTAGTGATGGAAAGGTATTAACATCATTCATGTTTTATGGCCTGCTAGGGATTCAAATATTGGTTTATTTAGACTTTCAATGAGAAATATTTTCTTTTGCAGCTTTCACAGAAGGACAAAACCTTAAATGAAAAAACAGATCTAAGTCTTTTAGGCAGGTTATTTTACCAAACTCTGAAATCTGACACTTCTTAATAGCTGAACAAATTCCATTGAATTCAATGAACCTATATAAAACTTGCAGAAGATGAAGATCACGCATTTGTTAGTTGTTGGCAAAACACCAGGAACAAAGTCAAAATATCTTTTAAAATCAGATACTGAACTTTGAAAACAGTCGAGATGGAGCTGAATATGTGAATACAAATATATGTGATATATGCACCATATATATACATATATATGTGAACACATATATGTGTGAATATATCTGAACAATACCACCTCACTTTCTCAGTAGAAAAACAAATGAAAACTGGCTTCTATTGATTTGCTTCCTACTTGGTCTTTGAACTGGATCTGAAAAGCAGAGATACCATCTTATTCTACAGCAGCTCTCCAGATGATGATTCTAATGGGTTAAAAATTAAAAAGAACTGACGTGGTGAGAAATATTTTCCAGTGCTAACCAATTCCTTATACTAGAGAATGAATATGGCCATATTGACTGTTATAAATAAAAATCATGAGTTGGCTTTCGCATATTAATTATTCAGTGATTAGAAAGTTGATTAATAATGTTCATGAAGTTAATTGTTTGTTAATTTATAAGTTGTCCAGTTAAGAAATTGTTAGCACTGTTTTTATAAAAGTTTGATTATTGGAATTTATATTTAAAAACTGTTYATGGAATTTATTGTTAGGAGTGTGAGTTGCAAACCGGTTCTTTAAGATTGCTGTTGAGAATATGTGTTCAAATACTTCTATATAGTTTATTGTTAAAGGTGTATTTTAAAAACAGTTTTATGAAGATTGACTGATAAAACTATGTTGATAACCATTTCATGAAGTTTTTTTGTACTGGTTAACTAATTTTATAAGTTTTCTTTGGATTGTAAAGTTCAGTGAATCCCTAGGGATCGGATCCTAAAACTCAAATATTAAGGGACATCAAACTCCCAAGTGTGGCACCTAGGCTATTTTTAGAAACAGACCGTTGGTTTGCAGCTTGGCATTTTGCCAGCCTGAACTTCAATGAGGACTGTTTCCCRCCTTTCCGCCTGATGATATCAGCCAGAAGACTACCCCCTGACGACAGCRAGCCATTGGAGGACTCATGTGACCTCACTGTGGGACTCCACCAATCACCCTGGCCCTTGTGGGCTGGACTGAAGGYGGTCCTGGGCGGTCCTGGGAGGAGCCAATGGACTATAAAAGCGCCTGCACAGCGAGGAGAGTTGCTCTTTACCTTCGGACTAGCTGTGGGTGAAGYSCTGYGCTGAGGTTACTGGCCTCTAGCTCTACAAAGAGACTTTAATAAAGACTCTTGCTTTGGGTTAGCTAAAGCAAGCCCAGCGCAGCAAGGGTCCTGCCGTGGGTATTACGTCAAACCGGCATCTTAAGAGTCTCTAATCCCTGCACGTGGTTTTTCTTATTTTATTTTGGGTACTTTAATTTTGAAATTTATTTTTTTTAYGGTTGTTACTTGGATTTTTCCTTTTTTCTAAATTGCTGTTTTTAATAAATTACCTTTTTGTTAACTACAATCAAGAGTTGTGTTTTTGACATTGACAGCAAATTATCTGAAAAGGGAGGCTGGCACTTTACAGAAAAAAAGAATGTGTCACCTTACATGGCACTTGATAATAATTTTTAGCCTAGAGGCATAACRTATTATATGAGCTAAAGATGAATCTTATTTTGCAAAATTTTCAGAGGGCTTTGATATTTGTCAGCCAAAAATTAATATTAAAATGAAAAAATAATAATTTAAAGTAATCAGAATTTATCTAGTTCAATAGGCCTGAGGATTACAATGAATCATACTTTCTCTCTGTAATCTAATTTGCAATTAGGTTGAAAAAGACTTCAAATTCTACAGTGCAGCTACATAGAAAATTCTAACTGATTAGGAGACTGTTAATGCAGTGGGGTTTTTTTAGGGTGTGCATTTTATTTTTGTCTCTTTTGTAACTTTTTTTTTTAAAGCTTAAAACAAAATCTTTCATGGTTTCTACCAGATGATTCTAGAGATAAGGTAGGAGCTTGAAAATGTAGGTAATTCTTTTCCTTTCCCAYTGATAATTTCATGGAGTGTGATGTGATAGAACCACAGATGCCTAGGAAGGAACCTGCAGTGGCTAACTGCTCTAGGGCAACAGGTGGTCGTTTCTTGAATCCAGCTACAGAACATTTTCTTTGGTGGCAGAAATGGAGCAAATGGAGAATCTCTTTAATGTAACAACAGCATCTATGATGTATTATTGAAATAGCTTATACTAGGCCCTTGGTGTGCAAATGGCCCTTGTGAATGTTAATTACCGGAACTATTCAGGAGCTTTAAGCTACRTGCTTTAYATTAGATTGCTTTGTCCAGCTTAGTAAAGATTTGTAGACTTTAAAATATCTGTATATTCTAACACTTTGCAATATATATTAATCTTCAAAACACAGAATCTGCAGAGGTTCTCGAGGAGTCAACTCTTTCATTTAATTTACAGAAGCCTGAGAAAACTACAGCAAAATTATGACATAATTAATAACRATATAGTTAAGCAAATCATGTAATAACTTTTTTCTGCTAAAAGARCAACCCAGAAAACAAATGTTCTCAGCTGGATGGAGTATTTCTGGGTAACAATATTATACAATTTTTAATTTACAGATTATATTTTGGGTGATTAATATTGTCAAAAAGATAAATTATCTGCTTCAATATAAATATAGATTTAGAAAACAGTACTTAAGGGTTTTATCCAGTAGTTGTATATCATTGTCAAATGCAGAAAAAAACCTCAGTGACTAAAGGCACAAAGTTCTGCTATGAAGCAGTACACTGGTGACTAATGTACAGTTTACTTGCAGGCACATTAGTATTTTTTATTTGCAAATTAAGTTTCTGCATCTTCTGTGTTGCTGCATTCCATGATCTCAAAGATAGAATTATACTCTCCTTTCCCCTCCACTGCTTCAACCTCCAGCTGCTCTGCTTTCAAATGATTGCCATGAGTATTAATTCCAGATGGAAAGAATCTGGGACTGTGTGGTATTGGTTACTTCTCTCACCGTTTGACTCACTTCATCTCGGTACTGCCTCTTGTTTTTCTCAGGGGTCTGAAGAAGGTAATGAAAGCTGCTCCTCCTAATTTGTACCAGAGGCTGTGATTTAGAAAAGCACTTGGACAAATTTAACTGTTTTGCTGGAAGGACAGGTTAGGCAGGGAAGAGACTGAGACCAGGAAAGTTTTCCTTGCTGTAGCAGAGTAGCTGACTAGCTCTGCCCTGTTCCACCTCATAATGCCGTGCTGGGAAGGGGAGCCTACAATGAAAACTCGATTCTCTTTTTTCCATTTCACAGATGAAGATGTGAGGTATAGAGAAGACAAATCCCAGAACCACAAAGCAGTGAGAGACTACTCTTGCTGAAATTTGTGGGGATTGGATACCTATGAACACTTTCAAGTATCTAGGATCAGTGACTTGCTGAGATTCGTTTGGAAATCTGGGATAGAGCAGGGAACACTAATGTAGTACTATTGGGGTATTTTCAGTCTTAATTTTTATTGTTTGAGGGGGGGAACTTTGAATTTTTCTACTGGGAGCTGGACAACAGCTTCTTAGTGTAGGACACTTTCCTCCATTCACCTCCTCTGAGACAGAGAGCAAACAGCCCTTAGTTTCCCTGCTTAGATGATTCTGGAGTATTTAAAAAAAAGATAATTTTTTAAATAACATCCCWCTGAAAGCTCTGGGAAAATGGTAATACTAGTAAGAAAGAAGATTAATTTGAAAACAGTCCTAAAATGGAACTGCTGACTCATTTATATTCCTTAAAATCTACCTGACTACCAACTTCACTGCTTAGTAACAGTGGAGGGGAAAAGGTGAATAACTTGAATCTGATTAAAGTAATCCCCTCTCTGACCCTCTTGGCTCAGACTGTCAGCATTGCAGGTTGAGTCTGCAAGCAACTTCTTTTTTATCCTGTCATCAGCTGTGAATTATGTGCAGTCTCAACCTTCTCTGACAACATGCTTAAATGCTTTGTTAGCTTCAGGCCTGTACACAGGCTGCACGTATAGCCAGTGACTAGAGGTACTGGGGATAGAGCAGGCTATTTCAAACCCTACACAAAAGAAGCAGTAATTCTGTGCTGACTTGCCCTCTGTCTGCAGCCTTCAAGCTTAGCAGTTCTCATCAGTCCCTAGCTATTTCTCCTAATGGTCCAGAATATCTGCAGCCTCAAAAGAAACTCAGCACTTGGAGAAATTTAGCAAAGCTTTGACACGTGTGACTCATGAGTTTAACTCCAGGTAAGACTTTGAACCAAACAGTATTTCTGTGTTCCATGAAAAACAAATGGCAAACATTTCCTTTTTTGCTCAATCTAAAATGTAGCATTCCTAAAATATTAACGATTTATAGAGAGTGACCTTGCAGGAAAGGCGAGTTAGCAGCACTGTGATTTAAAAAAAGATTTTTTAAATAGTGTGATTGACAGTAGAATATGTGCAGATTTTGAGCAAGTATCTGCCAGTTTAGAGGACACAATTTCAGCATTTCCCACTGTGTTCCTTTGGTGAGTGGCATTCTGGCAGATGAGGACCACAGAAGGAAGGACTTCCTTGCTTAGACTGCCATCGTGATAGTCCATTGTCCCCATTTTTGTGAACATGGAATCGACTGCCAGGATTCTAGCATCAGGTCCTAACTCAGTGCACATCATTGATCCTACTCTTTTGGAAGGGAGCTAATGGAAACCAGATGACAAACACACCAGGGAGTATCCACTTAGATGCTGTCCAAATTCAAGTGTAATTTAATATAAGGGAACATGAGATCATATAGGGTCAGCCTATTCTCCCAGGCAACTAAGGATAGGACAAGGGGAAATGGACTCAAGTTGCACCAGGGGAGGTTCAGGTTGGATATTAGAATAAATTTCATCAATGAAAGAGTGGTTGAGCATTGGAATGGGCTCCCCAGGGAAATGGTGGATTCATCATCCATGGAAGCGTTCATAAAAAGAGTAGATGTGGCTCTTTGGTATGGTCTAGGGGGCTTGATGGTATTTGGTCAAAGTGCAGCCTTGATGATCTTGGAGGTTTTTTCCAAMCCTAATGATTCTATGATTCAATGACCAAGATCACCAAATATGAGCAACTAGACCTAAAAATTGGTGTCTCCCAGATGCAATTCAGTGGAGAAAACAGGTTTTGGTACTCTGTTGCTGCTAGGAAAAGTGTTTGTCTCTCCACTGAGTAACAGAGAAATTTTGGGGAGATGATCTGGCTGAGCTCAATGTTGTTAGCTGAACAGCTTAATTTGTTCAATTTTCCACTGCAGAAATATAGGCTAGGTCTCAAAGCAGTAGGAAATTGATTGCAACAGACCAATTATTTGTCTTTGAAAACTGCATGACTGATGATTACATAATTCTATTTTCTGCAGTGAACAATGTTACATATCATTCAGCTTCTCATTTGCTTAGTTAGCAAGCTGAAAAAGTCCCTTTTCTAGATTCACTATACATGGGATAAGCTGATAGGCTTGTATTGCTTGCCTTCTGTTTTATGCAGGAACTGTGATGTGAGCTCTTGCTCGCCAGGTCTTGTCTGTGAAAGGACAGCAGAGCCCGCGAAATTGGTGTCAGTGTCTCCTGACAGTCTTTCAGCCAGACAGGACCACACCACGTAGACAGTGTTAGCTCCCCTTGTGATTCAAAGTCATTCTGCTGAGCTGCTCCCTGCACTAACGTGTGCTGCTGAGGACCCTGGGGCGGTGTGCTGACACAGCCGGGCTCTCACGGGCTCACTGCTCCTGACTTTAAAGGGGCTATTAGTTCCAGGSAGGGTGATACTTTCAGGGAAAGCAATATCGATGGATTTTCTCTATGACATATTTTCCAGCAAGGTCTTAACATTTTAGGGACCAGCAGATGAGATGTTAAGCCTACACTTCTCCAAAGGGTCAGTGCAGTGGAAACAACGTGTCTCTCTAAGCAGCCGTGGTGCATGTGTCTGTGGTGCTAATGAGTGTGCTTGTTTGGGCTGGGGCAGAGTTAATTGCCTTCCGAGTGGCTGATATGGGGCTGTGTTTTGGATTTGTGCTGAACACAGGGTTGACAATATAGAGATGTTTTTGTTATTGCTGAGCAGGGCTTACAGAGTCAAGGCCTTTTCTGATTCTTATACTGCCACACTGGTAAGGGGGTTGGGGGTGCATGGGAAATTGGGAGGAGACACAGCCAGGACAGGTGACCCCAACTGACCAAAGGGATATTCCAGATCATATGACATCATAGTATACAAAGAGGGGGAAAAAAGAGGTAGAAGGTTGTTTGGAGCGATGGAATTTGTCTTCCCATTACATGTAATGGGGCCCTTGTCTCCTGGAGATGRTTGAACACCTGCCTGCCCATGGGAAATGGTGAATTCATTTCTTTTGTTTTGCTTGTGTGCGTGGCTTTTGCTTTCCGTATTAAACTGTCTTTAACTCCACCCATGAGTTTTCCAGCCTTTATCCTTCTGATTTTCTCCCTGACCCTGCTGTTGGGGGAGTGAGCAAATGGCTGTGTGGGGCTTGGCTGCTGGCTTGCTTTATATGAGAYAACAAGCTAGATTCTTTTCTCCAGTGCAAGTGAAGCCTTCCTCTCATCAATGTATCTGAGGCCTGCCTGATCTTAAAGCCATTAAAGTTCACACCCCACCTTGCGTTATTTCTGCTAAATACAAACCAAGYCTGAAATTCCTAGGAGAAAGAAAAAAAAAAGCCTTTATGAATAAAAAATTATTCTTGGCTCCATTATATTTTGTGAATCATTGATGATGTTGGAAAACATTGATGATTAATTTTGACCTGTATCAAGTGCACAAGAGAAACAAGTAGAGTTCTCAGAAAAATTCAAAAACCTGATTTAGATACAGAGTTTGCTATAAAAGCATTGGTCAGAAAAACCCAAGTCAGAACAACACAACAAATCCAACCCAAAACTTAAGAGGGAGAAGGAAAAGAAAAAAAMCCCATTAAATGCAATGCAAAAGGAGGCATAAAAAGTGGAGTTTGAAATGCTGTTGTGTGTATAGTACCTTCAGTAGAGTACCAGGTGTCAACTCTGTAATAGCTTCAGCTTCTAAAATCTGTTTTTTTAAAGTTTGACAGACAAATTATGGATAAAGCCCAAGAATATTTATAATAAAGTGCAATATAGAAAATTCCTACATAGTTTCTGTCAGAGAACTTGAACTGTTGCAAAGTTGTTTTTCCACAGAGTGCCATAGTCCCCGTCCTTGCTTATCCCACTGGAATTCTAAACTGGACTTCAGAAAAAAATAGATGGGATGACACCTACCRTAACTCTTGCAAGGGTGAGGATACCAACACTCCCTCCACACACCCATGCCTCTGAGAACAAAAACTCCAAGATAGGAGTGAACCATAAGCTGTTTTTAAATGATGTGGTTGTGAAAGTACCCTTTTGTTTATTAATATAGCTAATTTTCAGAGAGAGATTTTATAACTGGAAGCATATTTGTAACCATCTAACCTGTATCTGTAAATTAGACTGCACGTGTCAGTAAATTCAAATAGCCTTTTGAAGAGCTGGGTACCTSCAAATACCTGTTATTTTCATGAACTGTGTGAAAGGTAAGAGTTTAATGGTACTCATCTAGCTGTGAGACTGARGCTTAGGCTGTTTACTGGCAGCAGCTGTGCCCATAGTACAGCTCAGGAGCATAACAACCCACAACAAAGCACGGAGGTATAAAAACCCACTTCCTTCACATAGACAGGAAAACAAACAAACCAACCATGTTTTCTGATCTCTATCTGGGGAATTTTGCCTTTGTAGCACTCATTTCCAGTGCAAACCCAGACTATTTTGCTTTATTTCTTACTTGCCTTAGGAGACTTCTTAACTCTGCAAAGAGAGCCAAAACCAGAAAATTAGTTAGGCTTCCTGGGATAAGTTCACTTAGTCCTTATCTTTCTTCCTAAATGAGAAGAATAAGCCACTGTCCTTAGTCCCTGCTTGACATTTCTGAACAACTGGATGGGTTAGTAAATACATATTTCTAGAGCAACAGGATGGATATTCTTCCATAGTGAAGCTCTGGAGAAAAGAGTTGCCACTGAGTGATTATAAGGAAGATTCCTGCCCAGTTATCTATGCCAATAACTGTATCTGTCTATCACCTGCATGAAGAGAGCTTATTTGTTCCATTGAGTCCTATTGTTAAGCTGTTAAGTTTACCCAATTTTTTATCTGAAGAAAACATGTAAGTCCATGCCCAGGTAAACTGCAGGTCAGCTATACCATCTTTGGCTTGTAGTGCTTTTCAGATAGCAAACTCATAGTGAATAAAAAAATTCATCATATGCCAGCTATATGTCTCATTATATTAATGCGTTGACATCATTCCCAAGCAGGCRTATGTAGGCATCACAAAACTCAGTGCTGACACTTGGGTCTCTGATTTTCCAACCTCTTTGCACTTATTTCTACATATTTTCTCCACGTGGCCCCCAGGTGCTTTTCCAGGTGTCACACAAACTAGAAAGCTTTTAAGAGCCCTTCTTCTCYTATTCCCTCTTCTTCCTGTCTCCTGGAAGTATCTTCTTTCTGCTGCTGTTAGAATATGAAAACTTAGCTACCTATCTTGGTTAGATGGCTACAGATTCCTGGGTTTACCAGCCCTTAGACCATCTATCCTAAGCAAATCCACAATCTCGTATGTAGGATCCTTGTCCAAGTATTCTGCTGTTCTGTGTGCCAGTTGCCTACTCCCTGACATGCAAACACCGCACAATGTCATTCACAACACTTTATTTTTTTCTCTGGGTACATTCTCACTGGCATTTTTTTTTAAATAAAAAGGGATTGACCAGGTAAGTGAGAAGCTCTGACATTTCTCTSTCATTTCTACTTTTGTTTTCAGTACTGTTTGAAGAAAAAGGTGAATATGACTGTTTAGTTCCCTTAGGTTCCACAATGTTCCCCTGAATCCAACCACTTTTTAGATTTGCTCTTATGTATACATGTCCTTGCATTACACTATCCTGGTTCTGATGTAAAAATTCAAATTACTTGAGTGGTTTAAATCTCTTCTTAAAAAGTCTTTAGTTGTAAGAAAGGATCGTCATCTTTTTAGTATTTTAAGTGTTCTAATAAATTAACATCATCCTTCTTTACGCAGTTCTACTGTGGATGCCTTCCCGCATCAGGGGAAGATGTAAAGTTTTAAACATTTTCAGTAGTTTTACATTCCTCAGAGTAGGCTGGAAAATATCAAGCTGCTGTTGACAACTTGCCAAAAAGTGAGTCTGGTTCCTTTTTCCTTTCATTTTGGAGACTGGGAGAAGTTATTTGCTTTTTGAGAGGTCCCTTGTCAACTTTCTTAAAGAGCTTGAAGTGAAACTATAAGCCATAAAATGCCTGGCTAGGAAGAAATATATTTATCAASATCTAACAGCTGGATGTCTTGCAAGTTGCTATGATCTGTTCCCAATTTATCGTTTGTGCTTAAGCGTGACTTAAAGCTGAGTTGCTTTTAATTGGTTTTGGATCTGGCACTATTATTTATTCATTGCATCAAAGGGATGTTCAGAATCTCCAATTCTGGAACTTTACCCTGCTGTGCAAGAAGCCACAACACAAATCAGAAAGTCTCTGTGATTGAAATTATCTATCACAGCACGATTTATTTTTCTAAGGGTTATCTGAAAAGTYGTATGCAAAGCAATTTCAAGTTAAAATATATAACTAGTAAGAACTAAAAGAAACTCTGCCAATGTTCTAAAAGAAACAAATACAATTCTTACCTGCATGACTACCTACAAAACCCTACATATATGCCATGAAGTTAAACATAATTCCAGGATCTACCTTACTATGTTTGCAACAATAGAGAGGTGTTTCTTTGCAAACTGTATGAATATCTGCTGACTAAAGTGCTCTGCAAGAGCTTGAGAAAGTTATTATTTTATTGTCAATACTTTGTTACAAAGAAAGGGAAGTGAAACCCGGCAAGGTAAGGGAAAAAAGGATCCCTGTTCACTAAGACATTTGTGATACTGCCTGTACTACAGGATCTTCTAGGTCGCTACACCTTTTATGTGGTTAATAGATGGAAGGCCCTAGTATGCAGAGCTCCTTAACTAAATTAGCACAGAGACATGATCCTCAAATCGTGCACTGATACTATATTATGATGGCACCCTTACCATGAAAAAAACAAACACTACACTGTGGTGTGTCTTTTGGCTGTATAAGTAATACAGACTACAATTTCATTCAGAARTTCTGATTAAGGTTTATCAGTACAAGTTACTGTTCTTGTTTACATGGGTAATTTCCTTACTTTGCTAATCAGGTTTAAAAAACTTTTGTCTACAGCTCAAAAATGCCCTGTAATATCATTTCAGATCTGTCCAGGGAAACCTTTAATGAACTAGAAGTGTCAAGTATCACCCTATTTCATATAACACTTTAATATTCAGAATGAATATTACAGGCAAATGGATTAGTTTTCCTTGATGTTTATGAAGTTGSTGTAAAAGCAGATGGATAATCACTATAGCAACTTAGCACATAAGGAGAGAGACATTGAAAAGCATTCCATAATCAGCACTGTGACCTTGACAGCCCTCACTTCCAATTGCCTAAGCAATATTTTTCATCTGTTGTAATCAGGCAAATTTCCTGCATGCCAGTAAAGATACTTGGACTATCCCGAAACACATTGTGTGTTGGAGTGAAAAATCTAAGAAAGGTCATGCATCTCAATTCAAGATACTTTATTATGTTTTCCCCTTTGGCATCTCATATATTTTTGTATTTCARACTTAGTACGCCGAACTAATTAAGTGACAAGTGGATATCATCTATCTCAACATTTGTAATATACTGTCTCTCAAAACTTCTTCATGGGCAAACTGAGACAAACAGGCTAGATAAGTGGCTGACAAGGTGGGCTGAGAACTGCCTGACATGCCAGTCTCGGAGGATTGTTACCAGTGACATGACCTCCAGCTGGAGATTCGTCTGTAGTGGTGTACCCCAGGGGCTGATGCTGGGGCCAGTGTAATTTAACAGCATCACTGACTACCTGAATAGTGGGACTGAACGCACCTTGGGTAGGTTTGTAGATGATATGAAGATTTGGTGCAGTGACCGATACACTTCAGAGTTACCACTCAGAGGAACACTGACAGCCTGCAGAAATGGGCTGAAAGAAGCCTCATGATGTTCAGGAAAAGAAAATGTCCAGTCCTGTAATGGAGGGAATGGCCTCATGCAATGCTACAGGTTTGGACYGAGTGACTGAAAGGCAGCTTGGCAGGAGAGGAGCTGGGTGTTCCAGTGGACACAAAGTTGGACATGAACAAGCAATTCAYCCTTGGTGTAAAGGGTATCAGTGCTATCCTGGCCTATGATGGGAAAAGTGTTGCCAATAACTCAAGGGAGGTGAGTGTCCCTGTCTGCACAGCACTGATGAGACTCATCTGGAGTCTAAGTCCAGTGTAAGGAAGACATGGATGTACTGGAGCAAGTTGGAGAAGGGTCAGAAAGATGATTAAGGTGCTGAAAATTTGTTGTATGAGAAAAGGCTGAGAAAGCTGGAACCTGATCTGTGGAGTGATAAAAAAGGATGAAACGAGACAGAATCAGTGACAGGACAAGAGAAACAATAAGGACGAAATTAATTATGAAAATTCTGCTTAAGCATAAGGAAAAAACCTATAGATTGTACTGTGTGGGTGGTTCAACACTGAGAAAAACTGTCCTCCCTCCTTTAAGGTGTTCAAAACCCAAGCGAACATAGCCATGAGCAACTTGCTCTTGGTGACCCTACCCTGAGCAGAGGGGTTTGACTGGACCCTTTCCAGACGTGCCATTCAACCTCAGTGACTGGTCGTGTGATAATGGATTGTGATAGGAATCTAACACGAGGAGCAATGTCTGATTTATTCCAATTAATTTACCCATCTGCAGCTGTCCAGAGATCTTCACCTTTCCCGTTGTAGGCTAGCCTAATGTCGATGCTGCACCCTGTTCTGCCACTCSTCACATGAATTGGGATCATTACATAACTTTGCAATGGGAACGGAAATAAAAAAATCTGTATGACAACATTATCAGTAAGATTTGCGGGAAGAAGAAARGAAAAAAAGCTGGTACGYGTATACCTCCTCTCTGGAAAGTGCCACTTCCTGCTCCAGAGGGACCAGACAAGTGTGTTCTTCTGTGGGCCTACAGGTTGAGGACATGAGCTATTCTACCTTTACCATAATAGGATTACCAGTGAGAAACTTGAGATATCTCRTTGGCTTAGCTGAGTATTCTACAAGTTGTTTGGGCATGCGATGACCAGTTTCCATGAAAATCTTGAAGGATTATATTTCCTCAGAATTTTTGGTGTTTATTAATGTTCTCCTGAGGTAAAAATATCTCATGAACAGGCCTTAGAACATTTCACAGATTAACCAGGAAATCTGGAGTATTTATTTAGTGCTTAGAGAGATTTATGTACAAAGTGATGCAGGCTTGTCTCTTTCTTGCATAAACACAGGTGCTGAAGATTCCAGTGACTCCTTCAAGGTAAGAGAGGTGGCTAACAGCAGAGAACAGCAATGCCTTACTCCAGTGTGATAACCAGCAAACCAAAGGAGTGTCTCTCTCTTATTTTTCGTGCTTGTGTTCCAAGCTGAAAAAAAAATTCTCTGGTGTACATTCAAACAACATTAAAAATTAATCACCTTGTCCTAATTTAAAAATCTCCATATTAATAAGATCTTGAATAGGGTTTTTGTTTTACAGTCAGGCCAACAGTGATAGATAACAAAAACCCTTTCTAAAACCAACTTCAAAAATTTCTCCACACCCCAGCTGCTCTTCAAATAAAGATAAAATTTCTAGCTTGTTTTATTGAGCTGACTAATGGAAACTTTCCCRGCTGAAAGTAAAGATGCACTGCTATCACTTGTTTGTACATAGGGGATGAATTACCCTTCTTCCACAGCAGAAAGAAGAGGCATGTGGTTGGTTTTTTTCTTAAAATAAACCCATTTTTTTTTAAGAAAGTAAGAAGAAGTCAGTTACAGCAGAATTTGTCATGCTGRGAAATGTTTAACTCATCCTTGAACAGTGGCAGTGTTTGGTGCTACACCATGAATGTCCATGGGATTTTCTGGAGTTAATTTTGATCTGAAAAACCAAGAGGCTCCAAGATGCTCTTATCACAGGCAGCAACCTCCGTACATTCCTTTTGATTATGGTAAAACAAAAACCATGTGGGAGAAATACCACCATTCAAATACAACTTTGCATCTGAGAATTGAAGCAATTAAAGGAGCAACAGAGGCATGGGCCTTGTTTTTCGACATGAAGACAGGAATTAAGATACTCAGCTCCCTGAAGCAGCTGCACATTGCTCATTTCTAGTGGGCAGTTTATTCCCAGGGTGTTTTCTTCAATGCCATTAAATGCTCTCTGCATGGTCCTAACTTGCTCATTTGCCTAAACCAGTACAGAAATCATACACATAAGCAGTCGCAGAATGCCTTGTATCTCCAGCTTGTTTTATGTATAGCAGACATGCATCTGCACATCTTCCAATGGTGTTGAGCTTAGAAATATTTGGTTTCGAAATAATGATTAAAAATGTGTGGAAAATGTGTAGATAAAATTATTATACTTCATGTTTATTTTGGTCTTTTTCAGATCAGAAGAATACTTGCCTTACAGTGAGCATGTGCAGCCTTCAGAAGCATAACTAAATAAAAGCCTGAGTGTTCAAGCCGTGGCTTGCATGRGTGCACTGTTCCCTGGGTAAATACTGTCTGGACGGACAGGTCCTAAAAGTGATGGTGAATGGAATTAAATCCAACTGTTGATAGGCCACAAGTGGTGTTCTCCAGGGTCCAGTCCTATTTAATATCTTTATCAATGATCTGGACAAGCGGATCGAGTGCATCCTCAGTAAGTTTGCAGAATACACCAAATTGGAAGAAAGTGTTGATCTGCTGTAGGGTAGGAAGGCTCTGCAGAGGCATCTGGACAGGCTGGGCTGATGGGCTGAGGCCAATGGTGCAGGCTTTAACAAGGTCAAGTGTTGCATCCTGCCCTTGGGTCACAACAGCCCCATGCATTGCTCCAAGCTTYGGGAAGAGTACGTGTAAAGCTGCCCAGCAGAAAAGGACCTSGGGGTGCTGTTGATATCCRGCATGATACCATGAGCCAGCATGTGCCCACATGACCAAGAAGGCCAATGGCATCCTGGCCTGTATCAGAAATAGTGTGGCCAGAAGGACCAGGGCAGTGATTGTCCCCCTGTATTCAGCACAGGTGAAACCACACCTCAAATAMTGTTGTGGTGAATTGACTTTCCTGGATACCAGGTGCTCAGGGCTCCAGGCCATCCCCAAAATTGAGATCTCTAGGATTTTGATGCTGCCTCTGAGAGAGCCGCCAGCTTGGGAACCAGTTCCCTTCATCTTCACCCAGGGCCATCAAATTCCCCCTCACAGAGACACTCATCTTGATCACAGACAATCACCAGCTGGCAGTTCCACTTCTGTGGCTCACTCTTCTATGCTTGGCAGTGAGATCAGGACAGTTTGCATTAGTGTCACCAGCAGGGTAGGATTTCCTTCAAAAGCGTGTCATACCTACAGCTAGCAAAAATAGCAAACAGAGCTMTTAGCTATGTGGCTAGTATATATTATACTACATACACATTGTATTGCCTCTAATAGACTGTGGGGCTTCATGAATTGGTGCCTATTAGTAAACATGGAGCATGTTAACTTGAGCTCTGAGTTTGATTTGAAATTCAATGGTTGCCGACGTATTTAAAAAGCAGGTCTCCAGATGTATCTTCTCATTTTTTTGGTGACCTCACTGATAACTGCACAGAGCCACATACAACGCATGGATGTAAACCTTTACAAAAACATTGAATTATCTAACCTTGCCCTGTTAATCCAGGCTGTTCTCATTTTTCCTTATTATACATAAAATTGGAGCAGACTAACTGCCTTACAGTTCAATATTAATTCTTTCTTATTAATAAAGCTTGAAAATTTTATTACAATGGGAGATTTATTAAAATAATCTTCTGAAATAATTAAGATGTAAAGACAATAATGAAAACACTCTCTGAAACAGCCACACCAATGTAGTCAGCACCTGTAGAAACTCTTGTAAAAAATCTGAAAGTTTTATTTCCCTTTTACTGTTTAGAAAATAGTGTTAAAAAGCTTTATTTGCTTTCTCAAGGTCACACATTTAAGTTACTAACAGAGCAGCGATTGCAGGATAGAAAAGCCATGGTACTGAATGTTTGCAACCACAGGACTGGCACTGGTGACCCAGGTCTAATCAGTGCTTTCCTACTCTAGGGATAAATATAGCAGGTTGTTTCTTCCCTTTTCCCCTAAAGAAAGAGGTGATCTGCAATTTCTGCTGCGAATTTGGTTTGCTGGAGCTTCTGTGGCTGAAAATGAACGAGCAGCAGGTGGCAGCAGTTTGTCACGCTTCCAGCCTCCTCTGGGTTCACAGGCAACGATTTCTGGCCACATAAACTACTTTTTGCCACCTGGATTTGTTCTTTATTTCTGCAGAAAAGAGCTTTGACTCTTCTGGAACAGTTTTCTACTAGACTTCAAAGCAAGCTTGGTACTGGGCAACTCTCGGTGATGCCAGCAATGCCCAGTGCCTGGCACGGAATTACATACTGCTGGCTTCGTTGGAAGGCTGCCTGCATGGATGCAGAGGACAGTGATGTTCTAGGAAGCTTGGGTACAATGAAGAAGAAAGGGACATACACATATATATTCTGTCAGTCTCTTGAGTACTACAGGAGTATCCTGAATTATGTGTGATGATCAGAATGACTTATGCAGTCCTCTAAAGCAAGGCTATAAAGCACTTAAATATTCCCTATGAAGTGAACCTATTAATTGCAGTGCTTAAGTACTACATTTTGCTTCATCAGAATACTTGCCAGTAATGTATTTTTTGTTTATTTCCAATTAACATGCATGGTTTCTTCCATCTTAACTTGCACTTTATAACACAAGCAGTGTCTCAAGGATATGTAAGCTAATTGTTTTGCACTGAAATGGCTGTGTTTCTCATCTGTTAGCTACAGTTATTGTGTGGAGGAATGCTGTTAAAACCTTCGCAAACATTATTAAGCACAAAAAGAATGATGATAGTCAATGAGCACTAAGCTGTGGACTAATGGAATGATGCATGGTACAATGTAAGAACAAGGGGAAAAAACAAAAGGAACTCCTTTTCTAAAGCAAGCAAGCTGAGCTTTGTGAAATCTCTAAAGATAAATTCAGCAGGGTAAAGAGCGATTATGCATTTTCTGCAACTTCTGCTTCTTAGTAGAACAAGCTGGTTCTGAGAACCCTAGAAAAAGCACCTATTTTCATGTCCTTACTAGGGGAAAAAAGGGAGAAAATTCTTCTATACATACACATTATGATATTATGTAGAACGGCACTGTAGGTAAAATTACAGACTTTCTAGCTTCTATTAATTTTTATAATTTAATCCATGGCATGCTTACAGCTCCACTCAGGAAAATGGAYGCTAGAACTGCATGTGGAAAATCAGTTTGTTCTCACATGTTGATAGTAAATAATGCCACTCTTTTGTGCTTAGTATGGACAACATATTATGAGCTAGATGCATTATTTAAACACAGAACCTTCTCATAGTCACCTTGAACAAGTGAATTGGGACATACTTACTAAAAGGATTTTTAATGACAGGCAACATGCCTTTCTAAACAGAGAACCCCTCTTCTACCACCCCAATATTCCATTTCCGTTTATTAGAGTGATGAATTTTCCCAGATTGATTCACATCTCTTGATTGCTATTTCCTCTGTCCATGGATGAGGATAGTGATTTGCATCTCCTGTTCAAAGTACTCAAATTGACAGAGAGCAAATGCTGTCTGATATGCAAGTAAAAATGAACTCGTGGTGGTACAAAACAGTCAGAGCCTGCTGAAGGGTTAGATTTGATTTTGCTTTTATCCTGGAACATCAAGGGGGTGAAGGATGCAAATATTTGCATTTTGATATTTTCTAATGCTAATGAGCATTTTCTACACTCTTCAAAACCATCTCATCAAGCTGTTGTACAAAGCTGCATCATCAGTGTAGTCTGTGACTGTGGAACTAGAGATTTTGCAGCTAAATTCCAAATTCCCAATGTCTGTGTAGAAAGAGACTGCAGCTTTGCAGCAGCCCACATGCAGTGAAATTCAGCAAGACAGTGAGTCACCACTTTCCCTTTTTTGTGACTTCCCTTGTGTGTCATGCATCTTAGGTGCTAGAGAAGATAGGCTTTGCAATGGTGAAAATTTGAGGCCATATGAAAACATCTTTGTAGAAGAGAGCTTGCAGGCTGGCTCATTTCACAGGATATAGAAAGGTGATACCATGAAGTTTCTGCTCCCTAATTTTAATTTGTTATCTAGGAAAAAAGATAAAAATGACTGATCCAATTAGTCTGGCTGTGCCTGAGTTTGCATAGAATCAGAATCATAGGATATCCTGAGCTGGAATGGACTCAAGGATAATTGAGTCCAACTCCAGGCATGCTGTATTTAGCACTGTTTGCTCCAGACAAGCATTTTCTTTAGCAGTTTGATCCCCATAATTTGATCCTTGTGTGTCAGGAATATTTAYTGAATATTCCACCCAACCAAAATCTACCAGTCAGCAAAATTTTAAAATTATATACAGTTATATAAGATATCTGTTTTATTTCAGCCATCCATATGATATTTCTGACATGAAATTCTAATTGCTCTTGAAAGAGTATAAGCAGACAGTTGTAATGCACTGTGCATTGACTAGATCCTAGTAGAGTTAATACATCCATAACTTTACCTATTAATGCCCACCAGCCATCAAGCTGCAGGTTCTAATTTGTATCCCACTCACTTTACATCAATATGCTAATGCAATGACATTGGCAGCTCTGATTAATTAAAACCAGAATTAAGAACTAGGGAACAACAATTTTCTTCTGGAAACAATATTCTTAAAAATAAACATAAATAAAGTAGAAGCAATGCGTGACACTTATGAAGAAAAAGCATTACAGGAGACTAAGGAATAAATCCAGCCACAAAATAAGTCCAGTTGATATTAAGAGTATCACACCTATGTACACAGAGCATAAATAATTTGCCTAGCTGACCACTGTTTCAATCACTCTTATTTCCTTTACTACATTTTACACATGGGAAGAGTTGTTTAATTTCAGGTTTCTAGGCATGTTTGAAGGGCCAATATTACTATACATGCACTCTAACTTAGAGTACAGTGCAGAGAATCTCATCAGGAGATGAAAACGTGTAGATCCTGGGAAATGCTGTCACTGCTGGCCAGGACAGTCTACAGTTTGACTTCAGTTGCAGGGCAGGGAATTGTGTGAAGGCTGTCCTACAAATTCCTGGTATCACCAGCTCTTCTGTCATATGAATTCGTGTTTTCCTAAGAGATTGTGCTTTTTCTTCATGTTAGTGTAGGACTGGGAGAGCAACTGTATTTCCCATTAAAACTTTGTCCCTTAGGGCTGTGAAAAGTGACCTCCAAGCCTCTGCATAAGACCCTTCAGTTCCCTGAATTACAGGCAGAGAAGATTACTTGGAATTTTTTCAAAACCATCTTTTTGCTTACTAGCGGAGAACTCCCACTCATGCGTTTGCCGTCTTTTTTCATTGTTGGGCTACTGCTTACTTTTAGGATGAGTTAATATAGTCCCTACAGTATCTGGCACAATCCAGCATCTATAAAGAGAGAAATTTGAGGTACCAGAGCTGTTGCTGTTTTGACACATCGTGCACATTCCTTCTCCACTTTCTATTTTAGCTATTTATTTGGTGGTAGAAAGATTGAATCACCTTATCTGTCCTTCCATTGTTAGGCAGACTTGCATTTGACAGGTAAAGAAGAAAATACAAACTGAGCTGAACATGCTGTTTGCGGCCCATGAAGAAAAAGATCAGTAGCAACAGACATGTCAGGAGCAGATTTTATTAGGTAACTCAGAAGCTTGTTATGGTTTTAACAGCTTTTAATGTTTGACTGAACCAGTCCAACCATTCTTTGCACAAGCCTGTATCAATGGGAGCAAGAGCAAGTTCATCAGTGTTAAAGCTATTCTTTTCACAGCCTGACTTTGGGGGAGAGATGAAGAGATAACAAGTGAATTCCAGGGCAACACATATCTTCCTAAGTCTGAAAGGATTACATTCTGCAGAAAGGAGGACAATTGGCAATTAGTAAGGGTTGCTTTGGGACACTTGTCTTGAACATAATGTGTCCGGCTTAGTTTGAATTGTCTTAAGTACTATTCTCCTAGCCATTATTAAAACTTAAATTTGCTTTAATTAGCCTTTATTAAAAAAACAATGCAAACATTAATGTTCTTTAGTATCAGTGGCTTTTTAATTACAGTGTGCAATACTTTGCTGAATTTGAGTAGAGGAAGTCTGTTTTATTAAAGCTGGACCTGAAGCATTTTCAACTGAATGTGTATGCTTACTTCAAGCCTGTAGGGGTTTAAGTCTGTTCTTCAACACCCATGTGGCTACAGTAAAACTAGACCCCAAACAGATACTGAGCTGCAAGAGCATTTTGCATGAAGTGGGTTCTGAAAACACTGCAAGATCAGTACCTGAAATAGCAATAAACCAAACAAACTTGCTCATGGTCACTGGCAGTTCAGGGAGATGCAAAGTTCTCAGCAGCACAGGCCATAGCCCTACCTGATCTCAGACAGAAGCTGGACTGGTGGGATGGGGGAAAAACAGAAGCCCTTGCTAAAAGCATACCTGGCACTTCCAAGTGGTGAAATGCCTTTAAAATACCTGCATTTAAAGCAACCATAATTTCAGTTGAGAATTAGTTTATTCTGTAGTCCTCTGACTTCCTTAGACTTACTACTCTAAAAGCCAGCTGTCATGCAGCTGACAACAGGCCCACTAAGTCTGCCAAATGATGGCTTTCCTATTTTCAGACGTGGTAGGCTCTTAAGTATTCAGTCCCTGGTATCAACAGCTGAGTGTCAACTTTCAGCAGCAGCTTTAAATCCCTCAGCACAGTACACAGTAATTTACTGCATTAAATACACTAGGGTATTTTTTAACTGCATTCCCTACTCCTTCCCCCAAACCCAGCCAAGGGTTTTTCAGTGATCTTTTAGGTGCATGTTAGTAAAACATATCCTTGTTCAGGCAGGTATTTACACAAATGTATGCTTAGGCCATACAAGAACTCCTCAAACCAACTTAGCACAAGTAACTTCCATAATCAGGACCAGTCAATGGGAGGGTTGTACTTCAAAGTTTTCTGCTTTACACTTGGTTTAAATTCTCTCTTGTTTTCAACCTGATTTCAAAGCATTTGTGCTGTGCTACTTTCCAGTGCACTGTGATATAACAGATTCCTGCCTCTCTGCTCTAAAGGTGCATACACATTATTGCTCTGAAGATGGAGCTAAAGATTTTTGCAAAGTTAAAAGGAACTAAACACGAATGAAAAGAACAGATAAAAAGTTTTTGGGTTTTCTTTCCCCTTGTAATGAACTGATAAATAAACCATGTTTTCCTGACTGCAGCTTATAGAGTTGGACATCTGTAGCTCATTAGTTTACAACTGTCATTCAAACCAATTAATCGAAAGAATTAGGTGCTTTCTAAAAGAGGGACAGAACAAAAATAACTTCACTTTTTAAAGATTTCTTTCAAAAGTCTTTCTGACATTATTATCTGCTAAGCACAGACTAGCATATTGTACCAAATCTATTATCTTCCCTTTTTTTTCCCCTCTTTTTTCTTCTTAGCATCATCTACAGCTTGGCTGGTATGTCAGAAATATTCAATAGCTTCATTTCTACCCAGTTTTCTTTTTTAGACTCCAGACTTACGAAAAGACCCTTTGGATACTCTGTTTATCACTATATAGTGACCCAGTATTTGAGTAGTAGTTATGAGATCTAGATAGTAGTTCTTGATCTGATTGAAACTATTTGAAATATTCTCTCCTCGCTTAATGCTATGAATTTCAAGGACATTTTCCAGTATTTTAGGTCTTCTAACAGTTTTCCTTTTGAAAGTTTATTACCAAATATCTTGATTTTATTTGTTTTGCTTGACTTGATTAAACTGCCATGGAAACTGTGGCTGCACAGGATCTGCCTCCTTTCTAAGTCAGATGGAGAACTCAACAGGATCTTTAGCTGAATGAAGAAACCACCCCTACTAAACACACACTGAGGGTGATGTCTAGGATTTCATGTTCCTAGGATTCTAAGTCTTGCCAGGTACTAGGGATTCAGAATCGCTTTGATAATTAGGTTAAATCCATGCTGAATCTTGAGTGTTCAGATCTTCTTTACATTTTCGAGTCTGTTGTGCCACTCAAAGGGATTCAAAACGTAAAAATATAAACTTAGCTAAGTCTTATGTGCTCAGCCCTGAAAATCACACATGACTACTGGCTTTGGATCACCAGTTACTGAAACTCCTCAGACTGATGCTGTTTACAGTGTGCCTTTTATGCTCACTACTGTTTCTATGATGGCTTCTAGAAATTCTAGAGAAATCAGAAGTTTAGTAGTATTTTCTGCTTCTTAAATTTTTCTCTCCTTGTTTTGAGGGATCTGTTTCCTTGTTTTATATTTGATCTGTTTCAGAGAATCACAGTATCAATTAGGTTGGAAAAGACCTCTGGGATCAATGAGTCCAACCATCATGAGAACTAGACCATGGCACTGAGTGCCACGTCCAGTCCTTCCTTAAACACCTTCAGGGATGGTGAGTCAACAACTTCCATGGGTAACCTGTTCCAATGCTTGATAACCCTTTTGGTGAAGAAATGTTTCCAAATATTCAAAATGTTTCCAAATATTTGATCTAAACCTTCCCTGGCACAACTTGAGGCCATTTCCTCTTGTCCTGTCACTGGTTGCCTGGGAGAAGGGGCTGACCCCAACCTGCCTACAACCTCCTTTCAGGCAGCTTTAGAGAGCAATAAGGTCATCCCTGAGCCTCCTTTTCTTCAGACTAAGCAATCCCAGCTCCCTCAGCTGCTTGCATAGGACATGTGTGGTCCATATCCAGTTTAGTGGTTATAGATCTCAGAGAATGAAATAGTTCCTGAAGTTGTCAGCTTGCTCATCAAAAAACCATTTCTCGGCACATCCTTGACCAGTGGCAGATGGGAAGGCCACAAAACCATGCTTTCCAAAATCGGTTTGCTCTCCAACAGACACTGTTGCATAAAGGTCAATATTTTCTTTTCAGGATATAGGGCTATAGCCTTGCTTTACAATGTGTTTGCTGAAAATACTACCTGTAAGAAGAGTTTTCAGGATTATGTTTTTAAACAATTTAGATTTTCATTAATAAAGCTGAGCCCATTGATCAAAAATACCTTTTTAACAGCTTCGCGTAATAAAGATACCTTATGAAAGGGGTTTACCCACTTCCTGGGGCCAGTGATAGGGGAGGGAAGAAAGGATATCAGACTAAAGAGGCGTCATGATAATATTAACTTGCAATCCTGTTTAAGATGACTGAAGGTAAGCACCATTTTTCTGGACTCTGGGTGGCCCAAAAGGCTGCACTGTGAGAACTTCAGCTCCATGATCTCCTGGGGAAAGCAGAGATTTTCTATCAATTGTGAAGGCCTCTCTGTGACTCCTTACTGTGGTGAAATGTTGTGAGCACTGAGATGCGGTTTAAACATCCTTGGCAAGCCTATTGTGAAGTATGAAACAGAAGGATTACACCGTTAGGCTAACTCAGGATAAAGATATTAATGGGGAATACTACCAGGAATATCTGGGTCTGAAGGAAGTCCAATGTCATTCATGTCCTGTAAAAAGGTATTGTATGAGTTGCCCTCATTATCTGTTAAAAATTAAATATAGATCCTTACTACTTCTTGACTTCAAGCTGTTGCTGTGATTTTGCCTGTTAGATGAAAGAATATCTCTGTGTCAGACTTGGAGCTATAAGGTGAAACTTCAGGTCATGCTGTTCTCTCTTCTGCCTGAGGAGTTTCCAACTCACTCACGTGAGTGCGCCAGCAGCATCAGCAGAGTAGAACCATAAAATCATTTAGATCGGAAAAGACCTTTAAGATCAAGTTTGGCCATAGACCTAACACTGCCAAAAGTACCACTAAACCACGCCCCCAAATGCCATATATACATGCCTTTTAAGTACCTCCAGGGATGGTGACTCAAGGACTTCCCTGGGCAGCCTGTGCCAGTGTTCTGACTGTTTCAGTGTTGAAATTTTTCCTAATATCCAATCTAATCTTCCCTGCAGCCAGTTCAGGCCATTTCCTCTTGTCTGTCACTTTTTACTTGAGAAAAGAGACAGGCACCTTTCCTCCCAGCTTGCAGCCATCGGAAGGATTGATCTCTCTGCTGTCTGATCACAATTTGCCCCTAGCATAGCCAGTGCAAAAGTGTGAGGAGTGGCTCATCCAAATTTTGCAGAAATCCTAGTTCCTGACAAAAGTTCTTCCTTAAGACCGATTGTAATTGTTATTACCAGTTCGAACCTATGCTTGTCAGATGTGCCCTTGGCATTTGCAAACAGGAAAAACTAGTGCACAGAACTACCTCAGCCTTGCAACAATAACTGCACTGGAGTGCAAACAAATTTATAGCAAAATGCAGCCACTATGATTTTGCATCTGTCTGTTTTTTTACCTTGGAGACTGAATGGTGTTTTTCTTGAATGAGTATTTTACAATGGTCAAAGCCTAATATTTTATAAATCACTCTTTTTTTCACTGAAAATATCAGATTGTTTTCGTAGGTTCAGCTCACTCATATTCCTGCCTCTCACCATGCCTGCTCTATTTCCCATACGAAAGGGGATCCTGACACATAGCTTGTAAGGTGCTCCTTAACTTTCGAGAGGGACATGCTGCTACTCTTGCCTCTATGTCTGTCTGTTCACAGTGTGACKGTATAGCATTTTTGTTTTCTGGGGAGAACTACCTAAGTTGTCCCATCCTAAGGTGAGTTGAAAATTTCAGAAAATTCCAGGGCTGAAAGTTTTAGACCACTTMAATTGTTATGGTTTTGATGTTTAGGGTTGAGCAGAGAAATGATAGAAAATACCAAGAAAAGCAGCAGATAACTATTAYTGTGTTACTAGCGATCTGAGAAACTTGCCAGAAATTTTACCAGCTTTCCATCATTTGTGAAGTATTTTCTCTGTAATCATGAGGTTCCACCACATGCCTTCTCTTGTCCATTTCCTCCCAATGAATTTTCCATGTTCTTCTATTCTGCTCCATGAAAAGACACTCTTCAGCAAGAAGCTGTGCTTAGTAAAGAAGTTGTGCATGTGTTATGATGCACATGTTCTCAGCAGCCTCCTCCCTAGACTTAGCAGCTGTCAATGACATAGAGATTTGAAATTTGCCTGCATGTATGGGTATAAAAGATTTCCTCTAAAGGGAACAAAGTAAAAAATGAAGCTGAATTTCCAGGTGCTACTTCTAGTTGAGAGGGTTGCAAGCACATATGAAGTCGATAMAGTAATTAACTGTTCCAACATAAGAACCAGAACAATAGTGCAAAGGATGCTACTGTTAAAATCAGATAAAGGTTAARAAGGCAATGATTAATCATTGAGAATTAGAAATACCCTGCAAATAGGCTATATTCAAGATAATATAATTGTTAAGGGTTGTTTTTTTAAASAACAAAAGCAGAGAGAAGCAAGGTAGAACTGCTGAGAATTGTTTTGGCTTGGCTTTTAGAAAAATAAGAAGTAAATGCATGAAATTATAATAGCACACTATACTATTTAAAACAAATATACTGATTTATCCTCATCATTTGCTGAAGCAGTTGTGAAAATATCTACAGGGAACTCTCAGTCAGGGAAATGCAATCAAAAATGAGTGCATCAGTGATCTCCTCGCATGGGAGACATCAATAACATTTGATACAAAGAGAGAAATTATATTGCTCTTTTCTGGAAATGTTTCTCTTACACTGGGAGAGCTGACATTCTACAAAGAATAACTACAAACTCCATTTATGCAGTAGGAGGAACGGGTCTGATATTGCAAATCTCTTTATTTTTTTCAGCTTAGCCATCRTTTGTGGAAGTACTGAATTATGAGTTATATTTTTTATTTCCTGTCTGGTTTTATTTTCTCAGATTAAATGCCTTAGTTTAGATAGAAAGGAAAAAACTGAGGGTCAACTTCTATGATTCCACTTTCTTTAACAGCAAGAGAAGGATGAACAAGAACAGAATTCCACCCTGGAGTTATTTTTCTTAGGGAAATTAGAACACACTGAAATTAAGATTTTAGTTAAAATGAAAAGTACTTTATCTTTCCCATCCCATGCTAAGTCACAGGTGCAAAGGAGTKCTCTGTGTCACTACCTGTGACAGTCCCTTCACTGGTAGAAGGTGCCAGAGACATTTTGAATAGGTGTTACTTGGGTTGTGTACACAAACTTAATTTTGGACTTTACAAGGTGGGTTTTTTTTACTTATAAGTAAGCATTCAGAGCATGAAAAAGARAGTATTTTACAAAGTTATAATGTTCGAATTTCTCCTGGTTATTATGTATTGTCATTCTCTTTTGCTTATTGTTTTCACACTCTGTAATAATGGAAAGAGCTGTCATAGAAGAACTGTAGGAAACTAATTGGAAATCACTCAAAGTTTGATTAATTAAGTGTAATTTACTTTTTGGCATTTTTGAAAGGAACAAATGCTTTCCTACAAAAGTAAAGTTGCTGAGTTTCATTTTATCAGAGTTGAGCTGCCTTCTTCTGATTATAAATGTTTCAATTCCCTTATTTTTGTCTAGCATAAAGTCACAATAAACTCTGCATAATCTCTGAGCCATACCCACTGCTACATTATATCAATTTAATGCTGATATAACTCAGCGAAATAAAGAGAAACAAAAATTTACTGACTTAAACATACAATACTGGTTATACACTGGTAAATTAATCCTATAATATAATACCCATATATTTTGAGTCCGATGCTTGAAAAAGATGTTGTGTAAACTGAATAAAGAAATCAATATAATTTGGCATTATTTTACAGGCTTTAAGTATAAAAATATGCTAAATTCTGTACTTTTATTTGATAGGTTCACAAAATTGAAAAACATACATCTAAGAAAGAAAACACCAAATGCCATTTGCAATATATATCATAAAAAATAAGCTGAATTTATGTAATCATTATTTTATTGTGGTTAATTTAGAGCCTGGCCTGAACTTCCTTCAGGGAGAGTTGATTCTATACGTTCAAACTGGTTTTGGATTAAGTACAAAGCAGACAAGATATTGGAGTAAAAGAAAGAATATGATGAGATATCTTTGCTCCAGTAAAATTCTTTGGCAGTGTCAGGAGTGAATTCTTCCTGAAATTCCTTTATGGTCACACAACAACTACAGTAATGTTAACAGATGCTTATTTCTTCTCTAGCTACCTTGGTACAGTTTACTTTCTGGTTGAATCTATTTTTACTGAAATCATGATGTAAATATCTGTGAATTTGGGGTTTTGTATATTCGACATTTCTTGCTTTACCAGTCAACCACACATTCCTTTTTTTTTTTTCTTTTCTTTGTCCGAGGATGTCAAGATTGTAATTAACACTAGGCTTGTCAAATTCACAGGCAGCATAAAGYGCTGGCCTGTAACCAGTTTTTGACTCAGAGATATGTGCTCTGACAGCAAATGTTCGAAATGTGTTGGAGGAAAAATTTGTGAACTGATGTGTTTCARTTTCTTAAGAGAAGTTGAATCGATATCATGGGGATTCATTAAACTCATTTCAGCACAAAGCTGTGTTGTCCCATATTAAAGTCACTTAAAATAAGTGCATGTATCAGAYATTTGTAAATGTAACTGATACTTGAAGAATGGGTTTCTTTTGATTTGTAACATATGCATAGGGAGAAAATSCACATGAACAAATTTTACCTGTCTTAAAAAAGGACAATTTCATCAAGGTTAGTATTTCCATTGTTAAAATCTGAAAATRTAGAAAGTAAAGAGCAAGGAGTAGCAGATACAGTAAATATATAAAGTCAAGCAGAAGAGTAACAGATGAAACAGCTGACTAAGAAACTGCCCAGCCCACCTGGGCTTGCATATGCCTCATTTTTCAGGTGCTGCAACTAAACTGCTCACAGAAGCTTCTGCATCTTGGATGGCAAATTGTTCCTAAGAAAGGGAAAAAAGAATCAGAAGAAATCTTCAGAATCACAAGCCTTTCATGGTTACAGAAACATCTGTGCCTGTGTCATCAATTTACCACCACAAGGYAGACACTTAAAAATTGAAACCTTGGAAAAACAGCTGCCCCTCTGCCTGCTGCTGCAAGTAACCAGGAGTAAGCAGGGGTGAAAGCCCATGTGGCATCACCTGCTGGGTATCAACTGCTGGTGGCACCAGCTTGTGGGCATGTTCTTGTGACACACAGCGAGCACTGAAACAGTCAAGGGGAACAACACAGGGGAGATAGGTGAATCTACTCATGGTCTTTGGTGGTATTCAATATCAGCAATGGTAGAAAAACCTGTTTCTACCTCGAAAATAAAGAAAAAAGACTACAACTTAAACATCACAAGCTCCTTGCTTTGAAGCAGTTTTACACTTGGCATGGGTCTAATTAACAGGTTTGTTTGGTTGCTTTTTTTCCTCATTGAAATACAGTGGCACAGTCTCGGTTCAGCAAGGTAGCTTCATTATTTTAATGTTTGATACATCATAAGCAAGTCTCTGTCTCATGTAACAGATWTTTCCAACTATTACTTCATTTAGTCCACTTTCCTATGGTAGGGGTAAACCTCAAGAAGATGGTAACTCTGAGAGAAAACAAATGCAAGAATATCAGAAAGCAAAAGCTTGGATGTTTACTGTTTTCTTTCCTAAACTAAACCATGTATCCAAATAGGGGTACATCACGCTTGTGACAAARTCTATAATGCGAAAATGAAATTATACAGGAACAAATCATCCTTGTTAAAATGATAGAACACTGTACATCAGAARCATTTAATTTATATTGTCAGGGAAACCAAAATTGTTCTGAGAACTCTCTTAAGAACTTAGAAGAATAAATAAATGTCATGATCACTGAGTTATAAAAACAAGCCTATTTCTTCAGAATTATACAACAAAACCCACACAGATTATTACTTTCTTTGCRAAATAGACATGAAGAATATAATATAGAACCCTTCATCCTTGTTAAACCGGACAATTACTGTCACTGGCTCATAAATGGATCTTTTCCTTTTGTCAGCCTTATATTTTGCAGCTTTTTGATACTCTGCTCAGACAGCCACATTTTAATAAAGCTTTGGTATGTGTGTATTGAATTTTAAGCAAAATTATTGTTCATGAGAAATGGATAGGGAGGGGAATCTTCCCAGACAGGGGACTGCCAGAGAAGATCTTATCTCCAATATTTTATCTTCATCGGTGGACAGTGCTCAAGGTTCTGATGATAACAGTGGTGCTTTAAAAAAGCAATTGCTAAACATGCAGGTACTCTGTTAGAAAAGGAGGCAAAGAGGACTACTGTCCTCACGTTCTCATTAAGTACTTGGTGCTATAATTTTTCTACTTAAATTGATCTCTCAGTCTGCAGCCAACAGTTTGTGGATGGCCTCTGCCTGCCATAATTTTTTGATCAGCTGTTRTTAGTCAGCCAACTTGCTACATTAGATGGGTAGTGGCTTACTCTCCTTGAATATTTCTGTCATTTACCTTCCTCTCTTGAAAACCAATAGGAACATACACACTAAAAAGTGTTGTATGCAAGAATAAAGTCAGTTTCCCCCTTTAATAACACCTGCTTATTAAATGCTCTACAAAGATAGGATAGTCAGACAGAATGCCATTGTATCTTCTGTAAGGTCTATCAGGTATCYTGCTTTTATGCTGCTGTGGTATCATCTCCTACTAACTTTGTCGCACCACAGAATGTGTCTTGTTCTGCAATCACTGCATAAGCAGCACAATGATAGCAATTGCCATTGCTTCTGCTCTTTAGCCATTACTTGTTCCTCTAATGCAATTGCTAGTGCCTAGAATATCTTCCAAACACCCTGAGCTACCAGCTGAGTTTCACAGCAAAAAGGAAAGTTCTCCTATCTTGCCTAATAGGCAGAAAATGGGATATTCACAGTCTGCTYTTCCGGTCCTCCTCTTTATTGCTTCTCAAAGTCATGATCTGGCAGCACCCAACCAGTTCCTTATTGATGATAAATCCCACCAGGGCACTTCTCAGTCCTGCAGCTACCATCCCTTTACCAGGAGACAGCCTGTCCTCTCAGCTGCTGGCCATCTGTCAGGTAGCTGCGAGCAGTAACACTGCTGCTCTAAGATTAATGTCTGTTGAGGGGTGAAACAATGCTGCTCGTGCTTTTGTCCAAAGATATTTTTCCTGTTTCAGAATGGGAGACGTGCCCTATCAAAAGGGCAAAAGCACTGCTTCATTTTGTGGTTGGAGATTTTGAATGTGCCAGTGGCCACTCAGATCTACAGCTCACAAAAAAATGTAGTGCTACCTGTTGCTAGAGGAACTGTATAGGCTGACTTTGAAACAATTCAGTGCAGTATTTTACTGCGAACACTGCCTACCTGATACAATATAACTCTTCCTTAAAGACAAAATTAATAGCTTAAGAAATCCATCATCTTTGCCTTAGTTTCCTAAATTGGAAGCATTTGACTGTGATTTTTAATTTAAAATGGTCTGCGAGGGGCTCCTTCACTTAGGAAGCATTGGGTTGCTCTCATCTTCCAAACAACTTCTGAGTTTTAATCTGCAGCTAAGCTCTAGGGTCAATTTTCTCTTAATTTTAGAGATCACTTTTAAGCTGTTTTGAATTCTGTGTTTCCATTGCCTAAGGTCTTGCTTCTCTTCCAGAGAAATTCACTGATTTTCCTTGTGACTTTGAAATCTGCCCTGASTATCAACACCAGGCTTTACTGGATTTGGATCTACACTGCTGTCATATTTTCATTATCAACAGCATTCAAGTTTTCTCTATTGTCTTTTGCTGATGAAAAAATTGTTTTTATATTCAGGAAAATTAATATCACTTCTTTCTGTTATACTGTTCAGGCAGATTGTTTGTCTTCTGTTCCTAAATCAGCTTCTCAGTGGGGTCATAAGCATGGGAAAATTTGGCAGTTTCTGTATTCTCTCTAGGATTAGCAGAATTGCAAACARTAGTTGAAATGCATAATTATGTTCTGACTTTTTCCACTGGTGGGGTTTTTCATTCTTCCTCCTTGATCTTCAGCAGTTTTCAGCAATTCCATCAGAGTAAGGAGATACACAATCAGAAGAGCCTGTCTTGCTAGGAATCCAAAAGAGACTGCGTTCTTTAACAGCTGGCTTTCAATCTCCTTCATTTTCTTCTCCTGTTCAGTAGTATTTCTAACAGACCCTGTTAACAATCCTGGAAAAATTGCCAGGTTTTTCTGCTCATTTAAGGATGAAGCTTTCCTCCACTGAAATCCTTTTATTCAATCCTGTTTTTATTTGCTACAGAAGCTAAATCAGCCTGAATGTTGTGCTTTGTAACAATTTCTTCTGTATAGTTGGCTCTGAGGAAACTCAACTGTTTCTAAGAGGAAAAGCTCCAATTTCCATGCTTAATGAGTGTATCTTACCACTACTAATGATGTGAACATACACTTAAAGTGACTGCTAAAACTATCATTTGACAGTGTGAAGTGTGTTAGTAGTGGTGTCTTTGCAGAAAGGTGCTTAAAACCCTGTGCTCGTTCCTTTCTTCAAAACTGCTGAGTGATGTTGAATCTGATGTGGGTTTTATGACATCAGTTTAGGAACTGTGCAGACTTACTGGACTGATTTTAGTAGGTTAAAAACTATATAGACATTAGTAGGCACTACTATTCTTTTCTATCACACTGTATTCAACAGGAACTAGACACAATGAGGAGAAAAAAGGTCTATCTGAAAGACTCTTTCACCCGGCCTGCATTAAAATCTTGTATGGGCATCTAATATGGGCTGAGACGCTTGTAACACTCACATCTACCATGCAAAAAATCTGGATGAAATGTAGTGAATTTAGTATCTCCTGGATTTGGGTATCCAGAGGATACAGTGCTGGACACACAACAGTGTTATACAAACAGGTATTAGGCTAAAAAGATCCCTTTCAGTTGCTTCCCCTGCCAAGGAAGATATCAGTACTGACATRTAGGATACCTTCCACCAGTCATCAATATCAGGGATGAAATTACAGTATTCTCTGTCTTTTGTGTAAGATCCCAAAGTGAATTTGATCATGAAAAATACTAAAATCTTCTTGATCAAACTTGAGTCAAAGAAGCAGGAAACAATACCTTTTTAAATTCAGTCACRAAGAAATTATACCATGTGTCCTCTTGCAGTTGTCTCCTTCCAAGAATAAGTCACCTGCTGGGTTCTGGATCTTACTTTCCTTGTAGTGGACTGCTTGGATTGCTGAAAAGTATTTTGGTTGGATCAACCCCTTTTATTTAATTAATAGCTATTAAATCTATGTGTGGCCACTGGTCTTYAGCACCTGTAGACATGATTTCCAGTTGGGCAGAAATGTGAGGATTCTGTTGGGTGTATACACTCACACTGTGAAATCGTATGGATAGATTTTAGCAGTGCCTACACTGTGAAAAGCAAACAGGCTAGCAAATGGTGAGGTATAGAAAATTAAAATTATATTATTTCATACTAAATATTAACTAAAATAAATTAATATTTCCACAAAAAGCTCTGGAGACAATGTGCTATCTCTAAAGTGACGAGATAGACAATGAGGTTCACACTAAGTCTTTTTTAAAAAACCCTTTTCTCCATTAGGGGTATGTCCAAGGAACCAAATTGTGTAATCTGTTGGTTGCATTTAAGCAGTACAAACATCTACCCCCTAAAACTGATGAAGGTTTTCTTAAAATGCCTGTTCTCTTTTTATCTGACTTGGATGATCACCTCATTAAAAAATTATTTCATCCTCACTTTCAAAATCTTCACCTACAATAGAAAGAGGGTGTTTTYGAAATAAGTTGAATGTCTTCAGGAGATGGAATTAAAAAGGTTTGAGGGTGGGGAGATACACAGCTGCTGGGTAATTCCTCCTACCTGCCATCTGCAGCCGACATTTATTAGAGCCTTCAAGCCATTTGTGCAAAAAACCTGCAGTGGTTCCTCTGCGCTTGTTACTGACTTTCAATCAGTCCTATAGGCTTTTATTCCTGAAGTGAATCAATACAGAGAGTTATTTTCAAAAGACCTAAGACATCTATACTCTATTTGCATTTAGAACATTATTTCAGCTTCTTTCCCGCAGAGCAAATATCACCAGCAGCAAGACCAGATCTTTTCATATCTGTACAGGGAAAAGGACAGTTTGTCACTTTGGGCAAAGATATAAAGATATTATTGGCTTATGTGTGTGAAGATTTATTTTTTTAAATCTGCCTGAAAAAAATACAAAAGAAAGAAGATGGGAACTGTGCTCTTTGAATTTATGTAATATTAATAATTTCAGAACAGACTGCATGGTAATCCTTCAGAAGGATRGATTCTCTTAAATAATGTGAAAAATACCTTGGTTTTTAAAAATGAACAAAACTCYCTTACTATATGCTCCAATTAGCTCAACAGAGAAACAGATAATATAACACATTGCTTGGCATCTAGTGTTTTTACCAGTTCCAAGTATGTGAATGTCTACAGATTAGGGAAGGGCAGAAAATGTTTTAATTGAAACATTTTTCCAAATTTCAGAGATAATTTTGACTGCCCTTTTTTAATGGCTACTTATGCACTTAGGCATTATTAGCATGGACATGTATCTAAGAGTGGATTTTGAAACTGTTGATTATCAGAACATCACTTATGAACATGCTTTTTATTACATTGTTGAGAACCTGACCCCACATAGAAGCACCTGCTAGCAAAGTTTGCTGATTTGCATTCAGAATGCAATGTGTGCGGATTATTTACTGCATTACAGAATCACAGAATCACAGAATATTCTTAGTTGGAAGGGACGCACAAAGATCAAGTCCAACTTTTAAGAGAATGTTGCATACAGGGATCAAACCCATGACCTTGGCATTATTATCACCATTCTCTAACCAACTGAGCTAATCTCAATTTAGACATAACTCATATAGTAATGTATATGACATGCAAATAGCTGACAAAGCATAGATTTCATATAAGCAAATAAAAATCTTCAGATCATATTGATTTTGTTATTAAATTGGATGATTTTCTAAGTCCTCATCACAGCATTTACTCCAATTACCACATTTTCAGTGGTGGAAATGAAAAATTGAATTGGTAGAGAATATTCTCTTATTTTGTGAGGATAGCTCTTAATGTGTTCTCTCAATCAGGAGTTGGACTTCAGTGATCCTTGTGGGTCCCTTCCAACTCAGCATATTCTATGATTCTGTGAAATAACACTGACTTGAATTCGTAAAGACTGAAGATGAATGAAAATAAAGTAAAAGAACAGAATGGTAGGATTCAGTACTTTATATTAACACATCGATTTCACTTGAACGTTCCATTACACACAGTTTAGTAATTGTTTTAAACTTGGTGTTTTGAATTGAGGATGGAAACTACAAAGGCTTTTTGTAGTCACCATCATTTAAGTTTTCAGATTGCCACATATATATTCCAGAATATTTTCTTTTAGGAAAAGCAGTAAATAGATCTGTGATGCTGGAGTACTAGAGCAGAGGTGCAGCAGACCCGTGCAAAAGTTGCAGAAGCATGGGAATTAAGAAGTTTTGTTCTGACAGAGGTCCCTCAGATCCATCTGGCAGCTAACACACACAGGCAATGACAGTGATGTTCTGGGAAATGCTGGAACGGCACATAATAATTTGCTATTCAGTCTGAGCAACATACAAGTTTATTCCTCGTAAGTCTGTTAAAGAAAGAAAAGTGCTGCAAGATTTAAGACCAACAGAACTGGGTTCCAGAGAAGCCAGCGCATGATTTGAGTTGTTCAGTCCTGCATTTTAAACTGGCAACTTCACCTTATACTATTTCTTAATTCTATGCTAATTTTTAATGGAGTAGTTCTCTTAGATTTAACTAACTGCTGACATTACAATGTCAGAGATTTCCTGTGTTGCGTTTAAATTCTACAATACATCTTCAAGACAGAAAATAAGCGAAAGGATGGTGAAGCTCTATGTGTGCTCTGTCTGTGACACTCAGAAGTGTTTAATACTTTGGTTGTAGGTACATCCCTCTACAGAGGGATATTCACTAACCCTTGTTTATGCCTCCTTACACTACAAGGGCAAACGACTATCTCAATTTTATAATAAAAGTGCTAAGAAACTAAGGGAATAACTTCATCATTGTTACTAGATTAAGAATACAACACACTTCAGAACTCTGATTAGCTGCAAGGTAATGCTTTCAAAATTTGTTTTGTTTGTGTATAATGCAGACAAAGCCTTGAGAAATGTTAAAAATTAAATCCGTTAAAATTGTTGTGGTCTACTGGCTTTTCAGAATCATAAGGCTCACAACAGCAAATTAACCCTCTGAATTGCTTCATTCTGAGAGTATAATTAATTTTCTTTCATGTGTGGAATGTATGACTTGCTTGAGCTTGTAGTGAATATATATTTTTTAATTGGTTTAGTGTTGCCAAAACCTCAGAAAATATACAGCAGCCTGAAGTCATGCAACAGAAATCTTCCTGCTCCGTTTGCTTTATCAGACATATATCAATTATTTACCAGGCAGAAGGTGCAATATTATTTAGGGTCATTGAATCTATGGAAAATTGCGTCTGACATTTCTGGAACAGAGTGATATTGCAAGGGCTTCCTGGTATTCATTTATCAAAGGTGAGTCGCTGAGTGACCTCCAAGTTAGCACAAAGAAGGCCAGTTTGGACAGATGCATTTCCCTTGCCCACAGAAAATGTGCCCTGAGACTAGAGTAGCATTCAGAATTGCATAAGAACTATAAGATTAATTCTAGAAGTAAAAGAATGCCGTTGCTATACTTATGTCTGTATGGCATTTTCTGGTGTCTTAGTGATAAACATTTCACCTTCAAAATTTTAGCTTGAATCAGTTGGAGGCCAATACAAATTCTGTTAGTCTGAAGTGGAATAGTCAATCTCTCACACCAATGTGCATTTTTTATTTCAAAGGGTAAAGGCCTTATCTCAGGTTGCCTCTGGTCTGAGAAAATTCTCTTTCACTGATATGTACAAAACACAAGACAGGTCCAAACCTGGTTCTGTGGGCTCAGCTGGTCAGAAGATGTGAAAGTTAGTCAAAACCTCTCAGACATTAGCTTGGCAAGACTTAGGTGCACACTCCCTTTCCACACTCTGCACCCACTAAGCAGAATGTAGTATAGCAGGTATAGACAGTAAAAGTTAAATGGGCACATCTTACTCTCACCTAGCCTGAGGCACGTGGGAACTGTTTGCAATGGAAATGTAGAATTTTTTTCAAATTCAGCACCTGCAGAATCTGTACATGTATTTTATATACTTGCAGTTAGTGTTAAATAACAAGCAGGAAGAAATGTTTTAGCCTGTGAAACCCCAAGATCAATACTTTTTTTGCCTGAGAATTCACCTGGGCACAGAGTGATGGCCAGGCACAGAATAATGGCCAGAAACCAGAGCCTGTGCCGGGTTTCCAGCAACTGCACCGACTTCGAGGAGCAACAGACAAGCATGGTCCAGCTATGATGTTCCCTTGTGACTGAATTAGCCTCTAACTGCATTAAGTATCCATGGGGATTGAGTTCGCTGCTACAGGACCGAAGATGCTAAAGCAAAGTTTTAACCCAACTCATCTTAAACGAGCTCAGCAGGGCCCTAATTCTTCATCTCTATTTGCTCAGGTGAGCTTACCTGCCCCTGAGGAGCACTGCTGAACACTACATCTATGTTGTTCACTTACCTGGGTAAATGAACGGGGGGGTGGGAGTATTCCTGCAGTTTGGTGCAGAGAAGTAAAGAACATTTTGTGTTCCATTTACCAGCTCCCTCTTGAGTTGTTATTGTGTGCCAAAACGTCAACAGATACAGAACTAACAATGGGCCTCACATGTTGATAATTATGCTAGAGTCTATCAAATGGATGAGGTTTAAATGTGAGGGATATTGTGCCATGTTAGACTCCATCTGGTCTAGAAGAAATGCTAACCACTTGCCTTGAAGAATTTAATAAAATGGCACAGGACTAACTTCTGCTGACATTAAAGCTGACCCAAGCAGATGTTGTAGAGCTATGCAAAGGCTGTGCAGCTTTAGCTGACAGTCTTGGGACAAGATTTGCACAAAAGAGTAAGGGCTGGATGCCCAGTATGAGAAATATGTTGCCTTATGTTATGAACAACTGCAGGCTGTGTATTGATGGATGTTGAAACCTTTTGTTCAACTGCTGATGCAGCAGAGAGTGTGTATTAAAATCATGGAATTAATATGTGGTCATATTACATACAGTCATGATTATATTTTAGGTTTTTGACAGGTAGGTATTTTGTATACAAAAGTATTTTGTTGCCAGGGCAGATGCAGCATGTTGCTGCTTTTAAGTACCTTTTTAAAAATCAAGGTATATTAGAAGTATTAGCATTACTGCTGTGGCATGTGTATCCACAACCATGGCCTGCAGAGTATTTTTGGGAATTGCAACAATACTCTTCCAGTATTTTTCCTGTTTGGGGCCTGATGCCAAGAGGGTGATTTTTTTCACCTGGCATTCTAGACCCAGCTAGTAACAACTGGTAACTGAGGCAGTCTGGACTAGCCCTATAGCAACTGTCCAATGTATACATATTGTTCTTTGACATACAAAATTTTATTTTCTACAACTTATAGTGCTTTCCAATTTAGCTCAGTGGAACAGAATAAATGCACGCATTTATTCTGATCTCAACGATTAGAACTTGAAATTGAAAGTTATTTAAGAAAGTCATGGGAATTGTGGAGGTTTTTCAAGTGTATATATGTATGAGCACACACTCAGTAAAATTCTTATTACTATAGGGTGTTGTGTAAAAAAAAGGAGGAGGGAATAAGCATGATAAACATACAGTCTTGCCCCAACCAAGCAGTACAAAAATCAGCTTCGTGTTGTAATAGAACAGCTGGCTACAAGCTAAACTCCAGCTGTGAGTGGAATAGCTCTGTTGTGCCACACCAGGAAGCAATATGCTGAAATAGGAAATATGAGGTTTGTACAGCAAGTTACACCCAGAAAGCAGGGATGGCATGGCTACTGCCTAAGGGAAGGCAAGTCAGGAGCTAAGGGACACCTCAGGGCCTGGTAGGGCACAGGGCTCACCTGCTTAGGCTTGCTGGACCACTCCCAGCATGGAAAGCAAGACAGACCCGGAAACAACAGCCAGATTGAACTACAAGACGACATTGTAAGAAAATACAGCAACAATGAAGCCAGTGTGAGACCAGCCTGGAAACCAAACCACTGGCCAGGGTCTGGCCCTGGCATCCCCTGCAGGGCTGTAGGGCCAGGCTGAAGTCCAGGCCAGGATCAATGTGCTCCATGGCCAGGCAGGGACCATATCTAAGCCAGACACAGCAATCTTCTGATACAGCTCAGGCAAGAAGTGAAAGCTTCCTGGCAGAGGTCAAATAGAGCTCCTGAGCCCACAGGCATCAGAGAAACCCCAGTTCCCTCACCTCACCTCGGTCAGAGCTGTGACATCCCTGGAGTTTTTTACTGGGGCAGGTGGGTAGCAGGGAGTGGCAGGCCTTGCCCAGCCCCACTCTAACTCCATCTGGGGCTGAGAGCCTGATCCAATGCCAGGGCTGTGCCCAATGCCCATTTTCTTCTGAATGCTGTCTGTAAGAGTAAACAACAGTAGAAATGCAGAAACCAAGAAATCCCACTGCAATTTTAATTTCCTCTTACCTGATAGGCTTGCAGGTGTTATTTTTTTTAAATATCAGATCATACACTGCAGAACTTGTTACCTAGTCCATGTCATTTTGAAGGGAGAACACCTCAGCTCCCTCAGGCTGGAGATCCTTGCCTGTGGTTACACTTCTGTTTTAACACTTCTATGCAAGAATGGAGGTGAGATTCAGAGCATTCAAAAAGGAGTATACTTGAATGAATGTCCTGATGAAGAAGATGCCAAATTGAAAGAGTGTCCCAGTGTACCACTGCCTTCTCCTAGCAGTGTGTTTTCAACTCTTTCACTCAAAGTGCCTGATTCCTTTATGACCTCTTGAGTAGCTATGGTTTTAGGATTGAGTGACAAGTTTCCCACATAGCTCAAAGATTGGTTTGCTTGTCAAAAACCACAGGGAGGCTTTAAGTGTCTAAAGCTGTGTTTTATTTGAACAAAAACTACGATAAAACTGAAAATGCAGAAACTGCATTTCTGCAGGGCAAGACAGTAAAATAAAAAGGAGTTTTATTTAAGCTGCCTTCAATGTACTCTTTCTCTCAGACTTCTGCTGTGTTTGGCAATTTTTAAAAGAAAGAATAAATTCAACTCAGATTTCCAGAAAAATCTCTTCTCCATAACCTCTAAGGTACAGTTCTGTGTTTCCTTGCTTCCCAGAAGTTACTTGGTCTCTGCTTATGATGCAGGTGTCTGACCTGTTTGTCAAAAGCTGGGTTTTGAGCCCTATTCTTTGCTTACATAGGCTCCTTAAGCTTTGTATGAAAAATTAAACTTGGAGCTACAATCTCCCCTAGTCCTTTAGTCTCAAGGCACAGAGGACTGCACAAAGCAGTTAGTAAACTTCCTCACTGCCTGGATACCCTTTTTTAACAAGGCATAACTTCAGTTGTTTTTTTTTTTTTTAAATTATAAATAAGGAAAACCTGTCTGCTGTGAAACTGTAGCTTAAATGATTCTGGGCAGAAAAAAAGGAAAAATCTGGTAAGTCTATCAGGAGTTGCCCTGTCCAGGTTTTGTCTGAACAGGAGTATACAATCTTTTAGTTTTTAACTAAGTTGTAAACTATCACCACAAAATGTATCTGTTTGGTTTGGTGATGCACTTCAGTTTTTATATTAGCAAAGAGAAATTCTTCATTTAGAGTTGGTTTTCTTTGCTGCCCTGGATTTTGTAACTCATTCAGGGTAAACCCTTTCTCCCTATTTTTTTGTGTAATTCCATGCTTATGTCATAACTCGCTAGTTGACTAAAACCTACACAAATGCCTAGATGCAAAGGGATGGTGACATTYTGCATTATCCCTGTTAAATATGGAGTAGAACAGCAACAAGACCCTTACCACTGTCATCTGTTAGTCATGTAGTCTCCAGTCTCCGTGCACAGACAGAGACTGACCCATCCAAACTAGAGTTACTTTCTCTCTGTGGTGAGTATGGCATTTGTTTGTGGTCATACTTTAGAACAAAACCCAGCTTTGCGACTGGTTTTGACATAGAAGCCCAGCTACAACTGTGGGTTGAAATTTCATATATCCTTGATGTATTCTTTGTAGGTGAATGCTTTGGGTTGTTGTTTTGAAAACTCTGGAGTTACAAAAACTCCTACTTATTTCTCCCTGCTCCGAAGTGTTGTGTCTTTCATGTCTGTCCCTGTGCACTCCCCACCCCCACAAGGATGAAGCATGTCTTTCAGTCTATTAAAGGTGTCATTCAGAACAAAAAGAATTAGGAAAGAAAGAAGGATCTTTGATAATGCCTGTGATGTAAATAATGTTGCCTTTGACATCAATTTTGTGAGTCATTGTTTCAGGCAATTTCCTGGTTCATCTTTCACAAGTAAACCTTCTCTACTGTTATTAACAGTGGTTTCCTTTCTCACTGCAAAGCATTTTGGCATCAAATTGTCCTGAATTACAACAGCAAAACATTAACAAAAGAATTATAGCTGGATATTGTTTTTCTCTACCCGATCACACATACTAGATGCCTGGTGAGTGTATGAGTTAATGCTCCCTGCAATATTGTTTTTGTGCTCCTTTGTTTCACAAGCTGCAATGCTGAGCCACTGACACTCAGGGAAATGCTATTGGCTTTGTTTACTAAGATTTAATTTCCTGTAGTTGAGACTATCAGAAGATCTTGCAAGCAGAATGGTGTCCTGTAAACCATAAATTGGGAACTGATACACTGAGATCTCATTGTATGTTTTTTTTTCTCCCAAATCCATAATGTGTTTTGGATTGAAATTTTGATATCAGTTTTATTAGATGGAAATAGAAGAAAACAAATATTTTGAATACAGCGGTACAATCTGCAGTAGCAAAATACAATTCTACTAGCCTTTCAAGAAGGTGACTCACTAGTTGTTTTGCATTTATGTTGTCATTTTAAGAAACTTCTGGAATGCTCTAAAAGCCAGAAATATGCAAAACCTAAATGCTTTTTCATTATTTGTATATATTTACAACTTCTCTTGTGTACTCTCCTTTGAATCAAGCACTGTCATTAAGACACATCCAGAAGATGGCCTGCATGGATGACTTATCTCTGGATGACACAGTCAACAGGAATGTAAAAGTGAGCTGTCTGTCACATAATAGGCAGCTGTTGTTCAGAAAGCCTGTATAGTCTGACCAAGCTACCAAATTTGATAAAAACCCATAAAGATTCGTCAATCTTTCAGCTTCAAATTTATTTGTTTCTTTTTGTGGTAGTCAACATGGAAAGAATGCCATGCTTCAAATTAATTATGAAACTTTTGTTCTAAAAGAAAACCAAATTTCAATAATGCTTCAGATTTAATACAATATACCCAGTGGATTTTGAATTGAAGGCTGGTCTTAATTTGACTGTAATAACCTTTGACCAAAATGGCTTAATTTTTTTTGTAATAAAAAGTGTGGAAAACACATTTTTGAAGCATGAATGCTCAAAGCTGGAAGCAAATTTTTAATTACATGCATACCATAAAAGTTTACAAGTAGGGCTCTGGTGGCTAGTTTTGCAAATCACCTTCCTCTTAAATTGGTCATAATCTTGAAACTTGCAGCTCAATCTAAAACTGTGAGGTGAAAGTCAGATGTATACTTTGATGTGTATTGGACTAGTTAATATGCAAGTCAGATGATAGTTTCATTACTCCCATATGAATAAGCTGGGGTAATGCTGAGTAATAGCATGAATTTCAAGCCGTGTATTACAAATGCATTTGAATAATTTGCAAATGATTGTGTGCTAGTCAATTTAATTTCTAATTTTTTGGAAAAGTTGATATTACTGCATTATACCTTTTAGAGCCACCCATAAAGAAGGGTAAGCTGAGACTTAAGAATGCAGGATCAGAAAAGATACCATACTGTGGGACTCGACTTTTGTGCCCCCGATGAATTTGTCTTGCTGACTTTGGAAGTCACGGATAATAGCAAGCAGAGAGGCTGTTCTGAGAAAATACTTTTATAAGGTTAATAATCTGATTTATCATAGAAAATTTATCAAATGAGAGTGTGACAGGGAGTTGCAGAGCTGAGTTGGCATTCACCCCACAGGCAAGACAAGTTTGGATATGCAACGTTTTAATTTGAGACATTATTTCTTCCTACTTCAGCTCATCATACTTTCAGAATCAAAGCAGCAGGAAGACTTTTGAGGGTTGGGAAGAAGCAATGCACAATGCATGCAGACACCTGACATGTTAAAGTCTAGCATTTGTAACTCATCGGGAAAGGATGGGGAACCTGTATAGCCCCATCCTTAAGTTTATTTTATATAATAAAATAGGAAAATATGCATATTTCTTCAAACAAAAGTTTCCCTTCCTTCCCTCTTGGCAGTCTGGTGTTTGGAAGGGATGTGATGTAGCATGCTCCAAGTGCCCCTGTGTTGCTACCTACTGGCTTGCTGCTGTTCTGCAAACATGCTGCATGTCTGATGGCCCTCACCCACATCCTGGGGTTGCTAGCATGACTTTGTGTCACCTGTGACTGAAAGAGGGGTGTAGCACAGGTGAAGCAGGCAGAGAAGGGCAGATACATTGGTTTAAGAGCTTGGAAGAACTATGCTATGAGAAAAAGAAAAGAGTGCCTATTTTAGAGCAGAGAGTCCTGAGAAGAGGCCATGTGGCTGTGGCTCAAAAATGAGGGCATTGATGAATGCTGAACTGCTGTTGCTCAAATCCCACAGCACTACAGCTAAGGGCCACTTGAGGAAACTAGCAGAGCAGTTCAGGATGGATAAGAGAAAGTATTGTCCGTATGTAGCCGTGAGCTTTGTGAATTTCAGGTGACGGGAGGATCAGAGGCAGATTGTATCGGTAGGCTGGAAAAAAATTGAGATAGATAATCACATGTAGTAGGTTCCAAAAATCATAGAAGTAAGTAGGGAGGATGCCCTGTAACAGGCCTCTCTTAAAAACCAAAACCACACCGTCTGTACTAGGAAAGTGTGGAGAGGACAGACAACAGAGAGTGGACAGGCTTGCATACTTTTAGTATACGGCATCTGCTCTGGCCATTACTGGAGAGCAAGTACTGGGAAGGATAGACCACAGGCCTGACCCACTATGACATTTCTAATGTTCTCTATCTTAAATCATGAGATTATTCCAATAAACAGGTATATTTTAATGAATGCTTGTCCTTTATAGAAAATTTGATTTTTACTCTTTGACCAAACCATTCTTTTTAATGCACACAAGGGACTGATCAGTTTAAGATGAATGCTGGCTTAACTTTCTTAAAGAAGGTTAAATTGTCTGGAAATGACTTCATGTTTGAAATATTTCACCGTAGAGCCATAGAGAGAAAGTGTACTTTTGTGCCTCCAAATCTGTTCAGATCCTTTTGATTTTTTTGAGTTTTTTTAATTTCTTTTTGTCTTTAGTTGTCTCTTCTGGGATACATGTCATATTACACTTTCGTATTTTACCCAGTATCTGGAGTCATCCAAATGACTTATATAATTTAAACACTGGCACATCTGAATCATCATTTTCTGTACTACTTGGGACTTACTCTTCTGAAAGTAGAATTATGTGTTTGACAGATATGTCAAACAGGGAAAGACTAGGTATTCTTTCTACTGTGGTTTCAAGTAGAGAAATTTCTACACACATACATTTCACTAGATGGCCATAGCTGCCACATGGCCACTCGGAAATGATGCCTTCTCTTGCATCTTGTGTCTAATTTCAGATATCTCAAGAATATTTCTGTGCACAGAATATTAGAAAGTGATTAACAGCTCAATGCGCTTTCATCACAAGGCTATTATTTTCAATGCTTTACTTGCACAAAGCACAGGCAGCTGTGTGCTATTCTTCTGTGAAGCAGCAGTGCAGTGTCTGGTCATTATACCATCCTAATGTGTTAAATTATACCAATATCATAAAGCAATAGCAATTAAAAAAAATTTAAACTGCTCAATTAAAAAAATAAAACCCTTGACAACTCCCCAAACCTCTCAAAGGAAGCAACAGATGTTGAATTGAAACCATGAGCCTTTTATAATTTAGTCAAATATTCATTTCCCAGATCCTATTTAAAATTTCAGCTTTTTGATCAAAGCAAGGAAACGGAAGGGAAGCAGGCCTCTTCCAAACTGGATCTTACTTTTCCTTTTCTTCCTAAACATTTCTAAGGCTGCAATTTTAGGAAGCTATAGGGCAACAGAGTCTGAAGTGACCACAGATCCACATGGAAAGTCATGTTTTCTCTGTTTTGGAAGTTCATCCACACTGTCTAAATTAGGAGGAGGAGATGGATTCCACCTTGACATGCTTTAACTGGCTACCCCAGAAGGGAAATCCAAGTTTGAATGGGAAAGGATGGCCTGCAGTCAAGTTCAAGTTGTCTTTTTTGTGCCCAGCAGTTCTGATCCCATTGTCCTGCCCTCTCTGCCATGCCTCGGAGCTTTTATCCTCAGCTTCTGTGTCATTCTGTCTAGAGTTCTTCTCCAAGTGGTCTCATCCTCTTGAAAAATAACTTGCTGAGATAATGGCACTGAAGTTCCTCAATATGCTCAGATATTACTTGAAACTTGTGTGTTTTTGAGCCAACTGCACATGCTGTGTGCCTCTGTGATGGAATATTACTGCATTTTCCTTTCCAACGTGGAACAGGAGTGCAAGGAAGACTACAGGAGGGCCTCATGCTTGTGCATGTGAAGGTTTTGTAATTTCCAGCCACAGCAATGCTTTAGTTTTGAACAATGAACACAGTTGTCTTGTTTGGTGCCAAATCACAATGAAACAAATGTTCCGGGTACGCGGCTGGTGGAAGCTATTGCACCTATGTGAATGAAAATCACAAGGAACTATCTGAAGATAATTCAATCTATGGTACAATCAATATGACTGGGGACATCCCAACCTAGTTTTTACTTCAGCTAGAAACCAATTCTTCATTTTTAATGTAACCAGACAAGACAACCAACCTTTCGGGTAAACAACAGCTTGGAACAACAGCCAACTGCACCCAGTTTATCAAGTAATAAAGGAAAAAAACCCCAAACAGTAGTACAAGTAAAGGGGTGTGTGTGAAAGACAATTCATGTTACTGTTCTTGATGCTGGTAAGTAAAAAGTGATTTTTTTAAGATACTTTTTTTTTTTCCAATGAGTGAGGTTTATTCCTTGAAAATATGTGAATGCTCCTTTTTGACTAGATGACTAAGTTTAGGATGTAAAATTTATATAAATCTATTTCAGGTGCAAAATGTTTTACTGCTCATCCAATATAAACTTTTGATAAACTTCAAAAGAAATGGTTCTTTTGAAGAAGTTTACAGTTAGGCTTTTTAAAACTAAAGTTTTCCCCAAAAGTTGGCCATTCTAAACAGGTACTAGAAATGACAACATGGAATAATTAGCAACATTGTAGTTAGGCAAGGCAACTCAATTGCCTGGTTTCTGTATCTAGCAGCTTTGCTATTTCAATTGGATTCAAGGAAATTGGAGTGAAAGAAAAGCAGTAACTAACTGCTCCCAGAAGTACTGAAAGGATGTAGTGTAAAGCAAGTAGAAAAGATTCTGCTAACTTCTCTGCAAGTGAGTCAGCTCTCCAGGGTACTATATGAGAAACCTTGCCAGAGAAAAAAGATGGGTTTGCATTCACAGCATTAATGAATACTGACATAGAAATGAAGAATAGGTGCTGGCTTATTTATTTAAAATAATTCTTCAGGTCTTCTACTGTAAGGAGTAAAATTGTACCATCAATCAGAAACAATTTTGAAACTCCATGTTTTCATTATTAAGTATTGATTAATGCTAAAAGAGCAAAGAGAATATGATTTGTGAAAATTAGTTTCCTGAATCAATGTTTTCTATGAAATGCTTGCTTTTTTAAATGACTTTAAAGGACCACTTGGAATATCATTAGCATGCAATAATTTTTCCCTGCTTATTCTTTTTTGGAACAGGTTTTTTGATGAAAGTAAAGCAAATAAGATTAGATTCAGTAAGCAGAAGCTAAGTATAACCTAGACCAGTTGCAGACTTCCAGGTGACAAAAGTCAAGGCCTTGTCTTTTCTGTGATGTGGTATCAGTTCACATCGAGTTGAATGATTCCTTTGCTCACTAATGTGGTTTCTAATGGAGTCCCTCAGAAAGGATCAACAACAGTGACATTGCTTCAGTACTTATTTAAAGCAATTGACTTAGCTGTAATCAAATGCAGGCTGCACACTGCTGAAAGAAAAAAAATTGTTTATTTTCTAGCATTTTATGTAGGCAGTGTACATGGTTTTAATTGCTGTAAGAATATTAGAACTCTAGTTTATGGCTGCTTGGAATGCTGAATTCCCCTTGAATACATATTACAACAATTACTTACAGGTAGCCTTTAGTACCAATATTTAGCCGTATTCCTCTTGTAATTATAATATGTTTGTAGGCTTAGGCTTTCTGGATTGATGCACTCTACCACAGCACTCTTTCAGTGTAGCTCTTTTCTCTTGGTGTGCTTTAGAAACCAAGATCTTAGGTTAGCTGAGGATTATCCCCTTTCAGAATCTTCCAAGAAAGAGATTTTTTGCTATTGGAAAGAATTGCTGTTATTTCCCTTCCATAGGAGGATCAACTTGTTGGCTTCCTCCCCAACCCCCTTGAGGATCTGTCTGGATTATCTTTTTAAGTGTCAAAACTGACCCAGTAGCCTAGAAAGACACTTCCTCCTCTTAGTAGTTTTTGCAATCAGTGCCTTGCATAGGCAAGGGAACTTTTGGGGCTAGAATGACTGCTTGGGATTATCATAATCTTTTATTTTTTGTTAGAAAATATTTCCAAAAATAGATGTTTTGGGATCTCTTCGAGGATGAAAAACAGTTTCTTGCCTTATAGCTGCAGTGAGATACATGCCTTGAAATGAAAGTAGCATAGTGTGTGCACTGTTTTATAAACATCAAGTGAACGGCCTGAAGTATCTCCATCGGAAGGCAAGTAAATAAGAGCACAAAAATCTGGGCAGAGCACATATAACACGCAGTGCCTTACAAAAATATGTGCAGTCGCTCTCCCTTTGGTGCTGTTGTTTGGGAAGGAACCCTAAGATTTCTTCACAACATTTCGTTGGCTTGATTTGTAAGTAGTTTTCAGCATACCTGCCTACCACATGAGTCTGATTCATCAAGGAATACTGCTCTTCATGGTGTTATTTCGGTTTGAGGATTCATCATCTTGTGATCTGTGTAAGAAGACAGAATTTCACCACAAACCTTAGATGGACAGAGGAGCTTTGTTTCATCAAATCATATTTAAATCCTACTTTTAAGTTATGAAATAAATTTGGTTAGCAGATTTACTTTTAAACAGATCACTAAAGCTATTAAAGGCAGAAGAAAACCAATAATTGGACAGTTTTTCCAAAGACCATATGCTTCTGGGAGAAAAATTATTGTTTTGCAGTCATCTTGTCAGTCTGGTGTGCCTTCCAAACTAATGAGGAATACTTCGGGAATCACATGGGCATAAGTTCCTTTGTCTACATCTGTAGATATGATGGCTTTTACCTTCCAGTGAGCAATTTAATATTGTAACTCATGGTGGAAACTTCTCTAGCAGGATTCTGGTTCTGTGCTTAAAAGACACCTCTTGGGTGGTAACATGCTTCTGTCTGAATTTTCATTGAAGAAGATGGTTCTTACCTGGAGCAAAGGGAATAAACTTTAATTGCAATCATCACCTGAAAACAGATTGCTAATATGTCTTTCTGTGAGCTTGCAGTGAATTTTCTTTGGGAAGGACAAAGTTACATTTTGATCCATTTACCTGCATAGAGAAGATCTATGCAAACTTGCAGAGGGGCTGTCACACTCGGTGTCTCCTGGTAATCCACAGCTATTCATAAATGTGATTAAGAAATCCTGGTTTTGCCAAGGAAACCGGGAGAGAAACCCACAGAGGAATTTCTTCAAAACCAGAAGGGTTCTGTCCGAATAAGCCCAGCTATAAAGGCTTGTATCAGCCTCTAGTATACACAGTTTAATGGGAGTGGCACATGGAGTATGATGACAATGCCTGATTTAGCAGTGCTCACGAGGTGACTACTAGTAATTTACTGTTCCTATCACGAGTATGAATGTCAGTAATTTCATTTAGAAAGCTAAACTCAGCAGTGGGAAAAGAGAACAACCATCCATACATGAAAATTTATTAAAGGGGTCTGGAAACATGAGTGTTACTTTCAAACCATTTTCAGAGCTGCTGCAGCTGTCAGGCTGCCTCTTTTTGTTTGTCATACTACATCGGTACTGAACTTAGGGCAGGTACCAACTTAGGGTAGAGTCTGAAGCATGCAGCCTAGGATGACACAAGATAACATCAGGATGAGCATATATTTTCTTTCATGGAACTATTTATTTATTCTTTCCTACTAGTGACAATCACATTCTACACAGTTATACGTGCTGTATGATGTTCAGACCTTTAGCTGTGTGGGATGGGGAATGTTCTTTCCTCTTCTGGTCGAGAACAGAGGAGAATGAGTATGAAATGGATCAAGAATTTTAGAAAATTGCAAGTGAAGAGTCACATAAATTATACAGGAGAGTAAAAATGATTGGCTTGCCTGGAATAGAAAAAAGTGAGGAGGCTGAAAAGAGCAGCTGGTCCTAACAGTCCCGAAGAAAGAGGAATCAGGCTGTAGATACCCTGATTGGCAGGGTTGTTGCTGAGCCTCAGTACTGTGAGACGCATGAAGGTGCCTGTGAGCAGAGTGGTGAGCCCTGCCCAGCAGGGCCACATAATCAGGAAAGAAAACTGAAGCATGGCATCATGCCGTGCCCTCTGAGGCAAAGCTAAGAAAAGGTGCCACATGCAGGATTTATTGGCTTCTCCTTGGGACATGTGAGTGTCTGTTTCAAGGATGTGCCAGAAAAAAGCATTCAGAAAGGAAAGAGACTCATGGGAAGCTCTTAAAAAACCCATCTCTGCTGTCTGGTGTGCAGCTGCATTACCCAGACATATAAAAACTCTGACTGGAACTGATGGAGAAGATGACCAACAAATGGCACAGCTGGAATACTGGCATATGAACAGCATTTCAGTGTTTGTCCATTGTATTTTCAGTACCCAGGAAAGTGAGGTAGGAACAAACTGGATAGCACTAAAAAAGTTTCATGCAGATAAACGGGGTACCTGCCAGATGCATCCAGAGAAGTCATTTAGTGGCCCTGAGTAGATAGAAAAGCTCTGTTGCCTGAAGCAACTCAGTGGATATGGAAGTGGCCAGAACCTTCCATTTACTTATCTGAGTGGTTTTTTGCCTCCACACCTTAGAATACAGTGCTGTTCTGCAGGCTAGATAATCATGATTGTGTCCACTTCTTGCTTCTCTGAGCGGATAAAGGCATCAAAGTCGAGCATTGTAGGCATAACATATTGTTCTTTTTGCTCATTTTTCTCCAGGGAAAAGGAAAGCTTTTAGGTTCTTTAGTACCATGGAGTTGGATAACAGTATAATCTGTTCCCTTCTGTGTCAGGATCATTTTATTTAATATTCAGGGCACAAGTTTTTGTCATCAAGTATATTGGCATATTGATCAATGTCTGAATCCAGGGGGCCCACTTTTACCTATACAATGCATAAAACCAGAGGATGTCTCAGCAAAACAGAGATTCGTACTGGAATCTGTGTGGATTTTTTGTTTGAATGTGAGCACACAGAAGCTTTATGGTTACCTTTTAATTGTTTTTTTCCATTCTTCTGCAACGTGTATTACTCGACTTTGAACTCATGAGATATCTGGTACTCTGGTACCACTGTAGAAAAAGACTGTTTCTTTACAAAACAATAAAGTGTTTTACCAATCACAAGTACATATTGGTCAATACAAAAAAAATCACTCAAGTATAACATTAGACAACAAGGTATTTTAAAATCCGTGCTACCTCAGAAAATACTTCCCTAAGCCTGTAGCTAAAGATACATATTGGGTTATTTTGCTTGTTTAGGTATCCATATACATTTACTCCACTGAGAATAGAATACTAAAAAGTAGCAAACTCACTTTGTGACAGTCTGTAATTTTTTGGACTTTATGATATTAATAATTTCTCAGAATGAACCCTCCGTCTTGTATTTCATGTGTCTTATCTTCAAATGCTAGCTGTAATTTATGATAAATTAAGACGATTTCACTGCCTTGCCATGGCACTTATCTATCCCATTCTTCTAATCACAGTGTGATTCAGCAGCTTACTGAAAGTTTTTATTTTGAAAAGGTGTCCTGGAATAACAAACCTGCTGGCATAACAAGATTTTATTCAAACTCTGTGCTAATCTCTAGCTAGCTAAAAAGTGCTAAAATATTAAGTTTTCAACTGAAGTTTCTAAAAGAAATTTATAATCTGAAAGTGCATTTTGTATTTAAGTAATTTATTCTTCTGGTTAAATTATTCAAATTAGAGTCAATGGCTTTCACTACTAGAAGAAAAATCTCTACAACAATGAAATATCAGGTGCACAGCAAATGAGATTAGTCTATCAGCCAACACTGTGTTACTCCTCTGCTAATGTAGATCACATGTGTCTCCCAGGTACCGCTTCAAAGAGCTATCATATCTGGGAGCAAAAGTAATTGTTACAACACAATACAAGGCTCTGCTCAAAAAACAAATGACTTGGCTCATGGGGACCTGGTAATGAGAAAGCTTTACTTTCCTTCCATTCACTTATCAATGAGATATGGTTCACCATAATGTTCGAACTCTTTTTGGGGAGAATGGCAATGAAACTGTGTTATTATCAATATAAATGCTAAATTTGCCTTTTCAATTACAGGCTCATTCTTTCCAGGTGGGAGCAATAGAGCAAAAATGATGATCAATGGGCTCAGAACAATGCTATACAAAAAACACTCAGTCAAAACCCAAGAGGTGTATGTTTTAAAATGGTTCTGAGGAGCACATAAATTACGAAAAAATTGGATATCTAGGTTAACCCTCTGTACAATTTCCTAATGTATTTGAGTCAATTAGAAGTACAGGTCCTGTTTTCAAATATGGTAAGGCATTTAAGAGTTTAAACCTCTTTAAAACTCAGTGGCACTTTCTAGCAGGGCTATTGCTAGAAATTAAAGGGGATTTGGGTTTTTTTCAGCAACATTAAGTGGGCTTTTGTGTTTGTTTTGACTGTCTTCCTGTTAATTTAATAATTTCACCTAAGTCATGATAGAATGAATGTCCCACCTGACATGGGTAGTCCATTGGCTAGAAGAATACTGAATACTCCTGCTAAGACTTTGCCTGATGAAATGATGTACAAAGAAATAAAATGAGAGAACTCTAGTATATTTTCACTGGAAAATGTTGAAATAACTGTTATGTTTCCTGTACTCTGATATAGTCTGGAATTTTATCTCTTAGATGAACTAGGGAAAGCATTTCTAGTCTTTGGCTACAAATTTGAGTTGAAATCACAGGCATGCATTAGGGGTTGGGAAGATATTTGCTCATCTCTATAAAAGCAGAGCCTCTCTGTAAAGCTGCACTGTATCTAAAAAGACTATTTTCCTCATGCTTTTTTACCCTGTCTCCATTTCCCACCTGCAATCTTTCTCCCATGGAAATATCTGAAATTGCGAGAGCTGTGTGTAACAAAAGGCATAGCTGCTGATTTATCCAGGAGCTGCCTGCACTTCTAGACAGGTAGAGTTGTGTGTGTTCATGGCACCTCTGTGCAGCATTAGTTTGGCAAGGGGTCTTGGGTGAAGATCCCGTTCTCTTCTGAGCATGTAATTGTAGGAGTCCTGCTCTGGTTCCCGCAAGTCCTAAGGACTGTTGCTGAAGGGGCTGTTCCTCATTCTGTCAATGCTGGACACGTGTACCCAAACCAGATCTGTTGAGCTCTTATTGCTTTTCACATTTGGCTTTTGTCTTCTTAGCAGTCTTCTCAGGCTAAGCTGAATGTTGCTATATCAAAGATGAAGGGCTATAGGCATACAACTCCTGCCTTGTGAAGGGAAACGATTGGGAAAAGGGATGGATTAGGGAGGGAGGAGCATTTTTTTACTCTCCTTGTAAGATTTTATTTAAGCATGAATTATTACAAAAACTTAGTACTACATGCCATTCTAAGCTATCGATTCTAATTTTTAGAGCCCTTCACCACGTGAAAAAGACTGAATTTAGAGATTTTTATATTTTCTGCATTTAGCTTAGTATTCTTCCAATTACATCTATTTTTAATCTCAGTTAAGCCTCACGTACTGGTTTAAGCAATTACAGCAGATATTTTACATATATTTTTTGGGAGATTTTGGAAAAAATGAGCAGCAACAAAGTATTTTGAGAGCAAAGGCTTGTAAAGAAAACATGTTTCACAGCAAAGGTTATTTTCCTCTTCAGCRGTCATGATGGAGTGCTTTTTGGAAAGGAGCATGCTTCTGTACTTGAGTGTTGTTACTGAAGGAAAGGACTTAAAAGCAGGTGTAGAATATTTTCCTGTCTCTATAGCAGGTTAAATCCTTCATTGTCAGGTTTGACTGAAGCAATGACTGTAATAGGAATAATTTGCTGTGTTGGATGTTTGTCTGAGTCCTTGGTTTATGGTTATTGAAGTGAAAGCTCTTTGTAAAACCCTATTCTGTTGAGCATGTTTGTATGTTTATATCTGTGTAGTGAGTGAAAGAGACGGCAGGTTTGGTAATGGAGCTTCCAAGCATTTGACAGTACAGAATGTGGGCAGAGCAGCTGAGGTCACCATGAAGCTGTTAGTCGCCACTCACTAACACATAAATTAATAAATTAGGTTAAATTTCTGAAAGATTAAATGAATCAGCAAACCTATTGCTGCCTCCTTGCTTCTGGTGCAAGAAGACAGATTTCCTGTTAGCAGATCAGGTGTTTACAATTTAAAGGGGCTTTGCTGAGGGCATTTGATACAACTTTTTCTGAGGAAGTTTCTGCAGTTGTCTTTGCTGCTTGAGACAATATGCCTGTAAGCAGCCTCAACAGTGTGATTAAGGGCTCCGTTGGTGACTTCATTTCTGTGAGTTCCAGCCACTTCACTTTCTTTGGCCACATCCTATGCACAGAATTTAACAGGACAGGTATCATTTGGAAGTTATAGTGTAACTATAGTATGGTAACAAACGTACTAACTGTACTGTACTATAGCTAGTGTAGCAACTATAGAAGAAAGTACACTCATACTTGTGTATAACAATAACCACCTAAGACTGACAGATTTTTTTGATTATTATGACGGTATTAATTAATATAACCAGTTTAATAAAATCTTATTTCAATATAGCAGCTACTATAAAAAGTGTAAGGGAAATAAGGATCACAGCACGACAAGACTACAAAAGAATTTTGCTACCATGAGATCATAATTTTACAAAACACCCCTGGAGATATTTGGAATATATCATTCTTGTCTAATCGATGCACCGAGGTTATTTACATATTTCAGAGAGATTTCTTGGGGACCTTGACTTACTGTATATTTTTATTAAAACACACCCATAGGTTGTGTACTAACAGATAAATTTGAAAAATGGTAAATAACTACATACAATCGAATATGGATAGGAAATTGTGATATATGACACACCTCATCACAGTATTTCATTGATTGCTATTTAGGTGTACTTTATTATAATTTCATCTTACAGCAGAACTCAGGAGTGTTTTTAGCAGGAGATCTGCTGGAAAATGCCAGTTTTTCAAAACATTTTTGATGTACTAATTTTTAATACTTGTCCCAAAATATTTCTAAAAGTCAGGATAGAAAAGGATATCATAGGGAAATCTAACTCCACTGTTGTGAAAATGCTAGTTTTCCTCTTAAACAGACACTCAGTCTTTATTTTTATTGAACTTCTGTCTGTTCAAAATATTCAGTTTTATTGCTCTTACTTTCTTGCATAAATATTGCCTTTTTAACTCAGTGTTAGGTTAATACTATCTTATATTCAGCTTTATATAACTTTGATTTTTCTTTACATGACATTATTTCTCTGGATTGGTTGGAGTCTTATCAAAATGTCTCTTTAATCATTGCAGTTTAGTTCATTATTTTCATATCACTCTGATGACTCCTCAGGGAAACCAACACCTGTTAGATGTTCAGTTTTGCAAAATGTGCTTGTGTAATATTACAGGCATTAATTTTTAAAGCGAGATGATAGTGTTTCATCTCTGTATTTTCTGCTTTATAAGCAGAAGGCTTCATCTAAAGTTTTTACTTTATCATACCTAGTTTTGAACTACTGTGATACTGAAGAAGGAGTTATGAAATGGCCAAGTATAAAGCAGAAATTCTCCAGTGGAGTAATTATTTATAATAATCCTTTTGGTAATGCAGGGCACATACTTTCTTTAGGGAAACCGACCTTTTTAAAAATCTCTTTAATTTATTTGAGCTCTTATTTAAATTTTGTCTAGAAGGCTGAAGGAATGTTTTCCAATGTACAAAACTTTGGGACCAAGAAAACTGTCTTCACACTATTCGAGTAATATGCTGGGCAATCACCAACCATACGAAGTTCAACAAGGGAAAGTGCCAGATTCTGCACCTGGCACAGGACAACCCTGGGTGTACGGACAGATTGGGGAATGAGATTCTGCAAAGCAGTGCTACAGAAAGAGACCTGATTGATGGCAAATTGAGTATGAATCAGCAGTGCCCTGGCAGCCAGGAGGGCCAAGCGTGTCCTGAGGGGCATCAGGCACAGCAACACCAGCTGGGCAAAGAAGGGGATTGTCCCGCTCTGCTCTGCACCGGGGTGGCCTCACCTCGAGTCCTGTGTGCATTTTGGGGCACCACAAAATAAAAATGATGTTAAACTATTGGATAGTGTTCAAAGCAGGGCAACAAAGATGGTGAAGGGCCTTGAGGGGAAGCCGCATGAGGAGCAGCTGAGGTCATTTGGTCTTTTCAGCCTGGAGGAGACTGAGGGAACATCTCATTGCAGTCTACAACTTCCTCATGAGGGCAAGAGAAGGGGCAGGCACTGATTTCTTCTCTGGGGTGACCTGTGGGAATGGCCTGAAGTTGTTTCAGGAGAGGTTTGATTGGATACTAGGAAAAGGTTCTTCACCCAGAGGGTGCTTGGGCACTGGAACAGGCTCCCCAGGAAAGTGGTCACAGCACCAGCCTGACAGAGTTCAAGAAGCATTTGCCAATACTCCCAGACACATGGTGTGACTCTTGGAGATAGGGGTGTGCAGGACCAGGAGTTGGACTTGATGATCCTTGTGGRTCCCTTCCAACTAGGCATATTCTGTGAATTCATGATTTGTTCCATTGGATTCATTTTTCAGAAAACTGACTTCAGTTTTCTCTGAATTTGAGATGGGTGGCAGAGCTCTGTCAAGCTTTTTTAAACTCTAAGGACTGAAAAAGTTATTTTCCTGCACAGTCCAGCATGCTCAAATATAGAAATAGGAAAGCTCCCCTGCCCTAGACACCTAAAGGCACCTGAGCTTAGTAAAGTTACTGAAGCTCTTGGGGGGCCCCTTGTGCCCTTTCCTGTACAGTTGCAGGCCTGATATGGCATCCTCAGTGAGACATTCCTGTACGAGTTCTCCCTCCTTCTTGAGATGTGACCATTACCAAAGTAACATTACATCAGGACAGATCCATCTCTGAATCCTTAGAACTTGTAAGCCTGGTTTTCCTCTCATTTTGACCTATACAATTTTTTACATGCCAAGGGGTGTGTGTGTGTGTGTGTTGCAGATGACTTTCACTATATAGGAGAGAGGAGAGCTAAACTTAATGGGAATCTTTGGTGAAATAGATGCTCCATAGCTTGTAGTGCACCTTCAAAGGCATGCTGCATGAGAAGTTTATCAAAATCTGTCATGTCCTTTTTCATACTCTATCAAATCCTAGCTATTAAATCTGTCATCAGGCAGTTGCTCAGCTTGCCAAAGGACGTCTTGAACTGAAGTCCAGAGAATGGAGCATATAATTGAATCACTACTGACCAGCTGTCACAACAACCCTCTCCTCCCCAAACATGAATGAAAGGAAGCAAATGAGACGTCGTGATTCAAACTTTTATTCTGACGACATCCCATTGTTGTGTGCTAGCACTGAGCCAAGAGAAATCATCCTCCTCATTACGTTTTCCAAAAGCTTATTATAAGCACTTGTGTGCTGCTGATATCGCCGCAGGAGCTGACTGAAACTTCAGAGATGAAGCCAATATGCTGTTTGAGATAATGGTAATGTATGCAAAACAGAAAAAACCCCCACAAACCTGTCCTAGAAGCCTGAAAAAACCCTCACAATTTTAGCACACCTGAAGAATGGGACAGATGTTATTGATGAGATATTTGTGATCATCTCATTCTTTAGCTCAAACGAAATTAAATACCATTCACGTCTTTGCAGTGCTAGAGAATACAGACCTACTGTCAGACCCACCCAGTTATGATCCTCTCTGTGTGTGAGGGAAGAAGCATCTTTCCTGGAATATCTTGTCACATCTATTTTGTAACCATATAATCCCAGTTTCTGTAATGCAACCTGGCTAGATGTTGTCAGCATTATAGAAATGTTCTATAGATACATAGAAATATTTTTTTTTTTCTCAAATGTAGTTATGCAACTAAGTAGAATATGTGACAGCATCGTTTTAAAACAGGAGACATGAGGTGTAAACATATCTTCAGAAAAGCCAGGGTTTCTTGTCTATCTCTGGGACCCTGCTGGGAGAGGCTGCATGGCCTAAGTAGCCTAAGCCTTGGCTAGCCATAGCTCTGACACAGGCTTGTATGAGCAAACAGTGGCTTCTGGCAGAGAACTTATATTCCTTTTAGATTCTGAGAGACTTAAAACAGAAGGGGGAAAAGAGGAAGGTATGGAGAATTAAAAAAAAAAATATTTTGGTCAATTCATATGGTGCCTTCATCAATTGCTACCTTATTTTTAAAAGAATTCCTTGAAAATGGTATCTTCAACACTAGTAAAGATGAATAAACAAGGGGAAAAAAAGATGGCAGATTGTGTGGCCATTGTTTCTGTTTTGTAGAAGGCTATAAGTATGAAGTTATATCAAGTTTCAATCTTAACAAAACAAAGAACTCCTTCATTTCATTTAAGAAAAAAGATTTGGCAAATATATATAGGTGCAGAAACACACATCCTTTCTATTTACATTTTTCTGAGACAGCATATTCTGAAGCACATCTGTTCTTGACACTTCAGACAATGAAGGTAGATTGCTTTTAATGATTTATGTCAGTTGAATTAGAGATGATTTATCACTGTTTTCTCTAAAACAACTGACTGTAGAATAAGAAAAGGATTCTCTTACTTTGTTTCCTGTCAGAGAAAGTTGTCATAGGGTTGGATTCATGGTGCTCAGACCACCACAGTGCTTTTAAAACTCCAGTCACTTAGATTTTGTTTTCTGTGTGGAGCTTTGGAGTGGAATTAAATCTGTGCTTTGCTTTAGAATCATGTATATATGATGCAAATTCATCACATATATGCATCTGTGACAGATGAAGATCAGAACTATAAATAAACCTGTTTTGTTTTGATGTGAATTTTGGTAGACCCAAGAACCTTATTCAAAATTTGTTATTAAGTAATATTCAGTCAATGGAAAAGTTCTTCCTTTCCCAAAAGAAAAAAAAAAAAAGGAGAAAAAGAAAAAAAGAAAAAAATGAAAAAATCCCCACCAAAAAACTGAACAGGAAAAAAAAAGGAAATTAGACCTGAGTTCTCCCAGAGTATAAAATATAGACACAAATGGCTTAGTTCCCCCAGTCTGCAGATTATGCTGTTCCACTAAACCCCCACTGCTTTTTTTTTTTAAACTGGAATGTTGCTTACTGTTTGAGAAAATAATTGCAACAATCTTTATTTGTGAGGTGAGAATTCGATTTCTGCAAAGGAATTTAAATAGCAAGCAGGGATAGTTATCTTTCTGATATTTGATAAATGGAAAAAAGATTTAGTTATCTTGAAGTGAGATTACTTTTCAGAGAGGATGACATTTATTACCTCAAGGACATATTTCAGAAAATCCCTATTCTTTATCCAGAGGTGATAGTTCTGTTCATCAGAGAAGAAGGCAATTGGGAAAAGAAAAGATTAATTATATTTTTGTGTGCTTGAGCAGGGGATACAATTGGTTTATTTCTGCAGAGAACACCAGTGGAATAGTGAGTGTGTTCTGCAGAAAAGGGAGTGTTTATCCAGCAAGACTTCTCCCAACTTCTTTTCAATTCTGTGGTAAATTCTGTGGTAAATTCCTGTGCTCTTAATCCTCATCTGTTAATTCCTTAATAGACAAACATCCTTTCTATTTTTAATCAGCTGGAGAGTGAAATCAATTCCCCTCCTCAGCTTCCCAAAAGCCCAACCATTTCAAGAGCAGCAGAACTAATGACTTTCTTTGGATTTGTGTTCTGTCCACTGCCTCCCCCCTTATAACCCCAGCCACCTGTTGTGTCCTCCTTCAACCCTTCTCAGCATATCTACACCTGCCTTGCCATACATGCTGCCACTGCTGTTATTATTCCTCCTCCTTCCCACCAAGATGCCTTCCCTGTGCAGCTGTACCATTGGCTGAAGGTCCTGTGCCTGAATCTGTCCTACAGGGGGTGTTGCTGGGTGATGGTTTCTGCCTGCCCTGCCTGCAGTGAGATGGAAAATCACAGAGCTCACACCTTCCCTTCCCCTTCCCGTTACTTCCCTTTCCCTTAGGACATTAATTCAGTTCTCTGCCGTCTCTCTCTTTCTCATCCCCTGAGACTTCTGCTTCAGTCACATTTACTGAAATTGGCCAAGGGAGTAAAAAATATTTGGAGAAAGCTGACATATGGATAAATAGTGCTATTGTATAAACTTCCTCCTTCATTAGAGAATCAGCCTAAAGATACAGGGAAAAAACCCCTTTCTTAGAGAAATGGATTTCTTAGTTTGTATGTAGCGAGAAATCAAATTGACATGTTTTAAAGATGTGAGTGAATATAGTGGAGTAGACTATCATATCCCCTTTTATGATAGTAGACTATCATATCCCCTGTGTACATAGTCTTCTGCTGGTTAACAGTAAGCCCTTTGAACTCAGACCTCTTGATTTCATTATACAATGGCAGACACGTCTCGGGGCTTTCTAGAAGATACCTTTTAGCTTCCTAAAGGAGGAAGCTGGAAGAGAAGTATACTAACTCAGCACATAAATGGTTCTGTTTTGTCCTAAATCCAAAGCAAATGTTGCTTAGTTTTTGGGGTTAGCTGTCCTCTGCATGACCTTAATCTGAGGAGAGGTTGTTCTCCCTTTCTGCTGAATACCTTCTGTGCATCAGATTTCCTGCCTTCAGCATGTTTGATCTGTTTGGCAGGCCTAAGTTTAGAAAGCGCAGCCTAGGTGCCTGCCTTAGTGCCTCCAAGGCTTGCTGCTCTTTGCCGTGTGACTGTGGCTTCTTGCCGTGCAAACAGAGCGAATGTGGTCCAGAAACAACAAGAGTCATGTTCTGGCTTGAGTTTTTGCCGGGCATGAGCAGTGGTGAAGCTGCCTCAGCAACCTTGCTGCAGGCTGAGAAAGTAAAAGAAATCAGATGCCTAATAATAAGGAATGTTAGTTGTGGGAAGCGTAGCCAATCAAAGACACCCTCGTAAATTCTAAGAGATGTGGCGCAAACTAAGTAATATCAGATGGGCGATTTCTGGACCAGCTTCCTTTCAGACCTCAGTGACAAATGTTCATAGGGTAGATGTGCAAGGAAGGACCTTTTCCTCCCTCATTGAGCTATAAACCTGTGTGTCTCGATAGGATCAAGAAAAAAAGAAACAYAGTTTTTCAGTCTTCTTGGGAATTAAGGATTCTTTCAAAGCTAATAGTGAAGCTAACCACTTCTCCATATGTGCTTAAATATTGGCAAAAAATATTAAAAATTGATATTATTCTAGAATTCCAAATTACTTAATTGATCTTTGTCTTTGTAAATATTTTGTCAGTACAGATTGAACCAGGTTAATATTCACTAATTTTTTATTCTAACATTTTGGTCAGGTTTTAATATTGTGAAGGTTAATCTTATGCTGCAAAAATCTGTTTTTGCAATATTATATGCTTATGTAAGATTTATTATTTTCCTACTTTGGATATTGCATAATTTAATATTATAATATTTTATATATATATATAATATACTATGTTAATATTTAAAATGTGACTTTCAATAAACTTTCAATAAGGTATTTTTTCTTTGACAAAACACAATGTGGCCTTATATTTATTTGGCACCTCTGAAAGTATTGAGAGTCACTCACACTACTCTGTTATGATTTATTAAAAGGCCAGACATTGAATTCTGGCCTGCAGTTCCATACACAGAAGCTATTAAATATTCTCCCACTAATAAAATCTCACCTCAGGTTTTTTCCAGCTGAAAATTATTTCTTCTAGACAAAATGGAAGCCAATTAGATCAGCTTTTGCACAAGAAGAATTAACAGAAGACATATAGAAGGGGATACTAATCATAGAGCAAATGAAGGAATTCTACCATGTCACCTGCTTCTTGTGGCATAAATGATGATTCTTCTGCCGTATGTCCTTTAGTTATGACAAAACTTCTTCAGCAGCTTCATTCTCTCAGTTTTAAAACCTACATATTTTGTGATCTTCTTACTCTGAACAGATTCTTTAACAGGCAGCATTTCTTTATTATTTTATGTAGCATTCAGGATATTCGGTGAATGGTTTAAAAATAAAGGATAAAAGTTTTGCTTGAAGAGAATAAAAAGAATTATTTCTTTCTTACATTATTGTATATATGTTCTGTCAATGAGGGTCATAGTAATAATGCCACTATCCATTAAATCATCACTCTTCCTTTCCTTGTCTACTTTCATGGTGTTTCCCATTACCACACTGTCAGAACAAGTTCTGTATAAAAGCAGCTGGTTAAAGTGGAATACCTCGCATGTCTTCAGCTGCAGGAGAGGGTTAAAGTATGGTTGTGGAAGAAATTCGTTGGGGTCTGCTTTTGATAAGCAGAGGAACCTCATCGCCCTCTGTGAAGTTACAGATGGCGGATCCAGGCCACATTTGACCTTTCTCTACCACCTCCGAAGCCTCCATAGGAGTCCAGAGTCAGTGTTTACAGAGATCTATAGATCTCAGACCCAAATGTCTTAAAAGCCCTCTAGACAATGGGAGTGTGGCATAATTCTCTGTGTCGGAAACCTGGTCTTTCAGTTTAGGAACACAACTGCAGGTTCACTGGACTCTGGGAGAAGGGGAGGGGTCAGAGAGGATGAACAGATTCTGCGGATGACTGTTGGCTCTGAGACGATTTTCTGTCTAAGAAGAGATACTGAAAGCTCAGTTGGTTATGCCAGGCTTTCTTTCCAGATCAGCAGCAGGTGCTTCCAGACAATGTCCTTGCTTCTCTGAAGGAAGTTATTTTTAAAGGTCTTTCCACTGAGTTTCAAAGGAGCTTGAAGAGACCAGCTCCGACTTGGTAAGAATGTTGAGAGATTGAACTGAGGACAAACGAATCTCGCCCTTGGCACTGCATGCTCTTCTTCACACTCATTCGGGTTTCAGCCACTTGCAAGATTTGAGTGTGGTGTTTTGAAAGCACTGCCTTAGGTCATTGAAGTGGCCATTATAGTGGCCATTATTCCTCTATGGGAATATATGGACACTGCCAGAAGTGGGAAGGAAAAAGGACAGAGCCATGCTTTCATTATTACTAAGGTGATGCCATAAAAAAATTAAATCTACCCAGAATGACAGAATCATATAGGTTGGGAAAGACCTCCAAGATCTTGAAATCAAACCTTTGACTGATCACCACCTTGTCAACTAGACCATGGAAATAAGCGCCACATCCAGTCCTTTCTTGAACACCTCCAGGGATGGAGTATCCTAATTGCCTGAGAGGAGAATCCAACACCCACCTGGCTACAACCTCCTTAGCTGTAGAGACTATGAGTTGGCCTTGGTCCATGGATCCAGCCTGCCGAGATCCTTCTGCAGAGTCTTCCTACCCTCCAGCGGAACGACACTGCTGCCCAACTTGGTGTTGTCCGTGAACTTACTGAGGGTGCAGTTGATCCTCTCATCCAGATCACCAATAAGGCTATTAAACAGGACTGGGCCCAATGCTGAGCCTTGGGGAAACCTGCTAGTGACCATCTGCCAATCGAATGTGGCATCAACTAAATCCACCCCCAAAATTGTGCTAATGCTCACAGTTTCATAAGATACACGTATATGTATCTATCTATCTATCTATCTATCTATCTATCTATCTATCTATATTTACATACGTATAATATTCCTGTATGTTTGAAGAACTTATTAATACTGTATAGTAAATTACAAATACGGAATTTATGCAGGGTAAGGCAAGGGAAGATGTCAGAACCTCTTTTTAATTTTTTTCTCTTTTTTCTCTGAGAACAAAGAACAATCCAGGACAAACAAAGGCTGCCACATCACAGGTAGAGTTTTACCCTTGAATTTAAGCAGTTATTTCTCCAGAAGTGGTGAGGACTGCCAGTAGCTCAAGTCTGCCAGCTGCTCTAGTCAGGGAAATTTAGCATCTGGGTTGGATTTACCAACCATTTCAGGCTGACCTTTTTCATTTTAAATTAAGAGGGAAAAAAGGGAGGGGGAAGAAAGGAAAAATGCTGGCAGTCTAACCTTGTGCCTTCTGTGCACAATGTACTATTTCAGATGGCTAGCCCTGATGTATCCACGGAAAATGCATTTCTTTGCTCCCTTGCGGCAGGCCTCCAAAGCCTTGGTACAATCTTTTTGGTTATATAACCACCTAGATAACTTTAGATATATTAATAGGAAAAGCAGCCTTGAAGGGAAAAAAACTGTGTATCACTGACAGCTGCAAATTCTCCTTCAAAAAAATCCCAATTTTTTTCCAAAATGGCTTTTGTAAGATGGATAGGAAAAGATTTTGGCTTCCATGTTATTCTACAGGTCTTTAGTGCCTAGAGTGCTTCTGGACGATCTTCTGGAAGAGTCAAGAATGATTTAAAATCCTTACAGAAGTCAAGGCTACCTGGTCTGGTAATGTTTGTGTGGCTTTTCCAACCCACTAGATTAGAATCCACTAGATGCAAATGTGTCACAACAAAGTGATAAGGATTTTATGGAAATTTTTCGTGGTGTTTGATCCTCAGCAGGAGTTCTGAACTGTTAAAGTTTTCTGTGCCTTGTAGAAGAAGCCTGTATAAAGCTTAGGACCCCTGTCTTAAAGTGCTTAAAGATGTCTGTATCTATAGCACGTCCCTTAAAAAACCTTTTTTCACCTTCATGTGAAGGAAGGACTGGGGAATGATGTGTGGATGTGCTGTTAAGTACGAGATCCGGACAGATTATTTTGAAGGACTTGATGGTGTTGGGCATTCAAACTGCAGACAGGCCTCGAGAGAGACCAAGCACTGCTTATAACTTTTGAGAGGATACTTGAAACTGTTTGTCAAAGAATCGCAGAATATCCTGAGTTGGAAGGGACCGACAAGCATCACTGAAGTCCAACTCCTGGTCCTGTACAGGACCATCCCCAAGAGTCACACCATGTACCTGAGAGCATTGTCCAAATGCTCCCTGAGTTCTGTCAGGCTTGGTGCTGTGACCACTTCCCTGGAGAGCCTGTTCCAGTGTCCAGCCACCCTCTGGGTGAAGAACCTTTCTCTAATGTCCAGCCGAACCCTCCCCTGACACAGCTTCATGCCATTCCCTTGGGTCCTGTCACTGATCATGAGACAGAATAGATCAGAGCCTAACCCTCCACTTCCCCTCATAAGAAATTTGTAGACTAAAATTAGGTCTTCCCTCAGTCTCCTTTTCTCCAGGCTGAACAAGCCAAGTGACCTCAGACAGTTTATTTTGCAGCTATTTGCAAATATTATAACTATTTTATCCATGTTTTCTAAATTCTTGGATACAAGAATACAAGAATTGTGGAGCTTTTGGCCAGATAGCTCCAGTTAAGAAGTATGAATTATGTATCTTTCACATTTAGGTTATATTTTTAATCACCTTCAATAATTTAATTTATTTAATATTTTTCATCATCACTTTCTCCAGTATTCAGTAAAGTGTAATCTCAGACTGAAAGTCAGGAATAACTAAATTTGGATATTGAATATACCAGCTTATCTTCTTATCTTTAAGAAGATAATCACATTTCCTAAAGAAATTATTTTACATATATATATATATATATATTTAAAGAGAAAAGAAAGCTCTGACTAGCAAGTTTGCTTCAGCTCACATGAGACTTAACACAAAATACTAGTTATTAAGGCTTTTTCTGGCAATATCACCCTGGATTCATATTTTTTAACATCTTGGTATTTGTTGCTGTGAAGACTGTGAAGTGTTCTATGGAACTCCTTTAAGGTCAAAGTTTATAAGATCAAAGATAACAAGTTGTGGCTACATCTCAGCACAGCTCTTTCTCTCACAGGGCCGCTTCACTGACTTCGCATTTGTTGCTGTCAGAGAAGGAGAAGCACTACTGGCAAGGGGAAGAAAGGTGCAGGAAAAAGGAGTGCAAAAATGTACTCATTCGCTGCTGGAGCACTGAACTGACAGCAGCAGGATCACTCCAGTTTCCAGGCAGGAATCAGGAAGGAGAGGAGAAACCAGCCAGTGCACAGCAAATGGCAAAGGTCTAGGCAAAAGGATCTACACAACAGCAGCATCACAGATGTGCCAGTATTCTTGTAAAACCTGTACCTAATCATGTTAATTATTGTTCATTAGTATGTAACCCATGCTCTTTGTCTAGCATAAATAATAGGAATGACTTGTGCAGTTTTTTCCCCTGGTCAGGGTTACATCCATTTTGTAAGTGGCATATATTTAGACTAAAACAATAAAGTTATAGCTTAAAGGAAATTTCAGACTTATTGAGTGCCAAAAAGACACGCACAACAATTTGCTGATGAAAAAAYATACCAGGAATTTGAAGGCTGCTCTAAGGCTTAGTTGAATTTGACTTTCCATGACACTGCTGGACAGGAAGATTATTTACTYATGTGTTAGGGTAGCCAGTAAAATGTTGTATGTTGCAGCTGCATGGTACAAGAAAAACACTTGAGAGCACAGAGTATGTACATTTGAGAAAATGAGGCATGAATATCCTATTAACAGCAGATGATTATGAATGAGTGTATTCCCCGGGGCCTCGAAGAAAGTCAAGAATAAAAATGAGCAGTAATTCTCTAGTTTGTTATGCCTGCTTTAAATGGGATTCTAAGAGGAATCTCTCACTATTTCTTCAGCAATGACTTAAAGGTACGGTTTTGACAGGAAATGATTTTTTTTTGCAAGAGCCAGAGATTTGTCATGATGTAATGGGCTGAAGTCCTGTAAATAAAAATATGTTTTCACACAAAACAGAGATAATGGCATTGTCAAATACAAATACTCTGCTACGGCAACCGGTGGATGATGACTTCAAATACCTTTTTTACTTTACGCGATATTCTGGATTTGGCTTGTCAAAGATTGTAACTGAGTACTTCGAAACTGGCTAAAGGAGACTGGGCGCCTAATAGGCATAGGTATTTTTGAAAATCCTAGTGAAAAAAAATCATGTCATCGTTACTGAAAACCTTTTTGTGAAGAATGAATGTATAAAGTAGAGAGGTTGAAAATAAGAAGTAAAATTACTTTTCTGAAGAACAACATAATCGGTATTTAAACAAAATAATGCATTATCTCATTATTATCTTATTAATTAGAGTAGTTTTATAATATGAAACTCATTATTAGGCTACCTGCTTCTCTGCAAGCTTGTCATGCAGCATTACTAAGCCTGACCAAGATACACATTGTGATTGAGCTGTGACAGTGTGTACAGGTGGCCAGAATTCCACTTAGGACCCTTGGCTTAGAGAGCTGAGTGTTTCTGAATATCTTTGGGGTGAGAGGCACAAGGCCTAGGTCAGATGAGCACCTAGACAGCAGTGTATAGGTGAAATGATAGGGGTTTTTTTGTATAGGGCTTGGTTCTCCTCTCCCATTCTCAAAGTCTAGCATTAAATACAGCAATACCCCTTACATTAAATTACATTGCAATTAGTATGCCGGATAGTTTTCCTAAATGGAATGTGTTCAACGTGCAATTTAATACTAGCTGGTTTAATTATTGTGGTCTTTATCATAAAATAACATGTGAAATTGCATATGGTAATTATCAGTGATAAAATAGAAGAATATGAGCTAGTAAGTGGGGTAAGATTTCTGCCATTACAGACAATTTCTTTATTATTATTTCCCCAAAATAATAATTATCTCTCATTTCACCTGTCTACTCTTCCTCTTTTACATTTGTTTTTATTTTCTTTCTGTATCCACGCAGAGACAAATGAAACAGATTATATGCCTTTGCTATGGTACACGAATTTCTCATAATATATCCCTATATTGCTTCATGATTAAGTTGTTAAGTCACTGGAAATGGTGGAGGTTCCTTAAACCCTTACCATTTCCCTATTAATGGCAAGAAAGCAACAACCGCTGTAGTTGTCTCATGTGAGATGCGATAACCAGGGAATATCACTTTGGACCCCTGTTTTCTAGCAACTTGGTGTTTGTTGCTGTGATGACTGAGAAGGGCCCTATTGATCTCCTAAAAAGTACAAGTTGATTGGATGACAGAAAAACATAGGCCATGTGTTGCTACTCATCCATGATTAGAGTGACCACATGAAAATAATTTTACCTGTGAGTTGTCGGCTACTGTTACTGTAATATGGAGTTTTATGGAAGAAACATGTAGGTGGTTGTTAAGAAAGGAAGAAGTCTATTTCCATGACAAGAAGAGATATTTGCCTCTTGGACAAGCGGACAATTTATATGTTTCACTTTGTCATTTATAATCCCTCTCCTAAACTTGGTGGAGAGCTGTTCTTTGGAAATGCTCTACTGATGTCTCTCAAAGAGCCTTAACCTTATGATTATGGTGCAGAAAGACTTCTGGAAGTTGATGGGAACAGTTCTCAGTCTGTACTACAAAATGTGTGAGACAAGCCGTGGCTTCGAGATCAGATTTCAGCAACTGTTCTCCATGGGCAGTGTGATTTAATGCATGTGTCAGAAGGGTCCCAGCATAGTTGTCCCTCTGCTTGCAGAGAATAGTTCCCTTGTCAGAAGGGTCCAGTCATGCTTTTTGTATTGTATGTTGGCTGAAATGACAATAACATGTTATCTGCTCTTTCTTCTTTCCAATGGCTGATATGGAACAATGGGAAGTCTGGAATAAAATAACTATGATATTACTCTTTCTTTCTGAAAGTCTTGGGCTGKTTTTTTTTTCTTTTTAATTTTATTTTTTAAACACTATCTGGAACATTTCATCTGTGTTGTCATCCCCAAAGTTGATGATGTCAAGTTGTCATTTCCAAAGCTGTCAAAATATACTCCCAGACAATAGCTGTCAGAAATTTCCCCAAAATGGCAGTTCAAGGTTTACAATTGGACTCAACGATCTTAAAGATCTTTTCCAATCTAAAAGAATACATGATTCTAAAATACTGAAATTTAAAAGCAAAACTAAAGGTACTGGTATATATTTTATAAATCATATGTTAATTTATTGGATATTGCATGTGTAAATAAATATGATAGAGCTGACAAGGAGAACTTGAACAGAGACTTAATCACAACCTCAAGTGTAACAAATTGCTGTAAAGGATAAGGACTAATCTTCCACAAATGGAAGCCAGGGCATGACTCAAGCAAACCCCTTGTAATTCCATGTCGACACTTGATTTCAATTCAATATCCTGTATGCACATTGGCTATTTTCTTTAATAAAAATAGTCATAATAATGAGGGATTCCCTGCAATTGGAAACAGTACGTAATGCCTACAGAATTTTTGATAGTTTCCATGTAGATCTGAGAATAATTATTAGTTTTTCTGTGGCCAAAGCACGCCAGGTTTTTATTGCTATAATTGTCAGCCTCAGCGATCCCCTGGGCTATAGTACCTTATGTTTCACAGCACAATGTATCCAGAATAAAGTGAGTAACTCAATGATATCTTTGACCTCAGTCTGACTGTCTTTATGCGCCCTCTATGTCATTGTGTGTGAAGCAAGTTTTCCATTAAGCAGGCAGTATCCTCATAATGTTGTCTGTAAAAAAAAAAAATTCTTAGATTATTATTTTTATTGTGTACAGTGAAATGAGTTAAAACTCAGTGTGACAAGCTGAATCTGAAAGCATACCAGTAATTATGGTTGCTTCTGTTTGCTTTTCCCCACACATACATTTGGTAAAGCAGCATGGCCTCTTGAATTTAATACTGCACTCAGACTCAAGATACTCCTTTGTGTACCCAGTTCTATGCATGGGGCAACTTTAGGAAGTTACTTTTCCCTTTCTGAGCCAGTTTGTTGATCTAAAAAGTAAAGGTAGTGATGCCAACTTATTTTGCACAGTGCTTTGTGACTTTCTTGTTGAAAGGACCATGCAAGAGAGAGGTATAGTAATTACCACTGTTCTTCAAAGACTGTATTTACTTAGTTTAACCAAAGCAGTTTCAATAACTTCTGTTTTATTATTCTACTCTTTATATTCTATTATGCCACTAATACACTGCTTTATTTAGTGAATTAAATATTCTGAAATTACCTTCTAGTATAGAATTCTGGATAATATATTTACTGTCTTAATAGAACGACTTTGGTTCTATTGGAAGATTAAAATGCAGATGAGATGAACTGCCTGAAGACAGCACACTCACTTAATAAACTAGTTTATTGCTATAATACTATAGTCTGGAAACAATTTTTCAAAGCCTATTAACATACATAAAAACATTGTTATCTCTCCGTTTGTTTAAAATAATTCTGAAACCTGTTTGGCAGAAGAGTTGAAGTTTGAAAGTTTAGGTGACCTGGGTGAAAATTGCTGGGTTTTATGATCGCTATTTATTGCTGCCTTCATGTTTGGTTTATTACACTTCTGGATGAGTTCATTATTGATATACATAGTTAATACTTGCAGAATCCTCATAAGATCTTGGAATCAATTTACATGTTGTGGTAGTTTCTGTTTATAAGCAAAATGTAAAAAACCATTTCCTCTGAGTATGTAATTTTTGAGTTTATTGATCATTTACTCATTATTTTTGAAGGGAGAAAATATAGATACAGCTCCAAATTTACTTTTTCTCTCTGACAATATTTTAAAGTAAAGCAAAATACATACTTTCCCCATGATAGTCCTCACAGCTCTAAACTTAGGGTGAGAGAGTTTCAGGAGTTGTATAGTACTGTTCTCTAGAGAACTCTGTTTCAATGAGGATATGTGGTCATTGAAGAATACACGTTATATGCGTATGTCTATATATGTGATTCATATGCAGTATTTTTGCCGCAGAGGAAGGAAAGGCAGTCACCATCTGAGAGCAGGAGACACATATCTACTGTAAGAACCATACCAGAGAGGCAAGAGAACTTTGCATGTGGTCAACAGGAATAAAACACAAAGATACAAGGACCCCGTATGTTACTCTGAGTCAGCAGCCTACTGTGTCAGCTTTTTGTTAATTTTTTCTGTTGTACCTCTTATGCAGAGTTTTCCAATGCTGGATTTTGTAAACAAAACTCATAACACACCTTTCTGAATTCAATATAAGGAGAAAAATAGTTGTGTCATCATGAGGCATTTCTGTTAGTCATTAATTTCTCTATTCTTATCACAAGGAGAATTCTTCTTTAAGAAGTTTTCTGCAGAACCCTGATCCCTGACCAGCTGGTCTGCTATAGGTCCTGGGTGCCTTGGGCAGGAGAGATCTGAGAGGGAGCAGGCTGCGAGGGGGAGTCCCCTCTTGCCTAAAGGTTGCTGCAGGCTCAGCCCTCAGTCCCAGCCCACACCAATTGCCTGGCTGGGTGTCACAGGGCAGCAGTCCAGTGGTCAGTGCCTGCCTGCTGCCCTTGTGTCCCCTGTGGCGTCTGCTAATCTGCCTGAGGGCCAGCCCCACTCCTATGCTTCCTGATGTTTTCTAACCAAATATTTTCTTGATGAATTCATATGCAGCTAGCTGGAGGCTCTCCCCTGGTAGATGTTTAGGTCTTGATTAGATTGCCCAATTCTACAGCATTTGGCAAGGCTGAGAGTTCCAAAAGCTGGCCAAAGAAATAGTGTCTTCCTTGAGTTCTGGTATCTGCTAGAAAGTAGATTTTCTCCTCTTCCTTTTTACTTTTCCTTCTCCCTTTTCCCTCCTTTTCTCTTCTTTTTTTAATTCTTTTTTTAAGGGGAATTGGAATAGAAGCTGTCAAATTTTAGAAGAGAATAATTAACAAAGGTATTTCAGCCCTTTCCTGGGGAAAGTTAGTCAATATTAAGGCACTTTGCCACATAACGATAGGATAAAATGGATTATCCCGAAATTGATGGAAAGATTGCAGGTGATTTCCTTTGGTAACTCATACTCATGTGAAAACAAGGGATATAGTTGAGACAAAGCCAATATATAATTATATTTATTAGAATAACACGGTAACTTATTATTTACCATTTGTTTATTTCATGTTGTTCACATGTCTTTAGACCAGCTCAGAAATATAGTTAGGAACCAAGCCTGACAAGTACAATTTAATTACTATAATACATTTCTTTTGACATGTACAGAAGTAAAATGGTCAACAGGCCATTACATTTCCTTYATTTAATAAAAGTGCATATAAATGACACGATGAAAAATGCTTGAAAGAGTGTTCGAGGCATGAACTATTTCAGTCTCTGACAGCAAGTTCTTTAGAAGACTGGCAAAAGATGTCAGATGATGCACTCAGGTGCACATTTAGATGCCATTAGCTAAAGACACACACATGAAAGGCACTGTATAAAATCAGAGTCCATTCCACTTTACTTGCACTATATTTTCACCTGTATTCATAGAAAACAAGTAGACAGTAGAAAGTTGGATGGGGCTGCCAAGGAGATTTATTTTTATATTAACAAAATTTCATTAGGACTCTAATACCTCTATATTCCAGTCTGCAAGTGTATTAAATCTTTCAAGATTAAGGTATTTTCATTTCTTTACTGAGTAATCATTTAGGCAATCTCTGTTTTTTCCTTTGTAAAAATTACCGACAGATAGTGCTCTACATCTGCATTTTCCCACATGACCAATGATAAGAAAAACCAGTGCTTGATAAAGTGACTGAGACTTAGTGGGGTGGAGGTAAAAAGAGCTTTTGTGCCTTTGGTATTGGGTGTGGCAGGTTTGAAACATGGGTTTGCAAGGTATAATCCAAACAGCCTTTCAGAGAGATGTGGGCCGTCCATGACAGCAGATGAAACTGGTTTCTTTCCATTATAGGAACCAGGCAGTGAAAATACCATGCAGGGAAACAGGCAGCATGCACAGAAACGTTCATTTCAGATGTCTTAAGCCAAAGGAGTGATTCATTCTCAGGAACTGATTTTAATCACAGTTGAAGACAGCTATCCTACTGCTCACATATATCCTTCTCTAAGCAACGTTGTCTCCACACAGAACGTTTCAACTAAGCATAAAAAGTCCCTTATATCAAAAGTCTATTTGACTGACTGCTATAAAAATTGACTTCTTTGAATGTGATATGTAGCAGCATGTTCCACCACTTTATGGAATTAAAATTGTTTATATTTGTTGAAAAAATAAGACTAAAGAGAATTTTTTACAATAATTTTTTAAATCTACAGTATGAAATAAAGTAGTAAACAATGAGCAACATAGCACATTATTTTATATATTCCAAGAGGCGTACCTGGGATTTACCTCACAGAGGCTGAAATATGCACCACTGTCATAACATAAAACCGAGAATAGATAGATCACTATTGGGGACTGGCTTGGTCCAAGCAGCTTAAGCCATCTACTTTACCTACAGATCAGTGAACATGCACAAGTTTTGATTCATGCAACAACTTTTTAGTTTTTACATTTTGCTCCCTTTTCTTCCACGAAGGAAACATTAGGGTTTATAGCTAAATTGATGAAGCACTGCATATAAAGTTTAAACAAACCTGGTATATTTTTTTCCCAAATATGTACAGACATACTAAAACCAACCTAATCTAATAACATTTTTTTTTCTTTTTACTATTTCTCGATTTTATACTATCAGTGAATTCCAATGCTTTTAATTTTCAAAAGTTGTATTTAGTTCTTACTCTGTGTTGAATTACATTGATGAAAATGGAAATAAAATTAAAGACATCAGTAAGCTACTATTTGAATAAAAATTAATTGTGAATATGCAACTGTTACTGAAGTGTTTGTGACCGAAAGGACAGTGCTTTATTAAACCAAAAAGTTGTGCCTATTGTGTGCAATTCAAGATTTTAAAACTAGTAGAATTCAGCTTGTCATATTTGCCTCATAACTACATTTTTATTGAAAAAAACCCATGTTCTCAGTTTTTCAGTTTCCAATTGTTATTTTAACTTTATTTAACGATTGGGAATAAACTGCTTAATCTAGGAAAATGAATTATTCATAATCTTCAGAAGTGGTTATGAGTCCCTTTCAACAAATTCTGGTACTTTATGAAAACTATCCCTCATTTTTCTAGTCCTTCATTAAATTATAGGCAGTATAGGTAGTAAGTAGGCAGGGTTTGAATGTCATTGTAAGTTAGCTTTGTAGCTTATACAGATATGGGACTTGAGACAAGTTATGATGTCAACTAATAATATAATTATAGTAAGAACAACTGTAATAAAACAGTAACAAAACAGTAAAAAAGAAAAATAATCTGCATTTTGGGTGTTGTGTGTGTGTGTGTCTGTGTGTGTGTGTGTGGTGGATTTAGTAAAGATCGGAGATCTGGAGTATGTCTTCATTTTATTCTTGTTGCTTTCCATGTGTGTTATCCATTTCTGTTACAGAAAGATTTAAAGCAGAACTGTTGTATTGCAAAAATGACTGACAGCATTGCAACCACCAGGCTGTCTTTACGCGCCATGGTATGTCACCGATCTAAAGAAAGACATGCCAGCAAACTTTCCCTCATGGGCTGCTCAAGAAGATATGAAATGTTACTGATCCTGTTTGCATATAGATAACCTCCAAAGTACAGTCAGTTATGCAAAGCCTGCTTGTTGCTACTGCTTACATGAACAATGCAATCCTCATTTTTTGGTATAAGGGTGTATTTTTAACCTGTGAATCTCTTAACCAGTCTCTCTATGCTGCAACATAAGAACATTCCTAAGATATTTATGGTTTTCATAGCCCATGAACATTGACACTTACGCTTTAGCCAGTGTATAAATTACAAAATACCCTGAACCACGGCCATCCTCTTGAAGACCAGTAACAGATAACAGACAAATTTTACTCAGACAGTTGTGATCAAAAAGTACAGAAAGAGTGTTTATTATAGCCAAAACATACAGTCATTAAAGTTTCCACTGAATGAGCTGAAACATTATGAACTATTTATGATTTCAATTAAAAAATACACAAGTTTTACATTCCTTTACCTCCATTTTCAAGTCCTTGTCTTTGTATATAAAACCCCCTTATTTTTTCAGTGTTTGTTTTGTTGGCCCTCCAAATATTTTAAAATCCATTTTACATGTATGTTCCTTACTGTGTGATTTGTACTAAGAAATTTTGCAGCCATTTTCGCAGTTCTTTGATGTAGATAACTTCAAAAAGACAATGAAATGCTGTCGTGGCAATGTAGTCTTTTATTTTTGGTGTTTGTATCTGTTTATCTAGTAAGTGTTAAAAAGACTGCGGTACATAAGCCCAGGATGATTTCTACCGGAGTTATTGTTTCCAGATTGTCATTTAAACTATTCAATTTGTGAAGGTTTGACTCTGTTATGTTGAAAACCCTTTTTTTCCCCAACCTCAGCAAAAGAACCACTACAATTATGACTTTCACCAGCTTTTTTTTCTTTCTTCAGTAGAGAGCACTCCTATATCTCATGATTGCAAATAAATACAATCATAAGAACATTTTTTATTTCTTCACATGCCTTTCTCTTTAGTCTATGTTTTCTTTATATGCTATGTTTTCTTATTTTACCTCCCATTATTTAGGAACAATATTGTTATTTAGAATAAAGGCAGTTGTAAATGACTGAAAATGACCTGCTTTCCTCACTATAGCAGTTTATCAGTGCTCTATGGAGACTTCAGAAGAAATCTGAGTCTGAAAAATGTTTCATAAGCTTACATTTTATCTATGGTTTATTCCTATACCTGACTTTTACCAGAACAAAATGTGTATATAATGGAAGATGCTGAAATGCTGTTAAAGACTCACGGAGGATTATAAATAACTACTGTGAGAAAAGATTATTTTGGTGCTTAGGTGAGCAAGTCACTTACTAATGACTATTCCAAACCCCATTTTCTATTATTACCTATTCTGCCTTAATTTTCTACTCAAGATTTTGCATGTTGGACAGATTGTTGGAAGTTCCTTATATCCAGCCAGGAAAGACAACACCAACTCCACTTCTGCTTAGCAGCACAGATCCAATCAGTATAAAATTCCTGCCTAGTGCGGACATGTGTATCACCCAGTTTCTACTTCACCAAGTAGCTGAAGTAACTGGGTCGGGGAACAGGGTCTTACCATACATTCTTCTCTCTCTCATTCCCAACTGATAGTAATAAGGGATGTGATGATCCTGGGGCTGTTGGCAGACCCTGCCACAAGCAGTGGCCCAGATGGTGCCCCAGCAGGGAGGACATGGCCTGCACTCAAGTTACCCTCAGCTCCCAGCTCAACCTCCACAGTGAAGTAGCCTGCTCACCCTGCTTCCTGGCACACTTAAGCAAAACCTAAAGCAAATAAATGGTTAGGGTTATGAAAGGTGAAACTGCAGCCTTTAGTGCTGGGTATCTCAGGCAGAAATGAAAACCATGTTTTTCAGTGCTATGAGATGCCCAAGGTCCACAGGACAATGTATGTGCTTTTCCTCGGATCAGTTTTGAAGTTCACTCCTTTGGGCTTTGAAATCTCAGTTATACTGCAAGAACTCACAGCTTGTGAATATCTCTATAAAGTCAGCAACTATCACCATTATCTAAATAAAAGAATGTATCATCTAAAATTTGACTAGAGAAGGAAATACCAGATGGCCAGTTTTCTCCTTTTCCCATACTCTGGATTAAAAATTTGTCAAGAAAGAGATCCAAAATCAATTTCTTTTGCTGCAGAATCTTCCTCCTCATCTGTACAGAAATACAGAATATTTTGGAGGCCATTTTCACTTCACTTGTTGAAGTTACTGTAATTTGCTTTAGTTTCATTTACTCACATAATTTAGTGTAGGGATGTGGATCTAAAAATTCTCATAAGGGCTAGAGAAAGAAACCTGCACCCAGCTGGGCACCAACTTCTTATCTGCACTGGGAAATACTAAAAAAGATAGTGGAAAGTGCCTGCCTAGGTCAGGAGAGGGTGCTAGGTGCTCTCTAGGGTGAGAGGTGTTTAATTCTAATAAATTGATGAGAGAACTTCTCCCCCCCCCCCCCCCGCCCCCCCCCCCCCGCTTCAGGGTATGTGCTAAAAGAGAGGCATTTATCCCTGTGTTTTGAGAAACAGCAGCAGGTCTTCCTATGCTGTGTTTAATATTGAACTGGTATTTTAGCCTTAGCCTAAGAATGCTTACCAGGGCTTCTATGCACACAAGCATTTTGGTTAAAAGCAAAACTGAGCCCCCTCCACTGTATTATTTCAGATCTCAGTCAGGCTTGGAGGCAAGAAGGCACCACGGCCAATTCCACCCCAACATCCATAGCTGCAAGTGAAGAGGAGAAAATTTAAGTGGCCAGGAACAATAAGATTAAAAAGTAAAAATATTTAAATTCTGCCTAGATTGCCTTAATATTTGTTTTTCAATGAAATGGCCTTATTTTTAGTTTGAAGAACCTATCAAATACTCCTTTTCACTGTGGGGATTTGGGAATAAATGAAGTTGGTCTAGGACTTTATTGGCAGCAAAAATACCCAACTGGAATTTTGTGGATCACTGATAAATGCCAACTTCAGCCTTCCCTAGAAGCTTGGGGAAATGAAACTTGTCTCTCTGGAGCTCAGTAAGATTGCTGCTTTTTTTTCTCTTTGAGAAGTGAATCGATTGATTTGATGAAAAGTGATTTATCAAGGGGTAAAGGCAACAGGATAATTTGCAGTGCAATGAGATGATTTGCCATCCCTAAAATTGCTTTCCTGAAATCTAAAACTATGTGCTGTCCTTTCCTTGGCAAGGCTATTAGTGGGGCTGCTTTTTGCTTCCCACTGCTTCGGCCACAATCTTCTTTCGGTTTGTGATTTTCAGGTCCTGCCCTCTCACCCCAGGCCAGGTGCTGCCCGCAGCAGCTGTCTGCATTTCAAGCCCCTTGGCTACCGCTCCCACAGGCAGTCCGATTCTGCTTCATCCTGCACTGGGTGTGCTTGTCCTGCTTCCCCTCACTGTCCTGGCTCTTAACTGCCCCGGAGAAACTTTGCTGTTGCCTCTTCAGGGCATATTTCTTCTATCTGAGCCAAAACCTATGGGTAGTTCCTTGCTAACAAGGCACTTCTGAAGCAGTCTTTCCCAGTTCCTTTTCCTAGGTTCATGTCTCTTTACTTTAAGTAGTTGCTTGAGCCATACTTCGCTTTTGTTCAGCCCAGACTTACAAAAAGTCTTCACAGTTGTGAAATATCCTCCATTTCAAATCAGAGCTTATTTTTAACAAGAGTCCCTCAGTTAATACAACATTTTGAAAGGGTTTGGACCTGCCCATTTGTATCATTTTACAAATCTTTTCATACCTCAGATGTCACGTGAACTTCATTTATTTACTTTGACAGAGCTTTCTTTTTTAAAGTTTTAGCACTGAACTTACATTGGAGGAGAAAGTGGTGCTATTTTAAATTGCTGCTCAGTTTTGATATTTGAGCCATTCACCAAAAACGTCCTTCTTTTTTTTTTTGCAAATATGCAAGATTTCCAGCTTTTTGTCATGGTTAAATTACCTCAAAACAGTTGTCTTTGCAGCTTGCTTTTGGTAGTTTATTCTTATTATATTAATCTAGACTCGGTGTTCTTGAACCCATTAATTAAATGTGTCTGTAAGGGTTTGCTTATTTTGAGCCTAAGAATTAAAGAAGATTCTGAGACTATATCTGAACCAGGTCTCCCACAAGGGAAAAAACCCCTCAAACATTGTTGCAAAAACCCCTGGTATGTCCTTTAGGCAAACAATTCAGCTCTTTGAATTGTACCTGATAACAGAAAATACACTACTGAGCTGCCAAGTGCATTTAAAAATGTTACTGCTTTATTGTGTTGTATACAAAAAGTAATATTCCCTTCCCAGTCTAAATGAGAATATAACTGTTCTCAGAGCTTTTTTGTGGACAGAGTTAATTTTTTTTCTCTCCTCTCTTTTCTCTTTTCTCTGCCTGTGTTTCTCCTCCCCCCACCACTCCTATCTCAAGAGATGCCCTAAATTACATATATCTTGGGTAAGATAAATAAATTGGGGGGGAAAAAAAAGCAACATAATTTGCCTTAATGGAGATGAGCTGAGAATTTCCTTGGAAATTATAATCTGAAGTTTGAGTAAAGCAAAAATTGAAATTGTTACAATATTAGTGAACAATCAGCATATTCCATAATTGAGATCAAAACATTGTACAGCAGCACATGTATTTTTAAACAGGAATGGTTGCATTCCTATTTTTTTGGTAACAAGTAAACTTCATTCCATCATAAAAAAAAATAAGGCTGGATTACTTTGCCAGTGGCAGAATATAACCAGATTCTCAGATCTGGTCCTTGCTCTGTAATATTTACTTGCACCATCAAGGACAGGAAGAGGAGAAGTAAGCAAGTTTACCTTTTTTTTATCTTTCTCTGTATCTGTAATTTTCTTGCAAGGATGTCTTCTTTAGAGCAGTAAAATTAACTGCTCAGGTTTGAATATCATTCCTCCACACTGAGTACTCTTTCTGTCTGCGGCAGTCCCACAATATCAGATTCTGAAAATCCTGGCTGTTATAGAGAGAAAAGTTAACACTTTGCCCATGTGTATTTGTAAACCACAAAAAAAATAGTATTTCCTATTCATTATTTAACATGTAGAATCTAACATGAAAGACCCAGAAGACCTTAGCGAGAGTGAGGCCTCCTTGGGACATTCGTAGGTACATGGAAACTCTGTTCTCAGAGGAGCTTCCAGAAGGGTAAATCAAGAGAGCAAACAAAAGAAAAGAGAGATTTGATGTGACTTGCCCTAGTTTGCAGGGAAAGTGACTGAAAGAATTGGGAATAAACCACAAAGGTTCTGACTCACAGGTTGCTGCTCTTATAACTGGAATTTAGTTTTTGTAGGCACCTCAAAATGTCTTTTTCATTGTCAGTGAAACAGTCAAGAAAAAAATATTTCTAAGTAGGAAAAGGCAGATTATCACACAAATGCTGAAAAAGATTCAACTCGATTTATGAAGGATTTGCCATTCAATATAGCTAAACTCTGAAGGAAATTGTGTGAATTGGAATAARGTTTAAGTATGAGACATTGGTATAAGTTTGAGATACTTTCATTCTTACATGCTGATAATTGCAATCTATCAGTGGAAATATATCTTGAAATATCTGGCAAATGAAAACAGCTTTCAGGTTTTAATGGTGTTAATTAATACCTCTGTTATATTAAGAACAGGTCTTCAGGCTGCTGAAATTTATACCTGATCTGCTTCAGAACCTTAGAAGTTCTGGTTCAAAAGATGTTCAGAAATATTGGGTGTATTGGAGAAGAGATTACTGTGAAGAGAAAATATTGGGAAAAACCCATAAGTTTTATTTTTGTTTACTTCTGAACCTGAAAAAGATCAATTTTACCTTGAGAATGGCAATCATTCCTGTTTGGTTGCCAGTCAGGGTCTTGTATTCTCTTCATCTTACTAATTTTTAATTATGTATTATTTATAAAAATCATATAAACCTAAGCAAAGTGAATTTGAATTATGGTGCAATGAACTGAAACTTCCAGGCAACTTAAATGCTACTTCTGTTCTCCTGTCCTTGCCCTCAAATTTCTAGTCATATAGTCAACTCTGTGAGCTGACGGTGAAGTGAACAGGACTTCAGCCATTTTTCAGGAAACCACGCTTTTAAAATACAACATACATAAGTGATAAAATATTACTCTGGGAGAGGAAAGCCAGAGAGAATTGTGGAGCAGTTCAACTATCTGGGTAATGTACATCTTAATATTTAACACGAAAGTTCTCTTAGGTGCTCATGTTAATTGGTATACTGATAGATATACTATATTTTACAGAAAGTATGCTAATATTCACGGTTTGATTCAGTGCAGATTGGAAAGAATGCCTTCCCCAATTTACAATAGGTTTCAGTTAAGTCTAAGACCAGACCTTCAAAAATTATCAATGCCTTAACAGGTCGGTTGTTAAATTGTTGAGTTTTCTGATGTTGATTATGGGATTACTCCCACAGACAGCATACATAAGGAACACTCGTTGCAACTGCTGAGTCATTTCAGAGTGGATAATAATTTAAGTGAATTACCTTGAATTAACTGAAACAGATGTGTTCCTGGTCTTGGCAAAATTAACCTGTAAAAAATTAAAATAAGCAAATTACTAGTTAGCTAACTTGATCTATAAATTTCTCTCTCGAGTGATCTAACGAAAGCTCTGGRTGCAGGGTTGGGCTGTATGTTTAGCAGCTAATTTGCGTCTTGTATTTGCCTTGCTAGAGTGGAAGAATAATTGGAATTGCATGCACTGTATTAAATGTGTTGACTGAAGCTGTAAATTGGAGGAGGTTGTGTTTGGTATATAAATCTGGAGAGCACAGCCAGGTTTGGTCATAAATATGTAACTTTCTGAATTCTATGACAGATAATAAGAAACATGTCAATGAGTGATGAAATGTAGATTTCCAATTATTTTAACAACAATAAACTGCTTTTTGGGCATGTATTTATTACAAATGTTTCATCATTTCTACTTGAAAAAATAGAATGGAGGGTGCATAACCAGAGGGAATTCCTGGGTGAATAGCAAACTAATGTGTTCAAAATTCTAGTGGGGGGGGGAAAAGTAAGACTTATGTTTGTCTTTTGCAGTAGGACTTAATTCACTCCATTGTTTTGTTTCTACTGCTGCTTTGAAAGGAAGAAATCTGTTTCTCAATATTCCGATAGAAGGAATTTATTAACTTGGTCTGTCTGCGACACCAAATTAAAACTTTTGAAATTATAAAGAATTATTGTTCTGACATGTTTTAAAACTGTATCAAGTGACTGAAAATATGTAAAAGCTGKTTTTTTTCGGGGAGGATGAAAGAAGGACAGCAGTTCCATTATCAAAGCCAGATACCGACAGCTTTGTCATGAGACCACCTACTTCAACTTTCATGGGCTCTCTGGGAAATTGTAGAGTTTTGATGTTGCAGAAAACACAGCCAGTTCTTAGAGGGGAAAAGAGATTTATATTAATGGAGACAGGCTATGTGAACACAAACTTATGTATAGCTGTATTGCCATGTCTCGTAAAAAAGGAGTCTGACATTACTGAGAAGGAAGGTTGTCGCACTACAGGTGTAAGAGCTGCCTGCTGAGAGATGTGCTGCCTGCATGGGATGCTCTCCACAAAGTTGGGCCATTCTCTTCATACTGCACCTCTAAAGTTCTGGACTAATTAAGTGTCCCAAATAATTTTGCCTGATTCATAGGTTCAGTGAGCATGAGGTCTTGTTGAGTTTGCTTTTACAAAGGGAAAAAACATGAGAGATCTGTGCACTGTGTTCATTCAGATACTTCCAGAGGGTCGGGATAACCCAGGCTGGCATGGTTTGCATAAGCATTATGAAATCTTTCCCAAAGTATTTCTTTGGTGTTATAACACACTAGTGACTATAAAGAGTGCTTTTCTATCTTGTGAGACTGGGGAAGCATTATTGCATTGTTACTACAGTAGGAGCATTGCTGCAGAGGAAGAGAGACCGGGCAGGCATGGAAGAGAGAATTCATCAACATTTAGAAAACAGATTTAGATACCTTTTCAATCAGAAGAAACAACAGCCAGGCCTGATGGGACTTTGACACTCTCTGTGCTTATGAAGGTATTACAGCCACAGGTATCCTTACAGGGAGTATTTTCAAATAGGAATGCTTGATTTTATACTCAGGGCTAATATACACAAAATAATTTTGGCTTTTTTATTTTCTTTTTTTTTTTTTAAATGTCCCTGACACAAGATCTGTGGCTTTCCTTGCAGTTCTATCATACTGTTTTGTCTTTACCTGTCTGTCTCTATAAGAAAAGCCATGTGTTGAAGAACATGAACAATGATGTTTTACTGAGCAATTACTATTTAATGACAGTTTATAGAAGGCCCCCATATCAAACAGAGACTTGAGATAGGAAGGCAGTTGCGTAGGTGAAGACTGATGCAAAGCATGACAATTATGCAGAGCACATGGAAAATATCCTTGCTTTACATATTTTGCACTGCAATGCTGAGTGTAACCTGTTGACCTTTGTTACGTCAGCTATTGTGGTGGCCTACATTCTACTATGAATAATTTTGCCTAAGTGTAAATATGCTTCGAACCACAGTTTCATAGCACATGGTATTTTTTTTCTGTTAAAGTATTTGCCAAAATTACTTTGGTTCTGAAATCTGTGTAGAGACTTTTATACCTAATTCTCTACTTCGGCTGCAATTACATTCACCTCAGAAGTAAGAAACCTTAAGTATTTCAATCCTAAATTTATTTTTCAAAATTATTATTAGACAAATTATTATTGTGTCTAGAGTCCACTCAGAGTAGGAATTTCTGAATAGGAAAAGCACTTGTTAGTATCTCTAGTTTATGCAAAAAGAGCTAGGAACTCTGAATTACTCTTGGGGGAAAAAAAAAAGCACCAAATAAGATTAAAACATGGTACAGCCATGACAGTTGGCCTACTTTGTTTCTTGTAATCCCCCATGTAGTGGTGAATATCTGGTATTGATGATGGATATCCACATCCAAAAGTGGATAAATTAAAGACATAGAAACTATACAGAAGCTAGAAGATTTACAATAGCACACTGTCCGCATGTAGTAATTTCAATACTTTGTACAGAGAGCTGTATGTACCCTTTAACTATGAAAATTCACCTCTTACCTACTGCTTGTTCTCTTGTTCTTTCTTTGAAAATACACATAATTAAAATGTAACACATAAGCTATAAGAGCATGTTACTCTTATAGTAAAATGGACAGAACTACTTTTATCTCATCTAGTCAGACAAACATTACATTGTAAACCAGAGCCCGTTTTGATTTCAAGTACATAACAAAAAAAGAAAGCCTTTTAAATAGTGTGTTGCATCAGTTGAAGATTACATTGCAGCAGAGGAAAGGGAAACACGAACATTTTCAGAGCTAAAGTGACCTTTTACTAACACTTGTCGTGAAGATTAGCAAGGTTATTATTCATAAATGAGTCATTATTCACCAGCTGTAGCAGCTTTGAGGCAGACTGAGCAGGAACCAACACAAGAGGAAGCTCAGTAATGGTTCTCCGGTTAACTGAAAGGCTCATCAACCTTTGATTTCTTGGTGTTTTCTTTCATTTCATTTGGAAATGCCTACTGAGGGGCAGGCCAGTGGTGACTCAGGCATGCATGAAGAAGCTACTGATTCACCCAGAAGGTGAAAAAAGTCCAATCTCAACTCTGAGCCATCTATTTTCAATAGAAGAAGCTCATTTGAGAAAAAGGTGAATAGATAGAATGATGACCTGGACTAAATGGAAAAATGCAATTAAAGCYGTGAAAAATGATTCTAATGACCAGAGCTGCTTTGTGTAGCATCTGAAATTTATTACACTGTGTCATTACATTATAACTACTGTGGTGAATTTAATTTCTGTGTTAGTTACGATGTTTTTCTGGAAAGCAATAAGGTTTATATCATTCTGTGGGTGATTAAAATGTAGTATACTTAGGTATGTTTGGTTTGTTTGTTTGTTTGTTTGTTTTTGGTTTTTTATACTTTAGCAGAAACTCTGTTTTCCCCTTGACCAAGGTAGGAAGCTATGAACTAAATGAAATAATTTTGTGAGAAGGAAACACAAAAGTATGTTTTATAAAACTCTCTGGTGGAAAAAATCCCTTACTTGATTGATAGGTACACAGCTGAAGATGAGTGCCCTGAGAGCACTAATGAGCATTAATGGTCCTGAACAGCCTCACCAAGGACCCCCACTTAACCCATGAGAGCAAGGGTCCTATTTCAGCTCCAATCGGGGTGCTTGCCTGGGCGTGACATATGCTATAGGTTCTATTCCTTCATACTTGTGCATCTGCAAAAATGAATAGCTTTGAGTCTGCTTTATGTATTAATTCACTGAACTGTGAGACAATGCACTCCTTCCTTCCTTCCTTCCTTCCTTCCTTCCTTCCTTCCTTCCTTCCTTCCTTCCTTCCTTCCTTCCTTCCTTCCTTTTATTTTACTTTAAAGCCTTTCAATTATTTCTGGGAACTGACGATAGGAAAAAAAGGTCTCGGCAAGTCCACTTCAGACCCCTCGTTGACATGGTATCTTGATGCAAAACAACCAATGTAAAGCTGAATGCATAAAATGCCTGGATTTTGTGTAATATTTGCAAAGCAGAGGAAAATGCATATCATATTCCATAGTCAGTTTTCAGAAAAGTAGATATAACCAAACTGAGAAAAGCTCTCCCTTTAAAATCACGCTGTAGTTTGCTGTGCTTTTTGGAACAATCTTAGTTCTTCTTAATCCTGGAGAAAAGGCTTATTGGTGCATATATGTATTTAAACTTGTTTTGTTTTGTAGGCTATCTTATAAAATGCATAAATTGGCAGCATTAATTCAAGGGTGAAAGTAACATTTTTATTCATTGGTGTCCTTCCCCTGTAAATCTTTTTCACTATAAATCTTCTAAATACTGGTGTCCTATGTATAAAACAGCTATACATTTGGAAAAAAAAAAGCTGCTGTATATTTTGTATGGCCTTAGGTGTTACATGTTTCTATCTTCTAAATCCAGCAGAAGATATCCTTCAGATTAAGTTTGAATTTGGTAGTTTATTGTTATTAGAGAAAAGTAATTACACTTGAAATCTGAGGACACCTGATGTAGAATCCTCTGTAGACAGAAAATATAAAATGTGACAACTGTTTTCAAGTGAAATCAACTTTAAATGTCATCATTAACTATGTTGTTGATCATTTTGTAGAACCATCTTACTAATGTGATTTATTTGGCATGAGGGATTTAATTGAAAATACATTCTGAAAGAATAACATTGTGGGTCTTAGAGCTGAAAAACAATAAATGTGTTAACTATTTAAGAAACCTTGTATCTTTAGTAGAAAGCATCAGTTAAAAGCAACTGGAATATTTTTAAGGTGTAATGTAGAAAAATTAATGGATAACATCATTGTAACACAACAATGCAGTAAATTTGGACTGAGCTCTGAATTTCGGACAAATTAAGCAGAACTGGTCTTCGATGTGTTCAAGTAGTTTTAGTCCTTTTAAAAATGTTAGGAAACTGAGACATGTTCTTTCTGTTTTTAAGAGCACGATGTTTAATTTCTCTGTTTATTGCAAACTTCCTTTTCAGAGATACTATTAGTGAATCTATATTACCACTTTGCATCTAACTTTTGCATCTTATGAAAATACTTTGGCTCTTAACCATGATTCCTTGTGTTTTATAGAACGTATATTGATTGCATACTGCTTTTTGTAATAATTTTTCTGTAAGGTATTAAAAAAATTAAGTTACAATTGAATAATACCAGATTTGCTTCTCTTCATTTTACTGCTACCAAAACAAGCATTGTAGCTTATTCTATATTCTAACTTCTGGAATATATATTCTGTTTGATGCCAGAGAGATTTTTTGTTTTTATGCTTTTTAGATTGGTAGTATTTTAGTTTTATACTTTTATATATTAGTACCCCTATAATCCTATAACCTCTATCCTGTAACCTTGTATCCCTCTCCTATAGACAAAACAGAGCCAAGTTATCAGCCTTTAAGCATTCCAGAGTTAGACTCSATAAGCTATTGAAGTAAGCAGAGAACCTCCAATAGAAATTTGCCTCAAGGAATAGTGTAACAAAATTCTGCTTTTCATTGGATAATATTTCAAAACTATGTTGCCCCTATAATAGTAGAAACACGAACACCTACACAGACTTTTTTACCCTTTTGTACCCTTTTTACCTTTGTGTAACTTACACTTGCTGGAACCCCGCTCGGCAGGATTGGGCCCAAAGCCTGCGCAGTGCGGGTCCCAGGGTTATCCCTGGGAAGGCTTTGCTTTCTCCAAATCCTTTAATAAATTTTTACTTTTTACCCTCTCATTTCAGCCTCAGCCTTTATTTTCCAAAGATATAAGGCGTCATGTCCTTTAGAAGCCTCTGCTTAGTTTTATTAGTTTTAACCGTGTATGAGACAGTTTCTTTCTTAATGACCACTCAACTCTCCAGGATTTAAGAGATCTTTGCAACTACCTTCAAACCCCTGACATTAATTTGTATTTAGGTGTTGAAGATGACTGGCTGACTTTCCTCCACTAAACTGCTGAGTATTCAGAAGCTCTTACTGAAGAATTTGGATAGTCAAATATTCGGAAGGATCAATCTTCATGCTCTGCAACCTCTGAGTGTAGGTTTATGAGGTGGATCTCTGAAAGTCTTCATTGTTCCTGCAAAGGTTCATATACATATGCATGGACTTACATTGAAAATTTTGTTTTGGGATGGAAGGTACTTTTCTGAAAGCTACTGTAATGTGCTCTCGCGTAATCAGTATTAGCCATAAGGTATAAAGATGGTCCTTGCCTGGGATGTGTTTAAGAGGGAGGATTCCTCCTGCTCTCCCTACGCTCTTCGCATGTGTATTTTAAGCTCCTGTTACTGCCTGTACTGTGTTAAGCTTCTTTGGGTGTATATGCATTGCAGTGTGTAGAAACAGAAGCAAGAAAAGGCAATTTTTCCGGTAAATTCCATAAAACTTGTGGAGTATGTAAGAGGGGAAAAGTAGACTGCCATTACAACGAGGTGTTCTTTGAGATGGGCGCTGGACATTTGTAAACTATGTGAGACGTGGTCTGTTTCATATGACTTTACCGACTCCCATGCTAGTGCTGCTCCTGCCAGGACATCCATTCTGGCTGGAGCATTCAAGGGCAAATGCAGCTGCTCTACTCATCTCAGGGTCAGTCACGCTTTCATAAACCAAAACGATTTTTGACAAGATGGAACCTAATTTGGTGAATTGTTGGATATTAAAATTGTAAATTATGCAAATGGATTTGGCATGCAACAGCTATATTTGAAGTCTGCTTTTTTTACCTCTCTAGAGTTAGTTGAGGAGTTCTGGCAGCAAAACACCTCTCCTGTATCTCTGGTGGATGCTCATACCTGATGATCTTGTATCTAAGAAAATAATCACTTGTGTTCACCACAAATCCTCATTAGACAAACTTAAATTTGTTCCACTGWTTGAAACTTGACTATCCCTGATGGACTGTCATGAATGCTGCTTATTACTTATATTAAGGTTTCAGCCTTGGGAAGAGTGCAACCTATTAAAATGTTTCAGATTATTAGGCAAAGAAGAGGTAGTCACATAAACAAATGGTAGAGTTTAATCAATTGACTGGAGAAGTCTGGGTGTGCTGCATACTGTAAGAGTTATAATAGTTTAGAAATAATGCTGGGCATGGAAGTGTTTTCATACCTACTATGGAGAAAAAGAATTGTCTGTGGGTATGTTTCCTGATAGCTGAAAAAATAGCTTGAAGTTGCACGATGTACTTCTGGTCACTTTGGAGGCTGCTTCCTTTTCAAAAGCAAAGCAGCCAGCCTTGCCCATGCAATTGCCCAAGTGGTGTTTCCAGTCCTGAACCCAAATTGAAACAGTCTGCTCTTCACTGTAGATCAGGTAATATTGAGCCAGCCTCTGAGCTCTTAATTGGGCAATTAATATGAGAAATGGAGGCTATAACTTTAAATTTTATTACATGGAACAATACAGCATACAAGTTCCCTGCTATGTTCTGTAAATAAAAGAATAAAGAACACAAAAGCCTGTTTATAATTTCACACACACTGGTAATACTGAATAATTGCTCTTTAATGGTATCTTTCTTTGAACAGTTTTCATTTGTTATGCTTTAATTGTTAGGAATGCTTAGCAAGCTGATTCTAGTATTTGTAAGTTTTAGGCAGGAGGAAAACACTTGGGAAAACAGGAAAAAAATTATGCTTTTCTTAAGATATTTGCACTGTACCATTTCAGTTGCAATTGAAATGCAAAAGAGAAAACAATGGAAATAAGTTGCAAGATTATTATACCTGGCAGAAGGAAGAGGAATGATAGAATAGCTTGTATTGAGGCACCCCGAGCAAAAAAAAAGAGTTTAGCAATCTGAATATTTCTTGCTTAGAAAATGTGTTTCAGACTAGAATAAGGTTGATACAGTTGGATGTATCTTTACTTCAAAATCAGAATGATAACAACTGATTTAAGCCAAGTCCCCACGGYGAAAGAAGGAATGTTTTTGGTTATCCACACACATTTAAATTTGGGATTTGTTTGTTTGGAGTTTTTTATGATATTTCTTGTTTTTTAAATGGGGGAAATTGTGAAGTTAATGCTAGTGTTGTAAGTGGTAGCTGCATGTTCATGTGGAAAGATATTAATATACAGATGCATTATTTTATGTGGTTGTCAGGGTCCTCAATCAGTGGAGTTTTCTGCAAGTGTAGTAATTTGTATTGGTGGTTTCTAGCTTTATTTGTATTCATTCTGAACAGAAGCCTTGGCTCCTTTTTTTAACCCTTCTTGCCTGATAATCCATCATAATTTGGCTCCAAATAACTTTGGCATGATGGAACAGTGTTATCTGTGTTGACGCTGAAGCTCATGAAGTAAGCTTAGGATAAGCTTGGTCAAGAACACTACGGTTTATTTAAAAAAAAATAAAGTATTGCCACATTATTAAGCAACCAGAATGCTGGAATGAGTTGTGGTGTTTTTCATTGCAATAAGATAAATGTAGTATTGTTGGAAAGTTTCAGGTATGTAAGTTCAGAGAATGTATCTGAGCAAATAGCCACCATTTGAAAAAAAYCATAATTGTTTCTCAGGCACAGCAGCTTAATACTAGAGGAGCTGCCTTTTTTTGTTATATTTTGAAATTCAAAGTCTTAAAGAATGATTTTGCATGGTGTGTTATGCCTTGTGTGCTGAATTTGTTAAGTATAAGAATGTGTAAAATAAAATTGTAATTTCTTGGAGGTACCACTTTCTTTTAAAAATTGAGCAGGTATCCATATCTTTGAGATATAACCAATTATTTTATAAAACCATAACCAATCTTGCCATGTGTTGGGGATGCACCACAAGCTTGTGGAACACTACATGTGAGTCTGGGACCATGTACCATGTGTACCATGTACAGTAAAATTGGATGTGGTTTTTATTTCCTCTGTAAACAGGATCCTCAAATTTGAAGGCTTAATAAATCTTCCGCAAGCTGCAGATAAGTCTATTAAGCATAAATTGGTAGCTGCCTCAAAAAAGGAGGGTTGTCTGTGGCTGAATGTTGTACATGTTTATTCAGGTTTGTTTGACTTACAAACTAGCCACGTTTTGTTCTAGAATGTATATGAATGTTACATGATCTGTCAGGCACCATGAATGAACTACACAGCTTTGTGAATTATTGTGCCTCATCTGAGCTGGAGTACTTGTTCATGAATGCATCCTTAACTGCACTTAAGGCTGCAGATATGCTGTAAAGCACATTAAATTAAACCTTTCATTAGCATGATTGAGTTGTAATGGCTTAACAAGTTTCCTCCCTTCAGCTAACCTTTGCTATCCATTAGTTGGGTGCATGCTTTTACTGTCAAATTGAGAGATAATGCAGTTTAGTTTCAGATTTGAGCTACATCATGTAATCTCACATTTAGCTCTCACGCTGAAGATGAAGCTAAATTGTTCTCTCATAATTGGAGTAGGCTAAAAGCATGCAGGCAGATGGCTACTTCAGCCTGGCAGCATAACACGTTAAGATTATGATAACTTGCTTGCGTCTGAGCCAGGAGTGTGCTCTCTATTAGTTCAACTGCTATTCTGCAGAAAAAACCCCAAAAAATCCAAACACCAGGATGTGGAATTGGAACAGCAGGTAGGACAGTGGTGTGGCAACAGCGTCCTGTGTGGCTGTGGCTTTCCAGAATTAGCTTTTTTCTCTGTACAGAGGTCTAGGGCAACCTCTTTCCTTAAAGTTGTATTCTTTGTACTTCAGAATTTCTTTTTTTTTTTTTTTAAGGGAGAAGGGAGTGGTATATGGTGCAGTTGCAACAATAATGCTGCCTTTCTAGGGTACCCTGTAAAAGAAGCATATTAAAATGCTATGGGGAGAACAGACAGTTTAAAAGCCTTGACGGAATGGAACAGGAGAGTCTAGTAATGAAAAAAACTGGAGGAGAGTGATAGTCTTTATTCAGCTGGATCTCAGGGCTGCCAATTTCTGTAACAGCAGTAAGCTTGAAATATATGCACATACTTGCCTGAGCCTCAGGGTACATTTTATCATTAATAACCTTAGTACCTAGCCAAGAGTATTCTGCCAACATTTGCTAGGTTTGAAAGGCCAGCTCAAGGTGTTTTTCCTCTAATAAAGGAATAGTAAGAGTATCCTTAACCAGCTGACCTATCTGAAGAGGTTATTAGAGAATTTGTCCTTTTAGCCACTTTTTTCTGTTCTTGGCTCTGTACTGCAAAACAATAAAGCAAGTAATATCACAAACCGAAGCTTTTAATTTCTGAAAATATTGTCTTTTGTCTTGAAGTCTAATTCAGCTGCTTCTTATGCTTTTGGCTCCTTGGCTACGCTGTGTCTCCCATGAGATGCCAGTAATTCCAGGCGGGAAGCCTAGCACGTTAATGAAAGCAGGATCACAGGTGCCTTTGTCTTTAATGACATAACCTTTTGTACCCTTGTATTTTTGTTTTTGGCAGTCAGCCCTTCTGTGCTTGAAGTTTGTGGTAAAAGAAAACTGAAGACTGGTGACACCTTTCAGAATTTTCAGCTCAAATTTAGCCTTTTGTTACTACATATTATAGGTATCATCTAACAGCTAAACCAAAGGTTCAGTGTGCCTCTGCTTTTTGTAATTGTGAGCAGTGCTAACTTGGTCATGTTGATTAAGTTGGTTTCTTTCTGACACTTAGGAAACTGACAAATCAAAGCCCCATGACGCTACGTTATGTATTTATTTTTAAAAATTGTTATGAACTCAAGCAATTTGGAGTACTGGGATAAAAAATGGTAGAGTGCCAAGTGTTTCCTATAAACATAATCAATTTTGGAAGGTTATGCTTACTGTGGATGAAATTAAAGGACTTTGAGATTATCTTTTATGTTTTTAAAAATTCCTAGTGCAAATGAGAACAAGTTTCTGCTTTCCCTAAAAGCTGCTATGCAGTTATCATGTGTAGAAAATGTTCCAGGATTAGTTCACAATGAATAGGATCAAAATATACAATTTAAAGGGGATACATGAGATAATATGCGTTATCAAATTTATAAATTCAAGTCATCTCTGTGCTCCTGAGAAACCCAAGGACGGGATGGAAATCAATTTCTCTGCACAAAATAAGTTTCCCCATAAATGGTAGTATATGCACTACAGTAGTATCAATGTATTGTATTCCTTTCTCCATCCCCTCTCCTTTTGTAACAGCCAAGCTTTTGGGCATGTGATAGAGCGCTTGCAAACACTTATAAACCCAAAGTCAATGGTGTGTACAATGGTTTTAACGAACCTTCAAGGAAATTCCATAGCCATGCTTCTTCTGGAAGCAATGAATTTCTTCATATAAAGATAATGTGAAGGATGGTTGGAAAGGTGTCTTTTATTGCCACGGGTTTGCCACTGTGGCTTATTTTACAGTTTAAAATCTTAATTGGCCACAGTTCAGGACTGTTAAAAGCATTTATTTCTGTTAAGTGATTTCCAAAAGCCATTCTGACACTGTTGCTGGTAGAACCTTTGTGGATATTTCAGACTTTTTTTCGTTTGATTTTTGACACTGCAATGTCTAAAGATATCAATTTTATACTGAAGAAATATAGCATTTTCAAAGGATTCTGAATCGATCAATGTCAGCCACAAGTGTACAGTAAGTGAGATCAATAATTCATTCAACAATGCTGAGAAACTAGTCAAGTGACTTCTGAAAACAAAAAGCAAGTACCATGAGAAATACTAATCACTGTACAGATGCAAGGCCTTACATCTTTTWWAAAAAAAAAAAAAAGTAGAACAATTAATAAATTATTAATTGTAAATATCCTGAATATCGGTCAAAGGATTCCATGCTCATTGAAGAGACAAAGATACCTTTGGATGAGTAATTACTTTGTACTCTTACCTGGGGCTTTTCCAGCAAGCACATATATATGCAGTCTCTGACTCTCACTGCTTCACATATCGAAGAAGTAAAATCTTATTTTGTGTTTCTTTTTCTCAGTCAACATATATAAATAAAAGAATATTGCTTTCCTATTGAAAAAGTTTGAAAATTTAAAACAAATTACTTACTGTAAARTACTTATGGTAGAGAAAATGACTAGCATTAGGATCAGAGATGTAGATTCACCATTGTCACATATTTTTCTTCCTAAATTAAGCTTCAATTTTTATGAAATGTAAGCTGAAAGTTCTCATGGATTGTTGTCACCATGTTTTCTTCATGTGACCTGCTAATCTCCAGTTGTACAAAGAACCCAATGCTTATGCTAAATAGCTATTKGCTGGTGTGTGTGTGTGTGTACACACATGTAAAAGAAAATCATATCCACTATAATGCTGCAATAATGCTGCACTCTTATTTCTTCCAGATATAAGTAAAACATGATCAGTATATAACCAACTTATGCTATATAAGCAATACATAAATAACTTCATTTGAGTACCTTTTGCTGAACTACTTTATTGGAGATCATGCAATTGAGAAATAGACACTCAAATTCAGATGTGATCTTGGTTATCAGTTTGAATTCTCCATCGATTGCTTGAAATTGAAATTATTTAAATGAGAACAGGTATCCAAGACAGGAGGATAGTTCTGAACAATTTACTGGTGGTTTGAAGCCATGAATAATTCAGGACCTGCATATCTTTAAATGACACGTCATGAACTAGATTGTTGCAAATTACAGGAGTATGACAATGATATAATATCACATAAATCTCATATTCATCTACAAAGGTTGGTTGTTTGTCAAGCTGTTTGTGGGTTTGCAGCTGACCTTTAAAAACTTGAGGATGAATCAAACCGTAGTATGAACAATGAAAGTCTTTCAACAAGTAAGCGTAATAAATCTCCCCACTTAGAGACTGAGGCAACTATAATATATAAAACTAAAGACAAGCTTTAATAGACACACAGAACATAGGGAATTAATTCTGAATATAGTGAGATTAATTCTAGTTATGGTCACATTGAGGGTTGAAGATGTATGATTGCATTTGCATATTCAAGATTCTATTCCCTACTTTTAACCATATTTTGAAACAAATCATCCTAAAAGTCATCTTTGTGAAACAGGGAACCTGGAACCTCAATCCTTTTACCTTTCAAAATTGTAGTTTAGGTGTGATAATTGCGCTTCAAAGTAGGGAACCTCTATGCTCTTTTGCGTGGTTCTGGTTGAATTCTAAGAGGAGGGGTGGAGAATGGAGAACTTATTAAAAAATAGAAATGTTAATTGTGAATTTTTGACAGTGGTATTTTTAGTATAGTGTGAAAGAGTTCAAAATGGAAGTTGTGAGATCCTTAGGATAAGGATGCTGTTAGCTTTTTTTCAGTGCAAGGTCAACATAAGCCAAGATTGGATCATTACTGGGGGTCTTMAATGCAAAGTCTAGGAAACACTAGTCTTGAAGCTAGTGCCTGGACTTCTCCTGATGTTGAATCATTTCTGTGCTAATAATATCTGCTTAAGGTGGTAGGATGCTTATTGTAGTTTGCAGCCTCAATAAACACACTTATAACTCTTGCCATTTCCCTTTGACAGGGAAAAGTGGTATAATTTTAAGTATTTTCAATATTTATGACTATATGACAAAAGGAATGTTGTTGTTCTAAGGAGTAATAAGCATTTTAAAAAACAAACAAAACAAAACAAAACATTAAGTAGGATCAGTACAAAAATGAAAGACAATTGGCAACTTAGAAGATAGTCTTCCACTTTTTAGTACAAATTACAGGATTTATATTATTCTTTCTAGCTGCTAGTTGAAGAACATACACTATGTGTGCTGAGTACGGACGGTAATCTTTCCTGAACAAGTTGCTTCMTTTTCTGCTGAAGATCAGGATTGATTGTGATGGCAAGAAAAATTCAAAAGTAGCTGTGTATACGATTTTCTGTGCAAGGAGAAATAAATATATTTAAAGGATCAACTTCAAATGTTAAATTTAGTCTTAACATTGCTTTACTAGCTGATGAGGTATCACGCTTAATCCATCTGTGCCTGAACCACAGGTTGTGTTTAGTTAAAATGATTGTGCTAAATCAAAACTCAATTTTCAGTGTGGTACATGCAACCAAACACCAAATATAATCATGTTTAAATTGGGACTATAAAACAGAGTTCTCATGAAATGTGAAGCTGGGCAGAAATAATTTGGCTATGTCCTTCAGAAACTCTAGCTATGAGACCTGAGCTATTTCAGCATTTTGAGCAAACACCAGTGAGTTAAGTTTTCCCTTGGCATTACAGGAGGGTTTTATCCTGTTCAAAATTGAATTTGGTTGTATTTATGAACTTTTCAGGCGTACTGGGACACCAAATAGAAAATCAAGCCAACTGAGCATCCAGCAAAATGAGAGGATTTGTAGAGCATAGGTGAAGCTCTGCAGCACATGTGACTGTGCCTGCCTCCCCCATATGTAAAAGGTACATATATTTGTATGGTTTATTGTTACTTAAATGACTATCAAATTATACTAAATTTAATGTCTAGCTATAATATTGCAAAGGGGATTTTCCTATCACCAGGAAATTTTATCACACGTGGCAGTTTAGGAACTGTAATGCTTTAATTTTAGACTGTCTCTCATGCAGTATGGGACTTTATTAATTTTTCAGTAAAATGAATGCGGTAAAGGTTTGTTTGCTTAAGATGGAAATTCACGTAGAAAAAGGTGCATGCTGGTTTTACACTTTGCATGGTACAGTGAGATTAGGAAGGCAGTGTTATGTAGTAAATTATTACTCCATGTGCATCACTTTGGAATGGTAGAGAGACATAAGATACTGAATGCGCTGAATGTAAGTGAAAGAGACAGCTTGTACTTTGTCTGAAGAGAATAAGTTAAAGTAAGTAGTCATAACAGTGAAATATTTGTATAAACAGATTGCATGTTCCACCTAAATGTACAGGCTGTCCTCTGAAATCTGTTGGTTTTGTCTCTGTAGTAAGATTTGTGATGGATGATGATGTTTAGGTGTAGGGCTGACTGTCTACAGTTGTGCCTCTACCCTAATCTATCTTCCCTTTCCATCTGGCAGAGTTGTTCTGTCAAAACTATTGAATGGGATAGAATAAGCATGGCAGCGGATGCTTACTTTAGCCAAAGAGYCTGTAATGGCTTGCACAAGGTATGCAAGATACAGGAAAAAGTTTTGTACTACCTATGCTATTAACTAATGTTGGCCGCAGCATCTGAGTGACATGGAGTCCATTCCAGAATGTTTTTCTAGGATTGCTCCAAATATGGTGATTATTTTGAGAAGTGAGAACTGCATGAATTAGGCCGAGACAAGAGTGATATTTGCTATACTGGCATTTGAATTTACAGAAAGGAACAGGTACTTCAGCTTTTCTGCTGGATAATAAGAATACTATTATAAATGCTTTGTGTATGGCCACAATGTGTCTTGTGCTCAAGAAACCAATGCTTCTTAGTCTGTTAAGTGTCTCCAGTGGAAACAATGCAGGGTTTAAAAAGAAGACTTGCGTAATATTTAAACGAACTGAATTTTCRGTCATTTCTCTTTGTTAGCAAACACTGCCCATCTTTTTTGCTCAGCTTAATTAAAATATCGGTACAAAATCTTGTACTTTCATCACTTGTGTACTACAATTTGTGACAAGATGGAAGCACAATAAAAATTTGTATGTCACAATGTTTCAAAACATGGTCACTATGCTTTTTTCTGTCTCCTGTTAAATTAGGCTTTAACAACCATTTTGAGACTATTTGTGAGTATTTTGATGTAGAAGTTAAACATTTCAGAAAACACAATGTTTCTGCTTTCATATCACCAAATATTGGGTTGTTGTCTGGAATAACAAGTGAGAAATATGCTTTAACAGTCACTTATATATCAAACTTCCTCAAAGGTCTAACTGAATAGTGTTACAAGTTTTGGAGATACTTGTATACAGTATCTTCAAAATAATAGTAATAGTAAGARTATAGAAATAGTAAGGAAATAGTGACTCTAAGGCATGTTAATTACATTTGCTGTTGATTTTCACATGAACGAAAATGTGCTTGTTTGATTGAGCATCCAAAATAGCTTCTCAGCATTGACTAATGCTAATCAATCTCTGCGTTGCTGCCTTTCTCATACAACTTGATATCTTGSAACTGTGATGATCCACTTGAACTAYGGAAAAGTGAGCAGTGCTGAAATACTTGAAAGAAACACTGTGCTGTGGCTTCGTTTTAAAACAATTTCACTTTCTTACTATCTTRATATGTCTTTTTTAACTCAAGCCTCACAGCTTAATACCACTTTGTCAGTACTTTGATTAGTTTTCTCAATTTTACTAAAAAGGCAAAGGCAATGAATGAAGAGTTTTCTATTGGACGAAAACATAACTTTATCATGCTTCTCTATGCAATTGTACAAAAAACTCCCCGTATGGCAGAGTGGTAGCAAAAATTGTGAATTCAGAGTTTTAAATCTGAAGTTTCTAAGTAACAGCACTGAGTGATGGGAGAGTGCTAGAAGATGCTGATGGAGGTACTGGAAGCAGGCGTACAGTACACSGAGTTAGGTAAAAGATCCACGGCTACCCCAGTGTCATGTTCTTGCTTGGAAATGGAGGACAGGTAGGTGGAAGCCAGACTATCGAAGATCAGCTGCACCTTACTGTACCAAGGAAATATGTCATCCCTTAATTTTGCATGTACCTCAAGATTTTGACATCCTGGGTAATCTCTAAACAATTGGACAGGCTTTAAGAGATTATTTGAAACAAGTGGGACTACTTTAAGCTCATTTCTAAATATGGTAATTGTGTAATAACAGGTAATTTGTCAGAGAATTTTTTGTCATTTTTGATACTTTCTCCACACAGCTGTATCTGGACTTCCTCTCTGCCACCTCCTCCATTTTCCTCCACTACCCCACCCCCATTATTCCTGCTGTTTGTGCAACCTTAAAAGAATAGAAATACTTTGTCCTATCAACCCCCAAATTCATGTTATCATTTGTGTCTGACAGTGTTTCCACTGAGGAGTGTGGGTTACAGATGAGTGTGTGTGTACAGATGTGTGCTTATTTTGTGAACAGATCAATAGTTCTTTTTATTTCCACCTTATAAACATTCAATTCTGACTTGCTCACTATACTACAACTGCGATGACTTTACAGAAGATTTTCAGAATTTCTTTTGTTTAAGATGCTGTTGATTCACCAGTAATCCCATTCCCACCATATTATTTTGTATAATGGCTTTAGAAACCATTTATTTTAAGACTAGAGTGCATAGCAACATTAGTAATTATCAAGGCAGTGTTCCTTGTGGCTAAACGGACGAAAGAAGAGAACAAACACTGTTGATTTTTTATGGTTTTTCTTACTCTTAAATACATTTGTTTTTCTTGTTGTAGTCCACTGAGACAAAGAATTTAGAATTGCAAAAAAACAAGATACACAAGTGTGTGCTTAAAGTCAAGAAGCATTATTTTGGTTCAGCCTTGCCTTCCAAGATGGATAAATCCAGGTTTTGGAATGTTGTGCATCATGTAGTAGCAAGCATTCACAGTGCATGACTTGGTCATAGTGCAAAATGCCTTGATTAACATGCTTGTACAAGGTTTCCGTGAGTCCTATGTAACAGCATAGAAAAAAATTGCATTTTAAGATCCAAGTTTGACTCATATAAGGCATAGGGTTTTAATATGATTAAAAAAAGAAATCACGGAGCCTTCTTGTAGTAAACCTGTGTTCCTAAAATGTAATTTCATGTCCTTCTAATGTCTTAGAGTACTGTTACCTCCTAGGAATGAACTTTCAGTTCCCGTCATCATTTAATTCTGACAAAACCAGTGCTTTTTAAAAAACTCCATTCTGATATTATAAAGGCTTCGTTTCAGGTATATCCTGTAGCAGTACAGTCCTGTAACAAGCATTTGAAATAGTAATGAATATGAATTATTCCTGAAAGCAACCCACTGAACTTCAGAAGCATGCCGCATCTGGCTTGTATTAGTATGCTCAGGGCACGTGGCTATTCTGCTGTTTTACTCTAATGTTACTGTTGACTTCCAAAGTAAATAATGTCTTTATCTTATGTATTCATCAAGGCATTGTGCTGTGTCTAGCTTATAGAATTTGGCTTTGCCACTTCCATTCGTCTTCCCCTTGTCATGCAATGTCTAGTGCAAGGGTAATTGATAAAGAAGTGTGAACTCAGCTGAGTAAGATATATAGAGTGGCCATGCTTTGAAAAATGTGTACAATGTTATTTATTAATAATAAATATGTTTAAAGAATGGTTTGTCACTCTGGATGACAGATGACATTTCTCAGTTGGTGCTCTGAGGAAGGGTATTACAGCTGTGAGATGCAGAATCATAGAATAGTTTAGGTTGGAAAAGACCTCTAAGATCATTGATGCAAAAATATTTCAACACTGCCAAGTCCGCCACTACACCATGTCCCTAAGYGCCATATCTACACATCTTTTAAATACCTCCAGGGATGGTGACTTCACCACTTCCCTGGACAACCTGTTCCAGTGTTTGGCAACCCTTTTGGTGAGGAAGTTTTTTCTGCAGTCCTATCCAAACGTCCCCTGGCACAACTTTAGGCCATTTCCTCTTGTCCTATCACTTGTTACACGGGTAAAGACACTGACCCATATCTTTCAGGTTGTGGTGGAGAGCAATAAGGTCATCCCTTTTCTCCAGGCTAAACAACTCCAACTCCCTCAGCCACTCCTCATCAAACTTGTGCTCCAGATCCTTCCCCAGCCCTATTGCCCCTCTCTGGACATGTTTCAGCACATCAGTGTCTTGAGGGGCTCAAACCTGAATACAGGATTTGAGATGCTGCCTCACCAGTGCCGAGTACAGGGGGACAATCACTCCCTTGGTCCTGCTGGCCACACTATTTTTGATACAGGCCAGGATGACATTGGCCTTCTTGTCCCTCTGGGCACAAGCTGGATCATGTTCAGACATTGTCAGCCAGCGCCCTCAGGTCCTTTTCTGCTGGACAAGTTTCCAACCACTCTGTCCGCAACCTGTAGAGCTACTTGGGTTTGTTGTGACCAAGTGCAGGACTCAGCACCTGGATTTGTTGAACCTCATACAATTGGCCTTAGCCCCATCCAGCCTGTTCAGATCCCTCTGCAGGGTTTTCCCACCCTCCAGAAGATCAACACTCCCACCCAACTGGGTGTTATCTGCAAACACACCGAGAGTCCCATCAATCCCCTCATCCAGACAATGGACTGGCTCCAACATCGAGCCATCCATAATTCCCCTTTTGACTGGCTGCCAACTGGATTTAATTCCCTTCACCATCACTCTTTGCACATGTTCATTCAGCCATTGTTTTACCCAATAAAATGTACACTCATCCAAGCCATGGACAACCATTTTGTTCAGGAGAATGCTGTGGGAAACAGACAAAGTTTTTACTAAATTCTGGGCAGACTCATACAAAGGAGTGGACTAAACTGTAAACTCTATTATTATAAGAAAACAAAGGTTTTTGATATTTGTTTAATGTATTGACTCCCAATTTCAGAGGGGAGAAAAAGTCTTGTAGATTATCACATCAGATGTCAGTCATAGGAAAAACTGTAGGCAGAAATTTTGTGGTACCTGAAATAAGCATGCCTTCATCTAAACAAGTAACCTMTACCTCTCTTTTTCCTTCAGAAAGGGCTTTGAAAGACGTGATACTCCATAGAACATGATAACAATCCTGTTCTATGAAGATTTGTTGCTTGTAAACCACCTGAAACTTAAAAAAAGCCTTTTAAAAATAGTTTCTAACAGCATGTAGAAAAAAAAAAAAATGTCTGAAAATACTTGCCCTCATTGTTTGGGRCTTTTGCTTGTGTTGCTTCCTCCCGCCCTGCTTAAGAGGCCCAATGGCAGAGGGTCCAAGAGATCACTTCAGCTCTCTGTGTGCTGTAGGTACAGTCTCTGTGCTGGGCCACTTCCACTAAGCGGTTCATCCATTTGAATTAATTAAAATCCTGTACTTCTTTATTTAGGAAAGAAATAGCTTCCTTTTTATAGAATAACATGTTCTGCAGTTGCTTCATGTTGCTGAACGGGCAGCAGTCTTTGTTTTAATATAGATGTAGTACAGGATTGTGCATATGTCAAATTGCTTCAGACCTTCATGAAACAGACTGTGCTTTGAAAATTATATAAAGTCACAAAGTTGTGTAAATTAGTTTACATAGTATCACATTTCTAAATATTACACTGAYATGCACTAAAATGTTTCGCTGTAACTAAAGTTGCTGCAAGGTTTGAAATAGATATGCAGTTTGAAATCCAAAGTACATATTCAATTTTCTACTTCCAAAGTTGTAGTTCTTTGAGCAGCTGCCTGCTTGCTTTTCTTTCTTTTTTCTTTCTTTATTACTAATCCATGTTTTTGTAGCCACTCACTTGTTAAAAAGCATACATACTGATTGGGGATTGAAATCTTTACTTAGTATTTCATCTCTTTCCTAAAAGTTTTGATTTAAATTGCTTTGCTTTAGAAGTTACAGTGTTCCATTGGTAGAGGACATGATGAGCTTTTGGCTGGTGGATATTTATGGTTTTATAAGATTCTTCATGGTATGAATGAAACATTAGAATGTTATGCTAAATCTCATCTTCTTGCTTGGCATTCAAAGGCCTTTAAGCTATTTGGTAAAGAGAGGCTAAAATACGCATTTGATAACACTCTATTTTCTTGGATTGGTCATGAGTTTTCACTTTCTTTTGCAGTGCTCAAGATAACTTTTTTGTCATTAAGTTATCACTAGAATTACTGGTGACAAAGTTTTTGAGAAAACGGGCTGGGTGTATTGAAACTCTGAGTTTAACACWGAATATAAAATTGAGAGAAGCAAAGCCCGTGCTTAAAATAAAGCAAAACCAAGACTTTCTCATAGACACCCTGGTAGGAAAGTACTGTCAGAAAATGCTCATTTGTCTCTCAACAACAAAGCTGCAAGTTTGTATGTTTGTCCTGTTTGTTTCTAATGAACTGTTGGAATATGCAGAATGGATGTTGGGTGTAAGAGTATGTTGGGCAGAAGTGCACAAAGATTTAGACAYCGAAAGTGTGCAACCTGAACAAGTCAGGAAGAACATATGCTGTTCTTTCTTCAAYTCCGTTATTTAATTTTGTAAAACAGCATTAAAGTTTTACAGTTATTTCACTTACTACTTTTTGTAACCACTTTGAAATCTGTCCCTGTGGTGTGCCTTTTGCATATCACTTTCATAGCAGCTACTCTAACAGTTCTGAGTATGTTCTAGGCTTCTTGGTTTTAATGATAATGCTTATAGTTCTTTTTAAAATTAAATTATTTTATTTCTCAGTTTACTTTTTAAATCCATTGATTTGAGCATGCTGACTATGAACAGGCAGATCTGTGAGTAAAACCAAGAAGAAATCTATGTCCACAGGTAAATTAAATACCGTGATTTCTGTTTATTTCTGGGTTCTACAGAAAAAGGAGCTCACTAAAAAAAAAAATAGTACTTGGTATTTAAGCCCGAGAGAGTCTTATGCTGTGCTCAATGACCTTGTGGCTACAAAGCAGTAATGAAATGTTTTGCCAAGGTTGTAGACTTCAGTAAAATGAGCTCTTAAGATGTGTATTGCTGTCTCTATTGCAAGTCTGCATTCAGCTGTTACCRACATAGAAAGCAAACTTACTCTGAGCTAATGTTTGTCTAATTGCTTTAGTTAGCCCCAAATATGATATTACAGCAGCACTCTTGGAAAAGCTATGGCACTGTTTAATTATTCTGTTAGTGGGTTTTCTTAGCTCACCTACAAGTCCCTTGTTCCAGTTGAAACTCAGGTTTCTCTTCATTTATATTCCAGACTAGAAGAAGATATCATTTGCATTCTCTTGCAGAGATGTATCAAAGACTTTCTTTTTTTTCCAGACTGAGATGTCTATTCGCTGTCCTCACAGATTATGTCTCTTAAATCCTTTCAACAGTCTTGCTCCACTGTGTTAAGCTCTCTTCAACTACTCCTTTGATTTGAGATGTGACACCTCAAAGTGGATGTTACTGTTCTGATAGCTTTGTTAATGGCTGGTAAAAGGGAAAGTCTAACTCAGGGGTCCTCTGGGTTGATTTCACCTTCTGTATATTGTCATGCTRATTGACTTTTCAGTCATGAGGCTTTACTTAGTTTTATCTCGGGATGCTTTATAACTTATGATCCTTAAGCGCTTTCACCTAGTCAGTTGAACTGAGTTATTGTTACAAGCCTAAAAGTTCCTTACACTTGCAATTTAGAAGAGATATAGTAGTTTTTGGGGTTTTTTACTTTATTCAAGACACTTCAGCTTCAGCTTTTCCATTTTTGTCTTGTTCCGTTCTCCAATCTACTTTAAAACTGTAATGTCTCTAATGAAGATACTATCTGATGTTGCATGTGGAAGAGACCTCTTCAGATCAGTCTGTCATGAGTCATTACATTTAAGAGTGCTAAAGGAATGTAGTGTATATTTTCAATCTGTTATGTATATTCCTTATAATAGCCTCATGAAGGACATGACTGACTTTTGAGCAGGCCTCAAACATGACCACATCAAGAGTTTGCTAAGAGAGAGATGAGACTTCAGTTCTTTCTCCCCATTTTAAAGATACGTTACTTTTTTCATAGAAGGAAACTAGACTGATCTAGCATGATAAAACTACTTTCATCTGATTTTTTTTTCTTCTCCAAAGGCTTTACCTGTTTAAATATTTGCTTCTGTATTTTTTATGAATTTAAGTTCATATGGCTAGTCTACAATATCTTCATTGCTCCTGAACCTTTTTTTAAAAGGAGAAAATATTTATTGTTTTTCATTCATCTGGATGGTTACCATCCACCRTGTTCATAAATTTTTATTGTGAATAACTTGGAGAATTCATGGAAAAAATCTTGAAATAATCAATGATCCAAGGAACTTTGAAAACATTTAAAAAAACTCTCCAAGATRTCCTTCTACTATGTTAGACAGTGATTTTATCCTTCTGTCTCCAGTATTGAATTAGTCGTCTCATTGCAAGTTATCTTTCTAATTAAGGCAGCAGAAAAATTCTAACYTTTGCTCTTCTGAAGGCTGCTTGTCCTGCAGTAGTTCATACTCAGGTAAAATGTGCCTCAAATTGATGTAAATGTTGCATAAAATTACTTCAGGTTCGAAATAGAATGCCAATACTAAGGCAGTACTAGGATTTTTGCAAACTTTGCTGAAAACTGCAGATATATGCTAAGGTTGTATTTGAGTTTTTGCTTCTGCCTTCTCTCACCAGCACTTTAATGGAGCAGTACCTGGTGGAGCTGCAAACACTGAGTGCCCRACAACCAGAATAGCATTGCTTGCCACCAACAGTGCAACTCTACCACTAAAAGAGCAACCCTGTTTGCTACCAAGTCTTGCTTTCCTGCAGGAGGGGAATGGTTTGTTGCAGAAGGGCATCGCTGTGTGAGATTTCGTTCTGAGCTGCTGTCCTGGCATGTAGAGCAGATGTTTGTGTTGTGTAATATTCATGTCTAACACCACTGTTAGTGTGTGTATTTAGCTGTAGTAGGAGAATAATGGGTTATATAGATATCAGAAAAGTATATAGACCTTTACATTTTCATAAAAATAAACTTTTTAGGTTAAAAAAAGTTAATACTGGTTCCCTTCTGCAAGTCCCAGAACAGACAAATGGGTCCTCTGCTGATATGCAAGTAATAACTTCTCAATGTTAAACATTTGCAGCCAACTTACTTTTTCTTCCCCTCGTTGATAATGAAGGTTAAGCTGAATTCTGATTAATTCTTTCCTTCCTCAAGGTATTTTCAAGGTAATTTTAATAGTTAGAGAAATGCTCAAGTGGTACCTTAAATACTCTTGATGGTGCTACTTAGAAGTTATGCAGTTTGAGAGGGGAATCACAGAATCTGGATTTGAAATTTTAAAAAAAATCTTCTACTTATTAGCCAAAACACAAACAGAATGCAAACAGGAATCCACATCATGCTAATCTTTACTACAGAAAGTGATCTTAATTTAGGACCTTAATACTTTTTCATGGKTTTTGTTGTTGTTGTTTTTGTTGAGAAAAGCAGTACCTCATTTCAGGGAATTTAGAATTCAGGACAGGCAAAATCGGTATTAATYACTGAGCTTGGTCATTAATTCTGTTGTGTACTCATGGTTGTCTGCCAGTGTTTCTCAGCTTTCCCATGTCTATCTTTTTAAACTTGAATGCAACTGTCATGGAAAGTCTTGCAAATGCCATAATCCATAAATAAAAATGTAGTTAAAGCAGTAATTTCTTACTACAAGCGTATCTTATATATGTCACTTTCACTGTCATTATGGAAATGAACAGGGCAATATRTATTCATAAAGCATTGTGAAGTCATATTCTAAGATTTTTTTGTAGCTCTTTTCTCCCAGGCTCTTTCTGAAAGTTACAGTCCTTTACTCACAACAACTAGTAAACCCATGTGTGTTTTGGTTTCACATTATCAACACAGAACCACAGTTCTGACTGGTGGTTGCAAATGTAGCAAGTATTGCATCTCAGTTTGGAACTGTTATTCTGTGATAGAAATTATTCAACATACTCAGAGSAAAATGGGGCAATGGTTAATCCATTCGTCAGCTGTAATGCCAGACATCATCTAGCTCTTTCCATTTCAGTAATGATTTTGAATATCTCATAGCCTGGACTGTCCAAATGAGATATCCTTCTCTGTTATTTGTGGTCTGGGTTTTTACCTCAAATTTGATTTGACTCTTTGTTTGGGCCCATTTTAACATTAGATTTCTAGAAGAAACTGAACTTCTCTGGTTCTGCTGTGAAATTCTAGTTTCCTAAAAGAAATAGGTGYTCTTCGCACCCGCATTTGTATTTCAAATATAAAATGGTGAGCTGCCTAATGTGGTTTTGTGTRCTTTTTTTCTCTGACCCCTGCCTGCTTCTCCCCCGCCCCGTCCCCCCTCCGGATTGTAGACTGCTTTGCATCATATTTGATATGCTTTAAAGCAAACAGGTTTCACTTGCTGATGGCATGTCAATCCCGTAAAACTCTTTGATGCTAAACAATAATAGTAGTCTTTGCTTTGTTTCCAAATGATAGCTTTAAAACCTGTAATTTTAAGCCACCTGCAGTTAGTGTAAATAGCAGTTTCACAGTCTGGTCCTCTGATATTTTGTTTTCGTGTACATGTTTTGATACACTTGTCTTTCTTTTTCCATGGAAGTGGCACAGGTTTCTGTAGCAACTTCCTGCTTAATTGGCTTCACTACAGTTGAATATCAAACATAAGATCATGGCTTATTGTTTTGTCTTTTCCTCTAGTATCTACTTTTACTGAAGTKCCAGGCACTACTGAACCAGGCTGACCCACAGAAAGAAGTAAATTTTGAAGCATAACTTGAATAGAGGAGCTGAGCAGTTTTAACTGAAAAAAAAGCATTATGCAATAAAGAACTCATCTGTTGTTATTTATACCTTAATCGGCATCTACAAATTTTGAATGGATTTGTTTGTATCTGAGTAGTCCAGCTTGAAACATTTCCTTCCTGGAAATATGAAGTAAATATTATAAATTCAGCCCATAAATGTGTTGGTCTGAGGAAATGGGCATTGCTACTAGACASTAATCTGATGTCCCATGTCCTTTTGACTAAGAATAATTTGTTTTCCTTCGGGTTAAAATTCTGGTGTAAATGTTTATGTTACCTTTCAGATCAGGTCAAAGAGGTGATGCTTTTGCACCCTGAGATGATCTGCTGGGGATGGTAATGATCCTGGTTCAGGCACCACCGATCAGAAGATGCAGAACGCTTGTAGAAGAGTCTGTGAGACCATGATGGGGGAGAACGAGCAGTTTGTACAAGGAAATGGGTCTTTAAAGGAGGAAGCCAGCTCTGAGTTATATGAATTTTTGTGCTAACATAACCTTGATTTTTTTAGATAAAGCTTCATCTAATTCTCCATATTTTTCCCCCCCRCATGTTCAGTAGTGTAGCGCTTATGCAATGTAATGTGCAGTCCTTGGCTCTATTATTATCAAAATCAAACCCGCAAATATGAGGGGTAAATATCTTGTTCAKGATGAAGTCTTATATATCCTTGTCCTAATAAAAAAAGAAATATGGTTTTTATGCTGCTTATTGAAGTAGATTAATGCAAAATTAAAATGCCTGTCCAACCTAATCAGGCACAGTCTTGGATCTGACAGCTTGTAATTGATCTTTCTAACTCTAACATCATGACTACATCATGTTCARAAAAAGCTGGATTTGCCTCTGAAAAAATCTGCCCCAAAACCAGAAACCAACAGCACAAAAACCAAACCCCCAAAACCTAAAAACCTGCCTCATTTCAAGTAGTCTTCCTGCTACTGAAAAAAACACCGAGGGAAAGAGCAGTACATTTTGTGCAATAAAATCAATCATTTTTTATTATAATGAGAATATTTTGCTGGAAAAAGCTTTCTTTTAAATTTCACATTTATGAAATCCAGAGCAATTTTTCTTCAGAAAAAGGCCTGCTGCTCTGATGTTCAATTATATTTGAAGCTATTATGTCTTGTGTACACTTGCTTGCAGACACATCTAGTTGTATTTATGATCATTCATAACTAAAGGAAATGCTAATTGTCTTTGCAAAAGCTAATAAAGATATTTTTTAAATGATCAAATAACTGCAGTTTTGCTCATGTTCCTACTGAAAGTAGAGATTTTGTTATTTTTATGTCTGTGCTTGGAGAAAATGCCTGCTTCTGGCTTATTTGTTTAGAGGACATTGGGAAAAGCTGTTTCTTTTTTTTCTGTTATCAAAGTGGTAGGACCAACATCCAAGTTACAAGGATGTGAGCAACGTAAGGACTGTTAGCGCTGGTTGCTGTGTGTGGTAGCGCTGCATGGCCTGGGTCCCTGCAGCCCCAGGGAAGCGCCCCTCAGCTGCTTCCAACAGGAAAACAGCAAAGCACTCCCTACAGTGAGGGTGAAATCTGCCCKGCTCACTGCAAAAAATATTAAGGAATTGAATAGAGTTACATATTTCTTCCCGAATCACCCACTCCAACTTCATTGTCAAAGCCAGCAGGATACACTTTATAGTCTCAGCATTTAGCAAAAATAAGCAAAGTCTGATGAAAGTAAGTGGAAAGGGTGATTCTTTGGTGGCTTTCAAGGTCCTTTCAATATTTCCTGATGTGGTTAGGACCATTTTTCTTCTGTTTTTACTTTTCGTGTCCCCACCTCTTGCTTTTTGTAGGTTTCCAATTGTTGTGTGCAATCAGTTCTTTGCCTTGCCAAACACTTTGACAAGTCTAGCATGCTGCCAGTCCTGTTTTATCTTTTTCTGTGTTTTGACTGATATAGCAGGCAAAGGAACAGGTGATTTTCTGTGGTTTTCAAATTGATCTGCTCTKGTGTATGTTAATACTGGCTTAGTCTGCTTACAGGTTGTAAGACCTTTTATTACAGAGTTCCTTGTTTGGTAGTCATGTGCTTTCATTTTGGAGCCCATGTTATAGTTCAAATCTGTATCTATAAATGCTCCTGAGTGTCGTAACATAAAATTTATTTGGATCAAAGTCCAGTAGAGAGCTAGGACTGGAACAAGGTTGTCCCATTGCAATGCTTCAGTATTCATTGGTATCCTGTGATTCAAGTTCCTTCTGAGGTAAGGTACATCTCTGTACCTCCAAGTAACTCGCTATCAGTGTATTGCACTTTCAGGGATGAGTGTGTTGGGAAGACGCTATTCCTAAACTTCCTCTCATGTGCTTTAAGTTTCCATCTTCGGCGGTGTTTTGAAACTTCAAAATTGCTTTCGGTCTTTCCATTTAAAATGGRATATTGAATGTTTTTCATCCCTTTCCACCTAAAAATAAGGAAAACCAGTGAGAATATCACCTTGGGGGGTGGTACCTAAGGTGTCCTTGACGTCACAGAGAGAATCCAAAAAGTAATGGGGAGCTGTTTTTGTTTTGAGTGTGTAAGTTAATGAAATGATGCGGAAAGGGACAAGACAAAAGAATGTAGCTGCGAAGCTGTACTATCTGTTATAAATCTGGTGAACTCTAAGCTTACTGTACAACTAGGGTAATTATAAGACACAAAAAAATAATACATTAAAAGTAAATAATTGCTGAGGGCTATTTTATTGAGASAGCTATCAGAATCACTGGCAATCAAACAAATAGGTCAAGCAACCTCAGGTACTGGACATCACTATGGAATTAGAGCATCTTGTACCAGAACAGCTATCTGGAAAGGCTAAGAGAAAGGCTGAGCTTGCAACTACTGCTAACAGAATTAAAATAATAATTAAAAAAAAATAAATACTGTGARGGGAGCTAGTTACCTTAATACACTACCTCAGCATTCCTGAATAAGGAAAAATTTTTAAAAGGAATAAAATAATAATTTTTCTGCCTGAAATGGGAAATGTTTGAGAGTTACTGAAGACTAATGAGATCAGTTCTGGAAGAAAACGTCAAAATGAAACATTATTTTTCAGATTTATTTTTCCCCCTCATGATTTCCTAGAAATGTAATTTTGGCGAGTGCAATATTGCTCAGGTCTTCCTTCTCTCTTGCCTTCATAACTTCTCTGTTTGCAAGCTTGACACTCCCAGTGGGCCTGCAGACAGCTGTACTTTAAAGTGCAAGCAGCATCAGTGGAAACTGGCAATTGGATCATCATATTTATTTGCAAATACTATATTGAGTGTTCRATCTGGATCTCATTAACCTAAAATGATTCCTTGGAGTAGCTGTCAGGTGTCAGAACTGTTGCATGGATAAAAGATGCAGGAGAAGAGCTCTGAGATAAGGGAGACCCCACATGGGGACAGAGAGCTCTGGTGTTGGCTCTGTGATTGGGAGAACAAAGTTATTAACTGACTCATATGTGTTTAAAATGCCTGAGCTGTTTTGGCAGCCATACCCCATCCCCACCTTGTGTGCCTAATTCTAGGTGGTGTGGCACTGTGCTGCAGGGTCTTGGAGAAGAGTGCCTTTTTTCCCTGGTGCCTTTTGAAAAGTGTGTGGCAAAGCACTTGTAGACCCATTGGAGCAAATTATAAGYAATGGCTGAAACCAAGTTTCAACCCATTGAATGCCCAGAAAGAGTGGAAATGATGTTGAATTGTAGCTTTTATAGGGGTTGCAGCAATGGTTTTATTTCTAAAAGGAAGGACTGTGAACACTGGCCCATCTTTCTGCTTTCTTAGYCACTGGTCAGTCTTTTTTAGCAAGACACAGTTTTGCAGTTGTATCAAGATTAGGACGGAGGGGGGAAGGAATTAGTCAGGCATTTTTTGTGTAGTTGGTTTTGGGGTTTGGTTTTGTTTTTTTTTTTCTTTTTCCTTGGGTTTCCAGCAGGTTGTGTTTCGTGGCTGTTGTTTTTTTGTTGTTGTRGTTGCTGACCTGATAAAGTGAGGAATTTTAAATTACCTTAAGGTGATTCTGGATGCATTAATCCCAAATTGATTCAAAAAAGTAATATTACACGGTTTCAGTTTTTCAGTCTTGGTCTCTAAATTCGGATACTGAGTTCCTTCATGGTGTTTGGGATAAGGGCTCTGTGTACACGTATGTGTGTAAATTAGAAACTGATTCCCAATATCACAGTAAGCGACATTTTCCACAGCAGAAAGTGATGAATAATTCAACAGCGGAAAACTACACAATTTCTGTAACCTCATTCTACTGGAAGGCTATCACGGCTCCCCAGTCCACCACCACATGTTGCAAAGTGTCCACGGAAATGTAGACAAAAAAAGGGCTAAGAGTTTTGGTGTTTTCTTAATGTGTTGATTTTTCAGGGCTTGAGCTTTCAGGGCTTTATTGACCAGTATGACTTTATTATCTTAAGTTTTACCCTTCCYCAGTCTCAACAGATGCTTTTCTTACCAGAGATAGATAAAATTGGGAGGACTGTGTTCTGTTATATTTGAGTGGATTTTGGAAAGGAAAAAGAAGAGGTCCCTCAAGATGACTGATTAACTCACAGAAAAATACAAGTGTAAATACCACTTTTAGATTCCTGATGTATCTGCTAAAATTTAGACAGCTCCTTCTTAGATTTTTTTATTATCCAAATTATCTTTTCTTTTTAAACCAATATGGATATAAGGCTTACAGAGGGAGGAAGGTTATATACATTGCAGAGAGATGTTGAGAAATATTTTTCTGTAAAGACATGTTTTGGCAGCAAGTTTTATGATGAACTGACATATTTTCTGGCAGAAGGAGGAGAATTTAACTGATCAAAATATATCATTAATACTTTCTAAAATTATAGAGCCCTATTAAAGTAAGAGCCATTGCTTTGCATAAATCTCTGGAAATTTGAGTCTGCCATAGACTAACGTTCTACATATCCCAAGGAATCCATCCTGTTTTATCCTGACCTTTCCTCTGCAGAAAAAATGTGAAGATGCCAGGATGACCTAACTCTTAATGCTTCAAATCAATCTATGAGAGGTGTGGGGTTTGTTTTTTTTAAAATCTCTTTACTGTATGAGCAATTCTGTCTTTATCCATCCGACAGGGTTAGGAGCGAAATGGAAAGCAATAGAGCTAATAAGGCAACCGTGCCTTTAAAGGAAGAAAAAACTATAGCCTTTTACATCTCAGTGGTACCAACATGACAATTAAGTTTTATTAATGCTTTTCTGTATTTCTTCTGTTGCTTCCAACTCATTTTCTGTATAAACAGTGCAGCTGTGACTATAAGGTAGTTGTAACCTTTTGGATGGTTTCTGAGGCTTGGCTTGGGTTTATCTGCCGTTACATGATCTGTATGGCTCACTGCACTTCTGTCAGCCTGGTCTGCACTAAAGATGTGTGACTGATGCAGCTGAGCACGCAGGTAGGCGACAGGATGAGAAGTGGTAACAGAGTAGCAGTGATGTTCCCTCCCTCTCTGGAGCTGAGCAGAGCTGTGCTTGCTCCTGCAGAGAGGGCATGTGCACAGACCTGTGCGGTGAGAGCATTGGCAGCAGTTTGTTTCTAGAGCTTTTTAAAATCTGGAGCCAGAATTACCCATAAACTAAATGATCCAGTTAGCTGTGAAGAAAGTATTACTTGATTTCATTGTCTTTCCAGTAGTTCCTTCTTTCATCTGTCCTGCCTTCCCCTGTCCCCAGTTAAACACGGATCCCTACGTGCCTGAATTTCTGTTCTCTCTCTGCCTTTGAACTACACCACCAAGCTGCTGCTTCCACACTCCCTGAGCTCCTGCAGCAGGGAGAATTGACTGTTCAGGGCAGGACATCTCTTTACTTTCCTCTTTTGTACTTGAGGTATAGGATGGAGAGAAGATGTAAAGAGAAAAGTGTGGTTGGACAGTAGCGAGATGAATTCTTTCAAGTGTTGACAGCATGTTGGTCTCTTCTCCCATAACAAGGGATAGGACAAGAGAAAACAACCTCCAGTTGTGCCAGGGGGAGTTTAGTTTGGATATTGAGAAGAATTTCTTCAATTAAAGGGTCATCAACAATTGGAACAGGCTACTTATGGAAATGGTTGAGTCACCATCCCTGAAGGTATTTAAAAGACACGTATATATGGCACCTAGGAACATGGTTTAGTGGTAGGTTAATTGTTGGAATCCATGGTCTTAAGGATCTTTTTCAACCTAAATGGCTTTGTGATTCTGTGATTCTAAAGCTCTGTGTTCAATATCGGTGCAGATATGGTTTGAATACAGTAGACATGGGGTGCTGCAGCTTTCAAAGATATCTAGTATAACACAGAGCATTTTTTGAATAATATAGCTGTAAATACTTGCTAAAACTTTTAAAGCCTGAGGTCTGAAATATATAACTTACCCAAACTGGAGAAATCTTTTCCACAAGGTGAGGAAACATGGAGATTTCTACATGGAGTCAAACCCTTGTTATGTAACATACTTGTTGACAATACTTGGACTATTTTTCCTTGCAGTTCAGTTTAAAAATCTCATCTTTAAAAGTTTGACTGAAATGTGTAAATGGCTACATTTGGCTAGGTCATAAGTGACTTAAAATGAGGCTTTGAAAAGGAAGCTATTGAGTAAGCCTGACTTGGGTAACAACACATTACTGACTGTGCTTTCTGCAAGTCTTGCACTCTGTCCTGCCATTGCAATCAAAGACTATATAGTTATTTGCTTTGAAACAAGGACAAGTGGATCTTGTTCATATAGCCTTCTGTAAGCTTTAACAAAAATAATGCTTTATTTTTATAACTATTAATCAGGATGTATTTATAAACATCTCTATTCAGCATAAAATAATAAAGGTTTTTATATTTATCTGTCTCTGAAAACTGTTATCATTAGCCATTTTTTGTTATAAGTGTCATGTATTGGAAGAAGTTTTAAGAAGTGGCTTTATTTTACAGAGTAGCATAAACATGACCTTATTTATCATATTAGTTAATTATCATTATGAAATGCAAAAATGATGCAGATGTCCACATGTCTTCAGAGAATTTAGCTCATTTGTATATTTAATCAGACTTAGGGCATCAGTTACTTTTTCTGTAAATAATGCTTTTTTTTCAATACTTATTCAGTCAGTACGATTTTGACATGCTGAAAAAGACATCCCCTTTCTCCTTATAGTTATTCCTTTATTCAGAATAAAAGCAAGCTATTAAACAGATAAAATAGTTTTCCCTCATCCATTTTCCAAAGAAATATGAACTATATTTGTCCACTTACTGAGGGATTTTACCAGCCTCCTCAGTCTTGCTTTAAACTTAGACCATGCTATTCTTTGTGCTATCTTCATAGGATATATTGTGATCAGTTATAACTAATAAAATTTATGGGCCTCATGAGAATTACGTGTGCTTGACGCATGTTTGATAATTGATTATGATCAGTTTAAAAAGTGGAGGAAAGTGGAGAGAGGAAAAAAGTAGTGATGCAAGGGCCATCATTCATCACCTCCCATAAGCAGATGGGTGCTCAGCCAATCTACGAGTAAAGGCTACTCTGGAAGACAAAAGATTTTTTTATAGTTACTTAGTGTTACATGGTGTGCAATATTCCTTTGTCCATTTCAGTTCAGGTGTCTGCTGGCTGGGGCAGGGGAAAGGTGTCAGAGTGAGAAAAACGAAAACTCTGACACTGTGAAAACACTGCTGAGCACTGGCCAAAACACTGGCACGTCATCAACACTGTGTTAGTCATAGATCTGAAACACAGTATTCCATGGGCAACTACAAAGAGGTTAATTCCCTCCCAGCCAGACCCAGTATAAGAGTGTGACTAAAGAATAGATTCTTTCTTAAATTCAAATACATCTATGTTCATCTTGTTCCTTCTGCTTTGATTAGCTACTTGGAACACCTTGTTGTTAAGGTTTCCACCACCCCTTCCGGTCCAGTGAGGGGAGAAGAATCACAGTACAAATTCCTATTCCTCAGCAGTGGATAGATAATTTCACATGTTCTGATTATTTTTCTTGTAGGTACATGACCATCTTTTTGTCCCTGTCCAAATGCTGTGTAACTTGACAGCTCTTCCTTCTTCTTTGATAGAATCAAGAGGTTCATGGTAACAATCTAATTTTCCCACTGGGCATCTGTCAGTGCTAAGACAAACCTATGCTGTTAAAGGGAAGGAATCCTAAAGTTAGGAACCTGTTCTGTGAATGTGCAGTAGTAAATTGTCTATAATGATGAGGAAATAAGGAGGAAATATAGGAAAATTTTATTTTAATCATGTGCAATGAGTGCAATTCTACCTGGGCTTATTTTACCTCTTTCTGTGTCTGGTTTTTTTTATTTTCAATCCTGCAAAGAGAATCAAGTTGCATTAGAAAATGTAGTCTTTTATAGCACTAGACTTTGAATAGTACCTGTTAATTAAATTTACCTGAGATAATAGATAATACTCTATTGTTTGGAGAACAGAACATCCAGCCTTGGAAAAGTTTTACTCTTATCTCAATATTGCTGGACATGCAAAGACCTGTGTGTTCAGTTTCTCTCTTCTCACTTTGAGAATGCTTGTGAACTCTGTAAATAACAGGGATGAATAACCTGCAGGTTGAAAAATAGTTCAGGCTTTTCAGGATGGAGTTAAAGCACCTGGTGCTGAGGAAAGTAGGAGTACATTGTAGGACAAGATGATGCTTCTACCAATTGTTTAAGTTATTGTAACAGTACAGTTCCAACAATATGCTCTTTCCTTTCCCTTCAACTTTCAGAATAATTTAGAGTGTGGAACAAATTTATCAAGCTGCTGTTTGTACTTTACATGTATTTCAGGTGGTTTGATTTGACAGTTGTGTTTTTACCACCAAGACAAAGCTCTTATTAGAATATGCTGCCACCCATGTGTCAGGCTGCAATATGTGCCCTGCTCTTATGCCAGTACAGGCCAGCAGCAGTGAGCACAGCTGTGGGATTGGGTCACAAGTGGTGTTCTTCAGGGCTGAGTACTAAGGCTATTCCTGTTTAATCTCTCTGTGGATGACTGGGTGAGGAGATTAAGGGCACCCTCAGTGAATTTCTAGATGACACCAAGCTGGGTGGGAGAGTTGATCTGCTGGAGGGCAGGAAGGCTCTGCAGACGGATCTGGACAGATTGGATTCAATGGGCTGAAGCCAATTGTGTGAGGTGCAACAAGGCCAGGTGCCAGGTCCTGCACTTCGATCACAACAACCCTGTGAAGCGCTACAGGCTGGGGGAAGAGTGACTGGAAAGCCATCCAGTAGAAAAAGACTTGTGGATGCTGGTCGACAGCAGCTGAACATGAGCCAGTGTGTGCCCAGGTGGCCCAGCAGGCCAATGGCATCCTGGCTTCATTCAGAAACAGTGTGGCCAGCAGGACCAGGGCAGTGATTGTCCCTCTGTACTTAACACTGGTGAGACTGCACCTCAAATCCTGTGTTCAGTTCTGGGCCCCTCACTACTAGAAAGACATTGAGGTGCTGGAGAATGCCCAGAGAAGGGCAATGAAGCTGGTGAAGGGTCTGGAGCACAAGTTTGATGAGGAGAGGCTGAGGGTGCTGAAGTTGTTTAACCTGGAGAAAGGAAGGTGACCTTATTGCTCTCTACAACTCCCTAAAAGGATGTTGTAGAGAGTTGGGATATGATCTCTTCTCCCAAGTAACAAGTGATAGGACAAGAGGAAGTGGTCTCAAGTTGCACTGGGGGAGAATTAGACTGGATATTCAAAAAAATTTCTTCACCAAAAGGGTTGTCAGACATTTGAGCAGTCTGCCTAGGATTGTGCTTGAGTCACCACAATGTGGCGCTTAAGGACGTGGTTTAGTGGTGGATYTGGCAGTGCCCAGTTAATAGTGTGGCTCAATGATCTTAAAGGTCTAAGCCAACCTGGGAGTCTCTGATTCATTTTTATGATTCTATGATTTCCAAAGGAAAGCATATTTTTAGCAGTTGAGCAGCATATTTTGATAATAGTACACTAGTTCCTCTTGATTTTTATTTCTTTTGTACTTCAGCAGACACATTTTTGATCATCTAGTGCACATCTGTAAGTTTTGTATTCTTGTACAGAACATGAGGAAGTTTACAGGTTGTTGTTATTCTCTTTTAATAGTAAGTAAATAAATCTCTTAGGAAAGGTGGCAATATGTGGCCACAGCTAGATGCTTAGTGTCTTAGTTATGTGTAAGTGTATGGCTGTGATAGAAATTTGTAGGCCTCTTTATAGAGAACTAAGTTCTCATCCAAATATTTGGGACTCTTGGGTCTGTTAATGCAGAGTTTGAAATAATGACTGAAAAATCTCAGCTCCTCCGTGGATGTGTTCAAAAGTGTTCAGTGATATATAAAGTGATATATTTATTCATTTGCATCTATAAGCATTAGATTAGACTGCATAATTACTTGCTTTTATGAAGCTTGTAAAGCCTTTAGACTTAGAGAAGCCTCTGGCCTCATTAAGATGGCATGTTGTGATGATGGTGACAGCTTTGCAGCAGGAGGAGGAAGTATTGTCTGCATACCTGAGGGGTTTGTGATGACAGGCAAAGAGATGCAAGGGATGTAATGGTGCCTGGGCTAAAGCTCTGTCTTAAACCTAATAGCAGATCTCTGACAAAAGAAGATCCTTCAGGTAAGAATGTGAAAACAAGACAGGTAGAGATAAATCCTTCTCCTAATAAATATATCCAGCTTCTGCCAACCTCTGTCTTTGGATGGGAGCCCGTATATGAGCATATGGGTGCAGTGAATGGTGTTTTAGAGAAATAAACAAAAATCATTTTCACATTGCAGTTTGCACTGAGATAGTGAAACTGTGTCAGGGGACTAAAAGCATAATAAGTGCTCGGGGTGCAGACCATCCCACTTCCAAAATTGCTGTTCTAGGGGTTCTGAGTGCACTCCAGATGAGATCTTCTCTGTATGGGTGCAGCTGTGCACCGTCTCTGTTACGTTGGCTGAAAAAAGGCTGCTGTGTATGTCTTGAATATATTAATTTAAAATGCAAATAAGACAGGTCATTGATTTGGAATTTTGCATATGAAAAAATCTGTGGAAGTAAATGACTTCTATCTTTCCTTGCCACTGAAGTTACTGTTGATTGATTCTATCTGCAAGGAAAATGCAGCTCTTATTCCCCTTACCTTGGATACCTGCATAGCAGAGAAATTGTTCCATTCCTTGCTGGATGTTGGAAACTCTAAGAAAGCTCTAGCTCTGAAGTTTTCAATTTGCATGCAGTTTATTGATGCATAAAATAGATAGATTTAAATTCCCACTTTCTTTTCAGCAAGTATGTAGATAACATGAAAATGAGTGGTGCAGCTGACACAACACAAGGACAGGATGCCATCCTGAGGGACCTGGACAAACTTGAGAAGTGGACTCATGAGAACCTAATGAATTGCAGCAAGTACTGCACCTGGATCAGGGAAATTCTAGACATGAATAGAGTCTGCGAGATGAACTCGTTGAGATCAGCCCTGCAGATAAGGAGTTGGGGGTTCTCAGAGATGAAAAGCTGGACATGAGCCAGCAGTGTGCGGTCACAGTCCAGAAAGCCAACTACATCCYGGGCTGCATCAAAAGCAGCGTGCCCAGGAGGCTGAGGAAGGCAATTCTGCCCCTCTACTTCAGTCTGGTGTGACTCCACCTGAAGTGCTGAGTCCAGGTCAGTGTCCTCAGCACAAGAAAGACATGGACCCATCAGAGTGGATCCAGAGGATGGCCATGAAGGTGATCAGAGGGCTGGAACACCTCTTGTTTGAAGACAGGCTGARAGTTGGGGCTGTTCATTTCGGAGAAGAGAAGGCTTCAGAGAACCCTCATTGCAGCCTTCCAGTACCTTAACTGGGCCCATGAAAAGAAGGGAGGGTTTTTTTTTATATGGGCAGATAGTGACAGGACAAGAGGCAATGGTGTTAAATTGAAAGAGGGTAGGTCCAGATTAGAAGTTAGGAAGAAATTCTTTGCTGTGAGGATGGTGAGGCACTATAACAGGTTGTCCAGAGAAGTTGTGGATGCGCCATTCCTTGAAATGTTCAAGGCCAGGTTGTATGGGGCCTTGAGCAATCTGATTTAGTGAGTGGTATCCCTGCCATTGGTAGGAGAGTTGGAACCAGAGGATCTTTATGGTCCATTCCAACCCAAACAATTCTAAGATACAATGATTCTCTGGTGAATTTTGCATATTCCTGATGTAGAATGAGAGAGAGTGTTCAAGCACATTCTAGATATGCTGCTCTATGGTTTCATTTTGCCCTTAGTTTCCAGGAAGAAGCATTAAATGCAAATTGTTTTTCTTTATTTGGAATAGGTCGAACTAATTTAGCTAAAGTTCACACCTATCTGCATAGAAGATTATTGTAAACACAATAAAATTCAAAGGTCATTTCTGTGACTGAAAGAGGACCAAAGGTGCTTTCTGTGCTATTTTAATCCACTTCAGAGCATTGTAATGAGTTTAATAAAGGGTGAAAGTCCAAGGCTTTCCCTTGCCATTGTCCTTTATATAACTCTATTAACTATTCACTGGTCTGGCATTGTAACACGTTCAATGGTGAATGAAGGAGAATCTGTCAAGGGGAACTTTGTTAGAGTATAAGAGCTCCTGATGTATGCTGATTTTGTTGATGTGTTTCATCAGTTGAACAGTAGCAGCTTAGAAAGCAGAAGTCAATCTTAGCCCGATAATGAAGTCTTAATACTTACAGCCCATTACAAAAGTAAATGCTGATCTTCAGAGTCAAGTTGCAAAAGCACTGTGCTTTATACAGTTTCAAAAATAATCATGAATAACAGACCTGTGGTTTTGCTCTTAAGGTGTTTCCTGGTGCTTAAGGAGGTATATGCCTTGCTTATTTCTGCAAAATGCTAATATTGCCGAGTTTGTTATTTTGCCTGACAGTCAGAATATTTGCTCTGGTGCTGGTCTAGTCCAGCTGGGCCCTTTTGGAGCTATATTAGTGGAGGCTGTTAGGACATGACACTACTCCTTAGGTTTAAGAGATGAATACATTTGTGAATTGTGAATACATTTAACTACCTGCAGGTAATGATCTCCTCAGAAAATTTTGATTTCAGTACAGATAAACAGGGAAGCTTATCCAGGATTCACTGGCCAATAGTTTGAAAATACCATAAATGAAGATGACTTGTTGATGTAATGCATCGTGTAAATTGTTAATCCTCTCCTGAACTGATCAATTGCTCTCTAGTTATTTGGTATAGTGTTTAGCTCTTGCTTTTACCATATGAACTTTCCAGATTTTATTTTTTTATGTTGCTCAATCAAATCAGTTAAGATAATTAAAATACATTTCCTGAAGAGAGAGGAGTTACAGAGAAATACTTAGGTTTGTTGTTTTTCTTTTTTGTTTAGCTTTGAGTTGGTACGATTATTTAATTGTGATGATGTGTGCAAAGCTGCTGAGCTCTGGTAGCCAGTCAGAACCACAGAATCAGAGAAGGGTAAGGTACTTTGGTTATGAGACTGGCTAGGTTTGCACTAATTTTCAGATTTTTCAATATTCTGCTCAAAAACAAGAACCAAAGGTTGGTGTAATTTGATTGTGTTACAGATACTGTATACTGTATAGAATCATGGAATCATAGAATGGCTTGGGTTGGAAGAGATCTTAAAAACCACCTAGTTCCAAGCCCACCTGCCATGGGCAGGGACACCTTCCACTAGACCAGGTTGTTCAGAGCCCCATCCAACCTGGCCTTGAACACTTCCAGGGATGGGGCATCCATAACTTCTCTGGGCAGCCTGTTCCAGTGCTTCACCACCCTCACAATAAAGAATTTATTTCTAATATCTAATTTAAACCTACTTAGTTTCATTTTGAAGCCATAGCCCCTTGTCCTGTCACTACATGCCTTTATAAAAAGTCCCTCTCCATCCTTCCTGTTAATTTTCTTCGGGTGCTGGAAGGCCACAATTAGGTCACTCCGAAGTCTTCTCTTCTCTAGACTGAACAAACCCAATTCTCTCAGCCTTTCCTCATAGGAGAAATGCTCCATCTCTCTGATCAGCTTTGGGACCCTCCTCTGGATGCGCTCCAAAAGGTTGACAGCCTTCCTGTGCTGGGGAGCCCAGAGCCAGATGCACTACCCAAGATACCATCTTCTCTTTTCAAAGTCAACATAATTATAGCTATTGACCTGCATAAGTCCAAGGCACCCTCCTAGATCCATCCAACGCCCCACTCCCCCAAAAAACCCCAACCCCAACCCCAAACCCACTCAAACAACAACAATAACAAAACCAAAACCCCAAATCCTGTCTGAATTGAAAGGAAAACCACCCTATCATTAAAGACCTGAAACTTCCAAGTTCATCTAACTCACTGTTGACAGACTTTGACTCTGCAGCCATATGCAGATTAAGAAGGAAGTTTCATTCCTGATGTAGAAATATTGTTTCAGCGTGTAACTCCTCCACATAATAAAATGCCAGTCTGAAATTACCCAGTTGAACTGACTAAGTCTGCTGCAAAGAAGCTAACAATGTTTCCACGGAAAAACAGCTCCATCAATAAGGTTTCTAAGCTTTATGGTACTTCCCAAAAGGGAATTACACCCCGAGCGGATGAGGCAATTAATCTCTGTTTCCATCTCTTCACTTGGAGACTTCTGACTGCAGTGAACAAAGCCCTTTAAAAGCAATAAAAAAAGGTTGCTCCCAGACTGCTCCTACAGAAATTTATAAGATTTTGTTCACACATTTTCCCAGTGGAATGTCTCTTTTCACTGGTAGCCTTTGGAAATTGCATGTGCCACTAAGCAAGCACCTACATATGTGAATGGAGTTCGTTAGTATTCTGCAAGAATGGGATGTGAGATACCACGTTATATTTGGATTATTATACAAGCCAGATCCTGAAAATATTTAATGAGGATGCTAGTAAATGTGACAGCTTAACAACAGCAGTATTTGATTTCACATTAATTTATCTCTTGTGGAGAACAGATATATTGTTTTTCAGACACGTCTGTATTCCTCAAAGAAAACCAATTCAAGTTGAAAGAAAGTTTGAATGCCAGGAAGAAGATCATTAGGTGTGATAAATGCGTCTGTGAATGATCTTAGTGTGCCTGCTGAAAGGGAAGAATTTCAGGGAAGACCCAAAAAAAAGGAAATGTTTTCAGGTCTGAAAAGTTTCTTATTGGCAATACTAGTGACAACCAACATGTCTCAGAGCTTTCACTGCAAAAGCTGGAAATKATTTCCTCTGATGCTATATCCCTGTCTCTTGGGAAGTAAAATGGACAAGTGGATTCTGATGTGATTAAAGTAAATACTTTCTTTGATTAGCATTAGCTTTGCAGAACAGAATCCTGTGTAGTCTAGATGGATTGAACTTCATTGGAGTAGTTTGCATGTCTACTTGTCCTGTAGCTCTGTTTAAATTAGCAGATTAAAGTTTCTTTTGAATTCGACCTATGAAAAGAAACATTAAAATAAGAGTAAGTCAAGATGCTCAGTGTTTGATATTTATTTATGTTTTTTTCCTTGATGGACATGAACTCCAGATAGTTTTGTGCAGCCTGAGTTACCGCAGGACTCTTCCATGCTGTACTGCAGTGTGCTGGGAGAGAATCTATCACACACATTATCTGGATGTTTGTTGGCTCACAGGCGGAGAAGAACATTTTCTTCAGTTAATGGGTAGCATTTCCTATCCCACCGATGCAATTTAACTAATCTGAGTTACCCCAATGATACCAAATGCAAAAATGAATAAATGAAATTGCTTCAACTGATGCTCAAAATGCAGAAGTTGAATTGTTTTGCACACTTTTCACTTGCAGCTTATGAAAAATTTACAACTTTTAGTAGTATTCAGTAATCTGTATTATTTTAAAGTTGTCTAGATCTATCGTTACATATGTTCTTATGTTGCTTGTCCTTTAACATAAGAAAGATACAAACCAATCATATTCTTTAATTATCAGTTTGAGGAACTAGTCGAGTTAGTAATGTGTTTCAGTCAATTTACCTTGGTGGTTGACCCATATCTGTAGATTTTGCTCCAATTCGACATAGGATTCTAGTTAATAAACTCATTATTTGTATGGGATTTAATAGGGGAAACTGTGTACATTTTATGGTTATGGAATTTTAGTTAGATTAGAGAAGCACTGTTTTTTTTTTTTCTTTTGAATGTACATCTTGAAAGCCTTATGGCCATTAGTGTATATAAGAAAATGATTGATAGAGGAATTATGTAAACTGAAAGAATGCATATAAATATATTCAGTCACAATGCTCAGTGTATAGTATGGCTTTTTGAAAAGTTTTTACAAGCAACTGGGACTCATAATAAGCTGCTGCTTCTAATGTAGGTCCATGCTAGCTACATTGCTGGTACCTTTGAAGAACATAGATGCACCTCGTCCAAACATGTCAGACATGGATAAGTTGCCTGCGTGTATGAGCATTGTACAGTTTGGCTGCTCTCTTCTGGAGGTAAACAAAGACCCTCCTTGATTGCAAAGTAGCAGTCTGCTTTGAGTCACTGCTTTTTAAAACTTGTACGGCTGAGATTTCTCCAGCTCAGTCCTTTAACAATTACTTTATTGCCTGCTTTTGGCCTCAGTCAAACAGCATGACAAAGCTGAAGCTGACAGAAGTCATATGTAGTATATTGTCCTTGGGAAATACAGTGATGACATTTTCCTAGGGGTTTTTTACTGTTTCTAAATTATACTAATCTAAAACAGTCTTCTGTGCAATCAGCCTTTGCAGGAAGTCTCTCTTGGAAACTTCATATATTACTTCTGTCAGAAATCTGAATGCATATTCATGATTATTCAATTACTCTGCTTTGAACCGAAACAACATTAGTGACTGTATTTCTGTCAGAAACCTGCCCAAGCACCAAATTTTGTTTCAGTTCCTCAAAAAAAAAACAACCACCAAACCAAAAAACCAAACCAAAACCCCCAACCACTTAAAATAAATAAATTAAAAAACACCCCCTGACACCTCCCTGCAAAAATCAAGTAGTCAAGATGAGTCAGCCTCCTTAAAATATTCTTTTAAAGATACTAGGTTTGAAAATGGAGCTAACTTTTTTGATTCAACCATTATTCAAGATAGAATTTGCTTTCCTTTGGACATGACTATTGTTTTCAGTTTAATATTATTGTCTGTATTTAAGACTCATTGAAACAAATGTTTCTAAAACTGCATTACTAGCAAAGAGTGAATGCCAAAAAATTTGAAATCGGTAGAATCCTAATGGAAAAGGGTGTCCTATATAATTGGATCATACTTTATGAATGAAGGTGTTCTGAGTTGGCTTGGACCCACTTTGAAGAACAGATGTCAAGAGAATAACTTGAGCCCTATAGGGGACCTGGTGGATGTTAAAGATTCCATCTCTGTCTCAGCGAAATCTCACAAATTCTGTACAGCTCCTCCCATGACAGCTGGCTGTGCATCAGAGGCTGGTTATTACCAAAGAAAAAGCCTGGCAAGCCTAATGTGGGTGATTATTGCTATTTTTTTAACCAGATGTGGGGAGATACCGGAACAGAGGACCCAAGGCTGAGTTGCACAGTGCATGCCAATGTGCATGTCATGGGGGTCAGAAATCATTGCATTTGTATACGCATTTTGTATATGGATGGGCACGTCTCCTGCAGGTGACAGAAACCTGGGAAATTTTGTCCCCAGATGAACTGGTTTGGATTTGCCTGTCAAAATGATCCACCATCCTGTTTGAAATAATGGCACTTTTCTGAAAAATATAGCAGACATTTGAATATATAGGGAATGTTGTGTTAAAGGAATTCAAGATACCAGAAATTAGCCTTCAAATGTTAGGAATTACTGTTGGCTTTGTTGAATGTCCTTCACACATAAAATAGGTGTCTTGTAATAGGGTATTCTCATTCTATACTATATTACACTCATAATGCTTTCTGTCTAGAGTTGGAGTATTTCACTGAAGAGAAGTGTGTGGTTGTCTCCTGATGTGGATAATTACCTTCTGCTGGAAGCTGAAATGTGGCTTTTTGGCTAAATATTGTAGATCTTATACTAAGCTGGGAACACTGTTTTGGGTCTTTTGATGAACTTGTTAAGCTATTATGTGTACTTTGAAATTATCTTCCCCCCTTTTTTTTTTTTTCTTTCCTTCACCTAAAATAATGGGCAATTTGGATGACTTCTTTAATTATTATGGCATGTTGGGAGGGACAGTAGAGACAACTGGTGTAATAGTAGGGTTTTTTCAGTTTGCACATTTTATACCCATATACACTAACTGAGCAATATTTAGCAAAGACAGAAGGTAGTCAGCTCCTTCTGCCCAAGAAGTACAAAATGAGATATGTTCATGTGTGGACACTGCTTATGCAAGGCAGACGTGGCGAGTGCTCAGTGTGGGTATGCAGCGTGTCCCAAAAGTGCTGGGCTTGCCTGTCCCTGCTCAGGCTGTGTAGTGCACCTGCGACACACCAGATCTACTATAGACTCAGCCTGGCATGTGTTGTGGTTGCTAGTGAGATATGCAGCCAATGAAAAGGGGCTGCTGCAACTGAAACCTCTGGGAATCAAAGTCTTCAGACCTGACATTGTAGACAAAGCTTGCAAATGAAAGAAAATTCCTGGGGAAAGCCTTGATATGCAGGAGTTAGTTTTGGAATAATCCCATAGCAAGCGGGATGTGCCCCAACAGAGAAACTATATGAGAGAAAGCAATTAAAACTGGAACTAATCAAATATAATGCCAGTTGGTGCAACAAGTAATAATTTGATATTTACAATCTGTTCTGGTGTTGTAAAACTCACTGGGGGGCTGATTTTGAGTGCATGATATTTTCTGTAGCAGAGTCCAAGTAAAATGTTGGTACTGATTTTAATTTGTAGGGCTGGGACTACTTTCCTGGGGTTATGGACCCTCTGCTATTGTCTTCTCTTCCATGCTTCAACTTTAAAACGTGTATAATGAAGTACCACTGAGAGTAATTTGCTCCCTTTCAGCTTTTTCCTAGGTGGCAAGACCACTGTCATCTGTCAGCACAGTAGAGAGAAGATGATGAAATTTAAATAGACATCTTAAAATTGACAATTTTACTTGCATCTGTCTTCCATTGTGTTTTCCATGCAGGCATGGCTATTTCTGAGATGCATAAAGTCAGAGCAAAATATATTTATCAAGATGTGGTTTTAAATATCATTCTTAGTCTGAAGTTAATTTAATAGAGCATCCTCACTAATTTTGTAGAAGTTGGTTTTGTGATTACCGTTGCTCTTTAGAGGGATAGCCAATAGTAGCAACAGATTAAAACCAAATTTTTCAGTATAAATAACAATATAGTGAAATAGCTGATCTAGTAAATTCATTTGGCGAGTTAGGTTTTCTAAGTTCATCTGGCATGCAACTTCTTAAATAACCAGTAGCTTTTAAAATGCTAATAACTTCTATATAACTGAGTTTGAGATACACCCATTTCTTCACTTTTTGGAAAGGAGAATGTTGGTCATTACATTCTATTGTAGATTGTTCAGTTTTCTTCCTCTGGGATCATAATTTTAATAAACCTACTTATCTTATAGAACATAATTTAGAAAAGGGAAAAGTTCTTTGTGAATAACTACCTTGCTTGTTTCTCACTGTCGTTTGAAACTATAATTCAACTGAGTTTACTTGCTTTTCTACCGCCTTTTAGTAGAAAGGGTGTGCATCCAAAATTTCTCCATCCCTAATGTCCCACCTCATGATACATGTACAGAATGTCTAAGTGGTTGTCAGGCACTACTGACCAGAATAGGATTCAAAGTGGATCATCTTTTTAAAACAAAAAAGAGAAAATGAACATGTGACAGAAAAACTCTGTCTGTTAATTTTATTCTTCAGCAAATTGTTTCATTAATATCTGCTGTTTGCAGTTCAGACTTCAGGTATCCCTGACCTAGTTTGAAATTATACCGAACTGACAGCTTAAATCGTTTGGGACAAGAAAGCTAATTTAGTGTGAGAGAACCTTGAGAAATCTTTGAAAGACTTACAGAAATTTCTACCCAAACTGTCTTATCTGTGGCTTTATGAATTTAAAACTGCAGTTTAAAAAAAATAATCCCCAAAATAAAAGTGAAATGCTGAGTGTGCATGTGTTCTACAAGTTCAGTGAAGGAAAGCAGAGGTAAAAAAATCTCCTGGTTATAATATGTAAAGGAAGGAAAGGAAAGGAAAGGATAGGAAAGGAAAGGAAAGGAAAGGAAAGGAAAGGAAAGGAAAGGAAAGGAAAGGAAAGGAAAGGAAAGGAAAGGAAAGGAAAGGAAAGGAAAGNGGAAAGGAAAGGAAAGGAAAGGAAAGGAAAGGAAAGGAAAGGAAAGGAAAGGAAAGGAAAGGAAAGGAAAGGAAAGGAAAGGAAAGGAAAGGAAACTTCTGGGGATGTACTTAATAAATATTTCACAGAGTAAACGACATATTAAAGAAAAATGCAAGGCCATTCAGGATCCATTTGCACAGGCACTAGCTACCAGTCATCTAGATTTTTTTTCTGATTTTAATTAAGTTTCTTCTGCTGGGAAAAATTGTGTGTGAAACCGTAGGCAGAATGAATGCAAGTTAATGTCAGCCATGGGCAGAGATGTTTTGTTGCTCTGCCCTGTGTGCTAAGAAGCTGTGTGTGATGGGGTTTCAAAAGTGATGTCTTCTGTCAGTAACCAAGAAAGCTTTTGGTTGTTGGTGTTTAGCAGTCAGCAGAAATCAACTGGGACTTCCATTTAAAATATCTAGTGCACAATTTGAGAACCACTGATGCCTCTTCTTAGCAGAGTGGGTAACTGAAGTGGTCTGCTAAAACCAGAGCAAGCCACTGCTTGGGAAGGCTGTTGTGCCTTCCAGCTTCTGCTGCCATACTTAATTTTTCCAGCGATCTTTCAGTGATCTTCACTGGTAGGGGTGAAATAATTAAAAATAGATTGGTTTCATAGCAATCATTTTAGCCATTTGTTTGTTCTGTGCTAAGTACAAGGTGGATGACTGAATTTTATCTTTATAAATTATTAAAAATAATATTCTGAATGAAGAAATACTACTTTATGTTGAACATGAAAACTGAGCAGCATACATCTTAAATTGACTTCTATTTTCATGTTATAGAGGCATGAATGAACAGATTTTAAGACTTTTGTTTTATATACTCTATTTAAAAAAGTAGTATTTTACTAAATTTGTGATACGGAGTAATGGTGTATAGTCATATACTAAAATCACTCAGTCTCTCTCAACAAACAACATGGGGTTACTAAAACTGACCGAACAAGAAGATAATGAGAATCAATTACGTTATTGCAGGTTAATAAAAAAAATGAAAAAAAATTTTTTACAAAGCATCCACTGCCTGAGGGTAATTAATCAACAGTTTGATGCTTGCATGGCCAATATAGATGTATGTTTTTTGAGTTACATATTGCAAACATTGACATCAGAAATATGCACGGCTATTTTTATGAATTCTTATGCTGTTTCTCCACTTACCCATGCACATGCTTCATCACTTAAGCCCTAAATTGAGAACGTTTAGATCTGTCATGTGTGATAGGGTGAGATATATTTTTTATTGTGGCTTACTTCCTGACTAAAGTGAAAAGGTCCTCTCTATGCCAGACGGAAAACTCAAACCCCTGACTTCTAGCATTACCTCCATGATGCCACAACTGTAAATCTGGCCTTCTGAACTTCTATGAGTGGCAATTGTTTTGAAATCCTAGAAATAAATTTTGTTTAGTTGCACCTTGTGCCGCCTCATTATCTGTCTGCTGTTAATAATGAAATTCAGAAAATGGGTGATTTTGCTGCTTTAAAGCAAGTAACAGGTCCTAGGAGAATCCCAAGCCTTAAGTCCAGTCCCTTGCATTGCTTTTTTTCTCGTCAGGGAAGAAATAAAAAAAGTTCCTGTTCTCCCGCAAGACTTTTTCACCCCCTTTTCAATCCTCTTTCTTACCTCTTGCTTGTTTTCCTTTCTTGGTATGGCAACTGCTATGGTTGTGTCCTTCACCAGAGACTGGAAGGATACCTTTCCATATGTCGACAATAGACCTTTCCATAGACCTATGGTGGGTAAATTTTACCACAAGCAACCTTGAATGCCATGGTGCTAATTATAGCATTCAGAGGAAGCAAGGAGGATGTTAAATCAATTGCAAATATGTGTGTGTGAGAGAACATTAATTCTAGCAATTCAAAGCTATTCTGTCAAAATATATGTGAAGCCCAGTTGGAAATGTTTCCAGTACTGATGAGGGGAGAGAGAAGGTGGCTAGTTTGCTAGTTAGAAAATGGGTCAAAGCCTTCTCCCTGGAATTTCAGTATGATAGGTATATTTCCAGGTGTCTAATCTCTTTTGCCCTCTCAAATACCAATGTGACTTTTAATTGCTGTATATCTTTGTGAATTCAGCTGTTATGTTGTGAGTACCTTTCTGTTCTTTTCCAAGAGTTTCTTCGTCAACAGTCTGTTCCAAACACAATTGGAAAGCCAGAAAATTTTTTAGTATTCAAATCTTTCATGTAAACTTTCCTTTTATAGAGGTATCTATGATAAATTAGCTTTGACTCATCCTGACTTGTAAATATTTGTATTATGTGGTTGGAATCTCTTCATACAATAAAAATGCTCGGTGCTATTATTTGTTCTGGTCAATTACATTAGCTCATCAAATTTTTTTCTATGTGCTGCTTATGCTGGTGATAGGGAAGCAAAAAGTAAAACAATGTGTTTAAATCCAAGTCAGGGTGACTCGAAGGGAGACCCTGCAAAGTCATACCATTGTTGCAGAGTAGTGTACACCCAGCCTTATGGACTGGAGGTGGCAATGCCAGAAGACCTCACATTAGTCCTCAAGGACAAACAGATCCGATGTTTTAAACAGTCAAGTGTCCTCCCATTATGATTAATTTTATTGGAACGCAGTTTTTTACTAGAAATAGAGAATTAAATTCAGGGTGTCCTGCTGCTGTAGGAGGAGCAAATACCTGTAGGTCATAACTATTTGACCAAATGAGCGTGTTTGTAAAACACAGTATCATTTAGATTGATCACCTCTCTGGGCTGTTATCCTAATGAATAACAGGGGTACTCAAAACATTCATAGGAGAAGAAGGCAGAGAGGTTAAAGGTGAAGCACAGGATCTGGATCTGGGAGTTTTGTATTTATTTTTTGTCTGTGAAACAACTCTGGCATGACTGTAAAGTGCTCGTTCACTGCCTGTGCCATATGTCCTGGAATGAGGGGAGAGCAGTAATAGTTTCTTTATGGTGTTTACATAAAGGTAAATTTCGGGGTGGTTGAATCCACCACCATGAACTTGGTGCAAGAATAGCCAATCCTACTACCACCTTTTGCTGAAAGGAGGAGAAATGAAACCATTCCTACTGCAATAATATATCTGCAGTGATATTCCAGCTAAGAATTCTGACTTGAGCTTCACATTTGTAAAGCTGTCTTTATTTATAATACTTCTTTCTGTGAAGCTGAGCATGTTGCTTCTGCTTTAGTTCCTTAATATAATTTGAAGATGCTAATGTGTTTGTACAATTGCCTTTCCTTCCTTCCTTCCTTGGTGTAATTGCAAGAACATTGAGAGATTATTCCTTTAAAGTGATCCTTGTCCTTATCTTAGTGTTTCTGTAGCTCAGGAAATATTCTTTTGTTTTGAATGTTTTTTAAGACTTTCAAAAGACATGTTAAAGGTTGTGTTAACTTACTTGGAACAAAGTTTTTGATAGAAGTTATCTAAGACACCTGGTATCTACACTTCTATTATCTGGTGTATGTCTTCAGCAACCAAATGAAAGCTTTATTTTAGAGTTTATTTTACACACTATCTAATGTGCAATAATGCACAAATGCAATAATCTAATCCAATTTTTTATTTCTTTATCTCCCCTTGCACCACCCTGTGTTCATTTCAATGAATCTCTGTAGTCTTTATTTATACCATATGGTTCCCCAATTAGCTTCCATGTTCTGTGTTTCCTTGCTACAGTATTTTCAGCTCTTTTCCTTACCTGCTGACATGTGAGCTACTGAATCTGCAAGAGGCAAATGGCTCAGAGGCTGTGGCTTTTCAAAGCAATATATTTGCTATCTTCAACCAGAAAAGCTAGTTAGAGAGAATCACGTAATTGCTTTTCCTCCGAGTGGAAACCTTAAATTCCCACTCTTTCAAACTTGGTGGAAATTGCCAAGATTTAATAAAGGGGCTGACAACTCTGGATGGTAAGTTTCACTTTTGGAGTCAAGATAACAATCTTTGAAATTTTTACTGTCAAAACTGAATTGTTTAGGAGAATACTATTTACCAGTAATTTTTTTGTGTAAGTCAGAGATGATAAGAGCAGTACTATTAGAATGCTAATCGGGGGGGGGGGGGGGGGGGGGCGGGGTTCATGGTGTTTGTTTGCTTGTTTTCTGTAGCCAGCTGGTATGAAATTATGATGGATGAAATATGAGAGGCAAATGTAAACTGGTAGTAAACAAATGAGTCAAGTATATCTGGATTGTCATGTACCATAGGAATGTGCTTTCTTGACCTTGAACACGGTCTCCCCGAAAAATCTGCTAATTTTACTGTCAACTGAAAAGTCCCACAAAAGATCAAATCCATTTTATAGTGCAAAATTATATTCAAAATAGTTGAAATCTGTTCTACTATTTGAGGTAATATAGTACATACCTATAAGAATGCCATAGGTAGGAGCAGATATGTATCAATCAGGTTATACTGGTGAGAACAAACTCTAGAAAGATTCCAAGTGAAAGATTTATATGATATGTCATATGACTACTACCTGTAAAGCTAAGCAGAAGCAGAAAACAATACAGGCTGGAAGGCAATTCTGAAAGGAAATGATTTAGTACAAATCTCTTGTTCAAAGCAGGGCCAGCTCCAGAGTTAAATCCCACTTAAAGGTACTTCTATGCCAGTACTTGTGAGAAGGCAACTGTCCTCCTTTGCTAGGAAATCCAGTGGAAGGAATGCAGAAGGTGTAATGGAAGAGTTTCCTTGTCTCATTCCTTCTGAAGAAAACTGAGTATCTGAGAAGGGACCTATTTTCAGTTGAATTGGCAGCTATTTGTTTAATAAGTTCAGCAGATTCCGACATCTGGCATATGCCTAAAGAGAAACTATTCAGTGGTAGGTCTTTATTGTTTTGCCTCCAGGCCAGCTGTTTTGTAGGCATTTATATTCTTGAACTGTTTGCTGTAAATCAGTTTCGGGCCAATCTAGAAACTGAGAAGTTTCATTTTTGTCCAAGATGGCTCTTACTGATTTGTGCATATTTTTCTCAATGTGAGTTAAGAAAAGGTCAAGAGAAGGGGCTCTAAGAAGAGGAAAAGACCTTTTCAATGACAGATATGAAAGTAGAGTTTTTTGGCCCAAGACCTCTTTCTCTTGCAGTCGTTCTTTAGTGCTGCAAGGTGTTAATATACCACTTGTCATAAAGTATAGCCAGTACTTCTGATACGTAGAAAACCTGTGTCTATCCTTTTGAAAATGGATGAAATATGTCTCTTTCCTCCTTCAAGAGCAATAAAGCAGCTTGATGTGCTGGAAGAAAACTTAATATAACTTCCTCTGCATCTCATTGATACCGATAAAGGTTTCACAAGGGTGGAGGCAGCCTAATTTTGACAATCCTTAAGGCTTAGATGCGGTGACTACAATAAAAATCATTTTGCTCTGAAAAACCAGATTGTTAAAACAAAACTAGTATTTTTGTAAATGTCAGTTTTGTTTAGGGAAAAAGAAATCAAAAGTTGACATGCACTTAAGACGGATTGTGGAAATACTAATTTGGTGGTATTTGTTGGTAAAGTATTTTTTCAGTGAGTTTTTCTGCAAAATTTCCTGTTTACACAGAGGAAGGGTTTTGTCAATACCAAGTTCCCACTGATTTTGTGAAGCATGCTCATTCCTCTGGTGCACTTTCCTGTGAAGTTGACATTGACACTTAGGTGGTTTGTTATCTTGCATTTATGACTATACAATATTGTTTCTAGACAAGTTTTAGTGCTACAAACTAATTTTGCATAAAGAGAAGCACCTACACTTTTGAAGATTATAATGTTTTTGTTCACCACTTGGCAACCTTGTTTTTTATAAATATTCCATTGATTCAGTGTGAATGGGGCTTGTTAAATCTGCAAAGGTGGTAAATGCCAAAAGTACGAAGACTGACAAGTTTCTTTCTGTACTGTTTTTATTGGTAAAATTTGATTTTCAAAATTCACATGAGGTCCTACTTAAAAAGTGTTTTAACTAAGAACTCTTTAGAAAGATTTGCTTTGTTGCTTGGCCGTGGTTTGAAGCACCTCTAGTCCTTACAGTTTTGCTGATTAACACTGGGGTAATTTTTAGCTCCTTTCTGGGTTTTATTTGGACACCAAAGCTACATGTTTACGGTGGAACTATCACTACTTCATTTGTTCAGGACAGTCATGTGTGATGAAACAAGACAAAGAATGTGTAGAATCATCTACCAGTTCCCTATTACTTTATATTTTTGAGTGAATTGTAATAATTTTAGTAACGGAAGCAGTTTTGATTTGCTTCCCAGAAAGTTTTTGCATTCTGTTGGGAGTCACTGAGGACAGCATTTCATTTGGTAAGTGATGCACATCTGATGAATGATGAAGCTACAGAACTGCAAAGCCTGGGCAGGTAGGCAGCGATTCCATATGTTTTCTGCAGTGGGGTGGAAAACTGAATTTGAAGGATCTGGACAGACAGGATAGTTGGGCAGAAAATTTATTTAAATCTCCCATATTCCTTATGTGGCCCTTGGAGAGTATTGGCATCACAGAGCAGTATTTAAAGTATGATATTGGTGAATACTGAGATGTATTATGCTGCTGCACTTCAGTGTGAGATTGTACAGAACTAGTCAAAATGGAAAGTAATGAGATAGAAGAACCTTGTAATTCCCTGAAAGAGTTTTTATAGTCCCCCATATCTCAGCCTGGAATTTTGAGATGCTTTTCTGTCAGTTCAAAAGCTACATTTCCAACTTGTCAAGGGCCTGGGCTTTTTATTTAAGAGAAATAATTAGCATTCATTCAGCTCATTAAAAATGAAACTGGAGTAAATCAATGATATCCCTTTTTCTGTGTGATAGCCTAATGGCTCAGGGTATGAGCCAAGGAATATCACTTCAACTGAATGCCATTTTGTGTTTTTTGCAGCTCAAATTTTCAAAGTTATGGAACAGAAGATATCTATGTCCTTAAATCTGAAGAAGTAAAATATGGAAATATTTTGGAAATGAAAGTGAATGAATGGCTACTGGATAATACAATTTAGTTTTATCATTTGGGAGGGAAAAAAACTGTCATGGAAATGGACTTAAATGTCTTGTTCTCTTCTGCTGACTGCATACTATTGATTTTTGCCTGAAATAGTTTCTTATTACGTCTTTGCTCATCATAGTAAGTCAGCTAAGAATTTTTAATCAATGCTGACTTAAAATAGCATAATATAAATAATTTGAAGTTTTGTTCTTTAAGTTGGTGAGAGTTGGGCTGTATTAGTGCAGTGCTGCAGTTGAGATGTTCAGATGCTGACATCTCACTCTTCCTGTCCCACAGGAGACAATGTGATCTTGGAAATCAGGAGGTACAGAATCATTTCAGTTTAAATGAAATCCCACAGAAGATAATTGATTAACTTTTATGATGGTTTATCAGTGAAATAGGTCTTTCCCTGTTTATTATTTCCCGAGATTAAAGTATCTTTACAAGAAAACTTGAAAATTATGTCTATGTAACTTTCAGATGTTAGCAGCAGCCCAGGATATAATGAAATGGTATAACCATTCACACCTGAGATATTCCCTTAGACAGACCCAACATGCGGACAGGATGCACAATATACAGGATTCTCCATTATTTTGTTGTCTGCTTGAACACAGCAACTTAAGGGATGAGGGGCAATGGCTACAACTCGCTGCCTGATGCAGCAGACACGTCTCTTCTGTGACTGCCCCACCTTTCAAGGTGTCTTTGCATAAAAGGTGTCAGCTCTGCAAGTGAAACCAACTGAGGATGAGGATGACAGTTCATCTAGAATGGAGATGTCGGTTGCCAAGGTAAGTGGGCCTATGCCCTGCATCAAAACTTCTTCCATAAAGAAAAAAAGATGGGTCATTTTCATAGGAGACTCCCTTTGTGGGAAACAGAAGGCACAATATGCAGACCAGATGCACTTCTTTGGGAGGTCTGCTGTCTCCCTGGGTGTGCGTTAAAGCCATGAAGAGAAAGCTTCTCATCCCGGTATGGTCCTCGGATTATTATCCATTATTGATTTTCCAAGTAGGCAGCGATGTAGTTCCAACAAGAAGTCCGAGGGCAAACGAGAGACTTCAGGGCCTTGAGAGGACTGGTTAAGGCATCAGGAGCATGAGTGGTGTTCTCTTCTATCCTTCCAATTGCAGGGAATGATGAGGAAAGAAGCAGGAAGAGCCAGCAGACCAATACCTGTCTCAGAGTCTGGTGTCACAGCAGACTTTAGGGTTTTTCGATGACAGGTCAGTTTGCATACCACCAAGCCTGCTGGCAAGAGAGGGGGTACACCTGTCTCAAAGAGGGAAAAGAATCATTTCTCAGGAGTTAGCAGGGCTCATTGAAAGAGTTTTGGACTAGATTTGAAGGGTAACGGAATAAAACCTGCCTTGCTAGAGATAAGCCTGGGGACAGCATACCAATATTTGAAGGACAGTGTGCTAGCAAGGTCCTGCTATCTTGGTGGAAATAGGAGATGGGGATGCATGTGGCAGCAAAGAGCCAAGGGTTATTCATGCGTTAGAAACCATGGAAGCACCGCTACATCTACCTGAAAGGAGGTTGTAGCAAGGTGGGGGTTGGCCTCTTCTCCCGTGTAACAAGTTATAGGAGGAGAGGAAGTGGCCTCAAGTTGTGCCAGGGAAGGTTTAGATTGAATATTAGAAAAAATTTCTTCACTGCAAGGGTTGTGAAATATTGGAGCAGGCTGCCCAGGGTAGTGCTTGACTCACCATCCCTGGACATATTTAAAAGAATTGTAGATGTGGCATTGAGGGACATGGTTTAGTGCTGAACTGGGCAGTGCTGGGTTAATGGTTGGATTTAATATTCTTAAAGGCCTTTTCCAACCTTAATGATTCTATGATTCCATAATCAGCTCTTGGCACGCTTACATATAAAAGTTTTTTTGTTGTTGTTATCAATTCAGCCATTTCTGTTCAAAACTAGAGATCAATTTTATCTTCTCTTTGATAAGACAGTGGTGTTATTTGAGAGTAAAGGTAGCTACTTAGAATTTGTAAATAAGTGCTGCTTGAATATGACATTAGTACTGGACTGGAGAAATAAAAGGATAATTGGTAGATATAAATAATTCTGGTAAAGAGAAGCATTCTTAACCAGAAAGTGGTGAACTGTGATGATACTGTCCTTCTAGAGTGTCATTGTGCTGCAGTAAATATATTCAATGTTGTTAATGGTGTTAGAACTAAGCAAAAGTCTTTAAGTGGCGGGACTAATCCATTAAAATTCATCGTGGTTCTCTGCACTGAAAAGGTCTGTATAGCGATGAAGACTTATAGAGCTGGAAAGGTTTTTTTATTTCATGCATCCATACTATAGCATGTGTTGTGCTTATTTGTTATTTTCAGATAGTATTTCCTATTGACAATTGAGCTGTATGATAAAGCTGTATTTTATATGGAATTTTTCTGTTCTTCTGTGATATGCAGGAACATTGAATTTCTGACAACTTACATGGCAGAATCCAGAGCTTACTCTCACCAGCCTGCAAATCATGTTGTAATAACTCTGGATTGTAACCAGTCAAGATACTATCAATCCGGTGTTAACAGTGGCTGATGCATTAAAACTCAATGTACTGTAAGTAATCAAATCCCAAAGAAAAACATTTAATACAGCTGTCCAGCATGCCTGAAATATCTATTCAGTGGAACAATCACTTTTAAGAGGATTTAAAACCAACTATTAAAATTCATCAATACCAACTGAACAGAACTTTCTGCAGGCAGGAAGGCAGGTGGCAATGCCATCCAGGACAGGAGGGCTTGGTCAAATGTGCCTCTCTGCTGGCTTCTACAATTCTTTCATGAAGCTTTAGTATTCATTTTTCTTGCTTGCCAATCCCCTCCCTTGCCTGGCTGGCGATGCTGTCCCTGATGAACCTTAGGACGAGGTTGGCCCTCCTGGCTGCCAGGGCACTGCTGACTCATTCAGCTTTCTGTCCACCAGGACCCCCAGGACCCTTCCCACGGCATGTCTTCCCAGCATCTCATTCCACAGTCTGGTATGGTGGCTAGTAGGACTGAAGCCCTCAAAAAACCCCTAACATGTTAGCATTGCAGTGTTTTTTAACAAGGACATATTTTCTTCCAAAACCGAAAAACGACGTTACCACATTCAAGGAACTGACAAGTCATAAGCATAAACAATCTTTAATTGCTTATGGGAAAATGTCATAACAGATAATATGCATGATGGATTATGATTTAGGGACTGCTTCAGGCCTCCAGTCTGCCTTATAATCACAGATTAGAATGGGGCAAGAGGAAAAAAAGCTATGTAAGTACAGGGCTTCTCTTCAGGTGCTAATGCTAGAAACTTCATGCAGCTAATACCAAAATGTGCTCGACATTTTTAAGTGCTCTAAAGCACACTTTCTACTTCTATTTTGAGTCCAACATGTCATAAAGCTGCAGAGACCTGATCTTAGCAAATAAGCACAAATTGACTTTCAGAACAGAGTATCACAGATAAGTAAGTTGAAAACACCAAGAATTGACCTTAGATGGCTTTTTAGTAAACAGAATGGAATGCAAACAAACAATACATATATTAGGAATTTCAAAGAGCTGCTTACCTAAAGCTGAAAACAATAGAGGCCAATAATTTTAGATAGATCATTTAAAGAGGAAAAAGTATGAACAATGCTTAAAAATATTTAATAACGCTTTTTAGATATCCAAAAAGTCTTGTAACTGACAAAGAGGCAATTTGTTTTAAATTGTAAACTATAAGCAGTCCAGCAAGACCACAAACATGTTAAGAGACAAATGAGGCTAGATGTGTATGAGAATTTTATATTAAGCGAAATCAAGGTGATTCTTACACCAAGTGCCATAAATCTAAGATATAAGAACTGCAGAAAAAAATGGATGGAAACCCAAATAAGTTGCACTCACTTTAATCAGCAATCCTCTTCTTGATTTCATTCCAGAAGTTGTAGAAGGATTGAAAAAAAGTAAAGTTCTAGATCATTAATAGTGTGTGATATACTAAGCAAATATTAGGCTTGAAAATAAATACTTAAAAACAAGATGATAGGACTGTTAATAAAGTAGATCTTGGAAAAATAATGGGAGAGTTGGAGTTACTCCGTTTTGTGTAATTACATGAAGGAAATACGAGTCGCTGTGTGATGGGAAGACCTGGGGAATTTCTGTAGAAGTTGTAAAATCATATGCATAAACCATTTCTCTTAAGCTTAGAGCTTTTTTTCTCACACTACCAACTCTTGCAGGAAAACCTTATTCTTTCACTGTCTCTTTCTTTTTTTTGTGGTTGGTAAGAAACTTCTAAGGAAGACTACATCTGTATTCCTCTGAATTTTTAGTCATTTGCAAGATGTCTTCTCTTAGAAGAACTGTGTTGCCTACTTTTCCCAAGAAGTAGGTTTAGAGATTATCAAGAACAAAAATAATGGATTGAAGAACTTCTATACTTTGCTTTTAGGAAGTCTGTTTTCTAATGGTCTGCCTGTTGGGTTCATTAAGTAAGGGGAATAGGAAAAATAAGTACGCTCCATTTGAAGAATAGAATATTAAAATACTTGAGGACTGAATGGATAAAGAGAAAGCTGAGTCTTTTACCTTTTACAGAAAGAGAAGGTGACGACAAAGATGGAGAAATTTTGGCATTGGGAGAATGAAAATAGTGAAAAAGAAGTATCAACTAAATAACATGGGGATTTGGGAAAACAGATGTACTACTGCAGCTGGATATGTGGTTGCATGTCCAGTATTAGACATTATTCCACAGGTAGAAACTCCTATCCTGTAGTCAGAGGAAGGTTAACTCTAGAAGAGACTTAATTCTCAGTAGTCTCCAGTGTGATACAGGAATTACAGCGACTAAGGGGGTTCCCTGGAGAACTGCAGGCAGAGCAGCAAGATTATATCTGGTATTGTTTTAATCTCTAAAATACTGTGTCCAGCTGTTTTGTGAGCAACGCATGAAGCATTTTTGATAAAGTCAGAAGGGCATGCAGAAAAATCAGTCAGCAATGCATCCATCGCTACCCTCCACTCCAGGCAGAACTTCAATGATAATAATGTCCCTCAGACCTGAGAGAGGATAGGGAGAGAAGAGTCTGTTTAGTTTCGCTCTTGTTTTTTTTCAGAATTAGACATTACTTATCTGCTAGTATGTAGCCTAAGATCATTTTACACTGATCCAGTTTTATTGGTTTTGACTATTAATTCTATTGGACTTTCAGAAATTAAAGATTATAAAATTATTTTCTAGAAATAATTTTCATTGAAGTGTTTTGGGGAAGAGTATGGTCACAATTCTTAGTACACTGAATTGCTACAAAAAACCTAATATTTAATTATATTGTCACATAACTCATGATGAATGTCATGGAAGTTGCCACGGTGACCTCAGAATTGATTTGTTACATTATGTTTAGTGTTAATTTGCTTGCATCTCATTTCCATTTTAGAGGCGTTATGACTGTGACTTGTTGAAAGACCAGTTGTAGCAGTAGTTTTGAGGTGTTAGAGATCTACTGTATGTAGACATCAGTAAGTTTTATCACAGTTAATTTCAGGCCTCACATAAATAAAGTCTTATAATTATTGCATCAATTCAAAGTAGTTTTTAATTTTAAGTGATGTAGCCAATTTACTGTAGACTAGACCTGAAGTCTGGTGACTGTTGTCTTACCTTTCCTAATTAATATCATAATCATACTCATCTAAACTCAATTCTATGGAAGGCACCATGTGAATGTTTATGAGAAAAAATGGAGCAAAATGTGGGTTCAGTAAGACATCTGTACATTCCTCAGGGTGCAAGTTCCTCAGCAACCGTAGCTGTAATTAAGAAGGGGATTCCATGCTTCTAGTAACTTGGGAAACTGCCTTTGTATTTATTAGAAATTCTGGGCTGTGTTGGCCAAAAAACTACAGCTTTTACTTGGAAGTTCTATATGTATTTTAAAACAAGCAATCTCTGCTATGTAAAAGCATGACTCCATGCCTAAGGTCTGCTTGTTGGTGGAGGTGGTGTTTGGGACTGAGAGGTTTGAGTCTTAGTTCTTCACGAAAACATCTTTCTTTAAAGGCTGAAAATGAATGACTGAAAAGTTGAATGAATGTTATGGACAACACTGTTTTCTTTTTAAATTTCCTTTTAATTTTATTTATTACACCCATTGATAAATAACCAACTTGAGGTTGAGCTTAACTGTAGATATTTGAGCAATTATGTACAATTTGGGAAAATTCTCATAGTAACTGGAAGTGAATATGTGGTGCTCAAGGTTGCCTCTGTATCCAACCTTTACATCAGTAAAGTTAAGACTGGTCTGTGCCTACTAATTTTGTTAGCTATTTGGGTTTTCAGGTGAAGGAATCTGCATCAGAATTCTTTCATGCGTATTTTGAATTTTCCACCTTCTGCCAGTGTCATTTGAGGTTTGTTCAGTTTTCATTTTCAAGCATCTCACGTCATAACACCACATTTTCCACAGGTTCTGAGCAATTCAGCATAAAAACTGCAAAATTCTACGTAGTAAACACAAGGTGATTTTTCTCGTGCTACTGTTTGGTACTTATTTGACTAATTTGGGAAATAACTGTGTTACTTGAGAGAAAACATAGATTTAGGGACCCAATAAGGTCATTAGATTCACTAGTTCTTTCCCTCTTCTTTCACCTGTCACCTGCTTCCCTTCTGAGAGAGAAACCATCTCAAGTGGGACAGCTGTGCATTATTCAGTGCTAAAAATGCTGCCCTGGGGCCCAGCAAGAGAAGGATGGGTTTCTGCCTTCTTTTGGTCATTGGAGGAATTCTGAATCTTGAATCAAGGCTGCCAATATTTCAATGCCTGTACACTATATTTAATTAAGATKAAATTAAGTAACCTTTTTCTGAGCCTGCTCAGGTTTTAGACCTCTTTTAAAAATGTTAAGTCTGTTTTGTTATCATAGTTTGGATTTAAATAAAGAAGAAATCTGTTTTGAGCCTCTAGCAAAACTTGTGATAGGAGTTTCTTTCACAACTCAGGAAGGATTTCTCTCTTTATTGAAAATTCATTCTAAGAGAAAATATGATCTCTGGAGCATAAGAGTAGTCTGCTGGTTGGTAGGTYCAGTAAGGAAATCCATGCTGATTGACAATATTTCTGACTGTGCACACCCTTTCCAGGGCAGTAGGGTGATAACTCTACTCTCTGCATCATAAGCATTCAAAATTTTTCAAGTGCTGTGAACTTGAGTAACTCATGCAAGGGGTACAACCTGGAGGCTTTTGAGAAAACGAGCTGTTCTATTGGCCTGTCAGCAGTGGAAGCTCTGGAGGAAGTAGAAGTTTCCAATGTGTGTCCATGTTTGGGGACCATGCCTAATGCTGACACAGTAGCTGTTTGATTTGTTTGCTTATGGGTAGGATGCTGGTCTTACAGGGGACAGAAGTTTTGTCATCAGGGATGAGCTGTGACAGCATCACAAGGTGCAGTTAGGAGGTGACACTGATGGTCATGGATCAATTTCCAGTGCTGTGATTGAGTGGGTGGGATGTGACACGACTTCATGAGAGCTCTGCAGGAGGCGATGACATAAGTTTTTTGACAACTTAGCARTTAATGTGTCAATCTTACAGGGCAATAAATCTGATTAAAATGGAAATTGATTTTTGAGAGCCATTAACAGGACTGGTTGCTTATTTGTAGATGTTAGATGTCTTGTAAATTAATATCCGTTTTCTTCTAACTTGCATCTAGTGGTAAACTTGGACTCACATAAGCACTGTGATAAGTGAGCAGCCCCATGTAATTATGTTAGCCCAAATGAAATCTTTCACTCTGACCTCTAGTAGGCACCTGTGTTAAAAATAATAATGGCTTATTTGGTATCAAAATTAGAACTAAATTGYATTGTCTCTTGAAATTTCAAAGGAGAAAAGAAATTGAAATGTTAAATAAAGGTAATAGTTCATTAATAATATAATGTTTTAAAACATTTTGCATGCCTCCAAACTCTTTCACACTTCTAAAAACTGGGTAAATTCAAAAAAGAAAATTGTCGAATAATCTGCGCCTTGGATTTAATACCTATTTAAGATGATATCAAACACTAAATTTAAGCCCTTGGCGAATTGTGAGAGTCTATTCCTAAAATCCTACTTATCCTTCTAGCAGCTGTTGATGTTTTCTGTACATTTTACATAACTACCGTACTGTCACGGCTGGAATTTTTGGTGATGTTTAACATTGAAGAACTCATTGTACACAAAATCTTTTTAATGCAATTTGGATAGTTATTGTGATGGCAGATATCCAATTTTATTAGTAAAAATAAAAAGGGGGTGAGTTATCTAAATTGCTTCTCTTTCCTTACTGTAATGGAAGACTTTAAAAACTGAGAGAAAACTTACTGTAAGAGTGGTCATGGTGTATTTGCTTGACAAAGGGTTGTTTTGTAGAAATATTGGGCAACCCTCCTTACTCCTAAGAGAAGATTCCATCCTATTTCCTTTTTAGTTAATATCATGCAGTTGTGTTTTTCCTGAAGCTGTTATGAGATTGAGAATGCATGCTTCATGAGGCACAAACATTGTTCCATTGCTGAACTTCTTCAAAAGTGTTATTATTGGAAATGGCTTCATCTGAGAGATGAAAAYCGTAGTGCTTTCAAAATCTGCACCCCCTACCCCTGGGAAGGAAAATCTACCTGAAATCTGAAATAAAAGGTCAGCTCCTGTGTATTCAGTTTTATTTGCCTTCAATCTTTGAAGGGGCATGAAGTGAGATAGAATGAAAAGAGAGCGTGTTTTAGAATATCAACAGATACTTGTTATAAATTGGGATCGAGACTGATCTCAGCAGCAACAGAGAACATCTACGTATTTAAAATATTAAAACACTCAAATGTCAGGCAATAGAGATGCACATTAGGAAGTGAGTATTTTCATGTTTGGAGTTTTAAGCTTTCTTTCACTTGGTTTTGTCTCAATTTCTCTTACAGATTTTTTTTCCAGTCAGGGTAAAGCCAGAGTTGTAGGCTGTGAAATGGAGTGATGGGAAAGGTTTCTCAGATACAAACGTATGTATCCATGCTATTTGAATATACTGAGATTACCTGCTGTGCAGGTGAATTAAAAATGATTGATTCATCTAGAATACCCGTGGACCAGCTGTACATGGACCAAATTAGACTAGAAAGGCTGGATTCTTTTGTGTGCTATATACAATTTGTTTAAACTTTTATAGTGGCCATTTTCTTGGGATTTCTGGGTATTTGCCAGCCTGTTTGGAGAAAGACTATTKTTTGGCAGTAACAGCACAGCAACATCTGATGTCCCCATCAGAACTCTTAAATTCACCAAAACCAAGATTTCTAAGCAGAAAGTGTAATCGTGGAAACTCTGATGTTTGGAGACCTTAGTGAAATTAATGCATTGAAAGAAAATTGAATGAATTCAAGCCAAAAACTACTTCATGTCTCACTAGTAACAGATGCAATTGGAAGACACTTCAGCTCTCCATGGGACTCAAAACCAGGGATGCAGCATTTTCAGGTTTGTATTTTCAGTTTTGTATTTTAATCTTACTAAAATTTGGGTTTGCCCTTCAGAATAAGCAGTTCTTTGGACTGCCCTGGATCTCTTTTACTGAAAAAAAATMATGAGGATTCTTAGACTGTGTTTATCAACAACACTACAATAAAGATAATTTCAGAACTGTACAGTATTATGTTCTTTTTGGTGTTGCATTGCTCAGCTAATAATTCATAAATGCTAGAATGTGTGTCCCATCTTAGTTGCAAGTCTCTTACTTGCTTCCTGATCCTTAGAATTATGCTGGGACCTAGTCCTGAGAAAGTACAACTTCAATAGCAAAGCTACAGTGCTCACTTGCAGTGTGGATTCCCAGACCCCCCAAGGAGCTTTGAGGACTGCTTCAACACAAGGTGTTCTGAGCAGCAGATCTGGGTGATTCCTCACTCCATCTGCTTCTCCTTCTCCATCCAGCTAGCCTCCCCACTTGGACACCAGGAATTTGTGTGCTGGAGCTTATACTCCCACATCAGAGAACCGTGCATAGAGATAGTGTTGAAGGTAGTAAATCTTGTATATGCACCCCMAACTCTCAATGTGCAGTCAGTGTTGATTGCTGAAAAGAGCAGAAAGGTTCAATGGATTCCATCCCCATCTTCAAGTATTGGAGAAATAACACTTCTTTTCTTGAGACATACACTTGGAAGGATTGAGAAGTTTTTAGGTTTAGCTAAACTGCAGGTGCGTTATTCAGCTATTAGAGATGCAAGTTGGATGAAACATATGGATTGCCCATTACAATAAAAAGTAATTTGCTCTGACTAATTTAAGCATAAAAAATTATAGCGATCAATCTTGTATAAAATAGACAAGGAAAATTCAGCCATTTAATGTTAATTATGTTATCATTCCAAAGCCCATATTGATTTTTAAATTACATTTATAAAATGCCTGGTAAGGTCCAAGACCTAATGGTACATATACATGGCATCTACTTTAAACTTACATAAAGAGATTCCTGGTCATAAAGCCAGCAGGTCTGAAGTTTCACAAAACAGACCAAAGTTGCCTTTTAATGTACAAGTGTCCTAGATCTCCTTTTTTTCTCTTTTTTTTTTTTCTTTTTTTTGTTTCTTTTTTTTCCCCCCTGTCAGCGTGGAGGCAAAAAAATCTATTGAGGTCATACAACTAGGCTCAGAGTACTTGTGCTGAGGGAGTCTGGCCTTGCAGACTCCTAAACAGCATAAGATTTTCAATCGGTGAATGCTTGGTGGTGTCTTTATTTTAACTCTTAAGGGGACCAGTAGGGGCACTGTTACTACGACATGCTTTTCCAGATCTCAGCCACAATTTTTCTCTGAGAAATTGAGCAGGCAGAGCATTGACTTGTCTGAGTGCTCTAGTTATGTGTCATTGGATAGATTTGTTGTCTGATGAAAAATCTACTGTTTGAGAAATGGCAAGGTGAATTGAGAATGACAAAGTAATGTGAAAAGGACTGAAGTCTACTGCCATCACAAATAATATAAATGTAAGTTTCTATCTGCCATCTGACTCCCTTATAAAATAATAGTGGCTGTCAGGTAAGGAAGCTGTAAGAAATGATGAAGTTTAAAAAAACATTTCACTTCTGTTTTCTCCTACGAGCAGTGCTGATGTATGTAGTTYATGATGTTCACATAACAAACAGTGCACCCCCTTTATGAAGTCATGTTGTTGTATATCACACACCCAGATGTAGCAAGGTATTGAAAGAAACAGCAGCTGAAGGGAACAATCAAGTTCTAGGTGTGCCAATGTAATTAATCAGTAAGACATAACAGACTGTGTGCCAGTGCTGCTTAATCACCTCTCAGGTGCTTGGTGAGGCATAGTACAAAGTTGAAGCCTTCCAGCGTATTCGAGTGGAACATTAATCAGCAGTGCAAGAAAGTCTGTGCAACTCCGTAACATTACAGGGTGGACGCCTTGAAACTCTGACTTGTTTCAAGGAAAGGCCTTGGGCTYAGTAACGTGTTGGATAGGTCTAACCTGCACTCTGCAGCTTACTTTTTCCCACATCAGCATGAAGTCTTGTTGCCAGCTCTGGCTACTGCCTCTCAGTACTCTACCCCAGAAGCAGACCTTGCTCTCACATCCGTGGACTGTCTGACAGCCTGACAAAGCAGGGCCATGCCATCGGACTGCTGAGGAAATACTTCACATGTCCAAAGGATTGCTGTTATATGGACTTTTGTCTGCTTTAGTTTTGGCTTTCTGTTATAGGCTCCACAGGAGGGACTGATGATCACAGTGCAGTAGAAGATAACAGCAGTTCCAGGAGGGCAGAAGCTCTCAGGTCCCATGGGGCTTTTCCGTTGGTACTGACATGGAGGTGAAGTTGTTCTCATCCAGCCCAGACAAGAAGACTGGTTGGTGTTGTCTGAAAACCTTGCTTCTAATGACAGACATCTCCAGCCTTTTAGTGAAATATCACTTTTGCAGAACTTTCCTGAGTGTCTTTTTAAAATCAAGTTTAAAACAGAACTCCGGTAAGATGATGGTAGAGGGTGTAGGTTGGGAGAAAATGAAAGGCAAGAGGAGAATGYGCTAAGTTTAAGCAGACATTTTACTCAGCAGTTGCAGTGTTTCATAACAGAAATCACTGAYGATCCTTTTATCCCATTTACTTCTGCTTTGTAGCAGGAGTTCAATTTACAGTAGCTCACACAACTTGGTCTAACATGTTTGACTGTGATGGCATTTTACCCGCAGGGGAGCAGAAACGCTCCCAGTTCCCCAACAATATATAATGGAACTTTGTTATAGAGAACTGGAATCTCTGCCCAAAGATGCCATTAAGTAACGCTTAACAAAGTGGTATTGATTTTTAAGATGTAAAGACTTGGCAGGTTGAAGGGTCTGACATCAAAAATATTCCCATTTAGAAAAGAACATTTAAAACAAAACAAACACAAAAACAACACAGAAGCAGTAAGAGGCAAGATATGAAATGAAGCTGTGTAGCTGTCTGCAAATGGAGGTGGTGATTCTGAAGCATCAGAGATAGGTTTAAAGCTCAATTTTCCAGTGTGCAAATGATAACAAAGCTACAAGACTCAAAGACTTRGTTCTGTGATCCTCAGTGATACATCCCTGTCCCTTGTCTTCACTAAAGTCTTTTGCAGTTGTCTACTGTGCAGGTGATTTCTCTGAAATAGAGAGATTTTGGAGACTCGGTCACTAGAAGAACAAACAGCATAGGGCTCTGCTTACTACAAATATTAGATTGCTCTCCATCTGCCATCTTTTAAGTGAGCTACTTAAGATTTGCCTGGAAAAGAATTCATTGCTATTACCATAGTATTAAAAAAGATCCGGTGTCTCTAGATCCAAGGAACATGCCAACAGGTTCTTCATGGGAGACCTTGTCAAAGGGAGTGAACGTGTTTTTACTGGAATAATGTTTGGGGAGAACCTTACACCACAGCCCACAAAATGGTATTTCAGTCTCTGTCAGTAGAGGGAAAAAGACAAATTTTGATCTTTGAGAGCAAAAATTAAGATGTGATCTGAGCCCTAGACGTGTTTTTTTTCTCTTCACTACCTTTCTGCTCCCGTTGAATAAGTGGTGATGTCACACCCGTCAGAGTAGACACCAAGAGAGAAAATATCAGCCTCTCTTCTTTTTATGGAAACAGCAGCGCAGCACAGAAGATCTTTGAACTTCAAGGCTTAGCACAGAGCACCAGGGCTTCACTCTTGATCTCCAGTCAGTGAGGCAGAGATGAGAGTTCAGCAGGGGTTAGATAGATGTTCTCTGAATTGTAACAGAACTGGGAAACCTTTCAGTCTATTAAAAAAGTGCCTACATCTTTCAGTCAAGGCAGGCTATTACCAAAATTAAAACAGAGAGTTAATGTGTTGCCAGAGGATTTTAATAAATATTAAAATTATGCATGTGGATCTTCTGATTTTTTTCACTTTTATTAATGCTAGGTTTATTTTTAGCAAATTATGCCTGACCATTTCTATCTTGCTAGTTCCATTAAGTGTCTTTGTCAAACTCCTTTCAGCTTGCACGTAATCAAACTTATCTCATTTCTTACATTGGCTCGTGAAACAGAATTGGAGGTGCTGCCAAAGAGATCCATCAATTCAGTCCTGTAGAACCTGAATCTGAAATTAGACTTTTAAAGTCTGAGTGTGTTTGGAGATCAGATATTTAACTGGCATCTATATGTCATAATTTCTAGATGTATCAATCAGAAAGCCTTTTCTCTGCATATCGTATAACCTAACTACCATTATAAATGATATCAGACAAACACACACACAAAAAGTCAAAACCAGAATAAAATCAATACCTGTAAAAAAAGCAGGGAGTTTACAGGAAGCAATGTTTCCTTCAACTTTTTATTTTAAGTTCCCTGAATTATGTTTTCTGCTTAATAGTTTTATTTTACCTCTAATGTGCAATGTAAGAAGTCAGTTATGTCTTGTTTCCTTCCTTAAAAAAAACCCCAACAAACCAACCAACCAACCAAAAATCACAAAAAAACCCCAAAGAAAAACCCACCAAACCCAAACCAAGTAGTTAATATCATCCCGTCATTCTTCACATCTGTTTGACCTAACAATGTTTTATAAGGGTGTAATGTCTTCACTACTTAACTGGTGAGTCATATTCTCTGTTTATCACTATCTGCACATTTGAACTGCACATAGTGACAATTTTGTCCCCAAAAGAGCTGAGGTTTGAGTATACAAACAAAAGCCTGCGAGGAACAGGCAATGGCACATATGTTAATTTGTTTTTTAGTGAAGTCACTCCAGTTGTTCCGGTCAGAAGTTCTTTTTAATAACCTCAATGAAACCTCTAAAATCTAAAGCTGTTCTGCAACAGCAAGATTGCAAAAAAGGGGAGAGAAGTTTAGAAGGCAAACACTGTTAGGGAAAATGTTTACTATACTTGATATGTAAATTCAATTTAGGCAGATTTATACATTTATTGTAATCAAGAAATGCTATTTAATTTCATCTCCAGTCTCTCTTTCCAATGATGTTTCTAATTGTTTTATTGTAAGAGGAATAGCTAGTYTAATATTCCTCTTTTGGATTAATTGGCTCTGTCAGAAATATCTGGACCACTGTACTTCAAAAATTTAATTTGTGGTGGCCATTCGCTTTCAGGGAATTGCTGGAGGCTGGGGAAATAAGTTTTCTCTGTTTTCAAGACACAGTGAGGTAATTGTAACCCACCTGCTGTCAGGATGTGAGTCATTGCAGGACCCAGAAATTGAGGCTATATGTCTCTAAATGCCTGGCTTCATAATCTGGCCCCTTGACCCTAAGTTATCCTCTCTGGGACAATTCCTACGAGATGAAGTTGCTGGAACTCTTGTTGGTGCCAGTAATTTTTGTAGATGTTTCATTGATTGATCCTTTATTTAATGACCAGTTGAAATCAGAAGAGAATTTGTACTGAGTCACTGATGAAATGCAATTGATTCAGCAGCTTTATTTTGTTTCACTCAAAAGTTGTTATGCAAAAGAAATACTACCAGTAGCACTGTCAGTGCTTCAAGGATGCCCTCTAGCAATCAGAAGCCAACAGTGGCTCTGAGCAGTTGCATGTTACATAAGGCTAAAGGAGGTCTGCACTCAAAATGTAAATGGTGAACACAGAAAGATTTAGCTTCAGATTTACACGTGGCTCTTTGACCTCTCTCTATTTGCCCTGTCTTTATTTAGGCATCCAAAAGCTTTTCCTGATTCATTTGACATTAGCACTTTACAGCAGGGCATGAGGAGTGAGAGAAAGGTACAGGCAAGAGTCAGACCCTTGTCTGACTTGTGCATCAGACGCCCTGGAAATGGAGTGCACTCTCATTTCAGTCTTTACCATCGTGTTCTCTTGTCCTCTTCTGGCATAGGAGTTTGGAGAAGAAAATTAAAATTGCTCTTTTCTTATAAAAAAAAGACCAAAAAAAAAAAAAGAGTGTTCTTAAAAATTTGTCCTGTAATGTCTTTAGATGGGAATAGATCTTATCTGCACATTTAGTGTTACATACTTACACTGCTGTATTTCTGTGTTTCAGTGTAATTTAGCTGTCTAATCTTTTGCAATGACTGATTTCTTTTCAGATTAATGATAGTGTAAACCTGTTATTTTTATCTTGAAATACATACATTGAATGTGGAGAGGGGGACACCTTCCCATCATGTGTAATGTAGTTTAATTTACTCAGTTGAAATGTGTTTGTGTAAAAGTGGGTGGTATTTTCTTCTGTTTTATTTCTCTCTGATTTGTCAGTGATGACAGCTGGAAAATGTCTTCTTGGTAGTTTTCTAAGCCTTGCACCATTAGAGATAATATATTGAAATGATGATTTCTGTCAGAACTACTTTAGTCTTTTAGGGCAGGGCAATACTCTTCATTTTCCTTCCTACCTCCTGTTTTGCACCCTAATTTTTATCTCGTGGCCTAAATATAAAGTTAATGGACACTTCTGAAATGATAGTAGGAACAAGAATGTTTTCAGAATTGTAATGATTGCCATTTGCACAATATCTATGTCCAAATTCTTCCTTTTCCTAAGTAGTTTTTCTGTTACTGTGCATTTAAAATAAACTTGTTGGAGTAATCCGTATTCTATTTTTTTTCCCTCTAAAGCTTTACATCTGTGATTAAATTCTTGTAGCTAGAATTTCCCCATCTCCTGCTTTCCTCATCCATGTTTCACCTTTCGGGTTTTTTTTTTTGGTGGTAGGCTGCTACTGAGTCTCAGGCTTATTTGTCTTTAGTGTTTCCGTCCTGTTACCAGCGCCTGTGCCTTCACTTTGGTTTTGCTATGGGTCTCATACTCTTATTTCTGTTTAAACAGCTGGTTATTTACTTCATCTGTTGTCCTTGAATAATTATAACTATGGATTTCTGTGGTCATCAGTATTACAGTCGTCTCATATGGCTTATTCAAGCCCAGGAATTAAATGAGGAGAGACAGAAAAACACTGTTCCTGAATCATATGTCCATTTCTCTGTCTGTTGTGACACAGGAGACATAGGATGATCCAGCAGTTTTCACTTGCAAGCGTATTTTCTATTAATTTTTTTTCAGGCTATAAACACAATTTGTGTGGTTTGAAACTCCTTGAAAATTGTTCTTTCTTATGCTAGCTATTTATATTTCAAAAATCTACACTAGAATTTTTCTGTRCCTAATAGAATGATTTATCAATTTAATACTATACTGATTATACACACTAAATGGAATGCAAGACACGTCAATCTCTCTTTTAGTCTGATTGCAATGGGAAGAAACGTTTTCATGAGAGAGTTGGTATTAATAGATGATAAGGACATAATGCAGAGTTCAGTTATTTTTAACTTTTCTTTTAACAAGCTGCTCTGCAGAGCACATGGAATGAAATCATAACTAAGGATTAAGGTTGATCAGAAATACTGTGATCTCTCTGTGGAGAAAGATCTGTGTCTGCCATCTTGAGAGAAAAATCTGGATTTCACAGAGTGGGTCAGGTTGGAAGGAACCATGGTGGGTTATCTGGACCAATCCCCCTGCTCAGGCAGAGTCATCCTAAAGCACATTGCACAGGATTGTGTCCAGATGGTTCTTAAATGTCTTGAATATTTCATCCCTAAATTGGTGTGCCCAAGAAGCCACCTAATTGTCCTGTCCTCTCTGCTCTTTTTTTTTTTTTGAGAGGTGGGGGGTAATGTTGGGATTGGTGTTTTTTGTTCTTTCATTGGTAACTGGGGATAAGTCATGGGAAGTGAATAACTGACTTTTTTTTACATTAAAGATAATGTCTGAACTGTGTCAACTTCGAAGGTGTGGTGGGGAGACTCCCTCACTGGAGGGAGCTCACACACCACCCCAGAGACTCTGGAGCTGCAGCTGTTTCTCTTGCTGACATTAATAGAAGAGAGAATATTCTCTTTGGTTCCAAAGGTGGTGCAGGGTTCTTTCATAATTCTTTGCTTGCTGTTGATTTCAGTTGACGAAACTTCTAGTTATATAGCATGGGCAAGGGGTTTACTTAGGACAGGCAAGCAGTCCCTACATCCCAGGGACATGCAAGTGATTGCATTGCTTGTTAGTACAATATTTATGTGGCTGTGAGTTGTGCAAGGACATGGGAGAACACGGTGCTGCCAGAGTGGAAGGGGAGCAATGCTCTGTGTATGCTAATCAGGGAAGCTGGAAATACCTTGGGTTCTATTACTGGGGTCAGTATCTGGTGGTAGAGTGAAGCAAGTGGGCAGTGATTGCTCTCGTATTTCAGCACCTCTWGGAGTGACACTAGAGGTGAATTTGGTGTCATAGACAAACTCATTTCAACTTAGTGCTCATGCAAAGGGATATACTTGGGGCTTGAACAAGTTTCTGTGTCTTCTAATACAAGACCTTTGYCAGAAAAAAAGGCTGGTGGTTCCTTCCAGTAGTACAAAAATTAAAAGAAATTATAATTGTTTTTCTTTTCTGATGGAAATATATGGATGATATTTTGGCATTTCTCTTTCCTCTTGTGTATGTGAAGGTCTGGYCATGAAATTCTAAGGCATTTTGTCTCCCACCTATATCTACCCGATTAATTTCTGTATTTAAAAGTGACTCCTATAATGATAGACTTGATAAAGAATTTAATTACATCCCCTAAAAGTGCGTTTCCAGTAATGTATTTTTTTTCTGCAGCATTTCTGCTGTTACTCTAAAATGCCACAATCTTTTGTAGTTCTTGAAATTAATCTGTGCCAAAGCAATACTTGTTTACATCCTTGGATGAAATCTTCAAAAGCAGCTTGGCAATTATTTGAAAAGGAAGAGATGAATCTGAAGAGAGTTTTAATTTAATATTTAATTTCATTAAGGACCTTGGAGCACAAAGTAAGAGAGCATTATTTATAACACAAAGCTCTGAGTGCTCCTCCTCAATAGAGAGGAGGATCAGAATAACATAGCAGAATAGGGTCACCTGGAGGAGACAGTAATAGAAATATAATTATATTCACTAGGGCAAAGGCCCAAGGTTGTGTCGTTCCTGTTATTAGTCTTTAAGGACAGAAATAACCACAGGAGAAGAAAGACTTAAGAAGTATGAGGTAATGACAGAATGAATGAGAAACCAAAATGATATGGTAAGGGAAAAAGTAAATGTCATTTCAGTGTGTATAGGATGAGGGGTCTCTAGTGTAGTAGACTTGAGTACAGAAGCTAGTAAGATTTCATCAGGATTTTTGGGTGTGTTTCTATCACACACTGCTTAGCTGAAGCTAGAAAGGGCTTCAGTGGCAATCTGAGGAATAGTGAGCCTCTGTTACGAAAGGAAAATTTTGGCTTGAAGTTGCTGGAATGTGGGTACCAAATCGTGGTTTCCAGAAAATGGAGAGTGAAGAGTACATAGAGTAAAAAACTACTTAAATACCAAAAATGCTGATGGGACTTTTTAGAAAGGTTTTGAGGAGAGCTTAGAACAAAAAAATAAAATGTGCCATTTCACATTTTGAAATTTTTGTCAACAGTGACCCACTGCCATTTTGTGTCTGATAGAAGGGATATTCAAGGAAAACAAATGAATCTTGACACTTTTTATCTCTTCTTTGCACTATTCCACCACACTTAGCAATTGTTGCAATAGGTATGGACTAGATGTTAGAGATTCTTTGTAGTTCTTTGCCCTATATTCCTATGAATTAAGAACCTAAGTTTTGGGTTTTGGTTTTTTGTTGAAAGTTGTATACATTTAAATCCAGAATTCAAAATTACTTTGATACTTAATGAGCTTCTTTAAATAATCCGAACATCTGTGTTATAGACTGAACACTTTTTAAATACTCTGAAATTCACATATCAAGACATCTGTCTTCTATGTTGGACTGAAGCCTTGCATGCTGGTTACTGCTGGAGATACTCAAGTGGTAGATATATAAATGTTTAGGKCTGCTACATATGCATGGCTCTGCCTCCGTGTATTCCCAGAAACACACTGATCAAAAAAGAATGGAGCAATCTAGTTCATAATCCTCACAAGGGTAGTTCAAGGTCAAAAACAATGAGGGTCCTTTTCCAGCTGGAGGACATAGGCATTCTTCAGGCACTTCCTGTGCAAATAGGAATAGGCTCCTCAAGACATGAGCCTGATGGTTTCACATGCACTAAATGATCACTGGGTGATCTGGGATTTAGGTCAATTTGTCTCTTCTTCAGTATCCTTTTGGTTGGAATTCTCAGTCTGGCATGTGGAGACATATTATATGATGTCCTCTGGCTCCAAAGGGCCAAATGTGARGAAATAAGTAGTCTTCTGCTGAAGTATGGAGCAAGGGCCAGACCCAGGATCAACCAGGAGATCTGCCTSTCTGGTCTACAGCAACATTCTGCTTGCACTTGCTGTGAGGACTCCATAAAATTGTAGCGATAGTTACAGTTTTAAAAGGTAACTGAATACTATTTTCCTTCTTTCAGGGGCAGTCTGAATGGCAAGTCTGTGTGCGAATGCTCAGAAGGAGAGCACGTGACGTAAGTGCTGTTGTTGGGAACAGATGGACTTCTCTGCATGTGCTTTGAAACAATGCCTTTTGCCAGTCTTGGAAAAATGTCCACTTTCAGGGGCCTGTCTTCAAAAGTTGCATTTAACAAGTGGTTTTAAACTGCTCCTTTACATATAATTTCTAAGGGACTTGAAATTTCAAAGGAAATTTCGGACTCTGSCATAAGACTGATACATGTCTTTTATTTTCCTCAAGAAGATAGTAGCTGATTAGTTCTTTCTTCAAGCTGGCCACTGAAAGTAAGAARGCATGTTATAGAAGTCTTCCATCACGTCCAGTACAAAAATATCAAAATAATAAATGTTAAAAGTCTCATGAGTTAATTTTAATTTGCTGAAAATAAAAAACTATTTTGGCAGTTGCGCATTTGTCRTTTTCAGAAACAATTGTTTTAATCTCTGTACAGAACATGGGACAAGTATTGCTTTATACAGTAATTCTCCATATTGTGACCCAGCAGCTTGTACCTCCACAGCTCCATTTAGTGAGCACATGCTTTCATGATTTGTGTGGCTTTAGACCCGTGCGGCGATGGTTCACCACTTAAGGTACTATCCAAGCACCRTGCACACAGAGAGAAGCAGCACAGTGTGGGGGCAAAGGTGGATTGATATGGCTGGTTAATAAGCCCAGATCCTGCATCTGGGACTCAGCCATAAAAGAGGAGAATGTCATTGGGGAACTTGGATTCCYTAAGCTCACTGGCTTGCCAGACTCTCTGGCCCAGAGAAGCAGCCCTATTCCACTTCCTGCTTGCCTGCCTGATAACCATGGCTACCTAAGTCCTTCTATGCCCTGCTATCAATTTCAGACCAATATTACTGATTTTACTGGACTTTCTTTTGTCTTGACCCAGACAATTTTACTGCTGGTTTGTATTCATCACTCTTCTGCCATTCTGTACCCCAAACCTAGAACTTGTCAGGGTTGCCTTAATCCCCTTACAGGGAGAAACTCAGAATATTTTGTGCATTTAGCAGTGGCAGCAACATGGTCTATGACAATGAATAACTATATTTATTTTCTAAAGGAAATATATAATGATCTATATAATTTCCTTTTTACATTGTCAACTTTTTTTGTTACTGATTGACTATTTTTAAATAAGATCATCAAATCATATTTTTTCACTAAGATGATCATAAAATCATATTTCTTTCACTAAAATATTTGACCAGCAACTTCACTGCAAAAATTGCTTGTGTTTTTTTGCTGGGTTCATTCACAGTTTCTGTTCAAGCGGTATTTGAGATTCGGTTCGGACTGGAATCTCTATAACTGGATACTGTATTTTGCAATTTGCTGTGCTGGTTTAGTTTCTAGAAAAAAAATATGCAGTATTTAGTAGGAACTAAAGCATATGTGATAGGGCTATGGTGSAAGCATCCTGCAAAATGCCACAAATTTATTCTGTGGTACAAAATGAACTGGCTGCTTGGCAACCAGATTCTTTTCTGGCTTTGAAAAGTAGTCTTCTGATTCCCATTAGATCTGTCTTGGGGTTAAGTCCTCAGTCAATATAAATGTCATAGCTCTACTACGGCCTCAGATAATATTAGAACTAAAAATAAAATTAGAAATCCACTAACTGAGGGTTTTCTTTCCCTTTCTTCTTCCCTTAGTGCATCATTTATTATGTGAAGTTATTTGTTATTAACAAAGCTAGGGTTCTTTGGAMTTTATTATTTGTKCTGGTTTGACTGTAAACTCTCATAGTAACTGTAAATTCTCATAGTAACATGTAAAATACTCATATACTTAATATTTTGACTGACAACTGAGGTGTGTCTGTAATCCTACTTTAAAGTGGATGTTTAATTGAGATTATTTTTTCCTCAAAACTAATGTGCTGCCGGTTTTTTTTTGTTTGTTTGTTTGCTTTGATTAATATCAAGCCCAGCAAACTGGTAGCGCTCAATTAAGTTCGACTGCAGCTCTACTTTTTGCAGAAGTATGTGTTAGTAGTGAACAATGATGTACACAAAGGCCTTCTAGTTTCTTTTTAGCAACTAATTTGCTAATCTGCTTATTTGCTCATAAAACAAAAAAGCGGTTTGTGTCTTTCTAACTTTACAAACCATTTATCTCCTCCTGTGAACCAGAAGCATTCAACAGAGAAATCCACAGTTTTTCAAAATTACTTTCTTTTCTACCCAGTAAATGGAAGTCCTCTCCCAGATGGAGAACTGCAGSTTGTTCTCTTGCAAGTTCAATGGAAAACTAATACAGAACATGCCAGCTTTTTCATACTCTTCGTCTCCTCAGATTAAARCAAGTTTTTGTTTTCTCATTCCTTGTTTAAAAGTGGAGCCTGGCAAACTCATGACCATGAATTGCCTTAAATGCTGASAGATCCCATGGAAAGTGGTTGTCCTTAATGAGGATTACTAACTTTGCTGTGAATTCAGTGATCTCATGAGGGATTTTTCTCACTAGTCATACACAGAGTAGTCAGAGAAATCCAGTAAGTACCACTGCATGCAGAAGGATTTTTTGATTGCTGTCCAGCTGTGGATTTATACCTTCCCTAGGTCTGCTCTGCATTTGTGGATAAAGGTTATGCAGGTGTTATATTTGAAGCCTGSGTATCTTACAGTTCTGTCTGCCTGTTTCCAATAATTTTCACTTCCAAATCTGAGGCTTCTCAAAGAYTTCTCACTATTTGGGCTTTCTATTCAATTACCTCCCTTTCTACCTCTTCTTAATAAAAATGTTGGCACCAACATTTAAAACTAGTTGGTTTTTCTTTCTAAAGGCTGGCATATCAGAGGAGAATAAATTTGATTTTTACTCTTGCTGAATGTCATATTTCTGAAATATGACACTCTATTCCTATTTAATTATGACACTCTCTTCCTTCCTTTAATTTTTTTAAGGCTGCTCTTTTGTGTAGATTTTTCTTCCGGTTGGTTTGGTTGTTTTCTTTCCTATTACTCGCAATGTTTCTGCTTATTTTCTGTAGTGTTTTGAGGGCCTTTCTTATTCCTCTTTGAATATTTTCCAGCTCAGTTTTTCAGTTCTACTTTCTGGTTCTTCCTACAGAGGTTACTTTTGACACTAGCTGTGTTGATTTAAGTAGTTAGAAGGGACAGAGTGTAGAATTACTTCCTTTGCAGATAAATGTGGGTTTTTTGTCTGCAAAAACCAGAGTTTTCTGAGGTTACTGTGTTTCATATACTGTGTAGTGAATGTAACCTGACATTTATGGTAGTAAGACAACTATTTTGTGGGAAGGAGTTTGCAGAACCTGTTTTCACTTGGGCTTAGTTAAAAACACATTTCAGAAGCTGTCAGGAAAGTGAAACAGGGAAAAAACTTTTTTTCCTTGCAAGAAAAACATCAGAGTGAACCGTTAAATGTTAATGTGTATATGTGCCCTCACATCTAAATTTAATTACATAATATTGTGATAGTTTCTAAAAATAGGGGACCTAGTTTCTCTGAAAGTATTAGAAAAGAAAATATTTTCAGTCTCAAATCTGAAACAACAACCCCAAACAACAAAACAAAACAGTAAATTGATGAGAATAGGCTAGCAGAACTATGATATATATGTTAATTTCTCATAAGTCGTCTCCCCAATGTACCTAAAATGTCATGAAAACTGCTCTATCACTTTCTGAAAGCAGACAACCACTTTTGGACATAAGATCAGAGTTGATCCTTGCGTTATGAGCCTACACAGCTTCCTAAATGGGGTTCAATCGATGTAAACATCTGGGGGTTACTGCAGTGGGATTACTACAAAGTTTTAGGGTTAATGCTTACTGTGTCAAAGGAAGTGGTCAAGAGTTCATAGAAGAAAATGTTTGCTTTAGAATTGTAATTAAAATTCATGTCTAAAAGCATTTATTAGCTCTCATGGTAGTGAGGCTGCATTCCCTCTTCCAAAATAATCTCCAGATTATTTTTGACTGAGTCATCAGTGGGAAGGGATAGGGATCCCTGATAGGATAGGGATCAGTGACTCTTTCAAGATGAAAATACACAGGTCACTGCTTTGTCACCATAGGTTACAGACATCTTGATTATGATGTATTCACGAAGTTAAAGATCATATTTGACTTATATGTGATTTTTAAGTCATCTTTRATAATTTCTATGGACCACATTTTCCCTCTCACACTTTTCCTGTGCAGAGTGATTCTTTTACACTAGGAATAGGACATTTATCCAAAGAAAGGATAGATTTCCACTGTGAGAGATGGAAACACGATATTAGGTAAGCACATTTCAGTTGTTCCTGTTACTTTATAATCTCATTGTTACCATTGCTACTATTCTGCTCTTGGGTTTGATGTGGGACTTGTACCCAAAACTGCATTAACTGATGTAAAATTGAGTCTTCGGAAAGATGTCATTGCTTCTGATTTCTGGGGACTCTTATGCTTGGCCAATGTTTTATCTACTRAAATAGCATTACAGACAAGAGAACTGGCATTTGGAGACAATATGACTCTCTTTAGTCACTGGGGGAAAAGARACACAAGGACAAGGTTAAGCCTGTAATATGCAAACACTTTATATAGCAGGTAAAATATTATAAAAGCTTACAGACTTTGTCAGTGGCAGCATGGAATTTGCTTGAACTACTTTGGAGAGGAAGTTGAAGTTCATATATGCAAACATACTTTGATGAATATCTATGATACTACAAAAACTCTGTGACCTATATGCGCCTTTTAATAATAGAGGCAATATTTCATTTGGGAAAGAATTATGGCTCCTAAAAAGAAATTAATCATTGACTAGCATTTCTAATGTAAATATATTTATAAGGACCTTTGATTTGTCAATTTTGTTGTTGGAAGATTAGTTTTTCTTGAATAGTAAATTTAATTTTGGAATGTGGTGTCACATACTATTCCCATACAGATACTCATCTATTCAAGAAAGTGCTTTGAAAGTGCTTTGAAAAACAAATTGTGTAAATAGGTTTGTTTTTTTTTTTTTCCCCTGACACACATTAGGTTCTATCTACCTGAATATGCTGATCTATAGTTGTATCATGTTTGCAATTCATAGGGACAAAATGTAAGTAGCTGTAACTGCAGACAACCATCTCGGAACTAATCCACAAACTATTCTTATTTTCTCACATGTTTCTGTGCTCTGCTTGCTTTCCTGACCTCTTGCCGTACAACTCCTTGGACATGACTGAAGAGAAGTTTCGTCTTCACAGAAAYAGAGATTTTGCTTGAAGTTCAGGAATTCTGGAAATAAAACCTCTCTCTGGGTACATTTACCAGAGGTGCTACTATTTTGTGAAGTGGAACTTTGTAGTTTGGCTGACCTTTGGGATCAGAAGACCACGTCTGTTAGACAGTCGTGAAACTGCGGTACGTCCTGAGCGTGAGATGCTGACCTCACAAAGGCCAAGCTGTGACTGAGTGTTAGGAAGATGAGAGCAAACTCCCTGCCAGGGCCTCACTTGTCCCCTTTGCGCTCTTCAAAGGGCAGCCTACAAGCCTGTTACACCCCTCCATTCTTGCAGTCTGCAAGTGTATTTGTATATAGTGAGCGTGCTGAGGCAGCAGTGTCCCACCCATATCTAGAGAGGAGTGTAACAGATACTGATTGAGACAGAGGGCAAGCCCACTGGAGAGGAAACATTAGTAATAAGACACTCACTTGCTAGAAACTTGGGTTTTTCTGGGTGTGTGCTTAATTTTCCAAAAGGAGACTGCATCCTTGGGTGCCTGAAAATGACTTTACTGGGTAAGCCTATTCTGTTCAGTCTAAGTCTAAAATGGACCATAGTTGAGCTCTGTGAAATCAGAATCATGCAGCACAGTTTTGAGAGAAAATGAGGCACTGGCACTGCCAGAGGGAAAAGTCGGTGCTGAGACAACTTTAAAAATTGAGTAAGGATAAAAAAAATTTGGGTGAACTGGCAAAGGTGGCAAGGAGAGGGATTGATCTACTTAGTGCTCTGTTGAGGATAAGTAATTTCAAACTGGAACCCCCTTGCATGGTTTTGGGCAGGAGATACTTCCCCTCCTTCTCCCTGACCCAAATAGTGGGAAGGTGCATGTCTCTTCAGAGGCCAGTTGGCACTGGTTGGGGCAGACATCAGAATCTGGTTCTGGAGGTCTAATCAAATAACAAATATGGCCAAATGCAGCTCAACACATGGGTGCACTATCTATTTGTTTAGACACCTTTTGTTTCAGCCCAAAGCAATAAAATTGATCTACAATTCAGCATCATGCTTTAGTCCTTATTATCTCTACATATTTATTCTAAAAGTAATTTTAATGTAACACTTGCTTTGTTATCCACATCATACTTATTCTGCAGCTCCAAGTTGTTCCAGATGTGCTCTGGTGTAAATATGAGTGGAACATGACCCTCAAATTGCAATGAACCCTGTCACCAAAGCATGGCAAGACTCAGCAATAGAATTAATAGATGTGATCACACTTTCAGAGAGTGAGAACTATTTTCGGGTTGAATTTAAAATACAGGCTTCAGAGGAGAAAACAGGGATCCAGTAGCTTAGTCTTTATCCTTTGAAATTGAAATACAATTTATAGAAAAATACTCAGCTGGATTGAAGGCTATGCAGGGGGCAAAATAAGCTGAGCTTTTAAACAGCCCAGCTGCATGAATAACAAAGTCTGCTGCATTTTCCTTTCTGTACTCTTATTTGTCTTGAAAATAGAATGGGCATTTAACTTCACAAATTAGAATTTACTTTTATTTGAGAATACACAGAGATATGCAATACTGCCACCACATTTTTAGAACTGAGTTTTTTATGCAGCTACTGGAATTTTGGCTGTTCTGTAATATTTTTGACTGTTTTACTTGCTTTTTCTTTGACACACCTAAATTTTTCATGTGTGAAAAATTTGTGGAAGGAGAGTTGCTACTGTGGCTGACATATTTTGAAACTAGCACTATTATGCAAGGGCTGTAGAAAAGGGGAATTTGTAAGAATTAGTTTGCTCTCTTTCCTTGGATATGTCTTACTGATCAGGTTATTGAGAAGTATAAATTTTTTGTCATTGCCTGAGGCTTCTTTCCAGGATTTCTCTGCGTGAGAACAGTGTGACTAAAAGATAGTTTTATGTTTCCTTAGAGCACCATGATAGATGCAACTGTTAGAAAGAAAACTGAATTTAAGAGCCAATGCCTCAATATATTCAGTTGTAGCAATGAGTAGCTAGTTTTTCTTCAAGTGCTTCTTCAAATGGACGCTCATTTTGAGGTTATATGAGCTTGTAGACTTTTTATTTGTCTTTGCTATGCATAGYTGGGCCCTGCACAGGCATAATGCTCTCTGCAATTCCTTGCTGCTCTTCTAGAATCAAGTGTCTATTTGATGCATTCTGCTTCTATAAACTTGCTCATATTGAATCCTTTGTTTCCTTATAGTGTTTTGCATGAATATTCTTAAATTTTTTCTGAAGTTACATGACTTGATTCACAGAGAATAAAAAAAAAGTCCTGTCTGACACTTCTTGGAAACATTAGCTTTGCATGTGACCTAGAAATTTCCCTGAAGATCCAAGCCTGCTGCTTGTGCATTGTTTCAAACCGAACTGCCGGGCCCTGGAAAATTCCAGGCAAAAGCTAAAAACTACCTCCCTTCAAAAAAAACCCCACAAGACCCAGAGAAACCCACACCAATCCAACCTATCTTCATTCAGAATTTACCAGCAATTAAAGAGATGTTGTCCATAGTAGGTGAGGTGAAGGGTAGTTACTCATACCACTGAAAAGAACACACTGTGGGATCTTCGGGGATGGGGCAGGTTCTTGTCATTGGTCAGAGATGTGGCATTTGGATTTATCTTTTCCCTTCCCTTTGCCACCATTTCTTCTTTGGCCTTTGCCCATCATATCTGGTTAGGCTATAACTATTTTGAATCCCAGCATTCAGCTTTTCYGCCAGGCAGAATGGACCCTTGTTCCCAGGACATAATTTCTGTGCTTTTTGTTCTTTCAGCATCTCCATCTGCCCTCACAAAAATAAAAAACCAAAGACAAAAATTATGAAAGAATATTTTGTTCCTTCATTATCTGCAAATTTTCAGATTGTTACATCATTCTTAATCAGGCTCAGATGTCTTTGAATAGAGCTACACAGAGCCACAGATCATGCAAAATAATGTACCTATCTTGATATCTTCTTGTCGATTTTTATGTAAACATCAGTGAATCACTTAATCTTGATTTCCCGAGGAATACAGAGAAATTGAAAACTACAAAATTGTGATCTGCTTTCAAGCTGCTCCAGTGGTGTTTCATTTGGTTTTTTAGGAAAGACAGAGTCGTGACAGAGGAATTAAAGTATTTTAAATTGCTATTCAAGTATAATATATAAACTATTATACCTTCTGATAGATGCTACTGTGTTTTCTGTTCAGAAAAGGTGACTGGGCAACAAGCTGGAAGAGTACTTTCTTGTCGTGTCTTGACTTTACTGAAACAAAGTGGAATTTTTAAAAATTCACATAACATGCAAACTTTGCTTTTTTCGAGCATTGTTACCAACGTAGATGACAGTGCATTTCTTCAGCAGTCTGCATCAGCCTTCCAAGCAACATTGGCCTTGGCTGAGGAAATGCAATGTTCAAGGTAATATTGAGACCAATGATGTTAAAATATATGCGATTATAAGATTTTCCCGGAATATAAGTAGCAACATAAACATTTGTAAGCATGACAGGTTTGATTGCACTTAGGGAATTATATTTTAGGTTTTTATGCAATTTATTTACCGAACAATACTCTCTTGAATAACCTGCCAGGACACTAACAGAGGCAAAACAGGACCAATGAAAATGAGGGAGATGATTAAGTAACTCAATGACTTTTTTATTTTAAACATGTACTGTAATCACAAGGGGAGATATGGTGCTGGTTCRTTTTATACAACTGACCAGTTGTGTTGTTTCATTTTTCTGTGAAGAATGCTGTTTTCTCCTTCTTGTGCCAAAAACTTTAAGCATTAAGCAAAAATTGTGTTGTTATTTCCACAGTATGGGGAGAAAAACTAGTGAATTGAGGTTTTTCACCATAACCCATCAAAATTAGTGAGCAAAAGCTCTTTGATAGGTATTGACTGCTGAGTGTCACAGGTTGACTCTAATGTTAGTCCTGTACCTGTTCCCCTTACCATGCGTGATGAAGCTTTCTAATTTGTTTGCTTGTTAATTCATTCTTACACTTGCAACTGTGGATATCTATCTATCTATCTATCTATCTATCTATCTATCTATCTATCTCCCTATCTATCTATCAATCTATCTACCTATCTATCAATCATCTATCGTCTATCTGTCTAATCTATCATTTACTCTGTCTGCTTCCAAATATTTGTGCATATCTGTGAATAGTTTGATGGGGTTTTTAGTTCTCAGCATTCATTCACATTAGAAAAAACCCCTTTACTGTACTTGGCATGATTAATTTTTCATTTGGGATCTCTAGCAGGTATCAGATTTTGACCTGACTGTAGGAACTAATTTTTTTTATTATTATTATTTTTGCAGTAGAGAGAGGGGTTTTTATATTTATGCTGGTACTAGAATATGTTAGAGACTTAATATTTATATAATAGGCAAGAAACCTTTCCAAACTTCTCTAAGAGCAGTTATAACTCTACAGGACTTTTCTTTCTCCTAGAAAAGCTCATCTCCTTGTTAATTAACATTTTGGAGTGAAAAATGTCCAGCATAAATTTCACAAAGTAATCTCTGATTAGACTTCATACAATAGAAAGAACCACTTTTTTCTAAGGACTGCATAGTATTTTTGTGCACACAAATATGCAGCCTGCCCATAACCCTAGCAAAATTCAATTACTCAGAGAGGTGTAAACCACATTTTATGAAAGCAATAAGACATGACTCTTGATGATTTCTGTGGAAGACTGCTACACAATTTAGAAGTGTTTGCAGCCCCACACTGAAGGTTGAGTGGATTTAACCAGCTGAGAAGCATAGTAATCTTTCAGAAGGGTATTACCTAGAATATATCTTTGCTATTTATTTAAAATTGTTTTCAAAAGCAATGGATTGGAATTATCAGAATAGCAATAAATTTAGTCAAATCAATAATGTAATTCTGGTGATTTTTACATGGAATATTGATACAGATATTACATTATTCACAACTCACTTGAGAAATCTCCATTACAGTTAGCAATTCCACAACTGTTTATTGTCTGTGTGATCTGTCACCTGAAATCTCTCTCCAGTCATGAAAGTATGAACTATTCTAGAGGTATCTTGTCTCTCAAATTAAAAAACAAACAAACAACAAAACTACCTTAAATGATTATGGGTAAGATTAGACTYAAAAAAAAGAAAAGTTGATTGGTGTCTGCCTTCCCTTATGTAGGTCAAATCCTTATGAATTGATTTTAAGGCCTTGCAGAAATTATTCTATTTTTATTTTATCTGTGAGTGAAAAAATCTTATTTTTCTGCTGCTCTGCTGCATTGATGACAGGAAGAACAGCATTGAAGCAGCTACTTTATTAGTGGTATCTAGTGTCTAGAAAAAAAAAGGGGAGGTTTTAATTTTCATTCAGGTGAGCAGTGCTGGACCTTTCAACTCAGAATTATGGGATCAGTCGTGATTTACCTTCATAAGAAGTTTTACAAATGAAAGCAGAATTTCCAGCAGGCCAATCAATCCAGCCTTTCCTGTTCCTCACACAGCTTTATCCCTCACATGTACATGTATATATATATATACACACACAGTGTGGCAAATCCAGGAAGAAGAATTTCTCTTATTAGCATTGAAATGAGATAGAGCTTGGTGCTAAAAATATCTCTACAACCATTTTGGATACAGAATGCTTCTGTAATAATTGGCCTAAAATTATTCATTCTAATCATGAAGTTGTATCAGTTATAATCATTAAAAGCCCTGAAGTATAGACATAATTTCACCCTCTAAAAAACCTCCAACACTCAAGTGTAATTAGATAACATACATGTATTAGTAGGTCAGTGATTTCAGTTTTTCTTGCTTTGTAAGGAGCTCCATGGTGACTGCAGCTGTCTGGATGTAGTATGGCTGCTTCTCTCTGGATGTGATATGTTCACTGCTGGAACAAAGCAAAGTTGCTGCATTTCAAAGCAGAACGTGGGACCCCCATGCTGAGTTATTTAGCAGCTAATCTTCAGGATGTGATGCACAAAGCGTATTCCATTACACAGTGGCCACTGTGTCTGAACATATAAGGTGATTTTATTTTTATTGAAAGAATGGTCTTATATTCCGCTAGATTCTTGAACAGACACCAGGAAAGAACTGAACTGTAATGAACTACAGAGGATGATTACAGCATCCTGGGCTTCATGAGGAGGAGTATTGCCAACAGGTTGAGGGAGCAGAACCTTTCCCTCTTCTCAGCCCTGGGTCTGGTACTTGGGCCCTTAGGGCAAAACTGTATGGYCTGACTGGAGCAACTCTGGACAAGGTCCACAGGAATGATTCATGGACTCAACTTATCAGGCATTAATGATTCTGAATATTTCTAATCTTTGTTATTAATGCTATTACTACTTCTAAACATATCATAGTAGATCTCAAACAGAGGTGTAGCTCATTCATCAGAAACCTCAGTTTGTGGAAGATGTCTGAAGTTATATCTGCCTCTATGTTACCTCTGCACTCAGTTCTTTGAGCTGATTTGGTTTAAATGAGCTGCTATGAGTGCAAGAACAGGGTCTCCATCATCTGTGACTGCCTAGTGATGCTTTAAAATTGTTTCMAATTCACAGCTTTTCTACAGCTCAAATTTAAGACCAGAACGTGGCCTGGATTTTCTCCCCACTTACTTAAAGAAAAGTCTGACATTCTACATTGTTCTTCTGTTTCTAAACAGAGCCAAATACCAAAATTCACAGCAAAATGATATTTTAAGTAAGTTTAAGTTTCTAAGTAAGAGAGTATATTCATTTTTATATGCTAAAATAAAAAACCAAAACATAACCTCTATTTTTTCACAGTTTAAAAACTTAAAAAGTAAGYGAGACCCTGGGATATTAAGTGAGGTAATGTTGCATAAGGACTCCTTTGGCTTTGCAGTTTAAGAAGATGGGAGCTGCAAATAATATTTTTCTGCAGTCGGGAACTGTCTATTCCCTCACTTTAGGAGTGGCTTGTTTCCAAAAATTTTCAAGATCTTTATAGMCATTGGGTCTCCTTGTTGCCCTTCTCAAACCTGTTTGCAGTCATCAACTGTCCCAAAAGTTATTCAAGGATATTCATAAATGTGGAGAGGCAGCAGTGGTTTAGTGTAATTAYGCTGGCATAATTTCCTTAGCAATCAAGCTCAAATAAATAAATGTTCTTTGTTTGGCAAGTCACTTCAGAATGGCAAATCAATAAATTCGTACAGGAAAACATCAACATTTTTCAGAGCTGAGGTACATTTTGCTCTTGATTATTTTGAACAGTTGATTAAAAACTGATGAACCTTTTCCTTTCAAGAATGTCATTTTTGTTTAAAAATTCTTGGTGACCCAATCGAGAAAACATTCAGCTGCAGAGGATAGGACAAAGTATAAGGACATATCATAACTCACTTTTATCTTGAAAGAATAAATGACATAGGAAGGAGTCAGTAGCTCTTCATCTGATGTGTTTAATGCAAATTGGGGTGTGAGTCTTCAAGAATTCACTGTAGGTAACAGAATGACATTGTTGGGGGCAGACTATGTGATTTTCTATTCCTTTGCTCCACTCTTTTAAATACTATGTAGTCAYCTATGTCAGTGGATTTGAACTGACTGCACATGCTATTATAAATGTGGGAGGAAGATTCTCATCTGGTGGTGCCTCTATCGCTTTTTTTGTTCAAACACAGATTTGCACCCAATTTGTAATAGAATTACACATTATGCTAAGTAGATTGCTCATAACTTCTAAATGTACTTCCCTGGTTGTTCCTGTGAGCATATTCATAAATTTTAATTTTCTATTTGTTGTTGTTGGTTTTTTTTTTTGTTGGTTTTTTKCTTTGGTTTTTTTTTAATCTGTTCTGCTTGAAATCTGATTGATGTATTATGCATAAGGTAGGATGTTGTATGTTTTGGCATAAGTTTTTTAAAAGGATTGATACTATACAAAGACAAATCTGCCAGCATTTTGCCTGTATTTTAAACAGGAACAAAAATTGTGAAATTATGCTTCCAAATAAATTAATGTGGAGAAGCATGCCATCTTTTCCTTTTTTATTGTTCCAGCAGACTACAAAGATGCTCAGCAGGCTAAGATCAGATCAACACACTAAGAGAGAACCCATAAACACTGTAGAGCACTCTTGGGTTGCCCTGTTACTGTGAAATATAACTTAGGAAGGTTTAGTTGACAGTTCTAATCTACTAGTACAGTATGGTCTTAAAATGCATAACTATTTTTCTGGTGAATCTTTGTGCCTGGCAATAGTAATCAGCAGCACACAAAAATGTGATCAGGACAAAGGCATTAGGTGATTTAGTGCAGCTGTATCAGATCTTACTCATGTGAGTTCAATGTTGTGAACACCGTCTTCAACTTTTGCCATCTGTTTGAGAAACGAAAAAAAGACTATTTTCAAAGTGACAATATGTAAAAAAGAAAACAGCATCTGAAGGTCTGATTTTGTACATATCTGTGTGGTTCTCCATCTTCTAATCCTTGTAACTCTTTACTTCCCACCATGTGGGATTATGCAAGGAAATTAGCAGTCTACTGAAATTTGATCTTTAAAACAATTTGTGGTTTGGAATAGGGCTGAACTCATCAGCAAGGGAGCAGGAAAACATAGGGCAGAGACAGTGATAGCAAGTAGAATGCAAAGGCACAATTAGGGCATAATTTATGTTTTCTTGCCCTCTTTTAATTTGTAAAGTCCTGTTTTGTCAATTGCAAAAAATACGTGAAGATGATGTTAAAATTTCAAGATTGCCAGATGGCATGCTAAGACTTATTTGAACTGGAGACTTTTTAGCCGTTTCAAGAAAAATTTCTTTTAACAGCAACAATATTACCAGATTACCTGGATATTTAGGGAAACTGTTATTATCCCTATTATTATTTTTCACCATATTTTACATGCAGTTCTGTACTCTCTCTTGCGCCCTGTCAACCTTTGTCGTTCTCCACAGTCATTCCTATAACACCCTTGTCTTCACTCCTCTGAAACACTCCACTGTTCAAATATTTATCTTACTTACATAGCTGAAGGAAATGCATTTCTTCTGTGCAAGTGGGGACAGGAGAGGTTATAGGTGGGGAAAGAAGCAATATATCTCCAGTTTGAATAAAGATGTGTCCAAAGGCAGCTTGTGACTATTGCTTACAAACCTCTGTTAGGACAGGTGTACGTCTCATTCAAAATGAAACAAAAATATATGTTAATTTAACTGACTGATTTCTGAGATGATCTGCATTTACCTGGTGTTTAAAATTAAAAAAAAAAATCCTCAAGCTGAGCAGAAAAAAAGCTTTTCCTTAATGCTGTAAGAAAAGTCTTTGAAAAGTCTTTAACATTGCTTGTTTCTTTTAGGAGGATTTTGAATTTATGAGGTTTTAAAATTCTTTTGATTGTCCAAGAACTATTTCAACTTTTTTTTCTCACACACAAAAATTGCACAAGAGAGAAATATGATATTACTTTCATCAATTCAGAGAAAAGCATGCTTGATTTTTTTTAGTTTCTTTTTTTTTTAGTCAAGTGTAAGGTCGGGTGCTTTCAACCCAAACTATAGATCTGAAGCACTGCATGCTGCTTCTTCAATAAAATCTGTATTGCTCTTTCTAATGTCTGTTCTATTTAATTGATAGTATATAGGCAAAGTATAATAAAATGAATGCACGTGTTCAAAAAAGGGGGGTTTGCCAACTTATTAAAAAGCTTCCGTTCCATTGGAATATACAAGAAAAGTACCTTTTACATGCTAGTTGTAAAGTGAGCACTAAAGTAAAAAGAGGAAAAAGTACAACTATGTTACATGCCAGTTTTAAGTATTCTTTATAACAGAATGATGCTTTCTTTATATAAGTAATTTGGTGTTACAGAATATTTGCATGTATATAAGGGTGATTATCTTAGTGTGTTGGGGAATTGATGTATGTAGGTCCAGCTGTATGGTACTAACTTGTTAGACATAAATATGCTGCACTTCTACGCTACTTCTAGATGAATGTGGAAAAAAAAAAAGGTGAAGGAGTTAATGAAAACTCCCTAGGGCTCTCACTCAGCAAGCGAAATACCACCCACTCAGGCCCACTCAGATTTGCAAAGGCTCAATGTAATAATATATTACACAGATGAGGATCGTATTGCCTGAGCTGTGTTTTATCAGCTCTTTGAAGAAGGGAAGAAGTCAGTTCTTGAAACCTATGCTTCTGCAGTACTTAGAGGCTGGGTTGTTGTTTGGTTGAGTGATTTTTAGCACTGAAATCTCAAAGTGAGGCGGGGCAGTGAGTGATGTGTTATCAGTAGCTGTACGATATCAGCAAAAACTAAAACATCAGTGTGTTACCAATGTTACTCTCATACTAAATCAAAAACACAGCACTGCACCAAGTACAAGGAAGAAAACTAACTCTATCCCTGACAAAACAAGGACACATACAGTTTACAGCTGTCTCAATTGTTTCTTTCTTCCRTGTGAGCATAAGTGAATATACTTGACTTCAATTTGGTATGTGGCTGAAGGCAGCCATAGCAATATCCAGGATAAAGAAAATATTAACTGGAAGAAGTAACAATAATAATAACAATGTATTCCTTATTATTTTTATGTATTTTACTCTGAGGTGTTAGTACMGTGTGGTCAGAGAGGAAAGGAAAAAGGAGTGTTAACTATTCCTCTAAAGATGCTATTAAATTAATACTCTGTTTAAAACCAAATTTATGGGAATGTGTTTGTATAGATTATAAGTAAATTAGAATGGATTTATGTGAAGTGCAAACATATTACTACATCTTGTTTAGTTATCATTTAAGAATTGCAGGCGTAATGGCCTAAGCTATTTTTTTGCCTTGATGTTAGATCCTGATTAATGGAAAAACTATATGTTTTGCTCTGTATGATCTAAGATCTTAAACAATATATGGTCTACTATTCTGAGGGAAAGTTGTAGAAGAGGCTTCTGCTTATATTTAGTGGATACCTGTTTTCAAGCGGGAAGCTACTTAAAATTTATGACTTACATAACTCTGTAAATATTGGTAGTTAGATTTCTGTAGCCAGTAACCTTTAAATTCATGCATCTGGAAATCATAGGCTCAAACCAAAAAGGCTACTATGATATTGCTCTTGTAGGTTATCCAAAAAAAATTTTCTTTGCCAGATTCTTAATGTTGTTGATCTGTGCAGTGAATTATTGACATTTCTCTCAAAAGAACGTTGATGGTTCAGTTTGAAAATAAAGAAGCTTTTTTTTAATCTTTTCAGGTGCTTAGTCAATATGTTCATTTGCAGAGGTAGGTTTTGCACTGAAGACAATAAAAAGTGTGTTAGTAGTCTAAACATGTTGATAGTTTTTCTTTATTGGACACAGTAAATATCCCTGGAGCCCTGTCAGCTGAATCACAACCTAATGTTTTTAAGACAATAAACAAAGAACTAACTTGAAATGGAGCAACCTTAAGATCAGAGAGTGCTGCTGTGTAAGACTATGGAATGTACATTTCAGCACAAATCCACTTGGGAAACACAGGCCAGTAAGGGCTGCTTGGACATACAAGAGTGTATTACAAACTGATCATGCRCTGACTTAAAAAGCCATATAGGCTGTGACCCTGTACTATTGTGTGAACTTCTCATGACAGTTGTCCAGAGGCGCTTCTGCCTATTTGAATTGTTCAGTCACTGAAGTTGCTGTGGTCTCTGCAGAATACAACACTAAATTATTTTGTGCTTACAGAACCCTTTTGAATCTCCTGCTGCTTTCTTCCCGCACAATTCTGTTCTCCCCGTAAATCCTGCACTAATGTCCTCCCCTAAAAAGTTGTTACCTACTTTTCAATCCATATTTTGCAAGAGAGGACAGCAAGGCAATTCAGCATTATTTATGCAACTTCTGTAGACAGAAAACTGATTTTCTCGTGACTTGAAGTACCATACAAACATGCTTACTTCAAGTACAGGGTAGCTTTGGAAAGCTGTCTACCAGGATTGTAGGGAGTAATCAAGCTATATCAAGTTTTTAAGACTCTCATTCAGTTGAACTGCCTTTAAATAAAGTGTGTAAGGGAGGGAAGAGGAGATAGTCCTGACTGACTCAGAGACTTTGTGTGATACCATGTTGTTGATGTGAACGAGATAGAGGTATAAATACAAAGTGATAAAAATGTACTGAAAGTGGCTCCTGTGCTGTTCATCTTTCTGTACGACGTGGCATACAGTTAGGTTGTTCTGTGAGAAACAAAACAAGTGGAACTTGACATCCTGACTCCCTTGTTGAAAATTTCCCCAAAGAATAACCTAATTTCCGTCCCTTTTGTTGCACAAGAGAGAAGACAGGCCTTGATATCCCTGCATGCAAGGTGACTTACTGGCCAGTGTGCTGTACACTTCCTAGGGAACTGGTTTACAGCTGTCAAAATTATTGTATAAAGGCTGCGTTTCTCCTAATCTGGATGTCCTCTATTCCATTTCCCATTCACATGGAAAATAATGATCCCTTAATTTTCTGCCATACTTTTAAATGTGTTTGATATTAGCAAGTGAGTTCAAAGGTGACTGGAAAGAAGAGAGTAGGAACAGACTACATGGACCTTGAATCGCTTCTCTTCTCCATTGGTACATAGTTTGAYTTTAACAAGACCACTGTCTATAAGAAGCATTATATGTAAAGACTGCAAAATTTCTCTTCAGCTGTGATCACAATACTCTGCATTTTTAACATAGACCACCAGATATTTTTTTCAGTAAATTTCTTTATACTTGATACAACTAGTTCCTTCTATTTTCTGAGATATCACAAGAAAAAAGGTTTATTTTCCTGTCTATAACAATGAAAAAGTGACCAGGGCTAAAAATATGAATAACTTTATTTTAAAGACATAATTTCTCTGTATCAAGAAAATGCTTAATTTCTGCTCTGATTTCAAATGCTTGTGACACTGCCAAGCCTCAAGTGTTCAGATTGAAAATCTCCATGCTGACTGTGTCTCTCAGCATGATTTTTTTTTAATAATAGTTCATCATTCTGTGATTTCAGAGAAGATGATGCAGGAAAAATATCTCAAGATTTACTGGGAGAGAGGGRAAGACAAAGGTTTATTCTTTTAACTGTAGAACTTTAAAACAAAAACTTTAAATCTAGCACCTGTGTAATTCTAAATAAACTATCAAAAAGCTTGCAGTTTTAAAAAGAAAATGCTGTATTTTTCATAGAAAATATTTGCAAGGTACTGAATTAAAGTAATTTAGTACAATAAACTAAGAAATTAGATTTGCCAAACATCAGAAATAAAAATGTTACTCATTTATATTCTGGTCTTGTTGGTAGTAAATACTGAATTTCCCTTTAGACTTTTTTTAATCAACAGTGCCGTGTGCTGTCTTCATTGATCAATATCTAGCAACTTCATAACATTACTGAGCATAAAATCAGTAAAAAGTATTAAGTATCGTAAAACATACAACTCTTCCTCTGGTCTGTGCACACTAGTAATCTGCTYAAATTCACTATTGTGTGAAAACCAAGAAGAAAAGGTAGTCATGGTAGTCAAGAATTTATCAACACGTTTATCTGTGTGTTGTTGACATCTTCAAATAGTATCATGTTGGTAAACCTAAAATTGATGTCTTAGGGCTAAAAGASAGCTTCCTGCCAAACAAAATCATGGAAATTTGCAAAATTCTCCTTTGGTTGTGCTTATGTGCAAAGTAAAAGCACCGTGGCAGTCTCACTCAGACACATGTGCTGTTTGTGTGCATGCATTCTCATGCATTGTTTTTATTGCAGTGTCAGGGTGCTTAGAACTCTCATTTTACGAGACACCATGATGTTAATGAATATGTCATTAATAGAACTGTAGGTGAAGCCTGTGTCTAGACAATTACATTCAGTGAAATGCTTCTTTTGGAGGACTGGAGAATGAGCCTCTTTTGGAATATTCATGGAAACTTGACTCTGAATGTTCATCTTTCATCGTGTGGCTTTGAAACTGAGTATCTATTCATGTTTTCCAATCAGTGCATATGAACATAGCCAGTCACAATTTGCCTCAGATCAGTTGAAAGGGATCTTAACTGTTTGCTTTTAAATGGAAATTAATATACATTCACTATGGCTGTAATACAGAAATTCCATTTTTCTTGTATGTACTCAGCAGAAGACTGGAAGGAATTTATTATAGACACTACACAAGTCTAGTGCTTTACTATGGTACTACTTGAAAACCTAATTGCCTGAAATTTGATGGATAAGTCTATGTCATACAAGTGGGGAAAGAAAAGCTCTTCAGCTCCCTCTGCATATAAAAGGAGAGTGCATGTGTTCAGGGAAGGAAAGGGAGAACATGTTGCTGTCACCTTTTAAGGATCAAGTAATTAGGGATGGAAGAAGACATGTGGTTGGAGTGTTATGGTTTTTGGCAGGTGTGGCCCTGCCCGTGTCACAGTGTGCCCTCAGCTGCTGGCGGTTCTCTGGGGCCATGGCATCCCTGCATGGCCACGGCAAAACTGGGAGGGCTCAGTCCTGCAAGAGCTGAGCTGGGCCACGAGGACGGCCGCCTTGCAGGGGTGGGGGAAACACCCGAGGAGAGGGCTGGCAGTCACTTGGCCAGTTGAGAGCGGAAAGAACAGGATGTGGGAACGTGTGGGTGGCAGAGGGGGAGTCGGGCTGCGGGCAGGTGGCACTTGAGCCCTGGCCGCCTGGCCGACAGCTGCCCAGCTGACGCCCACGCCTCTGGTGCTGCCTGGTGCTATGCCTTGATTGCTCTACGTGCTTCAACTGGAACTGCTTAGTGCCAGTTATTGACAATAAATTACTCTTTTCTGTTGCTGAGCCGGTGTGTTCTGATTGTCTCTCTGCACAAGGACTAGCGGGCCCTTGTGGAGCAGCCCAGGGACGGTTCCCTGYGCATGTGAGTGGGGGCAAATGGTGACTGGTGCCTGGCAGGTGCCATGGGGTGTGAGGTGGGTATGGGCCTGTTTGTCCCTCTCGGTGAGGGTTTTCTTTCTGGAGCACAGAATAATATTAAGTTCAGTATTATATAATCCATACTTTATTTAAATTTGATTTAAAGTTTCTCAGGTCCCTTTATCTCAGTAGGAACCTCTGCTCATATCAGCACTTGTTGCTCATGGGCAAGCAGCGTGAAGAGTAGCTCGCTGGGAGGGAAGGAATGCTCTGTAATAGACAAGAATAGCAGGGATGGAAATGATGTGGGGAAAAAAATGGRTCCTCAACCTACATGCTGCTAATTATTTTGTTATTACTATTAGGAATTATCCTACCCCACAATCAGCACAGTCATTGATTGTTTTAGTGTACAAATGAAGATGCTTCTATTAATGTGTGTTTGATTTTTTAAATTATATATTTGGTATTTATTACAGCCTGTATTCTTATGCTTACAACTTTTAGACACTGGTAAAAAGCAGAAATAATACTGGGGAGCTAAAAGAGCAAATGGCAAATAGTGGATCATAAAGTAACCAATAAAGAGGTTACAAATTTCCATGCAAAATTCAACTTCTGTCTCTAAAGCCATACATTTCTCATTTTGAAAGCTGTCATAATATTTCCCAGGGGCTATGATTCACACTGCCTTTCTGTTAAAGTTCTCTGTGATCACATCACATTCCTTGTGATACTGTGAGCTGCTGCATTTTGGTAAGGATGCACCAGATTCCAGAAGAAAGAGAATGGAGTAAAATTACATAGTATTCTGTGTGGTCCCTAGTAAAAGAGCTGAATCAATATATTTGTGTTTTAGAACCATCACTGTTTTATTTGGGACAAATTCAAAAGCAGACACTTTTCAGAAAGTTTATTTGAATTCAACTTTTTATAGAAACACACCTTTCATCCCTATTTTGCAATATAAATAGTAGAAAATGTTTAATGATGGGGAAAAATAATAAGGTATGAAAACCTTCAATAATTCTTATAATGTAAAATTATTTTGGCCATATATTTCAACTGATATTCAGTTCATGATATTAAAAGTAATATTAATGTATTTGCATAGGATTTTGAATCAGCTATTAGAGCTTGTTTTGTTGCAGGTGAAAGCTACTGAGGTTTGCTGTAMCTTTTTTTTACTAATATGTGGCCAAATAACCTGTCATCCAATGCAAGCTCATCCTGAGTGTTTGTGGATTAGTACACCTTCCCCTTAAGGGTGGGACCTCACAGCTATGAATTTGAATTTTGTGAAGCATAGCTGTGCAATGCATGTGCTGTATACATATATYTTTTCAGAGGTGTATCTCTTATTTGAGACAGAAGTCACCAAAAAATCCTGCCTTTATTTGCCTATCTTACAGAGTTTTTATCAGASGGCAATGTTTGAAGTTGCTTTTTTTTTCTCTCCCCCCCCCCCGTGGTGTGGCAATGCTGAAATCTTAAAAGAATCAAAGCTCATAAGAGATACAAGATCTTAACACTCTCTCTCCTTGATAAATATGAAATAATAGGCAGTATGTATGCAGAGCTCACTTTGGATGGAATAGYCTGTATCTTGTAATAAAATAATTTCTTATGACCTTTTGATTCACAGAATGCATTAATTCCCGCTGAATAGCATAAGCCAAAATAGAGAATCGTGGTGACAAAAAATCTGATATGAAGATATTTTTAGAGCAAGAAAGGCACAGTTTTCAGTCTGGGGGATTAGAAGCCATTGACTGGGTCATACGGTCCACCAGGGACACCAGTCAGGGCAACTGCTGTGAAGCTGATAGAAGAGCTATCACCTATCCTGCAGGCATGGTCTCCCATCCATAATCTTGGGAGAGCAGAGTAAAGCCTGCGCCTTCCACAGCACTGATCCATACTTCAGGATTCCTGCAGATGCTGGTGTAGGAGTACTCTTTAGCAGGCGAGGGAACTTTGAGAGACTGAAATGATTAATGGCTCAGACATGGTTAAAATCATCGAAGGACTTTGCGTATTGTAGCAAAATGTGCAAAGAAGGAACTGCTCATCTGCCACCACCAAAGCCCACCCTGCTGAATATAGCTCCTCATGGAGCCATGGACAGTAAGTTAAGCCACCTGATGGGAACTTGAGATAARACAAAGGCGGCACTGTTGTCCAATTATATCAGGTCTGGGAAGACATAAACAAGGCTGGGGGAGAAGAATGTATCTCCAAGGAAAGCGAAACCCAACAACTATGCTGAAATTCAGCTCTGGCTGGGTTCGRGGGGTAGGCTGTAGTCCACAGACTCATTTGCTCATTGAGACCAGGTTTACACACTCTTTCCCCACAGTCAAGGCGGGGGATGAGAGGTTTCATGTGTGATGGTGAAACCTGTGGTACAGAGAGAGTGAACACCCATTGCCAGAGGCTACAAGCCAGGTAAGAAGCAGACCCTGTGGAGAGTCCTCCCTTACACAAACTGGCTCAGTGGTAAAAGTYCCTCCCCACCTCCACCCCCCCACAGGAAGGTCAAATTCACAGGGGACATTCAAGTGAGAGGCAGCTGTCATGTCTTAGAAGGTGTCATAAACTACCAAAGATCCCTGAAGCACCYCCCAGACTCATTCCTGAGGCCTTCCACCAGAGGACTGAGAGCGCGTTGCAAAAGACATCGTAGAACTCCCCCCACAAGGGAAGTGCCTGGGCATTCCCAAGTATACTTAAATATATATTCATCCATTGTATATTCATCCACATGTTTTGCTGGACCTCTTCCCCCCCACCACTGAGAAGACCCGAAGAAGAGGATCAATGGGATGCCACAGGATCCACAGGAGTGGTGATTATCTCGCTTCTTAATCTCTGTCTGTCACTCTCTTTCTCCTCCCCACTCTCTTTTTTGTATTTCTTTCTATGTCTCTCTACCTCATATTTGCTATTAGATAAAATCCATACTATTGACTTTGGCATATGATCTCCATTGCACCTTAATTTGGGCAGAGGCATCTCTCAATAACTGTAATAATCAGATAATAACAGGAACTCCCTATGGGGTATTCTGCAGACTGTCATTCAGAAATGGGCCTTTGGGAAGGTGTTATTGATGTGGGCAGGTGGGTTGTATTAGTTATCTTATTGGATTTGTGCAAAGAATATTAAGACCACATGATGAAAATGTTATTTCTTCAATCAAGCACTTCTGGCCAAACAGATTCTGGGAAATCTTTGTTGTAAAAAGCTATGATTGCATTCAAGCAGGTATTCAATGAGAGTAAAAATGTGAGCTGCCTGAGATACACTACTTGAGGCCTAGCAGAAAATGAAAAAGTTGATGAAGGAGCTAACAGTGTTTTAAGTAAAGAGAAGATAGATACAGAAATTCCATTAAGTTCCCAGTAAATCAATACAATAATAGCAAAGAGGGGAGGAGAAAAAGGAAGAAATACTGTAAGGAAAAATTTGGAATTTTTTTTTTTATATGAATAGGATATCAAGGAGAGCAAGGGTGGGCAGTAATATCTCCTGGAAAGAGATTATTAGAAAAGGAATGTAGCTGTGACTTTCACATTGTGAGAAGGTYAGTTTAATCTGAGGAAATACCTAAACATAAACCCAAGAATTTCCACTTACTGATTTTGCTCCACTGTGCACAAGAATGTTATACTAGCTTTGGGTATCACAATTTGAATTTTACACATGAGCACAGAATGGAAAAAAAGGTTTTATATAAGCCTGTATATTGTCTCTGCAAAGTCATAAATAGAAAAGAGCCAACTAGATTGCACTTGCCTGTCCGTRCTGATACAGAGTTGTTTCCCACATTGCCTACTCTTTTTAATGACTTCAGTTGTTTTAGCTGACAATCTCAGATACAACATTATGTCTGCCTATGCAGTGTATTCCAACTCATAAAAAAATCAAAATTAACTCCCAGTTGTCATWATACAACACAAAAACTTATTTGTTATGCTTTAGCCAGTACTACACATCCAGTTCTTGCTGAATGCTAGGATGATCTCTGAGACGTTTAAAGAAAATAAAGCTCAGTACTTTCCTGCTTTTACTGGAGCTGAGTAAATAGCTTCCCAGGGGCCCCTCTGATAGCAAATATATCAACTTTCCTTCTTTCTTGGGTTACTGTACTGCTGTTTAATCTTTGGGCTTTGTAAACTAAGAGTTAGAACCAGGAAGCCACAAACCTTTGCAAATCAAACCATGTTAATAAAACAAAATTTGGGAGAGAGAATCTCCATGATTTCTTCCCCCTGAACAATTATTGGAGCTGCTTAGAGCAATCAGAGCTGTCATTATAAAAATAGAATGGGTTTGGCTTGCAGAGATTAAAGTCAAGAGTGGAAGCTAAAAGGAGGCAAAGTTGAATCCCATGTCTGTGATTAATTAGGTTTCTGATAGATTTGACCATGTTACCCTATAAACAAAAGCAAGCAGTAACTAGCCACAGTTGTCATTACATGTAGTTTTAATGCATATAGCACAGTGCTTGTGCTAATTTTTCTAGTGACGATCAGTAAGCAAGTTGCTTCTGAATTTCTTRCAGGTAAAGGTTATTTAGGATCCCCTCTGGAAAATTTTCTTTTTTTCTGAACTAAAATTACAAAATATTTGAAGTAAATAACGGTGATGACTGTGGAAGTGGTTTTAGAAAGGAACAAGTGGGATGGGGCCCCACTAAACTGAACTGCAAGCAATMAAAGCAAATCCCTGGATGATGAGAAAATGACAGTCTAATGCACTACCTTTTGTCATATCTGATGTAAATTGTCAATTAATTCTCACCTACGTGTTTCTGTAGCTTTTAGCATGAGTACTAAATCATAGTGTTATATCTATTTCTTCTGACCCTAAATTTGTGCTTTCCACCTACCTTTTATTCYGGAATTACTCTACTGCAGTTAGATGTCTTCATGGAATTTGAATACTTGAGGCTCAGTTTCTTGTTGACTGTGTGTGTAAAAACTCTTCTGACTTCCATGTTTTTCTTGAGGGCTGTGATAACTGAAAACTCCCGCTTGTCATGTTSCTTCTTTCCTATCCCCCATGCTGACAAGGGCATTTACATGAGAGAGGCTTCTTGTAGAGAACTGTATCAGTGAAATTTTTTGACTGAGAATACAGTTCATACTACTACAAGAGAGTTCTGCTGCAGCAAGTTCATAAATAACTTTGATTACATATTCAACTTTCTCTAAGTCATTTGCAAACACATCCTTCAGGTCCTACACACCATGTCAGTTCTAATGACTAAGAAATAAGTGCACTGTGTCTTGGAAATGTATGATGCTTAGAGGCTCAAACTGGCTCTTTTCTTGCTGCTTCTTTTGTTATAACAATTGTTAATGCTAGAGATTTATGCCAAAGAAGTAAGTAGACAAATCTCACTGTTGCAAAAGAATTACCAGGGAATGAAATGCTTTGGCATATTACTGTTAAATTTCAATATTGTGCATGCACAGCATGTGATGCCAGGAGGAAAGGGAGTTGAAACATCCATATGCAAATCTAAGTGCATATTTTCAGTATGAGCTTCACCTCTCTGTTGAATATATAAGAAGCAATATTTAAAATATCTTAGGTTGTTGTGTTGGCTTTTTTTTAGAGCAACAGAATACAAAACAACAAAATCCTACTTTCTGTAAAATATAATATGGATGTGACATGAATGACACAACCTCATGGATTGAGTTACTACTTTTCTCAATTGTCTAGGATAAAGAAGGTTTTGTTCTTACTCTAATTTTTGGATGTCTGCATAGAAACAGAAAAGTTTAATTTTGCAATACTTAAAACAGCTTGGTTGGGCTTCAAATGTTTGGGAACTGGATTAAATTCTTGGCTCACTTGCATTGTAATCCTGAACATAATGCAATTCAGATACACATGCTGATGCAGTTTTCTTTGAAAACCCCTACTTTGTATGGTCAACTACCTGTTCCTGTGTGCTTACACAGTGGAGTTCTGAGCTTGATTCCCACCCATTGCTAAACTAAGTGTGAATGCCTATTATTGTCTGCTTCCAAGAAGTTACAGCACAAAGGTGGAGAAAAAAGACTACAGGGAGATCTTAACTGCAACCTTTCTTTATATAATAGCAACATAATCAAGATGCAAAAAGACTTTTACGAGGGCATGTAGTGACAGAACAAGGGGCAATAGCTTTAAATTAAAGGAGGGTAGATTTAGACTGAAAAAATGGAAGAAGTTCTTTATGATGATGGTGGTGAGACACTGGAAGATGTTGCCCAGAGAAGCTGTGGATGCCCCTGGATACCTGTGGATGTATTCAAGGACAAGTTGGATGTGGCTTTGAGCCATGTGGTCTAGTGGAAGGTGTCCTTGTCTATGGCAGGAGGTTGAACTAGATGATCTTTGAAGGTGCCTTTCAATCCAAACCACTCTATGAATATATGAAATTTTCTAGTTCCTGAAAAATACATTTTAATCATCCTGAAATACATTTTCAAGGGCGGCAGTACAAGGGCTGAGATTACTCAACCAAGCCATCTGTTTGTTGAGACATACTTAAGAAACACAATTGTCTAAAACCATGACATAGTTTATTCAAAAGAATTTAGGGACATAATTGGCATCCTAATTCCACACATTCATGGAAATCACGCATAAAATATGTATTTTGGTGTATTTCAGAATATTTAGACTCCATGAGGTCTGACCCGTTAATTTATATTGATACACTTTAGGTTGAAAACTTTGGACATGATAAATTGCTTAAAGGGATCACGGAGGACTGTTAACTGCAGACCAGTCAGAGATGAATAAAGCCAGTGTGGTTTCCAGAAGCAGAAAGCCATAATTGCGTTATGTTACTTGGTTTTCTCAATTAATTTTCTTCTACCTCCATTTTTCTCCATAGAAAGGGATACTGAAAAAGAAGAATCTCTTTAGTAGTTCCTTAAGTCACTGTTATGCCTTCAGTGTCATGCATTGAACAAAATCTTTATCCTGTAGGGGCTTTGCCAGGTTGAATGTAGCGTTACTTTTTTTTTTTTGGTTTGTTATTTTGTTAAACAGAAAACCAAACAAATAAGCACATAAAGCATGTGCCATGCAATTATTCTGCACCTATACAACCTGTAAAGTTTGGAAAAGTCAAATAGCTTTATACAGAAGTTTGTCCTCACCTTTTACTCTTTCATTTCAGCCTTTATGTAGCTTTATCAGAGGCAACAGAAGAATAATTAAYCCTCATAAATTATAAATAAGTAATAGGAAAAGTATATGTATTATTAAAACTGATTTTTACTGCTGTGTTTTACACACCTTTAAATCTATTTCACTTTATAATTATACAATGCATATTCTGTCTTGGTAAATTTATCTAGTCTGCAGTGTTATATAATGCTATAAATATTATAATTTGGCCTAAGGATGAGGGTGAACCTTGAGCTTTGAACACAGAGGTCTGGAGCAATATCTTAATAGAGGACAGACATGAAATATTTAATTACTGTCAATATTATGATAATTAATACTTTATGCTGCTCAATCAAGATGTAAATTTTCCAATGCTATACAGAGAGGGAGAGACAGATATGAAGGTTTGATTCAGACGTGGGAGAATTTAGGGCTGGGATAGCCAAAAGAAAAGAACTACACCACTCAGCAACCTAAAATCTATATAGTAATATACAAAAAGTGGGATGGGTYCACCATGTATGCAATGATTTCTGTTCTACACACACAGACACAAAAACCAGAGTACACCCTCAAATGACTTCAGCACAGTGSTAGAAGTAACCAGCACCACGGACTTGGGAAAGAGGACACTTCCTCCAGGTAGTTGATGAGTCTGACTTCTGGCTGGTGTCCTGGCCTTTATGCACAGTGGGTGGGTCTCAGTCTTCTGCTTGCTTATCTGCCTTCCCAAGGGGCTGTTCTTTCCACCACTAATTGCTTTCCAATCTGGGTGGTTGGCATAAGCAACCCATGGCCTTGTTGGTCACCCCAAGCAAATTTTCTTGGATTTTGCCATAACTGAAACCCTCAAATATGGTTATAAGCATGTAGAATCATTGAATATGCATTGTTCATGTTTATTTCTTTGCCATCAATAGCTAAACAGGGGTAGATACACTACAGAGCTCTTGAGAAAGGGTTCCCTGTAGCAGTTGCCTGAATGTTGCTTACTTTTTCAGGACATACCAGAATCATCAAACAAGTTAGACYTGGCCGATGTAGTAAAGGTTTTACTCACCTGAGCACCACTTTTGGGTAGGCTTCATCCTGTGACATTTTTCTGAGTTTCTTTTTTTTTCGGCTCAAGAACTTCGCAATCCTCAGACYGAAAGACCCAGAAACCGTAAAATTTTCTGTGAACCTTTTTCATCTTTTGATCAGTTCCATATATGGTCTAAACAGTCATTAACAACGTAAAGATTTGGGTGACACAAAACCATATGTAACAGCAACATGACTATCTGTCTGTTAGGAAAATGGATGATTTTCTGCATCTGACAGCCTTCTCCTAACAAATTGATAGAGAGCTTTAAGTTATCACCAAGAAGCTCTGCTCATTAAAAGACGTGTGGTTTGAGCTGCTAGAACAGAGTTGCTGCTCCTGTCTTTCACGGTCAGAAGAAACCTGGCTAGGAAATCTGAGCTTTTTGGCAGAAACATACTGTTATGTTTATAGACAGCTGCCCTACAGTAAAAAATGGAATTTTTTTAGCTTGAAGCACAGATAAATGAGGACATATATGCCTTTTTAAATACAACACAACTATTACATTCTAGTTATCATTGAGAGTGCAACATTTCCCATAAAGAAAAAGATAAGGAAATAGGAATGAAGGTTGCACACTGTTCACGTGCACRCACACACACACACACATGCACAAGAGTTAGAAATAAGGGTAAACTTTCCAAGTTTTTATGCTCATAAGCATATTTTATAATTTATTGATGACAAAAGATGTGAGAGGGAGAGATGGTGTGTGCATGATGCCAGAGGAGATGTTCGCATGTCGACATAAAAATACAGGTTTTTCTGTGGTGGAAACATCTGAACTTCCATTGGAGTCCATATAATTCCATTCCAAATAACTCTGTTACAGTCAGGTTCTCTCTGTTTCACAGGGAAGATCACCTTTCTCATTTTTGTCGCCACCACTTTCTGTTCAAAAATCTCTACGTACACTATTTTTGCAAGCGTAGACTGAGTCCACACTTTCCTATTGTGGATTTTCAGTCCATTTGCTAAATTAGCCACCATATGGATATTTGTTTTTGTTCAAGGTTTAAAACATCTGGTAGAAAATGGCTGGTATATTTTCTTTTGGAATTTCTTCTCATAAAGCAAGCTGGCTGAGATGGCCTTGGCRAATAAAATTCCATAGTAGAGTTCTTTTATTCCTTTTACAAGAATTGTCCTGAAGTAGTCTTCTTGTTATTGACTGAAGTAGGTGGGTAGAGGTAGTTACATTCACAAGGGTACGCATCCACTCTGCAGCAAAGACCAACAGCCTACACACAACTGCTCTGCACAGTTTTGGTAACCCAAGCTCATTTTAACCTCCAGTTTCCCTGTTGTCACRGGAAAAAACCCTGTGTTACCTTAAAATCTGGTTTCTTCCTACCCAAGATGCTTGAATTCATTGAGTTTTCTTAGCAAACATGATTTGTTTTAGAATGTTCCTCTGTAGTAACTTCATCTGAAAAGACACAGGCTTCAAAGGCAAAGAATCAAAGTTTCTTTCTTTCCAGGAGGAATCAAAGTTTGTTTCCTTTCCAGAAGGCCTTGTCTGCAAATATTCCTGGTGTTTACAGTCTGTGGGAAGTGTTGCTTGACACTTGATTTAGTTTGAGAGTCAGTCTGCATTTGAAAGGTGAGATTCTTTTTTGTGTTTCCAAAGTTTCAGCTTGGGATCAGCAGTCTGAGTGAATGAGGATGAAGCATGAGGGTGAGGCAGAYTTGTTTATGCCATTCTAAGACTTCTCTGTGGTTTTGGGAGGCAAAAAAAAAATTAAAAAACCTGTCTACACACAGAGAAGAAAAAAAGAAGAGGGAAAAAACCAGGGGTCAATTGTAAATTTCCAGTATGAAAATGTTGCATATAGAAAAAAATGCATGTTTTTCTAAAGTCATGAAAGGTATTGATTTGCTAGAAACTTAATATTTCTTTTTCATTGTTTTTATTTTCTTTTTACTTTTGATGCATATCTATGTGTTTGTCATGGTAAAAATACAGGCTCTTTTAGGCTAACTCAATCTTTACCAACTCCATAGAAAATTAGTCTTTAGTTTATCAGCTTGTCTGTTTGGTACCTTTTCTGACAGACTACTAATTTGATCCCTCTAATAGGAATTACAAACAATAAGTCAAATTCAGTTCCAGTATTATTAAATGGAAAAACTGTATTCCCACAAAGATGGTGAATTTCTAATTGAACTTTTATGCATATATTTGATTTTCATAATAGCAAATTACTCTTGCCAGTGCTGTTAGCAAAAGCAGAGCAGAAAGCCCTAATTAAAAGGGTAAAACATAGAACTTCATTGCAGCCATGTCTAGACATGCTTGATAACAACATAAATATGGGAATGTGTCATGATTTAAAGCATTGTAAAATACAATAATGCTATTTATCATTCACTTCCAGAATGAKAAATCTAGTTTAATTAAATGTTGATCCTGTTTTACTGGACTTCATTGGCTTTGATTCTTACTTCAATCACCATGTTTTATTTTGCATTCTGTGTCTTTTGATAACGCTRTCCTTCAAGGGCACCACATTTATTATAGTAATCATTTACAGAAAAATGATAAAACTTTTTAATAAATGAGCTATTTTTAAAGCTACTGAAGTATGACAATTTTCAAAATTATTTTCRAAGGAACACATAGATAAAAGGAATAAAAAATATTCCTCTGGGTTCAAGTGTTGCTGAATATGGCACAATCACCTTGATATGTCTGTGACTTGTCTCTAGTATTTGATTGCACAGCTGGCATTAGCTGCCTCTGAACAAAAGAATAACATCCTAAGAATAAAACTTTCTTGCAGAGGAGTATTACAAGCTTGTTAAGTGACATTGTTGGCTCTTTCTGTCATCAAGTTGGAGCATTTCATTGACAATGGGGGAGACTACAGGTACTTTCCCAATTTAGGCATAGGGTGCATTCCCAGTGGTGCCGCTATATCCAGAACTTCAGATGCTGTGTCTCAGAATTAAGTAAAAACATTCTGAATATWTAAACACATATGATTGTTAGTATATATGATCTTTGTAATACACTGAGCCAAGGAAAGCAAGGGCAGAGAGAAAGATATATTATCTTCTTAGCTGCCTAGCAGATGTAAAGCACACATGAAAGACAAATAGCAGTGCAGAATAGCTCAATGTCTTCCTAAAACAGTATACCTGTTCAGTAGAATAMGTCATCCTGTATGACTCCTGTAAAATAATCTTTTAAATTATTGCATTTTTATATATAGTGCTTTCAAAATAATATGCTCATCATCATTTACCTGAATTACTGACTGAAGTTTACAGAATACTATGATTAAAATGTAATGCAGAAGAATCTATATGATACAGGGAATGCTGTATGTTCTGATCAAAATATAGACTGGAATAATTTTGTAATGATACCTGAAGTGTAAGACTTACATTTCTTACTAAATATAATAATCATACAGAAAGTCAGTTAGTTGACACGGTATCCAAGCAGTATTAGTCTGATGTTTTTAAGGTTTGGTATTTAATATTAAAAGGTCAATGTAATCTACTTTACTTAGGTCTAATGGTTCAGATGAAAATTCTTTTTCTAGATTTTAATTCTTGCCCTTTTAAATGTATTTCGATTCTGTGATGGGAATTCTGTGGTGCATTTGAATCTTTTTGCTCAGAAGTAGTAAAAGACCTTCAACCCCAAAACTTTCTAAATATTTATTTAATTTTTTCTTGAAAGAGACATTATAACATGTTGGAAGATCATTGGTAGCTTTCAAGAAATATCAAATATAGGAAGAATTTATATGTAGTAYACACCTGACATTAAACAAGAGAAACTTTGTATTACATTATTCATAGTAGGATAAATATTTAGCTTCACAATTTTTTTATATTTGGATACACACACGCACACACACGCACATATATTTTTTTTTTTTTTTTTTTTAACTCATCTTCCACATTTCTTCTGGAGAAATAGTGTTCCATGGTTTATCCAAACTCAATTTTTGACAATTTCAGAATTTAAAACTCCTTCTAGTCTTGTTTCCAAGGTCACGAAAGAACATATTTTTTTACTCTGAACACTAAACTGCTTTCCTTTTCTAATGTCATAAAATGAATTTGCACAAAAATAGCGTCCTCTGATAGCACCAGAGCTGTAACACCTCAGCTAGGATGCTTTAGACCTTTATTAGATCTGTTTTTTGCAGGAGAGTGGATTCACAAGGCAACAATTGGAGTACAAAAAATGTGCTACAGGTAGCCATATCTTAAAAGTAACATTTCTACCTTGTATTTTTCAAGAGTTCAATCTAAAAATTGTCTGGTTTAAAATGCTTTGACTTTAAAATGATTTTCTTTCTTTTAAGTACTATTTGTATATTCCTGATTGTAACAATAATTTTGCAATGAAATCAGTATTATGGACTTACCTAGTTAGAACCAATAAAAACCTCTCCAAGGACCTCTGAGGACTTTAAGTCAAGGTTATAGTTACTGCACCTTATATTTCAGAAATATTAAACAAATATTTCTCCTGATTCTGGGATGCACTGTATCAAGTATGAATTTATTGCTTTTAGATAATTTTCCTGGTGAAAAAAAAAATAATATCCAATAATAAAATAAACCCAAAAATTTTTCATGTTGTTTYTAAAAATCCAAATAATTGGTTTGTAATAACCGTAAAGGGTTGTCAAGCATTGGAACAGGCTGTCCAGGGAAGAGGTTGAGTCACCATYCTTGGAGGTATGAAGAAGATGTGTGGATGTGGGGACTTGGGGGTATGGTTTAGTGGTGCACTTGTCTCGGTTCTGGATTAAYGGTTGGACTCAGCGGTCTTGAAGGTGTTTTTCAACATAAACAATTCTATGATTCTAAAAAACTGCCAAACGTTYTGTATGATTTTCTACCTGCTGTAATTTTTCTATCCCTGGATGAAATTTCCCATAGGGGAATCAAAGCATATGGTCCCAAGACTGGAGTCTTAGTAATGCCTAATGAAGTCTCTCCTTGATAATGAAGGATAGTCTGCAAGGCATTTCAGAAGCTTGTAGTTGGCACCACAAACACATGCATAAGTGAAATTCTGTTCTGTAGAGTAACACTTTGAAAGTACYTTGCTTGTTTAAACATACCATTGGGAGAAACAATCTGTTTTGCTAATGTCTTAAGCTCTTCAAAAAAATGAAGCTTCCTGGTTTAAAATTCATGGTGTTTTTTTAATGATACCTTACTGCTGGGAAATGGGAAGTCTGCTCTGGTGCTTTGTTGCAGAGCTTGTTTGGGAAGTGCTGACAGGTAACCTACTTTTCCATTCCCAGAAAGCACTTGGAAAAAAGAGATACATTTTCATTAGTGCCCAGTGGTAACGGTTTCAACACTGATTCTCTTTTTCTTTATAACTGTGAACATAAAATTTCCCAAAACACTCAGTCCTAGATTTGATGGAACTTAGTACTCTCCTTCATATGAAGACCCACAGATAATCATAGAATAATTTTGCTTGGAAGAAACCTTTAAGATCATGGAGTACAAACACTAACCCAGCACTGCCAAGACCACCACTAAATYATGGCCCTCAGTACCAAATCAACCTTTTAAATACCTCCAGGGGATGACTCCAGGAAGTGACTCAGCCACTTCCCCGGSCAGCTTGTGCTAATGCTTCAAAAACCTGATAAAATGTTAAAACTGCTCACATAGAAAGAAAGAAAAGTTCTAGTTTAAATAAAGGTATCATGCTTTGGCCCCAACAGTTTCTGATGGATTTTGCCCTTTATGAATTTATTAAATACTTGCAGTTGATTTTCTGCACTGTTTCCCTGATTGAAGGAGAACTAGAGGGTGTGTTTGTGGCTGATTGCAATTTCTGATTGATAGGGAGAACGACAGATTGCTATTAATATCAAGTCAACTCTTTTCAGGGAAATATGCTTGACAAATACTAACAGTTCCTATCAAGAGAGTCTCTTGTTTATTGCAAGACTGATTGCTTTAAAACCCACACTGAGAAAAAAAGATAATTTTGATACTTGCATTATCTTTTGTATAACCTCTTCCAAAAACTTAGTTAATATGATGGAGTGGAAAACTTGTGATATACAGATGACAGAAGAGAATGGTATGAGGACAGTRTACTTTGATTATAATGAAAGTATGCTTTAAAATAAGAGGCACAATGTTTAGAAAATGTATAAGTCTCTTAAGCTATGCTATTTAAAACATAATAAGGATATTGATTGGTACTGTAGCTCACATGTGTTTGGCCCAGAAGTGTCTGATTATTTAATTGACTTTACATAGCAGAGTGGAGAACAAAAAAAAGAAGCATTTTCAGAAGTGTAAATGTGAAGCTGGAGATCTGTATATGTTGTTTGCCTGTGATTCTATGTGTTATTCATATATAATTCAAAATATTCAGAGAAAGTCAATCCTCCAGCCTCAATACCCTGCCAGAAAGAAATGGTGATTTCTAGTCCGGAGATTTACTCGGTCAACATGATTTTTCCAGTTATGCTAGGTTCATTTGTCTGCTTTTGAGCAACTGGAGTTCATGTTTCCAATTTTATTTCTATAGCTACTATACTAAATGCTGTCTGATTTACTGCTGAAATGCTTATATATTTTATCCTAGAAGTTATTTTTAGCCTCCATAAATGTGATGAAAATCTAAAAAAAAATGTGGATTTAGAGGAAGAGCCTGAGCTTTCAACTGCATGGCAAAAACTCACTTTTACCCTGGCAATGAGGCACCTGGCCAAGGCACCCCTCTGGTTCTGGGCCCCACACACCCAGCACAGTGGTCCACAYATTCAGCTTTACCTCAGTGTTAGAGATCTGGTCATAAATCAATGGACTGTGCACAGGGTGATCTGGACATTTGTGTGGTTTCCATTACATGATGGACTCCTGCATGCTTCGTGAAGGTTTTTGGTTGAGCAATGACACAGCGAGGGCAGCTCTTCACTGGGTGAGAAGGAAGAGCAGTTTCAATAGGGCTGTATGTTTTTGAACTGTAAAGGCCAAATAAAAATAAAATTACATGCAAATATTCTTATCGCACATACAAATGCTGAGAAATTAAAAAAACCTTCAGGAATCRCCAAACATGAGGATGGCTTCATCTGACATATGATGACAAAACAGGATGACCCACTGCCAAATATCTAGACAAAAAAACAACCTCATTTAAACATGTCAGCATGTATTTCCGAATATGCAATGTACACATTCTGATGAGAAATGTAGATAGCAGGTGGCAGTATGTCCAGGACTGAGATCAAACCATCTGGATCCTGGTCTGTATACTGCCAGCACTTAATTTTAAGACTCTCTTCCTTGTTCTGGGAAAGGTCCCCCAAAGGCCCTGTCTCTGGATTAAAGAGTGCTGGACATCCAGGGGAAAGTGCATTTGTTTTTGTACTGTTTGCAGGTATAAAAGCTCAAGGGAGAGATGTTTCTGTGCTGCAACTTCCACAAAAGGTTTTACTGGAGCAAAAAAGCACAGAGTGTATAAATCAGATGTGCTGCTTCCTCCCACTCCTTTTCCCACTGGCTTAGATAATGATGAGAGGAACAATTTTATAACTGCTATCATTTCAGRTACCTTGAGTACTTCTCAGAAGTTACTATAACAAAATAAAAGGAAATAGTTTGTTAGGAATACATTTAAGAATTAGAACTGAATTGACTTGGGGAGACCTTAGAGCAGCCTTCCATTACCTGAAGGAGGCCTACAAGAAAGATGGAGAGAGATGTTTTACAAGGACCTGTAGTGAAARAACAAAGGGGAATGGCTTGAAACTGAAAGGGAGAAGGTTTAGAAAGGAAGAAATTCTCTTCTGTGTGTGAGGCACTCAAGCAGGTTGCCCAGAGAAGTGGATACGCCATCCCTAGAAGTATTTGAGGCCAGGGTGGATGGGGCTCTGAGCAACCTGGTCTAGTGGAAGGTGTCACTGCCCATGGCAAGGGAGGTTGGAATCAAGTGCTCTTTAGGGTCACTTCCAACCCTAAACCATTCTATGGTTTTATGACCTGCAATGTATCAAGTCATGTCAAGTCCACAATCAGTTAAAAAGATCTTSCTAAAAATTGCTAGTTCATTTGGACCTACAAGTGCCTCCTTGGAGTCAAAGGTTCTCAGAAATTAAGTGCTTTTCTACTGCATTTACATCCTGAGCTCAGTTTGGTAACCAGTGTGGTTGTTGCACACTACTGATTTTTGATGTTAGCCTATTTCTCATTTGTTTAATGATATGGTCTGTGTTTGTGGGTGTGTGGTGGGGTGTGCTGTCAGACAAACGTAACTCAGAGTTAAGTTCCTGATGTGCMATTGTCTGTTCCTGGGACTGTAATCCACTGCTTTGGAAGAGGAAGGTACTTTGGCAGAGCCATGCCCSTGAAATATTTTCTTCAGAAAATTAATTCAGAAAATTTCTTGTCATATCCACATGGGTGGTGGCAGCACATAGCCCTTAACCCTGAGTGCGTCCTATTTGCCTAAGCAAATTCCAATAAGAGCATTTTGGCTTTTATTGGGTTGGTAACTTCAGCACTCAGTGGGCTGAAGGCAGTGAGTATTTGCAATCATTAAAAGACAAAATTTTTTTGTGATTCTGGTCGGAAAGAAAAATGTTTAGACTGTAAAATGGGCTACTTCATGTTAAAGCTAGACCTATATTTTGATGACTCTACATTTCCATAGTGATTTTTGTTTCCCCTCCATGGTCTCTCTCCTCTAAGTTCCTCTGTACGAATTTAATTGCTACTACTTGTCCTGTTCATAAGCCATCAGAGCTTAAAGCAGTCTTGCCCTCATTAGTGATGGGCTGTATGRATTAGATGCCACCTGCAATTTCTAAAGAGTATTTGAACAAATATGAGGGAAATATACATACAGAGAGAGAAATCAAGTGCTTCTTGATAAAGACTAATTTGGTTTCATTTCATAGAGAGAAAATGATACTTTAAACAGACCTCAAAATTTACACTGAAATATTGGGAACTACTGAGTTTAAATTAATCTTTTTTTTTTTTTTTTTGTAAGAAACCTGGCCTGTTCAGAGGTATTCCTGGAGCTGACAATAAAAAATGGTGGCACTAGACCTGAATGACAGTGAAATGTTTTACTCTTTCACTGCAAACAGTGTGGGATGTTAAAGCAGTCACCTGAATCAGCAGATGCTGATAATAATCAGTGTTTCAGATCATCAGGGCTCTGAGTTGGTGGCTSTTTGGTCACAAGAAACTGGTGACTTTTGGACCAAATGGATCCAGATGAAAATAGATATTCAGAAAGTGATAAAGCAGATATTGAGTTTTATACAAGATATCTGTGAAAGATCAAAGTGACAATTGAAATCTAATACTTCAAGTGACTTTTTGCCAAAAAATCACTTTTGGCAAAGTGATTATTTGAAAATAAACAACCAAATAAAACACAACTCCCTTCCCCCCAAAAAATCCAAACCCAAACAAATCCCAAACAACAAAACAGTAAATGAGTTGTGGATGAGCCACAATAGAGAGGAAAGAAAAGAAGTTCTCCTCCTCCAAATTTGGTGTTCTTTCTCATTAGATCAGCTGTTTTTACTCATGTTTCCTGAATCTACAAAATTAAAGAATAAAAATTTGCGAGTTAGTGGAGAATTAAACATTTACCATCATATTTCTTTTCTCTGACATTTCCTCTCTTTCATTTCTGGTCCTGGTGTAAAGCAAGGTTTTCCTGGTCTAGTTTAGCTTAGAGCTGTTCCTGGTACTCCCTTGTCTTTTGAAGATAGGTACTAATAATAAAAATATTTCTGCAATTCCAGAACTCATCAGAAGAATATGTTGTTGGCATCCTTTTGTCATATGACGGAAGGTGATTAGATTAATAGTTGAGACTCCATTGAATTGGGGTGCGGGGATGAGGAAGGAGAGGAAATTATAATTTGTAATGGATATTTAATTCATCTGAATGAGTCATACTTATAGTATTACAAATGAAAATAAATAAGAAAATAAGGGAATTTACCTCATGTTGTCTGAAGCTTTTATAAGCCAACAGATATAGATTTAAAACTGCATTAGTTTGACACAAATAGCAGAAATGATTGATCTAAAATGGAAAAAAAAAAAATAGTGTCATTCTTATTGCAAAATGTCACAAAAGAACCTAGTGCTCTGACTAATCATCTATTTAGGAACATTAGCAGTTTTGCTTTTAAACGTGATTGGCTGTCTTTTAGCTCTTTTGTTTGGATAAYGTGTTTTTATTGGTGTTAAAAGACTCCTAGGGGCTGCAGAGTACCTAAATTATTCATGTTCATGAAAAAAGCTAGTGAGAATAAACATTTTGACTCAAGTATTGCTGTGCTGCTGGCTCTTGGACATTTTTTTAATAATGATGAGATATGATCCCTTACTTTTAATTCTGTGGCACATCTGCCCCATAAATTCAAACTAAGAAAAGATAGGTGATGGAGGTTTATTTTTTAAGTGAAAACTTCTTTGCCCCTTAACATTCTGTGAATATACTGAATAAAGCTTTCCTTGGAAGAAATTTGTTGTTTTGTGGGGGAGAGGGAAGTTGTTTGGGTTTTTTTTTTGTTTTTTTTTAAGGCTTCCTGCAGTGTGAGTGCAAGGGGTAGACATTTCAATAGCTGAGAGGTGAGGAACTCCATTAGTTTTGAACTCTCTGTCCCACAGCTGTGTATATATCCATGTCACTCACGTTTAGATTGCTTATGAAATGTTTTGCGAGACTAGGCGTTTCTGGGTAAACTTCACCATTCATGATACTATGTTTTCTTTTTTGGGATCTTGGAGAGAAATATGCAGTATTAGCAAGGTACATACAAAATAGSACTATCTTCTTTTAACCAGTCAAAGACTTTTACATCATTTCCCTTTATTTTATTTTGCTGACCTCTGAATAAATACATAAAGAGGTGATCATAAAGCTGTGGAAACTCATAGTTACTCATTTCTATAAAAGTATATATAGATGCATTTTCTAAAACCAAAATACTTATACTAGTTTTATATAAATAGAATTGTTGAAAAAAAGACAAATACATCCATCCTAGACTTTGTTATACACCTTCTAGTAATACAGTGTATTTTGTAGTAACATAAGAGAAAAAAATATTTTTTAATAAATGTATTTGGTCAGCAACGAGTAAAACATATTGAAATGCCCAGTGCCCAATCTATAATACAATCTTAAAAGCCTCATCAGAACACTTGCAGGATATCTGCCCCATTCCCAAGACTGCTCTGATGTTCTTGTCTGACCTTGGCTGATGCATAGCTTATATGCTCCTGACATTCACTCCTAAAAAAGAGAGACAGCACTCTGTTTTTCTGATTTCTCAGAGCAATTTGAAGCTATATTTCAGCTATGTGAGGCATTTGGAGACCTTCAGCTATGAGTACCTATTGTAATATTGTTGACCAAAGTYGAAAAGAAGAAATTGAACCTCAAGTCTGACAAAAGACAAATGCCAGGCAAAGGGGAAAAAAATAAAAAAGGAAATGAAAAGATGAAAGACATGAAATAGCAAATGAAAGAACGAAAAAGTAAGTCTGACAGGATAGAAAATACCATGTTATTCATTATTTTAATTTGCTAATATTAATTTCTACTTCTCAAGTAGAAAAGTACTAGCATTTTGGAACTTTCTTGGAAGCAAGTTAAGGTTTTTATCCAAGCTGATAGATCCTTGGAAGATGTACCAGGCAGACCACAACTTCTATATTTCCATTGTGGGCTATGACTGCAAAGCTTGCTGCTCTCGCTGATTCCAAGTTTTCCTTTGGGATTTCTCACCCTACTCTTCTGGAGCCTCTTAACAGCACCTCATGCCAGGGTCTTTGCGTCAAAGGTGGGATCACTAAAGTGTTAATTGAAAGCAGTAGAAAGAAGATAAAGATAGGGGGGTTTTTTTGGTTGGTTGGTTTTGTTGTTATTGTTGTTGTTGTTATAATTGTTGGTGGTTTTTGGCATTATTTCTCTCTCTTCCTGCAGTTTCATCATACAGAAATCTCACTTTGCCTGATATTACGTTTGCAAGTACCCCATGACACGCTGCACATGTTTATTGTGTCTCATGTGATCTGTGCTTGAACCATCCGGACATTACATGTTACACTTCTGTAAGATTTCTGTGATTACAACAACATATTTAAATAGTATTGAAAGAAATATACTGTTACTGAAGTGCATACCTCAATGATGCAAGTATTTCTTCTCACTGAAGCAGGCATGCAGGTAGTGTGGTGTCCCAGTGACAAGAAGGACAGAATGTACCTATTTCTTTAATACACAGTTTGCTGCTTCCTGGGCTTCATTTATGTGTGCATCAGTTTACAATGCTTTCTGCTGACAAAGGCCATTTCAGAAGGCATCGGCAAATGACAAATTTCAGTGTYGTGGTTTAACCCCAGTCAGCAAACAAATCCCATGCAGCTGCTTGCTCACTCCCCCACCAGCAGGACTGGGGAGAGAATTGGAAGGGTAAAAGATAAAAKTCATGTGTTGAGATAAAGACAGTTTRGTAGGGAAAACAGAAGTCACTCACATGAGCAAAGCAAACCAAGGAATTAATTCACTACTTCCCACAGGCAGTCAGGTGTTTAGCCATCTCCAGGACAGCAGGGTGCCATCACACGTAATGGTGACTTGGGAAGACAAACAGCRTCACTTCGAATGTCCCTACTCTTCCTCCTTCTTCTCCTCCCTTTATATAYTCAGCATGATGTCATATGGAATGGAATATCCCTTTGGTCAGTTGGAGTCACCTGTCCTGCCTGTGTCTCCTCCCAACCTCCTGTGCACCCCAGCCACCTCTCCAGCATGGCAGTATGAAAAGCAGAACAGGCCTTGGCTCTGTGTGAGCCCCGCTCAGCAATAGTAAAACCATTTCTATGTTATCATCCCTGTGTTCAGCACAAATCCAAAACACAGCCCCATAGCAGCCACTGTGGAGATGATTAATTCTACCTCAGAACACTCTGGTTTGTATTACAAACCTCTTGGAGACCCAGGAGAGTCACTGAAATACTGGAGAAATGCAGACTGGATGGAGTTATGGGTGAACAAAATTGTATCAGGAGCTGTGATACTCAAGATTGTTAATATGTGGCATTTTTTCATTTATTGGAAATCTGCACCTTAGCTGTTACAACAGAGACCATAATAAAAGCATGAATTATGAGTTGATCTAAAAGAAGGTACCCTGTGGATGTGAATGTATTCCTGGTAGATGAAGCAAAAAAAAAAGAAATCTTTTATGTTTCCTAACTGGTAGGTTGTACTCAGATCAATTTCTCATTAGTATTAGTGTTTGAATTTAATATAAAAGCATCTTTATTGCCTCATTACTACCAAAAAAAGTCAAATTAATGTTATTTCTCACTTTAAACATTCAAGACCAACTTATTTTTGAAAAAATCTCCACAGAAATGAAAAAAAAWATTCTACCAAAAAAGGACAATTTTAAATTACTTGTTGATGATTGTTCTAGGTGTTTCACAAAATCATTTAATGGTGAATTTAATATTAGCTTTCTAAAAAATGAATGCAAAAATAACTCCTCAGATCCACGCCCCTCACTTTCACTAGAAACTTCCTACATGAAAGAATCTTTCTCTTTCCTCCACAGATGACTATGTCTCTATGTTTCTATCTGACATTATGGCAAAGCACAGGAAAGATAAACACCTAGATACAYTTTAGTAAAGGAAAAAATTATCTTCTGATAATCTGATGATTAACAGAAGTAAGCAGGCAAATCCAACTTTTTTGAAATCATATACAGGTAAAATTGAGCTCAACACTCTTGCTGCTGCCATACATTATATGCTCTTTGTTCTGTTGGTTTCTGTGGCAGACCATATGGACATGGGTTTCTTGACACAGTAATGCTCTTGCTGTCAGACAGTCTGCTTGCTCTTGTCTTGCCATGCCTCAGCTCAGTTGACTCTGCCTAAAATAATAAGGTAAAATAGTTTCATGCTACTCATCTCCATCCCTTTTAGGAGCAGCAGTGTATCATGGATAAAGGATCATATATTGGGGAAATTATCCAGCTCAGTGGCTGGGCAGATTTTTATATTTCTTTATTAGATAAGYTGGGAGCACTTTTATTCACTTCTTTTGAGGATACATCCTAAGATTGTATAGTCTAACAAATGTATGTCCTCTCACATCATGAGAAATGGATAATTTCAAAGATTAAACAGAAAGAAAAACAAAAAACCCCACATACAGACAAAAAATCCAACCAATCAAAAAAAACCCAAGCCAAAAGAAGCACACAGAATCACTGTGAATTCAGTAGTGAAGAAGGAAACAGAAACCTCAACATCTCCTGATAGTTTTTATGTTTTTGGGATGTGATGATTCCAAGTTCCAATCAAGATGCCTTGTCCTGACTTAATAATTGTAGTGAGATTTAGTACTTCTGAACAGACAGCATTTGCAAAGCAAAAAAACCTCCTTTTAACTTACTTATAAGAAAACATTATTAATAGCTGTCTGGAAATGGAGAGTTATTAGAGAATGTGTGATTTGTCATTTGGATTGCAGCTCCTTTGTTGGTGTAAAACTCTCTTCACAGACCTGTAATTGCATGACCTTAAGTATGCCTAACTTAATTATAATTTTAAACAAGTTAATTAGATTATTTGATGAATTATGGTATGGAGAGAACTTGGCACAGTGTTCAAGATGAATGGAAGTGAGCCTTGACCTTTTTTTCCATCAGGAGGTTCTGCATTTTCTGGCAATGCTTCCTTACACTATGAGTACAGAAAGTCTTGTTAAATTTTTATGAGGAAGTTTTAAATTCCCCTAGTTTATGGCATAATAAACAAAAAGCCTACTCTCTATTTTTTTTTTTTCTGATTAAACCCTCAGTATCACTCAAGTTGTCCTTATGTCAGCATATGGGATATCCTACATGGATGAAATCAATACAGTTTATAGCTACTTCCCTCAAGTGCATGCTGAATATAAAAGTAGGCATTAAAGTGTACTTGATGGGTACAAACATTTTTGTAGGGAGTTCTATAAGGTCTGGTCTGGTCTCTCTGCATAGTGGGGTGCTCAGTTTATATGTTATATAGTGATAAAATTTTACAAAATTGAAATGAGAAAAAATTACGAAAATATAAGGATCTAACTGAAGGAGCACACAAAGAAGGCTTCATCACACATTTCTTTAAAAAAACCTTTTCCTCGAGGTGAATTGTGAATTTGGATAGGAAAAGGGAGGCTGCAATGCTGTTACTACATCAAAGTCAGTCTAATCTTCAAATCCGTTTTTCTAAGTAGGCCATGAGAAAAAAGACCTGATAATCTGAATGGATATTTAATTATAGTTAATTGTAATATTCAMTTACAGTACTTATTTTTTACATTGATAAAACTGGAAGTACATCTGTATACTCTAATGATGAAGAGTGCACATATATTTTATCCAGTCTGAGAGATCAGTGGACATTGCCTGTTTCCTTTCCACGTGTTTTTAGCCATGATACTAAAGCTGCCCAACTCAAATTATCCTACTTTATCCCTGTTGAAGGGTGTTTTTTGCAAGACCTGAACAGTGGTGTGGACCAAAAGATCCGTGCCTTTTTAAAAAGAAACGAAAAATCACATACGTCAATGAGTTTGAGGGACTGGGATCTGAGAACATAGTTCTTCGTGCTTAAAGTGGTAGAGACAGTGTTATTGCTTTTAAGTTTTTGGATCAGGAGGTGCATAAACTAAATTGCACAAGAATATCTACTTTTATATATAGGCCCATAGTATTAAAATATTGACTTCTTGACACTTTCAGATCAAGATAGTAACAGATGGCCGACAGCAGAATTAATTAGRTAAAAAGTATATTTTTCCCCCTGTTGAGCGTGGATAGTCCTTTGAAAATGGCTATAAGCACTCTTACATATTTGTGTATGCCAAATCTATTTCTCCTAGGGCCTAAACATCTGAAATAAAAAATAATCCTTCCATTCACTTGAGCTGTGGATGGATTTGTCGCATAGAAAGTACTCTCAGGAAACMACATCTACTGATACAAATAGTTAATATTGCTAATGTCTTTTTTACTTGATAACATTAAAATAGTGTTCTGTCTAGGTTTATTTTTAGAGTTGCAGTAGTTGTACATATGGAGAAACAGGTGTACATGTGAATTAAAAAAACTTGTGGGAATTTTGTGCATGCATTTCTTCTTAAGACTTGCTGTTGAAAGATTAAGACTGTACACAGGAGAAAACCCTTCATAAAAGAAAAATCTCACTATTTTCTTTTGTCTTTCCRATTACGTGTATATGTTTTCAGAAGGTGGTGTAAATAGTCTGCAGGTTTGAAAAAGGGCTGTAGAACACATAGAACTCCAGAAAATAAATAATAACTATCGATAGAATTTTTTAGTTGTTCGAAGCTGCACATTTTTGGTTCTCAAAATGTAATCACCTTTGCTGCAGCATGAATGTTCAGCATCATCTTCATAGATGAAAATGCTGGAACAGTTGCTCTTCTTAGTAAGTGCAGGCACATACTTTTGAATCAATAATATTTTAATATAAGCATATATAATGTTAACTCTTGGTAACATACTTAATGAAAGCACCTTTATTAATAGTAATTTCTATCATTGGAAACAGAGAGAAAATGTACTTTCTGTTAATATGCTTGSATTTAATACTGCCTTTGATGGTAAGAATGCAACTCAAAATGTGACCTTCCCAATAACAAGRAGTCCAGACTATTATTTAATTGTTCTCTCATGAGTTTTGACCATAGAAAAAAGTACTTTTACTGCCAGTCTGCGCTGTCCTTGAAATTCAAGGAAATTCAAGCCTCAGATTTGTAAGCATATCTTCCCATTTTAGGTAGGTTCAGTCCTAACTGGACCTTGCCTTGGTGGTTCTCAAAGTATAACCTCTGTCTCCTGCAGTGGAGTTTTTCCAGAGCTGTTATGAATTAATCTGTGGTACTCGTGGGTACAAGATCACATTAAGATCCAGGACATGGCAGGATTTCATAAAAAGGAGAAATATAATGAAACTTGGAATACCATTACTGAAGTGTCGACCCTGGAAAAAAAACCCCAAACTTGTTCTTAAAAGATATGTCTCTTCAAATATCGAAATTCAGCTACTGGGCTTTCTGTACTGGCAGACAAATCTCTACCATTAAGAGTAAAATTATTTTCAGTATTTCTCCTGAATCTGAGGCATCTAGTACTCTCTGACTTGTTCAAGCTGGAGCACACTAAGAAATGCAGTGATTGATTCCATATCTGGCTGTTTATCACATTTCCTCCTTCTAASTTTTTCAAATTTTTATCCAAGATTTGCATTGCTTGGTTTTTCAAGTTTCAAATGCAACACCCAAACCAGAACTGTCTTCCTCAAGCACAAAGTCTGGTGACCTGAGGAAAAAATTACTCCTGATTATTTATATTGCTATCTCCGAGCAGGCAGCAGGGTTCAATTGACGAAGCCTTTTGAACAGTTTCTTCAATACATAGTTGATCACAGGTTTCTTCTCATGCTCAGACAGTGCACCTCTTGTAATGCTTTGCCTAGGATATTGGCTGCATAATTATTGGGACAAGTGACAYGAATAACTGCTGAGTAATTAAAATCATTAGACATTTTCATTTATTATCTTGTCTGCTCCTTGGAAGGAATATAGCTTAGGAAACCAGGGGTGTACACATTCTTCAGCAGCACGCAAAAATTCAAACTAAACCTTTTTTCTGCAAGGTTGGACCATTGCTGTTTTGGTGATTTTCCCTGGTATATTTTTTACAGATTATATATATTTTGAAAGTTTAGTGATACTAAAAGCAGTGAAGCTATTAATTTGTTGTTTGACATTTGCTGAGTTTGTTGGGTTATAACTAAGCCATTGCAATAGCTGATAATGAGAATACAAACACCCTACCATTGAAAATACTCAGGCAGAATAGTTTTTTTTGGGCTTGAATTTGCCAATAATCTCACAATGTATTAGTTAGGGGAGGGACTCTAATAAAATTTAACTATCTCACCCATTAAGCCTATGTGTCTGTCTCATCCTTCACTTTCAGTGAGGGGCTTTTTTTGTTATTTCTTTCCTGGATGTTCAAACCAGATAGTACAGCCACTAGAGATGTGAGCGTCTGAGGAAGACAGATGCCTACCACTGAACTTGTGGATTTTTTGGATGTGGACTGTTAGAGTCAAGCTGTCCTGATCCAAAAATGTTTTATRAAGATGGGTTTAAAGTAAATTGAAGCCTTGTTAATTGTACTATATTTCTCAATGCATTACTTTTAACCTCAATGTTGGAAATATGCAAATGCCGTYTCAGACCTAGACTGCATAAGATACCAACTACTAAAATAAGTGGGTTTATGATTACAGATCTTAGACAGACTGACAGCTCATCAGCATGAAGACTAATGGTAGGCTGTTTGAATATTTTAAAATATGTTGATGAATATGCATTCCTGTTCTAAAACCAATTCATTGCATCCATGTTTATTCCTTTTCTGAATTTGGGTTTTGCACATACTTAAATGATTGTTTTCCTGTCTGGGAAGCAGATTTTAAAATTACCCATATATGTATTTATAGAAACTATCTTATAATTTGATATACTTGAATATGCATGCCAGAAATGTACTGTGTACTCATTCAGTACACTGAAGAGTACTTCAGTGAACTCTTAAAATGCATTTGTTCAACCCTACCTATGAAAAGAAACATTGAATTGTGGAGAAAAATTATCTTGGAAGTATTAAATTAGACAAACAAACAAACAAATTCTTTAAAATGGTAAATAATTGCATACCAAAAACACATTCCAAGAAACTGATATTGGTATTCTGAGAGGAAAAAAAAATCAACAAAAAAAAAMATCCAGGTTGTCCGTTAATTTTTTCTTCGATCTTAGAATCTGAGGTAACATTTCTATAACTTTCTAACACATTGGAGCAACAATACTGATGATGATCAAATCCTGTTATGGTATTAACAGGCAGTATTTCTCACAAGGTWCTTTTATACAAAGTAAGAATGTATTTTGGAGATATAGAAGATAAGGTCACTTGAACAGCCTAAATTGTAAGCTCTACCAGCTACAAATATCCAGAGCAGCTCTTCAGATGGAAAGTCATGTAAGATTAAATATGTATTGTATTGAGTAATGTACTTTCCCCAAAGTCATTGGACATGTTCTCCAGAGATGTTCCTTTTAATATTGAAATTATTAATTGATTTTAAAACTAGTGGATAAAACTTTACAGCATCAGTAATTTAAATAAAATTACCGTGAGTAGAAATTTTTGCTCATAATTAAGCATTAAACGATGAGTGTTATTAGAGTGGAAAGTGGAAAGTTTAAAATAAAGAGAATGGGTAGAATATCTTCTAGTCTAAATATGTTGAATAAGACAAGATGCATTGAATAAYTCTGGCTGATTGTTTGGAAGAGTTCAGAGAGGTGTGATAATAGAACTTTACCCCAACACCRGAGGAAATATTTGCATTAACCTAATCTCGTGAGTGATGACTGTACAGTCATATTCCGTCAATTTTAAATGAAATGCTGGCTTCTGTGAACAAGCATGAAAAATAATATCGTAATTTCAGCAGAGACTATTACTTCCTTGAATATTTATTTTTTCTAATTTCTTGTCATTGTCTGCTAAGAAATATACACTTAAGGGGGTTGGAGAGAAAAATGAAACAGGAAAATAACAGCAACAGAACTGTGCATTTGAAAACAGTTCTATATAGAAAGTGCATTTATTCCACACAGATTAGTGAGTGAATTGTTATAAAAAGAAAAACAGATTTTCTGGTTTCCAGGATTTTTTTTTGTAGATCAAATAACATTCTATTAAAAAGTTTATTCCCCCAGATAGCTTTTTCTYAATACTTTGTGGAAAAGCCCACAGCCTTGATTATGTAGTTTAATGGAGAGTTAATTTGAAATTGATATATGGTCAAATATTCCTAGTGYGCATATATGCCCTGTATATTTTATATAAAATAACATTGTATAATTTTATAAACACTGAGAAAAGTGACATGTGAGTTGGGTGAAAAACAAAAAAGCAGAAGGAAAAAAAACCTACAGAAAAGTTAAAATACAAAAGGTCCTATCCATTTTGAAAATAAAGCTTTTTTCTTTCCWGGACTAGAAATACTTAAAGAAGATCTGGTGAAAATCTTTTCAAAGAGTGCCATGTCAAAAGTGGATTAAAAAATCAGAGAGAGGGGAAAGGCAAATGATTGACTGAAGTGTAGAAATTGGTCCAAATATATCTTTTTTTTTTAAATTGTAGCAACAAATGCATGCAAAATTTATTTGAAAAACTACAAGTTTTATAGTAATTTATCTTGTCTGTGCTCTTGACTTTTCTGTTTTTTTCTGCTGTTTTGGATTTAGGTTTATTGCACCATGAATATCTTGGTCTAATGTAGCTGATCTATGTCAAAGGTTCTTTAGCACCATAACACTTCAAACATCAACAAAGAATCATCTTCCTAAAATTCTATTGAAAATCTATTGTCTCTTTGTTCCTCTCTTTCATTTAAGTTTTGTAATTGTCCTCTTTATTTTTTTTCATGCCTGCTCCAAATGTTCTGATTTTCTTCTACTTTACTACAAGCTGAGAGGCATTGTCATTGTAGTTATAGAATCAGATGTAGTAATATATCTACCAGTACACAATCATACTTTATAGATCTTCAATATTTTTAAAATCCTGAATCTCCCTTTGTTTTTCTTACAGATCATTCTAATTTTCCTAGCAGCAGAAGAAAGATTTTTCAAATTACAGAGCAAATAGGTTGAAATATATATAAGAAACAGGATCAAAACCAAAGAAATACCTGTAAGAGTAAAATACCTTTGAAATCTTGATTTGAAATAAAGTGAAGACACATCTTGGAAATGTGAAGAATAATATTTAATACCTTATAAGAATTTGGTGTAACTTGTATGCTTGTAACAGAAGAATAATTTCATTTCCTGTGTAGAGGAAAAGACACTCCAGATTAAAGTGTAATCTTAGACAAGGTTGCTCAATTATCCTATATGACAGATTCATTGTGGATTAAAATTCTTAAAATATTAAGAGATGCTAAAAGATAGGAACTAGAGTAGGAATAAAATCTTCTKKTTTTTTTTTTTTTTAATAAAGTGAACAAATATTGTCAGTCAGGTGTCACAAGGATATATGTTCACGTATGAGTACAGAGAACCTTATGTACACTCCACCACCATTAACTAGCACAATCAAAACATCACAGTTTTGAAATTCTCTGAGTACATGTGAAAAAACCTATGCACTGTGCTGTCAATGCAATTATTGGGAGGAGCTGTAGGTGTTCTACATCCACTTAACTGCAACAGCAGACTTATAACAGATTTGCTTAACTCTGATGACAATAAACCAGTTTTCCTTTAAGTGAAAAATTAATATTAGTRTACAACAGTTATTTGCAGAGAAATTACATATTTCTACCAAAATGCAACCATTACATGTTATGAAAGAATCACACTTGGGTAGCTGGAATAAAAGAACAATGCRCAATGGTATAAGCTTAATGAGCACTAACAATTTACCATGCCTGAATGAGGATACCATTACTAAAGTACAGGTAAAATCTGGAGTGAAGGATAATTTTTATGTCGCTCTTTTTTTGAAGAGTAGTATAAATAAAGGACAGTTAAAAGTTATATTAAGACTGGTACAACTTGGAGCTCAGATGAGATTTGCATTTATGGCAAAATTGGCTTTTGTGAATTATTGAACYTTAATTTAAATTGAAGATATTTTGGCAAATCTAATTGGTAGACTGATCTGAATTTAGCAAAACTCAAAAAGCATCCAGTGGTGTGGGTGAATTTTCCATTACAGACAGCAGGAAAAAAAAAATCAAATTTAACAAAGAAAATACTTTGAAAAAAATAACAACATAAATGCACACTTATAACACATGCACCTGAGAGAAAGAACCCCAAAATATCGAGTGTAAAAGCAGCTAGGCATAATATCAAAATTGTTATCTTTCTTAACTGTTAGGTAAATTTTATTTTGAAAAATTATGTTCAGTTGCCAATGTGTCAGAAATTGTCATATCTCTATCTAGTTTTTCAAACGGAACTTAATCTAGTATGCACTACCTTTAAATCTTTTCCTGATCTCTAAACAAATTGACAAATTATGACCTTTTCACTCCTTAGTACAAAAAAGGAATTTCAATTCTAATACTATATTCTGGCTGAGATGAAGCAGGAGGTTGTGCAAAACTGGTTTTAAGCCATTGTTTTTTTTCCATTGTCACGGAATAGGAGAATTACTTATTGCAAGTACCAAAAATAATTTAGGGCAGCCTCATAACTGTGTTCTGAAACATCCAGTCATTTGTGCATTATGAAATACACTATGCCCTGCTCTGGGGAATGAAATACTTCAACCAGAGATGTGATYCATCAGTAAATTATTCTTCTACATCCTTTCCACTGGAAATAAGATGCTGTGAACTAAAATGGCTTCCTCTGTGTGTGAGGAAACAATGACAATTTTACTCTTCGGGCCCTGATTTTATAACATAGGGGTGTTAAGTTGTATTTTAGGAATGTACAAGCTGTGCACCAAGTTGTTTTTCATCAAAGGCAAGCAGTGCTGAGATAACAACATAATACCTGAGTTCATTTGGTGAGTTGAATCCCTTATCGGGGTACAATAAGCAGCTAAAAGAAAGCTTTAGTTTGAGAAAACATTGGAAAACTATTGCTCCAAAACTCTTTGCATTTGAAAGATGCATGCAAGAATACACAAGTAATGCTATCTCTGCAATTTAAGCTTTACTGCTACTTGTTTCCTTCTAGATTTTTGTGGTTTTAAGGACAATTGGCTAGTAGTGAATCTGTTGCCTTCCTCTTGTGTGAAGGATGCCAAAGTGCTTATTAGAGGCAGGACAGAAGCAGCAATTTACAASATGTTTCCACCACAGTATAAATCTGAGCTGATTTTCCTCCTCTTTCTTTTGATTTAATGATCTGTATGTTACTGCCCTTTGAAGAGCTTAAGGATCAAGGAGGTATTTTAATATCTTCAGAAAAATATTTTATACAGGGGTTTTAGCATTGTACTCCCAACAGAGATCAGAGTTTGCATCTGCATGAAAAATGTAACTTGTCTTCCTCTTTATCAGCACTCCAATTCCTAGTAATTCCAGTAAATACTTTATAAATTAAGAATCACTGTAAAGACTACATTTAAAAATTAATTATCCTATACTAGAGTCTTTTGTATGCATTACAGTCTACAAAGGTAAGCTGAATATATTAAATTTTTTGAAGATGTTTTATAAATGACACTTTTCTACATTAAAATTGATATTCAATTTGTCAACTATATTTGAAGAGATTAATTTATTTTTAATGATTTTTGCCTCATTTATTGATTAGAATGCAGATATGATTTAGTAGAAATAAATGTTCTGCATCAATTCTAACCAGAATTACATTATCTTATTCAACTTATATCACCAATCAACTGGTGCCACCTTTTTTTTGTGCAGTAAATTTTCTCGCAATTCTCTATTGATAGTCCTCCTTTTACTGCTGACATGCTGATGCATGACAGCTGTGTGAAGAGTTCTCTTTTGTAACCTAAGTAGCCTACCTGTACTTACTGGAGCTTTATGAGCTATTACATCATACAAAAAGGTTCACCACAAAATTAATGCCCCTATTCCACCAGAAACTTCACACTTCTGGGCAAGCTAGAGAATATTGGAAAARCTRTGAAGTAGAAAATCATTCATGTTCRKGTGCTGAGTTCTGCTATGCTTTCATACAGTGACCATTTCACTGCCAGTAAGGCATTTGCCATTTAAAGACAGACCAATAAATTCTGTTGGGTTGTTCTTATAAGAAAAATAGCTAATACAGCCAGCGTACCTGGCTGTTTAGTATGGCTTTGGAGTCAGGTAACTTCAACCTTAGTGATTTAAAAAGATACACTCTGTTAAAGGYTGATGCTTTATCTCTCAGAACAAACAAAAATACCACAGTGGCAGTTTTCCTTTTCTTTCTTGCTTAGGAAGTAAGTAAACTTAAGTAAAAACTATCTGAGAATTATTTCTAAGTGTTGTTACAAATCTAAGTCTTGTTATAAATTGTGGTTTGTTTCGAGTTGTGTTATAGGTAAGTCACTGTTCTAACTCGTCCTATGCCAAAAGAACACTTACAATTGTAWCTTGAATTCTAATTTGTTCCTGTTGCCTGGACTAGCTATTGATTTCAAGGAAACTGGCATGGATTTCAGTGTTGTTTAACCAGTAGAACATTTATCCAGCTAGTCAGACAAAGCTGTACTAATCCACTGAGCCAGAAACTACTTGGTCYTACCTTAGGTAGCCAGTTAGCTTTAAGGTAGCTCATGAATGTAAATATAGAGATACTTACATATTCACAACTGTCACTTTCTTGTAACTTGAGCCTAACTACGGATTTCCACAAAGCTTTCTCCTAGGTTATGTAGTTCCTTGTATCAGAAGTAAATCTGGCACTTCTAAATTTTTCTGCCCCGATATAGAAATTTGCTTTTTGGATAGCAAAAGCTTGCAAAATCTCTTCAGAAGTTCATCATAGTAATAGAATTGGTCCCTTTTTTTTCACTTCTGAATGTTATATTTAATAGAATTACAGATTCTATTGCATCTAGAAAATCCATTTACATCCATCTTCTCTCACATTATCTACTCATCATCTATCTATAAATGTGCATTTTCCCTTTTCTGCACCACTTAAACGCTTTGAAAACGTTTTCAGCAACTTCCATTGCKGTTTGTTGGTTGTTTTTTTCTTCAATTTCAAACTGCACTGCTTTTTTTTCTTCTGATGGCTTTAAAGTTTGAAATTGTATGATTCTATTTCATAACAGTAATGACCTTTCCTAAATGAGCTATTGAAGCAGGATACAGAGGAGTGGTGCTGTGCCCATGACCTTTTAGATGAGTTTCAGAAGTCTGATATCAAGGCTGCCAGGTGCTGCAAAAGCCTGAGTGTAGGCAGTACTTACCAATGAGGAAATAGGTTATGCAGGTGGAAGGACCAGAGCAATGAAGTAAAATCTTCAGAAATTTAGTGGAGAGAAAAGACTGTGGTAGGCAAATAGCTTAGCAAGATATTTGGGTCAATCAAATTTACTAATGCTCTAATTTTGATGTACTCCATTTCATAATGAGATGGCATGGCCTGATACAGAGAGACTTAGTCAATGTATTCCAGTGTAAATGACTTTATCACGTTTCTTTTCAATTCAAGACAGTGTTACATGCTGACTTCCAATGCATTGTTCTTTCCTATTTCATCATGTATTGCTGAGACATAAATCATTTTTCTATTGCTGTGCCCACAGGCTATTTACTCTTTCATCATGTCGTTATCAAACTTCAGTCTTGTTTCTTATATGTTAGCTGTTACCAGATCACATATTTATTTGAAAGAAACATATTAAATTGGCTGCATGGTGATTCTTCAGAAAACAGATAATGTTTTGTACTTTGAAGGGGGGTGGTGACTGGGTGTCAAGCTTATTGCCGAGAAAATTTGATTTGAAAGAGAGTTAGCAAAAACATCTTAGAYTAAGTGTACATAATTTATAGTCTACTGGCCAATTCAAAGCCTTTATTTTTATGAGCTGTAGTCTATTCTATTTTATTTTGATAATACTGCTGGACAACACTAGAGTGTAGGTTATAGTGTGTCCTATCTAAGTATTTGCGAACTCTTAGTTTTTAACAAGACTAATTTAGCATTGAAAAACTTGACTGTCAGAGAACCACAGTATCACAGAATAAACTGAGTTGGAAGGGAYGCTCAATGATCATCAAGTCCAACTCCTGACCCTGCACAGCACCATCCCCAAGAGTCACACCATGTGAACGAAGTGCATCACCACTACAGATCTGGATGAGGGAGACTGAAAAAGTAGCCTGTAATTTTAGTGATAAACTGTGTTTTTAGCATTATGAAGTTTAAATAGCAGGGACAGGGCAATCCATTATAATATATTTACATATAACTACATAAAATTATTAAAAATATGTAGAAAATTTCATGCCTCTGTGCCCATATGTAGATATTGGTGTCTGATCCTATATAGACCACATTTGATCTGTATTTTCAGTCTGGGCCACAGTGGTTGATGAATTAGAAGTTTGATCTGCTGGATCCAAAGGTCTCTGATCCYCTAATTTCTTGCTCAAGTTCCTCAAGCCCAGGTATTTGTCTTAGCTGTGGTTCAAGGTCTCCTGACCTCCTCCAGTCTTCTTAAGCTGGCTGTTGTCTTATGACATACATTTCACTTCATTTGCTCATTCAGAGAGTTCAACGAAGAAGTTAAGACCTTCCCTCTGGCTCCAAACAAAAAAAAGCAAAAAAGTCCAAACAAAATAATCCCCACCTTATTTGCAGTACTAGCTGGAGACTTGCAGAAATTCTTGTCTATTGCAAGTTGGTCATCCCGTTCCTTGGCAGTTTTCTTTCACAGCTTCTTTTTATGGGAAGTGGAGGAGTAGCTGAAGTCTCTAGAGACAAATGTCTTGACTCCTGTTTGTAACTTTTTTTCTTTCCTTGTCTTTGTCCTGGAAAAGGAGTACTCTGTGTGTATGTGTGTGTCTGGAGGTGATCTGTCCAAACCTCTGGAGTCAACACATCTTGAATTTGTCAACCATATTGTGGCATTGAACAAGCTAATTTAAATTACTTCTGTTACTCCTGGCTGATGTTATCTACAAGCATGGAAAACCAAGGGTAAGATTTTGCATTACAGGTAACCACCTACAGTATGTCTTGTTCCTGTCTCTGGCCAGTCTCACTTTTCCTCTTACTGGCCTCAKTACTTCTGCTTCACCCATACAATCTGAAAAATATTTGCTTTTGTGTAATTCAAATTAGAATTGAAGCAAGATTATGGGTTAATTTAAAATTCTTAATTAACTGATGTTCAATGAACTATGCATTCAAGATTAGCAATGAAACAAATAAATCATTATACTAGACAGTATACTATACTAAAACTGTTGAGACAATGAATTTCTTAATATTATTATAGAACTAATCTCAAAAGCGCTTTACCTTCCTCTCCCCTCCGTTCAGCAGGCCTGGGTTCCAGGACTCTTTCCCCTTTTCAGGGAGGAATAGTGATCCCATATAGGAATAGGAATTCTCATGCCCCTGTTATTTTTCCAGCCCAGCTGCTGCCCTTGCTGCTCCTCAGACCYTGCCAACATACACAGACAACAGTGAGAAAGTCCCCACAGCCCCAGGCACCTCAGGATGGCGATCCCACATGCTGCCCCATCCTGCCAGCACYAAGGCAGATGCAGCAGCCTTGAGAAGGCTCCTTTGTACCCTTTGTGGGGTTGCAGCACAATAAGGAAACCGCCGGCAGTGCCCCATCAGACCACGTCTGCAGTCACTGCCACTCCGGTATCTCTACCCACAGCTACAAATTTTCATGCCTCATTTATACTTCTCTTGATGCTGACTTCTTTCGTCAAAAGCCTCTTGGTATTTGGTTGCCCTGAAACCTGGCTATTGGCTGTCTTCCTCTCAAACATGGTCAGTTTGGTGATGAATATCTCTCAAATAGTTTTGGCTTTTCAGTCATGCACTCTATGTATGTTTCCCCTTCTATCTCAAAAGCCATTGTCATCCAGACCATTTTGCCAAGAATGGGGTATGTGGGATCCCCTACTGATTCCCATTTTATGGATCTGAGAACCAAGGCAAAAAGGTTTTCTGGGGACACATGATATCAGCAAATGAGAGTAGATTCCAGACTTCTAGTCAAATACCGAGAGTGACAGCTGAAATAGAGGTGTCAGGGCCAAGGGGACTTTGGAGAGCGGGAATTGTCTTGTCCAGTCCAGCCAGGGTGGTCGGACTGTAGTAGGGAAAGCAATGTAGCTAAGCAAAAGCACAGTGGAAGACAGATAACCCTTTGCTGTTCCCCACCAGGTGCTGTAGTKATAGTTCCCACAGCTTGGCATCTGCCACACAGTCTGAGGGAAAAACTTGGCTTCCATCTTGGTAACATCAATGTAAAGCGACAATTTCACCCTCTGTTTTCTCTTACAGCAAAGTTCCCAAGTGAAGTCTGTCGTAAGACTTATGGAGCCCACAGCAGCATTGATATTACTGTGCCCTACTGCTGAAACCTCACCAACTTCAGTGGGAATGAGCTATCTGAACAGTTATAGGAGATTTGGTTGTGGGACACTGACTGCTACATATTATGGTCTAGAATCACTGCCTAGACCTGTTTAGAAAACTCGTATGCAGAATAAAAGGACTTTTCTTTTTACCATTGATATAGAACTTAATATTTGGACTTTCTTAAAAATATAAAAGAGGAGTACRTGTCTTAAGTGTTTTGACAGATCTGAGACATTTTATAAGTATACTACATATCTATAATTTAGACACTTACTGACCATCAAAATCCCATGTGTTTTTTTCCCTTTTATTTCAAAAATACAGTATTATTTTATTCCATCTGTTTGTAACAAAGTTTTTCTGTKTTTCTTCATCCAGTGAATTCAGTTCAGCCTCAAGTATTTTCGTTTTTCTTTCTYTCATTTTTTTTTCCTTTCATGAAAATAGTCTATTAGAAAAGAAGCAAAACCAAACCCAAATAAACAGGTGGACCAGGTAATATTCTGTAGGTTTTCCCATTAGTAGTCTTTTAGTTGTGAAGGGAAGGCCTAAGGCTGTGACTAATTTAGATTTCATCTCTTTATTTTTTGTCTGCTAGGAATGTTATTATAGGAACTTGTCAGTTCATAATGTGCTACCATAATTGGTTCACCTGTTCAGCTGGAATTGGACTAAACTGTTCATTTACTCTGCTGAAGTGCAAACTGTACAAGATTAGGAAATGTTATGTTCAGAAGAAGTACTTTTGTCTGTGGAATCAAAAAGTTTTGCCATACTCAGCAAAATCAATGTAATTGTTGAAGTCTAAAAGAATTACCTTCAGGTGTARGGACTATTATATTTGAAAAACTTTTTATTTTTCCTGAAGAAATTGCCTTCCATTAGAGCTGTATGTTGCCTAGAGACACTAGTAGAATGACAGGTGTGTTTGCTTTTTGGGTATAAGCAGCTATGCAAGGCAGGACTGATCTTACAATGGAATGCATAGATGAGTGTCGTTTGGGAATGTTCACAGGAAGAAATACATAATGTGTACATAATGTGTACATAATGCCACCCAAGGAACAATTTTGTGTAGATAACTTTAGCAGAGAAGAATCTTTTAGTCTCTTAAATCAATCTTCTGTATCAGAGTTCTAGTTTTTACATGGTATCCTCATATCTAGAAATCCAGTTTTAGGACTTCTTCGGGCTAGTTAACCCCTTATTTTAAGCTGTTAGGAATCAGAGTTTCTAATGAGAGTTGGAAGTAGATGAAATTCATTTTTTAATGTTTGCATAAAGATTAGAGTTCACAAGTACATGAGTTATAGGTACTGAGTGTGCAAAGGGTTATACCAAAGCAGCCTTGTTTTGACAAACTCCATGAATCATTTCCTTCTCRACAGCCAAACAATACTCTTCGGACAGCAAGCTAGCTGTTAGGCTGCACATTCACATTTAGTAGTATTGTTTATTACCCAATTCTACCCAAGAGGTAGAATAGCAAAGGGGTGAGGCATGGGCAGATGGAGAACACAAAGTGAGAGGGCCACTGCCTTGTGATCAGCAGGACAAAGCACACTCATGGGGCTTGTGGTGATGTGCCTCAGGTCAGTGACAACCAGTCACCCGTGGTGGTGATAGTCTGAAGCAAGGAACTGGGTAGTGGTGGAACAAAGGCCACCTTCCACGAGGTGTGAGCGGCTCTGATTTGGGTAAGGAAGGCTGATGTCCAAACTTCCACAGGAGTACAGTGGCTGGGAAAGACCCCTGGAGGTCTCCAGTCCAAGCTCCTGCTCAGAACAGCCCCAGTCAGGTCAGGTTGCTCAGTGTCTTGTTCAATTATGTTTGGATACCCTCAAGGACAGACACTCTGCAGCACTCCTGGGCCCCTGTTCCATATCTAAACACACTCATTGTGACAATCTTTTTCTTTTTTCTAACTGGGATTTTTCCATCTGCTSTCTGGGTTCCATATATCTCCCACCTTGCAGTTATTTTACATATGGGATTTACAAATTAATCTAGGAAATAAGAAACTTAAGAGTGCCTTTAAGCATTCTCATAGTCATTACTTGTAACTACAGAAATCATGAGCTAGTTGTATTTGTCCTCTGAAAAGTATGGGAGTTATCCTTCATATGCACCAGATAACTTTAATTTGAGGTTGTTGCCAAGCAAAATGTAAGGATGAAAGTCAGAGTGCTTGAAAATACAGCTTTGCATTGATGGCATAAATACATGTTTAAATTAAAACAAAACATCCCAGCTAGCTCATCAGTCTACCTAATTAATCWTTACAATTTCTGCCAGGGCTTATGTGCTTTGGAGTGTTCTAGTTGTGTATGCAACTATCTTGTCAATAAAATTGGTTTGTAGAGTCATCAATCACAGTAATTTCTTTTCTGTTGTTCAAGACCAAATTGTTTCTATTTAGGTTTCTGTTCATGGATGCTAAGGATAGCAACGGTAATATGAGTGGAGACCTGAATTTTTCCTCCTGTCCTGAAACCTTTTGAATAATGATAACCTGGCTCATATCCACAATCTTCTGAAACATAATACTAAGTTTTCATATATTTTATACCGGGAGGTATAATGAGACATGCTTTTTAAATACATGATATTTAGCTTCATATGGGATTTATGTATTAAATAGAAGTAATTCAGAATTGGGAATTGTTCTCTCCTCTCAGGGATAATTTCAGGAAAGTATCTCGTATCTCCATAATACTTACCTTCAAAGACATTCGACGTCTGTGGCAATCTTTTCTTTCTGTTAAAATAACAACTTAATTGCTTCCTTGTGTTTGTATTTAACTGAAAGTAATTTAAATTATTAGCTGTGGCTTTAGTCAGCCATTGTAAGTCATAGAAGAAATCAGCCAACAACTTACTTTAACTGGGTCTACTGTTATCACACTCATTGAATTGTATTTGCTGGAACTGAGCCTAGGTTTAACCCAAGTTTGCATTTGCACGTTGAAAGGTCAATGCATTGCCTGATTTTCGATACTCATTCTTTCTAGGTGTGGCAGCACGTCAGTATAACAGAGCATCATTTTTCTGTCCCATGTAACAGTTAGAAGGGGCTTAATAAATGCTGGATTATTTAAAGTGCTTGTAGTCTTAGGTCACTATAAGCTGCTTTTATTTTGAGTTTTCCATACACCACACTTCATTGTACAGATATCTTGATTTAATTTGTATTTATCTGTCATTTCRGATCTTGCTTAGGGACAAGTCAAACAATGAAACAAGTCAATACAACTTTAAAGTAAGTATAGCATACCTAAAAGTTAGAAGTAATCCACTTTCACWGAGATATTTAGACACAATGGAAATTAATACTGACTGTCTAAAATATTTGCTGATGTGGTCCTAAATTTGTCTCTCCTGCCAAGATGATCCACTGAACTGAGCAGACAGCTTGTCAACACAGTAATTAATAAAGAAAATAAAGCAGTAGGCAAGCACAAACTGTTGTACAAAGGTACTTGAAAGGCATTTATGAGGTGCATTTAAATGATTAGCAACATAATACAGTAAATGCTCAGTTGTAGTGAACTGATGGGTGACAGACTGTGGAAACTTGCTGAGAGTTTCCACAGGTGGCTCAAATAATTCCAGCTTCTTCAGCTCACAATGTTGGTTTCAGAATTACATGCCAAAGTACAGCTTAAGTTTTGGAAAGTACTTTAGGGAAGTGTCAAAAAGGCAATGCAGAGAGAGACTTAGCCACTGACCATATCTTTGTTATTATACAAGAGCATTTGCTGACATCATTCAGAGAAAGAATTGTTGATTGTCGTACTAATTCTGTGGGTGTGATGGCACACAGTTTACAGAGTACACATGAGGAAGCCTTTACCTTTAGTCTATTTGTGAGAAGAGATCTAGTTCTGCCTTTAGAATATTGTGCAGATGTACCCAGACAGAATCAAGGATATACACCCACTTTTTTYCCATACATTATAATGCCTCTTAGTTCATAACCCTATAAACCTACTGTTAATTAACCTAAAAAAATAATGTAGACTAATTATCTGTGTTAGGGTTTGAGTTCATAAGCATGTGTTGGCTGCTTTGTGTTCATCTGAAAGTACAACACAGCTTTGATCCAGTGCAACAGTTTTGAACAATGTCTATTCCCATGAGGTTCAATTTCACTTTGTTTTCTTGGATACTTCTGCAAGAGATAAAATCCCTTAATAGCTGGCTGTGCTGAGTGCTTTGTACAGGTCTGATGACCTGTCTCTGAAATTTAAAATAAAGAGAGAAATTACAGTTGATTTTACAAATCTTCATATCACTTGAGTTGCTTGTTGTTTTCATCTGGGTTGCTTGTTGTTTTCTGGTTTTGACATTTTGTACAATTTTTAATAACAGAAGGAATTCCCAGCTAAAGCAGTTATCTTTCATAATGAAACTGTGAACTCATGTCACTGACTGAAAGGTAAAAAGAACTTTGTAGGGATGTTATCTCATACTTCAAACATTCAGCCTAAGAAATTCAGAGATAAGGCTATCCTGAAACACTTGTAATAACCAGATGAAAAGAAGAAGGAAATCAACTCAAAAGGTAGCCTTAACAGCTTTAAGACAACCATGTCTCTTTCCCTCAGTGGCAACACAAAGAAGAAGAAAGTAGCAGAAATTAGAAAAAAATACATTTGAACATATCTATGGGTAAAACCCAATGTCTGTGTTCAAATTATAATCACAGAAGGATTTCAGTTTAACTATAATTATGTGTCTATGACCTGTTGTGGAAAAATATAAAAGAGATACCMGAAAAGATTCTGAGGAGGTATAGATTCTTTGGACAATGAGGATTGAAGCGACTGCATGAACCGAAAATCTCTCCAAAACATGTTCTSCTGAAGCATCTTCAGAGAATCACAGAATCATTAAGGTTGGAAGGGGCCCTTGGACATCATCCAGTCCAACCCCCCTGCCAAGGCAGGGTCACCTGGAGCAGGTTTCACAGGAATGTACCCAGGTGGCTTTTGAATCTCTCCGGAGAGGGAGACTCAACGACATCCCTGGGCACCTGTTCCAGTGCTCTGCCACCCTCAATGTAAAATAGTTCTTCCTCACGCTGAGGTGGAACTTCTTGTGTTTTAGTTTACATCCATTGCTCCTTGTTCTGTCACGGGAAACCACTGAAATGAGTCTGGCACCATCCTTTTGGCACCATCCACTTTTGAGATACTTATATGGATTGATGAGATATATGGATTGATGAGATCCCCTCTCAGTCTTCTCTTCCCTATACAGGCCCAGCTCCCTCAGTCTCTCTCTCCTCCTAAGAGAGATGTTCCAGATCCCCATCTTTGTGGCCACCACTGGGCCCTCTCCAGTAGCTCCTTGTCTTTCTTGTACTGTGGAGCCCAGAACTGGACGCAGCACTCCCGATGTGGTCTCACTGGGGCCAAGTAAAGAGGGAGGATCGCCTCCCTCAACCTGCTGGCCACACTCTTTCTGATGCAGCCAAACTGGAGAATTCTTGTTGCCTTTGCAACAGGGATGAAATCAGGGTCTGGTCCAAACCAAACAAAGTTGCAGAGAATCAACAGAAAGTTTCAGGTGGAGGTCCTTAAAAAGCATTGTAATTAGTAGCTAGTAAAGCCCATGACTTCAGGATTAGTTTGGCTGCAGAATTCCGTTGAAATACTATACTTAAAATAAAAGTAGAAGTAATTCCAAGCCATTACTCCTTGCTTTTGGAGGGAAATAATATGCTTTTTTTTTTTCCCTGTGTGTGTGTGTCGGTTTTAATGACCTCTCATCTCAGCTTTTTTGGAGGAATATGGACCTTCCTGATTTTTTTCCCACAAACCTTTATTTCCTTTGTTTCTGGAGTGGTGAAATTATGGACCTTTCTGGAGTATTCTTTAAGCTTACAGAAATATATTTCACTGATGAGCAATCTCATCAGGGGTGGCAGTGTGAGTCATAATGTGCATGGTGATGGGGGCAGTTCTTTTTGTATGAAATAAYCTTTTTATTTCATAACTCAGAATGGTATAACCCTCCTAACTCTGAGCCTTGTGCTCACAGTTGAGACTTCTGATTTAACTTTATTTTCTCAGTTTTTTCSAGCCTCCACTGCAAATTATGTATAGAACAGAAAAATGAGTATTATACTGTCATGCAAACTTCAAGTGCTCAAATCTTCTAAGCCAGCTTCACTTAAAGGTCATGAAAATTATCTCATTAAAATTCAGAAGGTTGATACAACCTACAATTAAAAAAGACAAAGAGAAAAACTTCCCATTTTCTGGGTTGTTTGCTTTTTCTCAAACTGATTTTAAGAGGTTACAGCTTTCTCACCTTTCAATTGGAACAAGTGACTGATTTTAACTCAGCATGTGCTTGAATGAACTCAACAGTCACTTCTRTGGTGAAGTCCTCCTTGGCCTAGCTTAGAAGATTGGGTTAGGAAGAAGCAGCATTATTTCGACAATCCTCCCCCAGTGTATAAAATTCCTTATGCCAGTCTCCTGTCATGTCAGTTATGTAGTTCTTTATATCTGTGTTTCCAAAGTCTATCAAAAACACAGAAAATCTCCAAGATCCTTTATACTCTTGTCCAATTTTTGATTATCCAGGTGTATCTTATGGTGAGAAAAAGACTCAGCAAATTATCTAAGATATATGACAGAAAAAAAAAATTGAGCGTAAGGTATCCAAAGTTGAAATCCTCACTGTAATGTTGTGTGAATGTAATAAATAAACCTTTCTCTTCTTCCACCTTGTCATACCTGCCCTTCCCCACTCCCACTTTTCAGTCCAGCTTGATAAGCAGACTTGAGGTCATCATGTCCTTATGCATTTTGCTATGGGCGTCTACCTCCTTTTGATTTTACTGCTTCCAAAAAAACCAAACAAAACCACGTGAATTGGCTGAAACACTGAAAGATGGCAACTTAGCTGAGAGTGTCCCTTGTGCTGTGCTGTCTGGTATGGCTTCAGTAAAAAATACCTGGAAATCCAGCATGACTCTTCGGCAGCTCTCCTGTGACGCATAAGCATGATAAAGGGTAATCAATCAATGAGTGTGGTCAGAAGAACTATGGCTTTAAAAGATTCTCAGTTGCTACCATGTATCTTTTGAGTTTAAAGAAATATGATATGCTTTCTCTATATATTTCTACTGATGACTTTAATCAAGAAAGATTAGTGGAAATTTTCAAGAAAACCTGTGATGAAATAGAATCTTATCAGTTTTAGGTATCTTACCATCTTGTCGGTTTTAGGCAACCYGACTAGAATGGTCCCCGACCCTCAGGAAGAATTAAATTGGAAAATGCAAAGTCCCGTTTCAACAATAAATCCTACATYATGGAAGTCAAATATCTTTGAAAATCAGTTTGGTCTAATTTGGATTCCCAAACCCTAAAGTAGTCCATCAATGTTGTAATATTGTACAAAACATATAAAACCCATATGTACATATAAGTCAAAAAGCAGTTTGGAGTTCAATGGTAGTCATAGTACCTGTGTAATGTCATACTCTCTTGTCATAGRATTTGTAATAGGTGTCTGTCACAGTGACTCTAATTTGCCTCATACTCCAAATATTCAATTTTAAGTGTACAAAATTGCCACTGGGCATAAYAAATAATATTGCAAACACTTTGATAAATTTTGAATGCAAATTCAAGTATTCTTTTATTATGCTATGTATTCTATTTTGCTTATGCCATGCAGGGTTTCAAATGTAAAAATTGGTGGTATTATGCCGTGGTATATAAATATTCTGATCAGTCATTATAAATTGAAAGGATTATTCTAAATAATCCTTTAGAAACTATTCATTCTAAAATTCCTGTGGAAAAAAATGACTAAAAAAATTTACCAGCTGCTCCATTTTGAAAACATTTTTGGTATTTAGACTTCTAATTCAGYCTATGGTATTTCATCTGCTCAGGATTTTTTGAAAAATCTTCCCATTTTGCATCCTTGAAAAATGTAAAATATATTAAGTTAAAATGAGAGAGAACAGTCAAAATAAGAGTAAAGGGGTTTTGATTGATTTTGGAGCTATCCGCTAGTTCAGTAAGGTAGTTTTCTCCAGTTATTGTGGTGGAAAGGGCCACAAACAACTACTGAACAAAGGAAGAAGTTTTGCCTTTCAAATTATTACCTGGAGAGACAGGATAAGAGCAAGGAAACATTTGGTGAGAGAAACTGATGATACGAAATAYGCTTTTTCTTTTTTTTTCCTTAACTTCAGTGACAAAGAGCTTTCTGAAATTCAGACTAGCCAATGAAATACATTTAAGTGTATTATTTGCTTCTAACAGTTTTTCCATCTCAATTTACACACTGTATGATAAGTCACTGTCATGGTTTACTACAGACAATATTGAATTGTTAGCATCAAAATGTAATACAATATTTTCTGTGCTTAATTCTTGTCTCCAGTGCTGTCAGTAAAATTGCTAACTTGAGAGGCCATACTGTCTTCTACTAATCTAGACTCTTTAGAATTCAAAATGTAGTATTTTTCTTTGAAGTTTCTACATAATATGTAGATGTAACTAAATATTTTCTCCAGTTTTTTTTTTTTTTAAAGATAACTTCGAGAATCTCTTTAGGGTAGTCTTCTCATGGACACAGAGTAATACTTAAATCCTTTTAAATTTTATTGATTAGAAAGTCTTCTGAGATGATTGAATGAAGTGAATTAGGATAGAAAGTCCTAGATAGTGTATAATGCTTAACAAGAAAAAAGAATGGGGGGAAGAGGAGAGATTAACATTTACTTTCATTTTGTTTTTCCAGGGTGGAAGGGATGAAAGAGGTGATTTTTAAAGCATTTCCATCAATAGTAATGTCTTAATTTGTAAAAATTTGTAAAAATTTGTAATTGCTGCAATTTGTAAAATGGAGAAACAACCGGCCTATGCATTAAGCGGAAAATACCTAAAATACCCASTCCCCAAAAAATAAAATTAGGTACTGTTTTTCAACTGACACAGTTTTTATCCATCATAAAAAATTCTTTTCTTTTAGAATTCAGGAAAAGCTGTTTAAAAACCCAGAAAGAAGAGACACTGTTAGGTATCAAAGAAATTATTATAATAAGATTAGCATAAAACTATTTGGGCATTACCATTTTCTTTTTTTTTTGCCACCTAGTAGGAGCCTTGGTAACAATTATGAAAAAAAACTAAAGAAACAAAAAAGAAGTTGGGAGTTAGAAAGGATGAGTAGACTTTTAGGGAACATTTCAGTAGCTCTCAGTTTTTATGCCTCCAAACAGGACTTCAACATAAATAACCTTGTAAAATAAGTAGCTGTTTTATGTAGATACACTCAGTCATAAGTGACAATAACCACTGTTATTCTTTGACCGTACTTGGTTTCAGATTTATCAGCTGTGGAGATCAAAAATACTGCTAAAGAAGAAATCTGAATGGATGAATTTAGAATTTGGAAGGGCAGGRGGAARTAAAAGGAAAACTCACAAACCAATGCCAGATCTAATGTTCTAAGAGRTTAAGGTAAAAAGAAAGTTTTTATGAAGAGACATGTTTTGTTTTATTTTATGGTCAGTTTTCTGGAGCGTAGAACTAGGAAGTAATTTTGTGAAGTTMAGGAAATAAAGGAAGTATTTCTCTTTGAAGTGTCTCCTGATGACATCCAGTTGTATGTACATTTCTTCTGAAGGAACAAACCTTTCCATAGAAGCTGTTAAGTGTGTTTGCCATCATAGTATGAAAAATAAACTAATGAAAACTCATGGGCAATCAKCTTAAGAAATTTTTGACCATAGAAATGTAAAAGTTTTACAACTGAGAAAAAAGCAGCCAAATCTGAATTTTTAGAGTAAGACTTTTTTTTGTGATGYTGACCACTGGACAGGAAAACTTGGCAGCTCTTCTTCAAAAAAGAAAATTGTTTTCTACCTTCCTGATTTGTTTTTGTATCTGCTTTTACAACTCTTGGTAAAGTGACTTAAAAAACAAGATTATTATGGAATTCCTATTGTCTTTGTCTTCTAAAGAAAGTATTTTTCTGGTATCGTTTTGGTACAATTTTTCATAGTCTTATACAGAACATGAAAAAGCCTAATATTAATCTAAAAGCCGTGGCAGACAATTCAGCCTGTGTGAAGCACCTACAGTGATGACCTCAATTAAAAATATCTCCTCAGAATAACACTACTATTTCACTATTAGGTTGGACTATATGATCTCAAGTGGTCACTTCCAACCTAAACAAGTTCTGTGAGACTGTGATTCATGCTTAATGGACTCAGTTTTCAAGCTGTTTTTTTCTTTTGTTTTTGTTTTGTTTCCCACTCCCAAACCATGCCTGTTTCAGATAGTCAAAATGTGTTCCTTCATTATTGGCAAAAAATGGAAAAAATGTGAGTTTAAATAAACCTGGCAAATGCCATAACTCGAAATTATGCTCCCAACTATCACTGTGAATTTGTTTTTAGGAGTTTTCACATCTATTGCTGACTGAGGAGAAATATGATTCAATCATCATTATGCAGAATATGTGTTAGCCATATTGGCCCTCATGAGCTATTATGTCACAGTTGCATACAGATTGCTTATTTTGCAAAATGTSCTGCAAAATGCTAATCAATATGCTTTGAGATATTTGCATGAATAACTAAAGCTACACTCATCTTATTAATTATCACAGYCCATTTTGTGATGTACTGTCCCTGCATCTCTTACAGTTTGTGTTTATTATCAGTCAGTTTGCAAGCATCAGTTATTTTTTTACTGGACGCCTAAGAGTTTAGTTGAAATCTTTTGTCTGTTCATAGGCAATAACAAATTTAATTTGGCTTCTGGATGTGAAATAAAAACTAATGAATATGTATGAAATATTACTTTTATTAACTGTTAGGATTTATGACAGTGGAAGGTCAATGTCAACCTTGCCAGTTTAATTATTCAGACTTTGTATTTGATTATATTTCTATGTCTTCAAGTTTAGATGCCTGAAATGTTCCAAACCATTAGAAATCCTAAGGAGAAAAGGTATTTTCCCCTTGTAGGATACCCTGGTAGCACTGATTGTATACAGTACATTTCATGCATCATTTCTCAAAATAAGTCTGTGCATACCTTCATCAATAACATATGCAAAACATTCTTAGAGAATATTACTCAGTGTTGTACTCTGCCTAAAACTGTTTGTGTTGCCATTTATKTTTCCTTGTTGTGGAATTCAAAGAAAAAGTGGTAGATGTAGTAGAAAAAGTAGCCAATTGAATATTTGTTATCTTTTTTTGGCAGCTGTCTGTCTCTCACAAAAGATCCCCAATSTACAGTCAAGCTTAGAAATAGCTTCACAGGCTATGGTACATTAGACTGGAAAACCTTGTCTGCTATTTTTTTCCTTAATGCCAGATAAATAGCAATTAGGTTAAACTGAATTCAAATAGGATTCTGCTTGGAGTTGTCATCAGAAAAATCAATATTTCATTTGATGAAGTTGTTAGCCAGCCTAGTAACCTGAAAATATCAGGAAAATTCATGCTTCACTTTTAATTCCTATCCTTTCATTGTGATCAAATACATTATCCTTGTTATTTTCATTTTGGATAGAAACAGTCACAAAAAGCTCYATGAGCACTTTCAGGCTAAAGGACAACAGGATATAGACTAGAACAAAGCACTGAATCCTGTGTCTGAGGGTGCTCTCTCTAATCACTCCAAACATTTTAATAATTTTAAAAATGGAGCTACACCATCCTGTTGTTGCTATGACACTCTGTAAGCTTCTGCACTCAGAGGAAAAATATTATTTGCATACGGCAAATAATCCTCTGACTACATAATCTGGAAAAAGTAAAAATAAGGTAATCTGTAATTTTCCCTGTGCAAAGCCATTCACTGTGAAGTCACACRTTGTAGCATGTAGCATTTTTTTTTACCACTTTGCATTAAAAAGCATAAACCCAAAATTCATTATCTACAAACTCTTCTTCTGAGCTGAATATGTTTACAACATTAGAGCATAAATGTTATCTTTCTTCTGAGGAAAAGAACGGTAGTTTTCAGTCAGTGTTGTGTATATTATTGTAATGGCGTATCTTTTAAGTGATGAATCATTGGTAAGGCAATCATATTCATTTGATACAGATCATCAAACTTTTCAAACATTAGTACTTATTCCCAGTTGCAGCTGCTTAAATAGTACATAAATTGATCCAGAACATGAGAAGTCACTGAATACCCTTAATTTTCCTATCCCCTTTCCTCTAGGTTTCAAACTTTTATTTAGAATTTTCCATCCAGTATTAATAGATTAAAATAATAAACTACAGCTTGCTAAAATGCTCAAAATTCCTGTCCCCAGTTTCCAGTTCTACTGAATTACTTGTCTGCTGCATTTGCATTTATTAGGCACCACAGTCTAAACCGGGAGAGCTCCTCCAAAATGTGTGTTCTCAGAGATATTAGCAAAACTGAGAGTGTGTGGGAAGAAGGCAGAATGTTTAATGATGCAGTCCCACAGTCCTTTTGACTCTCTGTGGGAGGTGCTTATGGAAGTAGCCAAAACAAGTCTCTGCAGCTACAGACRATTTTTTCCCCTCTGGAATAATTTTGACAGATAGAAAAAAGGTGTCATCTCTGCTTGCAGGGGGTGCATAACATTTAGTGAGTATAGAGCCTAAGGTAGCAAGAGCTGCTACTCTGCTTTATTTCCATTGCAAATTTAATATAATGGTGTGGAAATGTCACATCAGACACCRTCTCTTTCAAGTGCCTTCTGTTCTCTAATATAATTGTTATCTCTCTATTTCCGTTGCAGAAAGCTTGGTGTTTAGAAACTGAGGGTCAACTACTCAGTTTGGGGTAAATTATCAGGGCTCCTGGACGTAGGGCAGCTTACTCCAGCTGAGATCTGCCCTGAAGGACGTAAAAAAAGAAACTGATAAGTAAGCTTTTTAAGAAGACTGTTATTTGACCTTTATCACGGCAAAATGTTAGCAATTCACATCATGGTTGTCTGTGACCCTTCTTATGAAGAAGGCATTTGGTATTTCAGAGACAATTTAGGTCTAATGTAAGGGAAAAGTTGCAAAACAAAAGTACTAAAAGATATTTCCTCGGAGCAGTGGTATTCTCATCTCTACAGCCCTGACACAAATGGGAGATAATTGCATGGAGGGATTTGGTACCGTATATTTCTTATCCTTGTTCATAATTTTCCCCCTTAAAAAAGAAAAAATATAGGAAAAAAGCGATGATAAAAATACCTCATAGAAGGTTGTAAGATTTCTTTTGGGAAATCAAACTGTACAATGTGTATTGTGTAGTTCTGTGGGGATAGGGAGGAGCCAGTTTTATTATCTAAAATGGAGGGTGAGAACAAGATGACAGAAGATGGAAAGAAAAAAAAGGGAGGGGAATTTCTCTTCCCAAGGAGAGAAGATTAAAACTGGTGTCTAAGGTATATTCTTTAAGTTCTAGTTCTGTCTGATTTTGTGATAATGGCTGGTAAGAAGAAGGAAAAATGTTTAACTAAAAACTCTTACTATCTACTGTGAATTTGGGACACTGAATGGTCATTTCCACTGCTCATCTTTGAATCTGAATGCAAACAAGGGTGTTTAATACATCCTTCTGAAAGCCTTAAGGCATTTTGTCTTGGGAAAAACAAATGAACTAATCAGCTCTTGTTTTACAACAATAGAGCAGTGTCTGTTTGGGAGCTCATTCTTTTTTCTGCTATTCTTGTCTGTAGAACTGTAAAACCCAGTTGTAGATACCTAAACCTTAATTCTAATCTCAGTCACGCAAGTATGCCAAAATGCAAGCAGCTGCTTGAAAAATTCTACTTGGCCCATGCAGTCATTAATTTTGGTGTTCATGGATATGTTATTAGAATAGAGTTCTCAAATCATCAAATCTGCAGCATCTGTAAAAACAAATTCTGAGACTAGGGAAAACTTATACATTAAATTTCAGTAATACTACCTGAAATATTATTCATATTCTATGTCATAGATTTCTATGTAAATTCAAATGGTAAATTACATAAATTAAGATTCATATTTATAGACCATAGATTTGGTGACTGAAATATAAAATAGATAACTTTTATTGTCTTGCATGAATTTCTGCAAGATTAGGCCTTAGACATTAAATTTCTGTGAGTTTCTGCTTACTCTTGCTGCAGCAGCTATAATACATACACTGCTAGGTAGGGAAATCTTAATTTAATTTAATTAGGTCAGTTATCCTGACACCGAATATACTACTAAACAGGCAGTTTTCACTGTGTGTAGGGAACAATTAATAGGAAATATTTAAATACTCACATAACTTCATTATAAAGCCTGCTAGCTAGAGCTTAGTGTCTAAATTATTGGTACCTCATTTAAATTACTCAGCCCTCAAGAAAAATACACTTTTATTTGCTAATTAATTGAATATTCCTTCTGAGCTACAGCCTTACTATGTRCATTTTTTATTCATTAATAAAACAACAATCATTCAGGTTGCTTTCTTTTGTTGGGAAAAATAGAGATCACAGAAAGTGAATAGAGAACACATAGAAAGAACCATCTTTAAAGAACTGTGTGAGCGAATTAAAGACTTACTAATCAAGTATTTGTAGGTGTCTAAATAACTGACAAAATAATAGTTGTTTTGTCTCACACCCTGAYGTTAATCAGTCAATGTTCTCTCCATTTTATAAGCTTGTGCAAACTGTGATGACCTTCTACTGTTTTGCTCATCTCACTACTTTAATAAAATAAGGAGTAGGGTGAAAAGAATACAGAAGTATTTTTACAGAAAAAAACTCCTCCTCACTGTCTGTACCTGTACCATTTCACAAATGTGTTGTAACTGGAAAACAGGAATGTTAAAAACTCATTCRCTGGAAACCACTTACTTGGAAAAACCTGAGCTTCTTGCTCAATGCGCATCAAAATCCTGTAAGAAATGAGTGTTGCGGCATGGCCAGCTTGGCTAGATGGTCAGGGGCCGCAACCTTCCCAGAAGCCTCATGCTRGTCCGGCAGTACCTCGGCGTGGTGTGCGATAGCCGGTGAGAAAGGTACAGTGCCGTGCCTTCCCTGGAGTCCCTCGCAGGTCCCAAGGCTCCCTGACCTTGYTATCCGCTGGGTGCCGGCGGGATTCCCACCTGCGGCCGGTAACTCCAGGAGGGGTTGTGAAGCCACCACACGTACACCCGCTAACCCCACCGGCACAGGTRGTCATGCAGGCCGTCGCACCATTGACACCTCAAGACGGGGCTAAAGAGTTGGAGGCGGACTCTCCTTATAATGGTCCACAGAAGGTGTCTATTCTTGGAGAGTCAGGGAAGGAAAGCCCAAATCAAAGGGTGACACAGGWTTATATACCAAACCGAAYGGGGGCGGAGAGAACACTGAGGGCCAATAACACGAGGCTAAGARGGAGGAGAAAGGGCAGGGTTACAATGTACAAACCAATAGGGGTAGACAAGGGGAGGAGCAGGGAAACAGGGCCAATGGGGTGTTGAGTGAGGAAGAACATTCTAGATCAAAACCATATAGGGGTACATAGATTGACAACTGACAGGGATAAACCAACTGAATAGGGGAACAAACCAATACAGGGCCTGGGTGGGAGAGACCCTCCTAATCCTCATATCCTAGGGGGAGATCTTACTGTGGACCTTGGAGCCTTCATTCCATACAACACTTGGGCTCTCTGGCCCCACTGGCTCCTCGATCCCTTACGTGGCTGGCCCATCCACTGCAGCCTCTCCTGCTGCCGGCCTAGCCACCTCCACAAATGAATACTGAATGAGAGAAGTGCTCCCACTATCTGTGCATGTGCATGGCTTAGTGGTTACTTGCCTGACTTTAAGCACTTACTCACTGTCCCTAATTTAATCATACTTGGTAACTGAAGCAACAAGAAATACTTTGATATGTTCTGAACATATCCACAAGAATATATGTTCTGAACCTTTCAAATCACAAAATCATTACCTATTCCTTTTTTCCTTTTTTTCCCCTTTTTTATTAGTATATTGAAGAGGATTAATTTCCTGATAAGAACTTCATTTAATTGCCTTAGGTAAGGTAACGTGAGTTTTTATCCTTGAATCAATCTGATGTTGATTTTTTTATATCTATCTATGTATTGGGTTTGCATGGCCAMGTTTTGGTAGTGGTGAGGCTACAGGGGTGTTCTTTGTGAGAAGCTGCCAGAAGCTTCTCCCATGTCTGACAGAGCCAAAGCCAGCTGGTTCCACGATGGAACCGCTGCTGGCCAAGGCTGAGCTAATTAGAGGTGGTAGTAGTGCCTCTGTGATAAGATATTTAAGAAGGAAAAAAATGTTATTGTGCAGATGTAATTGTGGCCAGAGAAGAGCAGAATGAGAACATGTGAGAGGAACAACCCTGCAGACAGCAAGGTCAGTGCAGAAGGAAGGGGAAGAGGTGCTCCAGGCACCGGAGCTGAGATTCCCCTGCAGCCCGCAGTGTAGACCATGGTGAAGCAGCTGKGCCCCTGCAGCCCATGGAGGTCCATGGGGATGCAGAGATCCACCTGCAGCCCATGGAGGCGACCCACACCAAAGCAAGGGGATGTCTGAAAGAGGCTGTGACCTTGTGGGAAGCCCACACTGGAACAGGCTCCTAGCAAGGACCTGCGGACCTCTGGAAAGAGAAGCCCATGCTAGGGCAGATTTCCAGGTAGGACTTCTGACCCTGTAAGGGACTCACAGTGAAGCAGCCTGTCCTGGAAGGACTGAACTCTGTGGAAGAGTGAGCCACTTTGCAGCAGTTCATGAAGAACTGTAGCCCATAACAAGGACTCACGTTGGAGAAGTTTGTGGAGAACTGTTTCCTGTGGGAGGGACCCCACATCGCAGCAGGGAGAAAGACTCTTCTCCCTGAGCAGTGGCAGGAACAAACTGTGATGAACTGTCCATAGCTGTCATTCCCCATCTTCCTCCACTGCTGAGAGGGAGGAGGTAGAGCCCAGGAAGGAGGGAGGGGTGGGGGAAAGGTGTTTTTAATGTTCTTTTACTTCTCTTTACCCTACTCTGATTTGGTTGGTAATAAAATCAATATCTTCAAGGYCGAGGCTGTTTTGGTCATGATGGTATTTGCTGAGTGATCTCTCCCAGTCCTTATCATAACTCATGAACCTTTGTTATATTTTCTCTCTGTCCAACTGAGAAGGGGAGTCATAGAGCAACAGCCAAGGTCAACCCACTACAGTATACATATCTTCATATCTGTGTATCCATATCTGCCTTTGATATGGATATGCCTTCTCCTGAACAGAAGAACAGTTTCCCTTAACACATGATGAAGAAACTTTAAATGCATCAATTTGGCTGGTACAAATTTCAAGCTTCAAAATGCCCATCATCACAAAGAGCCCCAAAAGACAGCATATTTAATGAATAGATTTAGAAACATCGTTCATTAAAAATCTCCACTGTGTGTTAGATGAAAGCATATTTAGGGAAACAGTTAAGCCAATGGAAGCTGATAGTGGAAAGAGATATAGCATATATTTCAGTATATACGAACTTTCATACCTTAGTGATGCAGTATTTGCTTTACAGTTGCTTTAGACAAATGTAAATACATTGGAGAACAAAAACTTTCAGGGCTGCGTAGGGTAYGTAGAAGTTTTTAGTTTATTAAATGGAAAATAGAAGGCTTCCTTGACTAAAAGTCTGGACACTTGTCCAGATTCCCTTTCCATTCTAATACCTAGCACTAATTAATGTTGACTGGGTAAAAAAATAACCAGAGTCCCTAAAAAATACACGTGTTTTACATTCTGGAAGGATAAAGTCAAGTCCATTGTATGTGTAAAAATGCTAAAAATAAAATACAAATAGAATACAGAAATAAAAACAACGTGCAAAATTATAAATAGTGCAAATGAGAAGTAAGTGCAGTGTTTTCAAAAAACACAAGCAAATCATAAGGATAAAAAAAAATTAAAAACTTCTGTTAAACTGAAAAGTAGCTGTAGACCAAAGAGTTTTAAGGAARATTTTAATTATGAAAATCTTTATAGATATCTATAAACGGCCTTTGTTGTTGGTAAACATCCAGCCTATGTTTGAGCCAAAGTTGAAATAAACAAATAATAAATGAAAAGCTAAGTTACAAGAACAACATTGCCACTGTAAATTCAAGWATGCTGAAATTAGAAGTGTCAGAATCAATGTGGTCGTGCAATTATTTGGACCTCCCTTTATTATCATTATTGTGAAAGTATGCTGCCATTGACACTCGTGTCTGATGCACAGCTCAAGTGGAGGTAAAAAGAGAATCRGTAAAGCTGAGACACCCATGAGATGAGAACAGCATGTGCCAGYATTTCCTCTAAACAATGAAATTTCCCTGCTTCAGAAATTTCTTTCTGCTTTATACCCAGTACCCTCTATCGAGTGAGCTTAGTGCCTGTTCTTCCAYGCAATTCATCTTATCTGATTTTCCCCTGACTTTTGAGCTTTGCTTTTCCTTGTCTCTTGATCTGACTTTCCTATTTCTAACTGTCTCCAACAAGGTTATTAACCTGTCTGTTTATACTAGGATTTCCCAGTCAAGCCTAGTTCTTCCTCTCTTCTTGTTCTAACCCTGGATTCCCAGTGTCCTCACATCAATATCTTTTTCTGTTTAGTCTCAGTTATAATCTAGTTACCTAACCTTCTGTCTTTCCCCATCTTTATTCAAATACAAACTTCTTAGACAGATTTAAATCTTATGACAGAAATCGTTACATGGACACTAATTCATGGCAGTTGAGAATATGGGCATATTATAGGGAAATTTCTTGTGGTATCTACTATGGAGGTATCCTGATGTTTCCACCTACTAGATCCTCTTTTCAGTGGTTAAGAACTTTGCAAAACTTTAACTTCAAGTATGAGTTTTTCCACGCTGCGTGTCTGCCTTAGGCTATACTTAKCTAGTTTCACTCAGAACAATACAGTTGTTTCCAGGAACAAGGCCTTGCAAAATGCACCAAATGTTAAGATAGAAAAAATAACAACATTCAGAAGACRAATAATCTTCATAAAGCCTTCACCTACTGTTGTCATGACCACCACATGAAAATCCTCAAAGAAATTAATTACTCTTTCTTTAGAGAAGATTATGTACTAGCAGTGGCAGAGATCCTATGTGAAAATGAATGTAATCTGGTAATTAAAAGCTTCCTCATAAAGCAGGTGCACAGGGCAGAAKTAGAGCTGTTCCAGAAACAGTAGTTTAGCCTTAGTTTTCTGAGTTTAGCTTTCACAACTTAATAGTAGACTGCTTTGGCATGTCTACTGTGTGAAGTAGTAGGTTTACCTAAAATATCTGCATAATATTTGTCCTCTATTTTCTCTAATTCATATAATTTCATTATAGAGTAGAGGGTCACTTCTACCCTAATACAGCAGTGATAGAAACTGGAATCAGGCAGGAAATTGAAAGGTTTTGTACTTAATCTTCATTTTTATCATTTACCTTTAAAATAACCTTCCATGCTAGGTACTCTTCTAAATTAAATTATCTTTTACACTATATCAGTTGAGGTTGTTTTAGCCTCCATAYTTTTATTATCTGTGCTGATAAAAAATGATTTCTTTCCTGAAATAGCATGTATGAAGTTGTTGTGSATCGTTGATAAAAATACTCTCTTTCTTGGTTTGCCATGAGGAGATTGGATTCCAATCTTGCATTGATTCTTTACTGTGGTGAAACCATTGACAACAAAGCTTCTGTTTGACTTGTATAAAGGCATGATCAGATAACTTGAATGTATTCAATACTTAAATTTGACATACTGCGTGAATTAATAGACTCCCCTAAAAATTGAGCATTGTTCTTCAGAAGCACATTAGAATTCACTAACTTCAATTTCAYGATTATGTGTACATTGACATGGGGGTAGGTAAGTTAGCTTAACAGTGAGCTGAAGCTCTTTAATGTTATAACCTCATTTTTTTTTTTGGCTTACCTTTSTAAGTAGTTGCTGTTTAAAATATATTATATCACAGATTCATATAGATTTATCAGCGATTAAACGAACTTATGCACCTAAGTCTTATTAAAACTCAGAAAGAGCAGATAAGCAGATAATTCTCTAGTTTTAAAGAGTAGTAGATAACTATTATATAMGTAAATTCCATTACTTATTTGGGTCAAAAATCAATTTTTATTTGAATTCAAAGAATCACAGAATCACAGAATAAGCTGAGTTAGAAGRGACCCACAAGGATYGTCCAGTCCAACTCCTGGCCCTGCGTGGGACCATCCTCAAGAGTCACACCATGTGCCCAGTAGTGTTGTCCAAATGCTTCTTGAATTCTGTCAGGCTGGTCCTGTGACCACTTCCCTAGGAAGCCTGGTTCAGTGACCAACCACCCTCTGAGTGAAGAACCTTTTTCATCCAATCAAACCTCCCCTGACACAACTTCATGCCRTTCCCTTGGATTCTGTCACTGGTCACCACAAAGAAGAGATCAGTGTCTACCCCTCCTCTTCCCCTCATRARGAAGTTGTAGACTGCAATGAGGTCTCCCCTCAGTCTCCTGCAGGCTGAACAGACCAAGTGACCTCAGCTGCTCCTCATATGGCTTCAGCTCAAGGCCCTTCACCATCTTTGTTGTTCTCCTTTGGACACTCTCTAATAGTTTAATGTCTTTTTTTTTATATTGTGATTCCCAAAACTGTACCCAGGATTTGAGGTGAGGCCACCCCAGTGCAGAGGAGAGTGGGACAATCCCCCCGCTTGCCTGGCTGGTGATGTTGTGCCTGATGCCCCCCAGGACATGCTTGGCCCTCCTGGCTGCTGACTCACGGTCGACTTTCCGTCGACCAAGACGTCCAGGTCCTTTTCTGTGGCACTTCCTTCCAGCATCTCATTCCCCAGTCTGTTCATACATCCAGGGTTGACCCACCCCAGGTGCAGAATCTGGTACTTTCCCTTGTTGAACTTCATTGGGTTGGTGATTGCCCAGTCTTCTAACTTTTTGAGGTCTCTTTGAAGGGCTTCCCTGCCTTTGAAGGAGTCAACAGCTCCTCCCAGTTTTGTATTGTCTGCAACTTGCTTAGCATCCATTCCAGTCCTTTTTTTCTCTTCTGYTTATTTCTGTTTTTCAACTCCAGGAATAATGAGTTACCGCATCTTACACKATGTCTCAGCTACAAAGATAAGGAACACTAGAAGGATCCAAGGATGTGAATTCACTGTCTATGAATTCCTCAGTCTTATGATACTGTGCTTTAGATAATATCATTAAYGCCTCTCATTGATTTGTTTTCTTGTCATCTCTCTAGCAGCCGTGTTCAGTGGAGCTCTTGATTTTACTTTTTTAAATTTACGTTTATATATGATATATGTTCTGTATAAATACATGTCCTATGTTGGCAATACACGTTACATGTGAATATTTTAGTTGTGTATATGTCTATATGATATATCAAGATATATTACTACAACAGCATGATATATGTTATTACTTATATAGAAGCAAACATTTAACAGACAATATGAGTTTGTTGTATCTCTAGTTTACACTGGAGACAGTAGTTCACAGAAATACACCTTGCAAATGCACTGTTGTTTGGGATGGTTCCTGCCTTCCTGTGGGCCTGTGCCAACACCCATGTTGAAAGTTACCTTGTGTGAGAACAGTAGTTGCCAGTGGACATACATAATTCCTTCAAACTTGGAGCAAATTTCAGCAGACTGGTAACATTTTATGGATAATGTTAGAAGCATTCAGTCTTACCAATGATATTGCTCTGGGTGCTCCAGCTTTGTGGTACCTATGCTTGAGTCACTGTTGCATGTTTGGAAARAGTTTGGGGTTTTTCTTTGTAAAACTTGTGTAAACCAATGTCCACTYTGTGGATTTATATTCTTTCCCAAATTAAAATCAATAGTATAATTAAGATGCACCATAAACTTTTTGTCCTGCATATATACCCTGCTTCGTGTTGAGGTAYGTACTGAGCTTAAACACTAATGCCAGCAGTGCTCTTAGGCAGCTTACAGAAAAATATTTACAGTATTGGGAAGGATGCATTTACATTCAGTGTGAAGCCTCAGAGGATGTTCCTCCTGGAGATCAGCAGGCCTTTAGGTCACTATGAATTACAGTCTTTAAGATCTGGAACAGTGGTAGCCAAAATCTGTGTGTTAAAGCCAGCCATGTAGYGAAGAATGAGCTGTCAGCATCTTCTGAGCAAGACAGATCATACACAAAGGGCAGTGTGCATATGAAATAAAGGGCAAGAAAAAAGGTGTGGTAAACAAGGATCCAACAGGCAAAGTGATAAAGTCTCTGCCTCACYAACAGATAAGGTTCAGTCATAGAGGTCAGAGCTCTTCCTTGGACATGACAAGAGGCTGAGTAACAAAAGGAAAAGCACAACTCCTCAGACTCACCTGAGTTTTTAAAATGATTTTGTGGGACTTTTTAATTGCTTGATAGGAATAAGGTAAGCCTTAATAAAGCATATTCATAGAACTTTCTATTTTTACAAGATATATATCAGAACACAGATTCTGGAAAATATAACAGTCCTGTTAAGAAATGGAGCTCTGTCACACAGTGTGATTTGTCCAAAAATAAAATTAATGCAAATACAAAGGATGACTAATTAGCACTTGAACAATAATGACTAGTAATAATTTGCAAAAATACCTGTTCCTAATCATAATCTGATGACAATCTTCAGATTCAAAAGAGTACATTTAAATGTCATTGACGAAATTCAGATGATGAAAATGTACATTAAATAATCCTATAAACTGTTCGCAGACATTCCGTGAATAGAAGCAGAATTTTAAATTGGATCAGTAAATGGTGTGTTCTATTTGTTCAACTGTATTTATTATTGATTTAGTGTGGATTGTTATTAAAGTTGTTAAACTTTTTTAATTTAGAAAAATTATTTTGTTGCCTTAACACGAACTATAGGAATTTTAATATTTTTAGTAATGTGATTAAAATTTTTCTCAAAAAAATCATAAAGCCAGTAAATCAATCTTTCTCCTATCTCTTAGCATGTCCACCGACATGATCTATTTGATTTGAACGTATCATGGAAGATAATTTTCAACGTTTGAGTAGTGATAACAATAACAGAATCTAATTATTTAATTACTGCACATGGACAGCATCRAAGTTTAAATTCTAGGGATTTTTATTGCTGCTCAGTCATAATTGTTTTTGGGGATTGTTTTCAGATATTTCTCTTATGGTTTGTTCCTGATTTCTAGGCAATACCAGTTAGRTCTACTGGACTACAGGCATTTATTAGAATTCCTCTTGGCAGATTTTGGCACTCAAAGCTATTGAACAAAACATTGTGTAAGAACTTGCAAAAACAGGATTAGTAGATATGTCCATAACTGTGGCATGTGGTTCTCTTTAGGACCCACCAGAGGAAAAAATGGAAGAAAATGTCTGTGGGTTTGTTTTTTGTGTTGTGGGATGTTGGGGAGTGTGTGTGTGTGTTTCTGAGAGACATGGGCAGCAATTTCAAAACTCTCATGTAAACAACCTGCTAGTTAGGTTTTAACAGGAATTTGCCTACATCTACTAAATATATGCTGAACCTCTTTAAATCCCACTGATTGGCTTTTTTTAAGAACTGGACAAATTTTATCAATAGCATGTGTATTTTGACATATTTGAGCTAAACTAATCCAGTATTTCCTTGGGAAATACTAAATAGATATGATGTCAGAGAATGTGTTCCTACATTCATCATAAAATAAAGAGAAAAATTGAAGAGGAGGATCAGAGGAAATGTATACAATCTCCAGGAAAAGTTATTTCATGCTTCACTACCTTTGTAATTATTGGTGATCTTTGGTAATTATAGGTATTCTTTGTTTATTTGTAGATATATTWGGTCTGGTTTTTGAAATCTATTTTGTTCTTGACTTACAACTATTTAATTGTATTTCATAGAGTAATTTAATGTGGCACAAAGATATTTCCATTTATATATCCTAACTTTTCTGGCTTTAACTTTTGTTGAATACTCATATGATTTTGTACCACAGAAATGCAGAAGTGCCTAACTTATCCTCATTATACAGTATTTTGTTTTGTATACATTCATCAAGTTCTGCCTTCTAAATTTACAGTGCACATCTTTTCATTTCTGTCATGTGGAATTCCGTCATGTCACTAATTTTTATGCTTGCCTCTGAATCCTTCAATCTCTTGTTCGTTTCTTTTTTTTCCTGTTGAAACAAATTATGCTTTTAATAATGCTTAGAATATGCAAAATTCTCAGCAGACTGATTATAAACTGATTATAAGATTATAAGATATCATGTACTCCTATTTTCAAAATTGTTATTTGGAGACCTATAAGAACATTGTACTTCTTTTTTAGTTCTTTGTCCTTTTTGCTTTGAGTTCTTTCTTATTACTTGTCTTAAACTGAATTSGAAAAGTGGAAAACAAAGGCCTTGGAAAACTTGAAAAGCTCTTTAGTTTTCATTATCGTGCACATGAATGGTTGGTATAGAATCCCAAAAGATGTTCCCATGGCTTTTTTCTTTTTTTTTTCTTCTTTTAATCAAATGATAATATGATTCCTATATGAGTACAGCAGCTGACTGTTGTGACTTATGTTCWTATATTTTCAGATGCTAACCAGTCAGAGTTTTTTTTAACTAATCTGCTTTATTATTAATAGAGCATCTATTTAGGTACCTTTGGAAATTTATTCTTGAAATAAAGTACCCCTGACATATAAAAATTACATTAGCTGTTTGAGAAACCCTCGAAGTCCATGGACAGTTCCCATCTACATAGATGCTAGTGGAGTGAAAATCTCAAAGAGTGGAATTTATGTTAGTTGGAAAGCAGCTAATGAAAAAGTAAGCCATGATGCCCACCACATGAAAAATAAAATTAAAAGAAAACACAAATATTCAAACATGTGGAAGGCATTAAAACTATGAAAAGAAGAGTGATAACTAAGTGGAATGAATTGATTTGTGGGAATAGATTTTGAAAAAGACTTTTAGAAAGTGGTAGTGTAGAGGCCAAACAATTCAATAGCCCCCCCCCAAATAGTCTGAAGTCTTGACAGCTGCTGGTGAGAAAAGATTAGTCACTGAGAACCRATTGAGCTGGAATAGCAGAATTAAATGTTGGAAATCACCTTTTTAAAAACATGAGGGGGAAAAAACGTAATTAAATGCCATAAATCTGTCTCACTCATGCCTTTTGCCTTCCATAAACATTGTTCTCATTRAAAGCTCCTCTTAGATGTATACATACAAGTTGATTCTTTGCTTTGGATATAATCAGGATTTTCTTTGATGGAAGATTTCTGTTCTTGTCACAACACTAAATAAGTGGAATTTAGTGCTTCTGGTCTTTTTGCCAAATATGCTGTTTAGAAATCTGACAAACAGCATTTGTATTCATTGTTTATTCTGTGAAACCAGTAAAGTTTCCTGAGTGTGTTGAATTCAAAAAAAGTTCTAACATGTTCCCAGGATGTATAGAGGTCCAGTCACTTTAGTGTATCTTTTTATTTTCTTATTCAACTTGTTACTGTACCTAGGAATTTCAAACATAGTTCAGGACCATCTCATTACAGTAGTCAACAAAGAAGAGTCTTCTCCAAATAGACCACAGTATAATACGAGAAGAAGGCATTACATATGCCAAGCAGATCTGCCAAAGGAAAGAATTGCGCATGGCAATCCTGTGTAATGTGTTCTATGATGATCCTGCTTGAGCAGGAAGGTTGGAGCTGATGACAAAATGCAGTCCCTTCCAAACTTACCCATTCTGTGATTCCCTGCTTCCAGACACCAGTTTCTGTCTCTGTGCAACCCCAGCCTTTTGGATGGCAAGAGTATTTGAATGACTGCACAGTGGGATGAATCAAGGAACTGGTTTAATTGAAAGGTAACCTAGGAGGAGGAAAACGTTCAAAGTCCAACACCAAGTTCTGTTTATTCTCCATGGGAAGCAAAATCAAATTAATCATAGCAAAGTGCAACTACACTTATTCCCAGCATGTTTCATGAACTTGTTCTTAAAGATCCTAGGATGAAGTTAATGATGTTTTCAAAGGTAAACTATTCAATTTCTTATTGATTTTGCAATTAGTAGGGGGGTTTTATGTCTGATTTAAATTTTGTTTCTGCGTTATTAGCTTTTTATTCTTGCCCTATTTACTATGTACCTGTACACCAGATGGTTTCCTTTCACCTCCTTTCTCRTGTTTAGTAAAGACTTGTATTTGCTTTCCTCTGTCTCTTTCCAAGTCTAAGCAGTCCAAATATGTTGATACCTTCCATTTTGCCTGTATTTTTTTTCTAGCCTTTGAGTACAGATTTCCACAGAACTTTTTCTTGAAAAAAATGTCCAAAGCTGTACATGATTCCAGCTGAGAACACACTGATTTTGAGAAAAAGGGCAATAAAATCAGAGAGCAGAACAGGAAGCCTGTGGTCATTTTTATTGCTGAAGAGTAATCCTTTCCTTGTTTTGTGTAAATCCCTTTACTAGCTGTAAGTTCTTACCTCTTCTTTTCTTCCACTTTCTTGAATCTTTGATAGTTGCCTTTAATAATATATCATACTTTGTATTGAGAATCAAGCCAAATCAAATTTATAAAACTTCAGTGCTCATGTTGGAAAGCTTTCAGCTCCCTAATATGGATCCCAGTCTGTCTCTTTACAATTATATGAAAATATATGATTCAGTAAATGCTCATTTCAAAGTGAAGTTGAAGTAGAGGATACTTGAAAAGCCATTGTTGTTTTTTTGGTAATGTTAGCAATGTACAGCACAGGAACCAGCTAGAAAAAAAGTTTTACAGTTTATTTTTCATTTTACCTCTCTTTTGTACCCATTCGTTTTCCATTATGCTATAAAATGGTGTTAACACAGCATAAAACTCTGTTAATGCAGCATAAAATGCTATTATGAAATACAGTGCCTGAGATTCTGGAAACAAAATTAAACCCCAAATATACCCTCTATACCTGCTTTAAATTCAGTCATAAAATAATAATATGAAATTGTTGTTGAGATATTTCTTACAAGCATTCCAATATTCTGCTTTTTGCACTAAAAAATAAATAAGCCAAGGTAAAATTCAATTTGAGTAGTTTCACTGGTGAATTTTTTCTATTTATATATTTTTCAAACCTGTTTTTTTAGGTGAAGGTATTGCAAGTGTTAGGATTGAAATGGAAAACTAAACTGTTTTGTCACCTAAGTGTTCCAAGACTTAAAAAAAAAMCCAAACAAAACCTGGCATAGATATCTGAACAACACAATTGACTGTAGTATCTGAGCACTGTGCCAGACCCAAAAGGCCCAAAAGTATGAGGACAGAAGACTAGTGTGAAAACATGTACAGTGCAGTTCAGGAAATAGGAACTTGTCTSTATAAATTCCCAACCATATTATTTTAAGAAATCGTTTCAAAGTTGTYGGGAGACACCAGCATTAGGAGAGTTTACAGAGATCTTTGAAACACCAAGGGTGTATTTACAGAAAGATAGCCCYGGGAAATGGAGCATTAATCTAAGAGACAGAGACCTCCTCATAGTCAGGGAAGCCCTGGACACAGTGTGAGCAATGAACCAACTGCTGTATAAGTGCAAAGGAACTCAGTGGTGCGTGAATGACGTGTGAATTGCACTCACCATGAATTTGATGTTAAATTCACTGTGTAAATATAGTGCACTGGATTTGCTAACTGCCTGTTATCTCTGCAGTTAATTAGCTGATCACCTATGTAATTTCAAAACTTGAAAATAACCACAGAATGTAAAGTGCAGTATCTGATTCTGGAAAAACAATAACAGGCATCTAATTATAGCTCTTGCAGAAAATCACCTTAGTGACGAATCTGAAAAGTTGTTTTAAAAAAAATAATTAGCCATGAACATGAATGATGTCTTTCTAGCTGAGGCCCAGATTCAGTATTCAATCCAATCATGAAAGACAAGCAAACTGCATTTTCTCATTTGCTCAGTCTTTGGGATCCTGTCTTGGTTGCTCTTCAAATCCAATTTTTATATTTTTAGTATGGAGTGACTTTTGCAGTTCCTGCCATGTTGCAAGTTTTTCCTGACCCCTTTGACATTTCCAAATGGCTTTGTACACAGTCTGCTCTTCTTTTGCTGCAAATCTCAGGGGAATCTTGCTCACAATCTTGAACGCAACTTCCATCACTGTGATAATCTGTTTCCCATTATGCCACCCTCTACCACTGAAAAATACAGCACCAACCTGCCATTTGCACCTTAGAAATCCATAAAACATTTATGCTTTTCCTCCAGAAATCCCGTTTCACTTGTCATGATGAAAAAACTCAAAACAATCTAAGATTTCATACTAGTGCAGCCCTAGCCTGAGTACAATTTCTGATCATGAAAATGGTCKATATAGCCTGTCTTTCCTTCTCCTCTTCCATCTTTCTGTATACATATCTGTTCTCTCAAGTGAGCTGCATATGTCTCTTCTCATGTGTATGTGTGCTTATAGGACAAACAGCCACTGCTCCCGTTCTGCAGTAGGACAAGCCCTGTGTGCTGCCACAGCCTRCAACACGGATTTCTTATTTCTTTCCTCATCTAGAAAAGTTTTGWTAGACAACAAGGCTATCATTTTTAAAAGTTTTAGTCACTAGGGAAAGTTTGCATGTTGAATGGATTAATTTACTTTTAGATTAGTCTCAGTGTAGGAATGAATAGAAGTATCCCATGTCGATACCGTGGCTAAATATTTTGAAATGTCAAACCACAGCCTGAGGCTGTTAGAGTGAATAATAAATAATATATCTGCTTTGCCTGAAGTAGCATATTGTATACAATTTTGATGACTTTCCAGTACTTGGTAATACAGAAGGCAAAGATTGTGAATATCTGRTAATATTTCTAAGTATGAAAAAAATTTGAATAGTAATTTAGTTACTAACAGATTTTGAGGATTTGATTATTTATTGTTTTTCCTCTGSATCCTCCTTAAGTAAAAGTTGTTGGAAATTGATTTTTAAACTTATGAAATGCCTAAAGCAATTTATGAAATAATTTAAGTATCGCATTAAAGAGAAATGTAGTTTTAACTTCATCCTACGTAGTTTTGCATTTCTTAATTTTAAACAAGGAGCAATGTATCATGGAAGCATTAATAGTTAATTATCATCATATTATATTATAATATGATATATTTTTTATATATATGAACTCATAATCTTTAACAATCACTCCAGCAGTGAGAAACTGAGAATTCAACACYACAGAAAAAATATGGAGATCAAATTTTCAGTGTCAAACTTCAGCCCTTAGGCTGGAGATGGGGAAATGAAGAGGGAAATTTGACTAGCTTTGAGTGCTCTGATACAAATACTGAGCTTCCCAGTCTATCTTTTTATACTGATTTTACACTGCAATAACTCAATACGTAYTATTTTCGCCTTTCAGCTGTTACTGAGAAACAAGTTACTGAGGCTCCAGAGACAGAAAAAGTTTTTAATTAACCTCTCTGACTGGACATCTGGTATCTAGGCAGCTATAACTCACAGCATTTAGAAAAAGTTACGTTTTGCAAAAGGTTAAGGCAACACTGCCATGTGGTAAGGTATTGAAACAGCATATTGCTTTACTTTTAATCTTTCCATCCTGATAATTGATGCGGATGCTTTGTCTCTCAGGAGATATCAGACACCACAGATTTTCAACTGTGAAAGTGTAGGTGCCCTCTGCTACTTCTATTTGATTTTATTACTAATAGAACTACCATGGGTGCTGACAATTATTGGTACGTTCACTACTTCATCTTTATTTCATTTCTCTATGTTATCTCACCTAACTCTCAACATCTGATAGTTTGAGCAAGGTCCTGATGCTAAGGAGGACAGATGTCCCTTCTAGCTCCACTGACTCCCATGGGAATAAAAGACGTTCCTTGTGTCTGCCAGAAACTGCTACAAATCTAGCAAGAAGGAGCATCCTGCATCCCTAGGATCTTCAATCTGAGACCTTAAGCAGAGTTCGTAGCTTCTTTTAGAAAGCCAGAATAAAAGGGGAGATTTTAGTCTTCAAAAAATTTCAACAGGAAATTTCATATTAACCATGATTTAAAACACTATGTTCCTTTGATGTTCTTTGAAATTGGCATCCGATATAATGACTTCTAGGTAAAGATTGAGAGTGGTACATTATCTAAGACAGATTTTGATACTTTGCAAACAAAAAAAATTAATTTGCATCAACCTGGCAGAGAAAAAGTAGACAACTGAGGGTGATGAGATGTCATCTTTTGTGTCATTGCATGCCACAGAACGTGAACAGGGTTATCAAGTTATATTGTGCTGACATTTATCAAATTGTCAATTTTGTGTGAGTTCACAGGGATCAATGTAGTATTACAGGGCATATTTAGAGTTTAAGAGTTCATGAATAGAATTTCAAAGCACAACCAGTAGAGAACACTTTATAAACAAAGATTACCATAGCTTGAGTAACCTTTTTTTTTTKGTGAAATAGTGAAACAAAGAGGTGGATATTAATATAAATTATATCTTCAATTTCTCTTTGTATCCCAAATGAACAAATGGTAAAGCACATGTAGATGAACACACTAAACACCTGATCCTCAAAACATCTAGCTTTCAAGTGAAATTAAAGGCATCTTAGGTAACACATTACATTGTTCATTTCCTTTTTCATATTTTCAAATGAGAAGAGATCTATCATCAAGCCTGTGATTCAATTGAAATCATTTAACACAGAATAATTTCTTCTTCTTACATTATACTCATAGCTAACATGTTTGAGCTGTGTTGCATTTTACTATGTTTGTGTAAAAAAAACGTTCCCAAATTCAACTGTGACACTGTATTTTTTACTGTTTTTTTTCCATGAAAAGCTCTTAATTAAGTGTTGGATATATCTGTTCTCCAATGCTCCTGACTAGCTCTCTCTGATACGAGTAGGAAGAGGCATTATGAGATTTGTTGCCAGTGATGGGTCTTTCCTACAGGAAGTAGTTTCTGGAAACCATTGCTAAAGTGGATAAATTGAGTTCAGTTACTTAAAGAATTAAAAATGAATTAAAACATCAAAGTCCCTCTGAATAATCCATAATATCTTGGATACTACTTATTAGAAAAAAGGAGATAGTGAATAATAATTCATAAACAGAAGAGTAACATTATTAATAAMTACATACAGCTCAGATGTGCAAGAAGAGATAACTCATCTGATGAAACAGGCCAACATTGTATTGACATGCTTTGAAACCAAACCTTGTTTTCCTCACTCATTTCCTTTGATTCCTTATGAAGTCCTATCAATTTATCAGTAGGAAATTTTTCTCTTTCAGGAACTATTTCTATTCAGTGAACTATATGTTACAGGGCTTCATTCTCTCATAAAATTGCCTTAGGTTTCTCTCCCACAGCAGAACTTTTAATAAAGCAATTTCAGTCAAACTCACCATGGCCTCAGGCAACCAGCTGATCAGTGTGGCTTTTTGGGTATAGAGTGGGCTCCAGAAGTATCTGCACTTTGGAGAGCAGGAGTGAAAAGGTGGAATCCCAGCCCAGCTGCCTGGCCAGTCTGGTATCTACAAAGTGCTGGCAGGTATGTCTGGCACCTGCCTTCCACTAGTTCTTCTATGCCTGTGCTGTGAGGCCAGAAAATCTTGGCCTGGGGCTTATGCTTGTTTTAAGCCATTGCTGTTTTTCTGTAACTCTGTAGTTGTTGCTTCTGATTGCTAAAACCAATTCACATGGTTGCACAACCTTGCATCGCAAGCCAGAGGGTATGAGCCAGGTTTCCACATGCCAAGAGGAGAGAAAGAAATTTTAAAGATGACTCCTTAAGTGGATAAGGTCACTAAACATTACAGTCCTCTGGCACTGCAAGAAAAAAAAAATCCTTTCCTAAGTGACACGGTTCTGATGGATTTTTAAGCAAGATGTGGAAAAACATGCTAGCTGGGAAATGCTGTATGTTAGAAGTGATACAACAATGTTTAAATGGAGAAGAGGAGATGTGTGAATTAGTTAGACACAGCTGAAATACCCAGAAACAGCTCAGAAAAAGTATGACTTGTTTATGCAGAATACTGATCAAATGACACCAACTATAGAGGGACAAATATTTGTCCCTTTCTTTCCCTGTGATATTGACCAAATTTTCAAAACACAGAGTTAGGTTTAAGAGTGTTCAAAACCTATGATGAAGACCTCATTTTCAAAAAACTCAAGTTTTCATGTAGGTACTAAAGAAAATGTTCTTTTGCTTTATTATTATAATTTTTGTGACAATATAGTTGTGTGCTCGCAGTTACCGTGTTGTCTTGGAGTGACGTGAAAAAACAACTTGTAATTGGTACTAGCTCTGCTTGCCTTAGCATGCAATGTTAAAATTCATTATACTGAAATTCTCTTCTTGAATGTGTAGGCTTTTTGTGAATATAATTTAATTAACTTCTTAATACTTGATGTTTTCATCGTTTTGTTTTTAGTACTTATTTTCACATTCTTCCCTTTGAAGGCATCATTCTCATCATAGTGAGACCATATTCTTGTTAGCAAAGACTGCTGGATGCCCATGGCTGATGCACAAAGAGCAGACTGCATATTTACAAAGGTGTTAAAGCTGAGCAGTCTGTACTGCATTTAATATYGTCCCTTACCAGTGAGTTAATAATATCTGTTATGAAACACAAGGCAAGCCTTTGTTCAGCACTGACACTGATAAATATGGTTTTCAGTGGTTTTGGTCATTTCCTCATTTGGTTTCTACTCCTTTGAGAAAAAAACAGTTAAAATTATTGCTAGCCTTTCCTTCTGATGATATTGGCTCATTGTTTGTTTGCCACCACCATTTGGTCAGGATGGAACCACTGGGAAAAATAACCTCCCTGAAAATGTAAAGTGCTGCCAGCTTTGAAGAGAAATGACACATGGTGGATATTTGCTGTTCAGTGTTTGCATTTCCAGAGTCTTTTAGAAAGGACAATTTTTTCAGCTGCTGTTCATATAGCTGGCATATTTGCTGGATGTGAACCGCAATGTTATCAAACATGTCTAATGCAGCCAGTGACATTCAAAAATCTGATGAATCCATGACCTGATWCTGCAAAGTGTCTGCACAAAATAATTTCAAAGTCCACTGGTATTAAATAGGGGTAAAGCTGGCTGTGTTTTTGCCAGGGTCATTCAGTATTGTAGGTTTCTCTAATATTATTGTTTTAACATGGCCACAGGACTTTCAATATCCATCCAGTGTTTTTCAAATTTTTTTTGTTGTTTTCCAGTGATTACGCACTTGATATACAAAATAGCTGGAGATRTCTCCAGAAAGGTAATTTTGAATAAGGCCTCTTTCGATGTCCAGATAAAATATACCTGCCTGGCACATTTTGCATTAGGATCTATTGAAACAAGTAAAATTGCAGATTGTTCTGTTTGGCTGTTTTTCATTGTTAAAGTAACAGTAGCAATTGGCACATATTGACTACTAATAAATAATTAAACATTTTTAAAATAAGAGATTTTTTATTTTACTTTGGTAAATAAATTCTTTTTAGGAATAAATTAATAGTCTTAGATTTTATCCTTATATCTTCTCTTCTATTGAAGTATTTTACCTACTTTCAGTGTCAGTTGCCATCAAATGTTTCAATACCACAAAAAAGGAATGAATCAAGGCATTGTATTGCCAGAATTTTATTATGAGTCTTAGATCACTTGGTAGTCTTCCTTAAGTATCAGCCCCTGGACTTCATTGCTATAAGAAGACTAGTTTGACTATTAAAAATAAAAAATAATAATTAAAAAATCCTCATTATTTTTGGTGGGCAAAAGCTGGAAATATACAACTACAGGCTTAAAGAACAGATGGCAAATAAAAAACATRCAAGGGTATATAAATAAATACATCCATGAATCTACAATTTTATGTTGCATCAAAAACACTTTGGGGGTCTGATTTGTAGTGTTATGAACTGAAAACCTATGGCAAATATAATAGGAATAACAAATAATAATCTTATGCTTTAATTATTTTTTTTTATTTTGACCAGAACTTTTATGTCAATTTGTTTACAAATAATTAGGCCTTTAAGAAACCAGCATTGTGAAGTGGGAACTTACTGATGAGCTTGAAGCACTAAAAGAAATACCTTTAAAAAATAAAAGCAACCAACTTTCATGTTGCTTGCAAAACTGTTGTTGAACCAGCATATTCCATGAACAGGTCAAGATACTATTTTATTTTGCTGTCATGTTCACACTATTGGAAGACCAAGGTCCCTGAGGTACCAGAGGCTCCCTTGTGTACTGTGATCCTCCTCCATACCACCTGGAATTTCCTCTGCTATGTGGTTGCTCGTTGCTTTAACAACAAAAGAATGGCCACTTCTTAGCTACAAATGTTTGTTCATCCTGCCTGCCTTCTGAGGTCCGAAAAATATCCCAGCATCTTTACAGTTTTGAGTTTCAGTCATGAGAGATGTCAGATAGCATCAAAGTACGACCCGTAGACTTCTGGGCGTCCAAAACCCCTCAGTAGCTGGTCAACAGGTTTTTCAGTTAGGTTTTCAGTAAAAACTTGCTATTAAAAATTCATGCATGGTACAAAAGTCAGTTTTCCCAAAACATTTAAAAACGAATTTAAACTGCATTCCTTAGGGATCTCCGTGCTAAATGATACCATCTGGGGGAGCTGTTTCACTGCAGCTCTGTGAGGTTTGCAGCTCGTCCTGGTCCCATCATGAGCACAGCAACAGAGGGAAAGGACAGGGCAGGAACCCGTCTATGACAAAAGGTAAGAGTTAACCTTGACAAATTAATAGAAAAGAATGTATTATCTTTAGAAAATAGTAAACAGAGGGGAAAAAAAACCTAACAGATTTGCACAATCAAAAGAACGTGAAACTGGGCACTTCAAAATTCCTGTGAGACTTGTATGTGTTCTGGAGCTAAATGAGGATGGAAGATGAACCATAGAGTTCTAGCTCTTCTAGAGAGCAAAGATCAAAGGAAAGGCAGAACACTAATATATGTAAATAGATTAAGAGTTAAAAAACACTTTTCCATCTCTCCAGTTTCTCCAGCTTTATATGCTTGGGTAAATAAATCAAACTAATTTTAGATTCAAGGCTCCTGCCTTTCAGTGTATGTTCATAGACTAGGAAATATTTCAGTAACAGAAACCTCTTGTGCAGTGTGATGTGGGAAGCTCCATTTCAGTGGAGGTGGGCATTTTTTTCTCGCTTCTCTGTCTGCAGTTGCAGTCAGAAAAAAATCTTTCTTGATCATGTTTCTAAATTTCTGCTCACTCCAACACTGGTATTTAAATTCTCTACCATTACATATTAATGGATAGTTGTTATATCTCTTCTCAGTGTTCCTTTTACTGGGCCAAAATATTTCATTTATTCTTATCTTGAAAGATATGACTTTCATTCCCTTTGATGATCCATGCAAACCTCTCTTTTTTTTTCTTTTTTGCTTGAATTGCATGCCATTACTATTATTACTACACTCATCATTGAGGAAGCCTGGTTTTGGTGGAGTTTTTTTTTCTCTGTGATATGCCAGTCTCTTGTAAAACAAGTAGTGCTGTCCAATCTTTTTATTAAAAGTGCGCATTGAAAAAAATGTATTTGATATGTCCCATTATTTAAAATGGTAACTTTACTGAGAATCTCATTCGATGACAGTATTTTCTCTGAAGGTTAATGGTTGTTATCAGTAGCTTCTCATCCATTTCAATTACGTTCTGTCTTTTCCAACTCTACCACTTTTTCGTGTCACAAACCAATTATGCAGTGAAGTACAATTAGMTGAGATTTCTTGTATTTCTCTGATACAGGAACTTTAGTGCCCAGATTATCTTTGTTAAGACCTTTAATGTCTAACCGCATTTGCTTTAAGTTCCATATCCATAGTTGCTCTTGACATAACATTTGTTATAATGCCTTGCATGTAACTGAGCTTATGTCAACAGTTCTGATGTTTGGATCAAATAATTCACTTCTGAATTATGGTGGGTTTGTTTTCAGTTTTCTTTTTTTTTCTTTAACTTGCTTTTATTATGTGCTAGAATTACTATTCACTAGATATTAAAAACAAAAGTTTTTGTCTTTGTATGARTGCTTGCTGCGTTAGGTTTATGGTTGGACCCAATCATCCTAAGGGTCTTTTCCAACCTAAATGATTCTATGATTCTATACTGATTTCTTGTGTCAGATATGGAACAACTTGGGGGAGGAGATCCTTGGTCCCAGCCAATTTGGGATCATTAGCTGTTTTAGTTTTCCTTCCAGTTTCGTTGTGGTGGATTCTGTTTTCCTACTGTCCTTAAGTTCATCTTCTCTTTGTCCCCAGATAAACAACTGCATCATTGTAAAAATTTATACATCAATTTTTTTTTCAGAGCCACTTCAGTTTTACCTTTACTCTTTACTCAGAACCTTCTTCATAGGAATTTTATTTTAAAAGAGTTTTTTTTCCTTCTGTATACATGAAGGATCTTTATTTGTTTTAATAACCTTTGCCAGTCTGATTCATCTGCCTCTTAACTTCCTCTTAACACCTTGCTAATCAGGTTGTTTGTTTGGTTTTTTTTCTGTCTACATATAAATTCTTCCTGAAGCATCTATTGATTCAGCTAGGACCTTATTTTCCAGAAGACTTTTTTATACTCTTTTTTCTATCATTTCCCCTGTGTAGATTGCTGACAATTTTAGTATCTTGGACTTTAAGGAATACCAGACCTCTATCATATCTGGGGTCTTCAGATGTACTTCTTTCACTAGCTTTTTGATATTCAGCCTTTTGATACAGAGAAATTAGGATTCAGAATATAGCTGAGACTTCTAAGTATAACATAATGAATAATAAGTGGTGACAGACAAAATAAAAGCTAATTGACTACTCTTCAGATGTTGTTTTCCTGTAACAACTACAGGCAAAAGTTTGAAATTGAATTCAATATGAAAGGCAAAGTCAGTTCTTCTACAGATTATTATTTTTATATCTTTGACTTGCAAAGTTATAAGCAGATAATGTTCACTTCAAAATTTTCTATTGCACCTGTTCATATAAGAAAAAAAGCCCTTGATTGTCTGTCACTGTCCTTGGGGCGTGTCTGTGTGTACTTCYGAATAATCAAATACTTCATTACAAATTTGATGGTTTTCACTACAAAGTTAGTACAGTCAAATGCCCTGAACTGTAATATGTCTCTACTGAGGCAGTTGTCAGAAATAGATAATGCTCATGTAGTGGCAGAGAGGAATCATGAAACTAAACAGTACATCTTTTAAGTGATTAAAAAGAGAATCCGAGTAGCTCCAAATGGACTCCTGACCTATTTTTTTGGTCACATGGGTGGTTAAAAATGGGATAAATCCATTTTTTCTCCATGAGTATTTAAATGGACAAAGAAAAAAGACACTTCAGCTGTTTTATGGAGACATGCATAAATTTTCTTTGTGGATTATTTTGCTGGAAAGATACAGAAATCTGGGAATATTCTCACTGCTTCTCATTCCATATCAGTGTGAACAGGCAACCTTCTGTCTTGTTTTGCTCACCCTTTTATTGCCCCGGGTGTTAAAAAAATTATGGCCTTTTTGAAATTATGAAGCAGTCAAACCTATAATAGAGCGAACATGTTTCTGTTTAGTAGTGAAATCAGAGTTAAGTTCATAATCATGTGCTGGCAGAAACATCTGTAGATGTTACTCATTGGCCCATTGGATGTATTTGTCCTTTCTTCACTATGATTGCAATTGAAGGTTTATAAATCAACATTTTTTACTTTTTTTTCTTTATGATTTCAGGGAAGAAGTTTGTTAATGAGCAAACTTTCAGTTTGCAGAAAAGCTGATGGTCAAATCTCAAATGCAATCTGATGCCTTTTCCTGTCTAAATCTGCAAAGCAGCTGTAGAAGTAACTTGGCTTGAGTAAAGCCTACAAAGTATTTACATGATTACGTAAAGCACTTTAAATCAAAATTTACAAGCAATCAGAAGACTTAAAAAAAATGCAGTTAAGAAGTTCAGCATAACATCCTTCTCCAATTTCCCCTCATTAACTACTTCATTTTTATGCATTCTGAACAGTTCCTGATCTTAAGTCAAAATGTGTCCATGATCACATTCAAAATGAACTCTCTCACAGTCTACATAATACTTTGCTAGATTAATTGCTCAGTTTGTATGAGTCAGGAACATCTTCCAATCAAAGCAATTTTAGGAATAAGATTATTTTGTTTTTACCATGATTAATTCAAATAAGTTTAAGTGAAATGAGTATCCTTTGCTTTTCACTGTAAATGTTGAAGGGTATTGGATCCATAGTCTTATTTCAGTCTTAAAGTGAAACAATTTGCATAAACATTAATAAATTTGCATAACTCATTTTCCCATGACAATCTGTCAAGTAATTTGAAAAGAGTCATAAATGATGACAATCAGTTTCATAATTGCAATTTATGTTAATAACCTCTCTATGGCTCTAACTCTTCTCTGCATTATGGGCATATTCAAACGTTGAACTCGCAAAGTAGTAGTGTTTCTATTGTCCTAGTTTAATCAAAAGTAGACACTCAAAGAGAACAAAATAGGTACAAAATTATAATTTTGATAATTAAAAATTCGTAATTTCCAACCTTGAGAAACTTCAAATGCCTACAAATAACTTGAGCTATCCTGCTGGATTTGTGCTAAATCTATAGAAGATGAACCATGTAATATTTTCTCTTCTTAATTTCCTGTTTGTAGATTTGTTTATATTTTTGAAAATAATTTTGTATAGGTGTTTAAAATTGCATATTTTATTCTATACATTTTGAAATTATGAGCACAAATCTCCTATTTTAAAAGAAAAAGTTGAATAATAAAAATATCCTTGAATATTATTTTTAAACCAGATTTTCTTTCCTTTAAACTGTACAAAACATAATAGAAAATGAGTCTGGAGTTAGAGTGGTCACCTGTTGTTATCCTATCTCAGAAGCTGAGGATTATAGTGTGTCAGGACAGGACACCTTTCTGTTTGGTTCAGTGAAAATTAAAGTGAAATTCATGAGACTGCAATAAAAGGGATTATTCTGTTAATTTTTTAAACAAACAGTATAAATATGAAATAGGAATATATCATATCACATTTTATGAATGATTCATAATCTAAAAATTGTTGTATGAAACATCATTAAATGAATAGTTGAGACCGATGAAAAGATTTGGAGTTTCTACTCCTACTGAAATCACTGGGATTTGTTTTTTCATTTGACATCAGAAGAAATAAATTTGGTTGTTGATGCCTAATTACATTTACTAGTGATTTCTTGAGTTACAAAAAATTCTTTAATCTATGCCATATAGCAATTATAAAACGCCTCAAGGAAAATTAGTAATTCATCAGAACAAAACAGAGGAATTATGGAAAATTTCAAAGTGTATAGAGGTAAAATTTAGTCTTGCCAAACCTCCCTCTTCTCATATGATGCCTCTGTGTACCTTCTATACTTTTTTTATAAACCTGAAAATCATGAAACTAAGTCGGTGGCAAAACTGAAAAAGTACACCAGAAATTGCCTGTAGTTAAACTGTTTCTTTTCATTAGTATCACCTAGTTAACGTGAACTTGGATAGTAACCTGACCAAACAGTCACCTTTGGAGAACAGAGGACCTCTTGCTATTGATTTATTTTTTTCTGAGGAAAGGAAGTTTTAACTGTATCATAGGTAAGTAGAAATGTTTCTGATGAATTTGAAATCTCTGAATAATTTGAAAATGAGCTGTATAAACATGTCCTGAACAAACTGGGAATAACTCAGCTTCTCTTTTCCAAGTAGACAGTCTCTTCATCAAAAACTCAGAAAACTCAGCAAAAGAGATTCGGGTATCTGTCACTGTTCTTTTGACATAGAAATAATAATTGTCAAAGTTTAAGCTTAGCTCACTGGATGTGTTACATTTTTACCATGTCTGCACATAATGAAAGTAGGAGAAATTCAAAGTCCAGGTATAATTTCCATGAATTTGTATTTCATTATGTGCTTTTTTATCTTATATGTGTAGTCTTATGCAAATGTGGATCAGCAAATTATGTTCCTGTGGAATAAAATCTACAAATTCCAAGATTTAAAAAGAGCTGAATTAAGAACTGCATTTAAAATATTTTTGAGCCTTTTACCAAGTGTATTTGTGTAAATTTCAAGCTTTGGAAGCAGAGGGCCTGCAGGGTTGGCCTCTGCAGGAAGATGGCTGGGGCTGCCCCAGGCTGGAGTCAGTCAGTCCCAGCTATCCTTGCAAGAGACCCACCRCAGTGGAGAGAGCTGAGTCCATCATCCATGTATGGGGCATTTCTGGGAAAATGCATGTAAGAAAGGGCAGGAAATACCACACAGGCAGAGGAGAAGGAAATAAAAAGTGAGAAACAGCAGGGGGTACATCCAAGGCAATAGCTCAGGAAAAGTTTCTCCATGGCAGAGAAGATATTCCCAGGCAGCCTTTAGAAGAGGCCATGGTGGAGCAGGCAGTTCCCCGCAGTCTGTGGAGAGGAAAAATTTTTCCCAATTKTGCTGGGGAGGGGAGCGGGCCTGAGGCTGGGCGGGAGGGTGGGAGTTTGGCTGTTGTTCAAAACTAAGCCACCATGATTTAGACTATTGTTTTCTACAAGTACTTTATTAAGAGGTCTCACTAATTACAGTATCACTAAGATTCTTTTTCTGGAGTTAAACAAACCCATATATAGTTAATATTAAATATATAATTTGTAGAACAGTAGCCCTTAGACATAAAGGATAAAGCGATGTAACTGTTGTCCTGCTTTCTTGGTCTTCAGGCATCTGTGTTTTCTTTGCTTCAGTCAGTTGCAATGTTCTTTGAACACAGATGTCATAGAAATTTTTTCCATAATTTATCAGAGGAACACATGGTACTATGAAGATTTTTGGTAAATATAATASAAAGACTATGTAATGTCCTGCTTGAAACCAATAGCCCACATGTCAGTTTAAGGAAATTGTCTAAATGAGTATTTCTAAATTTCAATGAGAATTTTTTCCTCGTAATAATGACTGAGTTGGATTTGGGGCTTATTTGGGAAATAAAAAAAGGCCTTGTGACGGGATGTAATATCAGTTTGTAAAAACTTAATCTCCTTTGAAATCATGTATAACTTCAGCTTCCTYTCAGTCTCATTTAATTTTCAAAACTGGTGAAATTCACTTATTATTCCTTTGATAGTTTTATATAAGAATAAATTGGTAAATTTTCAAGCATTACATTTAAGGAAATATGATTTTCTACTTTTCTACTCTTCTGCTATACTTTTCTACTGTAAAATACTCATGTCTTCCTTCCACAGAACACTTTCCTATATCCTTTTTGAGTAATATTTGTATGCTTCACTGCTCTTCTTTCCATCCTTTCTTTTCCTCTCCACCTCATGTAAATGACTTAGTGGATTTTGGGATACTTGGAGAACAGAACTTTGTCAAAAATAATTCCTTCTTCATTAAGATAAAGCTGGAAGTCTGCCACAGAACTGCCAGAGATAGAGGTTTCAATTTTCTGGTAGGCTGAAGCATAAAAGAAAAGAAAATAAAATGCATTTTAAAATCCACCTTTTCTTTTCAACAGAATTAATTATAATTTAAGGTATCTGTTGTCTTGTGAATGCTGCACTACAGAAGTCACAGTGGGACTGCTAAACCTTGTCTAACTTGTTGGTTTGCTATGTCATTTCTTATTAATCAAATTGATTTTGGTCTTTCTGTGAGACTGAAAAGACGCTGGATGTCGCCTTCTTATTTGCTTATTTTCTACTAAGAATGTGTGATGCATTCAGGCTAGTTACTCTTTGGTATAGTAAAGTTAATGTGCTGCTAGGAAACTGAAGAATTGCTTCCTTGTTGCTTCCATTAGTTGCTCAACTTCAGTACATAGTTATGGGAAAGAGTCTGCATCGTTAGTCCACCCAAACTGCAATAGTATACRCAGATGTATTGGGAGTTTGTAAACTGAAGCTAAATAGAGATTCTRGACCTCACTTGATGTGTTTTCAAAAGTACATTCATTTGATGAGAGCACTAAAGTTCAAAATTATAATGATCTGATTAAAAGTACTCAGCTAAGAGTTTACATTACGAATTTACTTCAGGGAGTGACTGACTCTCAGAGCAGACCAATGTGCAGTAGAATTTGACTAGTTAAGTCTAGCTTTCCCTCCATGCACATCTAGGATGCTTCCACCTGTCCAACAGATATGGATTTACAAGAAGAAAACTGAGAATGGCAAGAAATTAATTTCAAGTCACTCGTCATTTGCTTGCTTATTTTCCTGAATCTTTGTCKGGGAAACAACTATTTCTAACTTTACACATATAAAAGTCCATGCTCTTACCGATAAGAATACTTGAAATTCATAAAGCTAAGCAGTTACACTCTCCCACTGTGTAATATTTTCTAATGTATAAGCAGAATACTCAACAGAATGCAAAACTGAAATAACAAATTGTTGTTATTATGTGTATTTTAATTATTTTCTGAAATAATTCATCATTTTGCATTTTTTATTGTTGTAACTGGAAAATATTTAGGTAGGATAAATACCTGGTACAAAAGCCAGCATGGATCATACGAAGCCGCTTCTAGACAAGTTAAAGAGAAAATAATTTCTAAGGCTAGATTATTTATACAGAAATACTCTCTTAATACTCTCTTACTGAACCATATTACCTGTGTTGTTAGGAAGTTGGGGACTGTATCTATTGGAATAATATTTCAGAAACTAATGTATTTTCTTATTCTTTGTTAAATTTATTTAACAGATTTTGCATCATAAGATTTATCAATACTTTTTTTATGTGGAGATCCAAGTTGCATAACTGCATACATCAAACAAGGTGTGCAAAGCCCACAGTGTTTTGTTTAGATAGTTTGTTCTCAATGTGTATAACATTTGTTTCCTAATTGTCTCTTCAGACAGGCAAAGCTGGCTATCAGTCTGTTTTCTGTACAGTATGTTTYGTGTTTAGCTACTCTGACTCGAATAAATTTTACTTTGTCTATGGATTACAGCTGTTTTATTCCRTATTTATGGATTCACTCTTCTAGGTATTGTTAARGTCCAGTTATTAAAATAATTTAGAAATTTCTCTGCCTGAATTAAGGTGCAAATGAGACCATATGCCAGTGTCAATGGTATGGATTTTATTTGATAGTGGATAAGAGAGAGAGAGAGAAAAAAAGGAAGAGAAAGAAATAGGAAAAAGAGGTGGGGGGACAGAAAGAGACAGATTAAAGAAAATATCACCACTCCATGGATCCCAATCGATGTTCTGTTGATCCTCCCCATCTTCATGGTGGTGAAGGCCCCCCACGAAATGCAGAATTCCATGGGTTAATATACCTTCAGGCTAGGTAGGAAAATCCAGGCATCCCCACCCCCTTCTACCCCCCCCCCCCCGGAGTGGGGGCAAGTTTGCCATTGTCTTTTGCAGCAGACTTTGGATCTTGTTGCATCAGTTGGCATCACGTGTATTCTTGTGGTGCAAGGCCTCAGGAATGAGTCTGGGGGGCACTTCGGGGGCTCTGTGATGGATTAAGACGTCTCCTCAGCTGCCTCTCACGTGAATGTCCCRTGGTTGTGGTATTCTTGGGGTTGGGGGTTCCATAGATAAGCCAGTTTGCATAAGGGAGGATGGGTTCCCCGCCTCTGAGCAGAGGTTGTGACACACTGAAACCTACGCCCCCCACCTCAGCTGGGGGGGAAATCTGTGCAAACCTGCTCCCAGCAAACGAGTCTGTGGGCTATGGCCTCCCCCAYTCCCAACCAGGGTTCTCATTCTTTTCCTCCAGCCTTGTTTTGCTTCTCCACASGCCTGAGATGATTGAATCATGGATTTCCCTTTATCTAATCTCAGCACCTTAACTCTCAGTCCAAAGTTCCCATCAGGCATCTTCAGGGGGGTTTCTTTGGTTGTAGATTCTTTATATAGTTTTTGTTATAATCAGCAAAATTTTATATCAAAGTTTGAGGCACGAACTATTTCAGTCTCTGATGGGTATGCACAGAGGAAGGCATACACACATATGCAGAATATGGATATTTCCTGACAGATTCAGGAATTAAAGTTTTGGTCATACAGAGTGAAGAAAATCTTTGCATTAAGTTAAAGATATACTGTATAAGGTTGCTAGGTTTTTACGTATCTGCATGCATTTGTAGGGAAAAGAGATGGAAGGACTAACCATGAAATCGTTGAACCTTCAGAACAAGGGAACAATYAGTCCAGACAGAGAATTTACTTGGTTTCCCTATTCCAATAAATCACTGCGCTTAGTGGGATGGATGAGATCACACAGGCAATACTGCATGCAAAGCCACACATTTGCCAAGCACAAACTTATAGATTACAGAGTTTGATTTATGACAGTCTATTAAGAGCAAGAAAAACTGAAGAACTATCTGCCATTATCAAAAGAGGATCTTTGTTTTGTGCTGCAGAAGAATTATTCAAGGTGCAAAAAGGATACAAAAGGCACAAAATAAAATTAAGAAAAAAAAAGAAAACTTAGAAGGAGAAAGAAATTAAAATCTCTACTACAGAAATTAGTGGAAGATCATAGAATATCCTGACTTGGAAGGGATCCACAGAGATCACTGAAGACCAACTCCTGGTCCTGCACAGGACAGTGCCAAGAATGGCACCGTCTGCCTGAGAGTAGAAAGTTCCAGAAAAGGTCAGATCAAAAATGCCAAGAAAGTGGACTTATTTGGTTGAGATTTAAATTAGAAAGTAAAGAGTTATATCYTCTCATTCATTCAACCTGCCATAGACCATAGATTGTGATCTATGATTATGAGTCTGGAATTTAAGGGATACCACAGGACAAAAGATTTTATTTTTCTTAAACTTATGGAAGATCCTTGTTAAAATATTGACAGTGTGTCATTGCTCAAAGGAAGATTATATGGCAGAGAAGAGTATCTAGGTTCATGTATGGATGMATTCTGAAAGCAGTCACAGCAATTTTGACAGGAAGAAAGGCCTCTTTATTGTTCATTTTTGAAGTATCAGAACATTTTCATCTCTTTGGATACATGCTTCTGTTTATATTTTGAACTAAACGCACCAGTGATCTACATTTCCTCATTAAGATCCAAAGCTTAAGAATTACTGAGAAAGTATCAACAATAAGCCTCCATATGGAAGTATAAATAATTCACATGTTGTGTGTTTTGTTCCATCTCTCAGGGAATATAAACTTGGCAACAATCAAGGTGAATGTCATAATTAATTATAGTTAAAATGCTGAAGTAGAGATACTTTTCCTGACAAAGCAGTGCACATAGACAAACTTTAAAAGAAATTTATAAAGGGATTGAATGGAAATTAAAATTATAACACTTATGTAGTTAGTTATGTAGTTACTGAACACTCAATCAGACAYAAAAACACAGTTACTGCAAACACTAGAGATAATTTTTATGTGCCATGATACTTTTGCAGGATTCAAAGAGGCATCTGTGCAAGCATCATGCATTTTAAAGTCATGAGTACTATCAYTTCCAGAATGTGTGCTGAAAATGTTTGTTCACAATTATGTCTCTGTCCTCACTCYCCATGCTTAGCCAGCCAGATTTTGCTAGAAGATGCTAAGTGTTTAAACGGAACTCAGAACATTTAAAAATATTTTCAAACCATGCAAAGACATTCTGTAGTGCATTTTAACTCTGCTCTAGGTTATAAAGCCTTAATTCTGCACTCAAAAAATGGTCAAAGTTTTTTCTTCTATTTGTTTGCTTTTCTCACTTTTTGCATGTTGGGGTCCCTTTTTCCTTTCCTTTCC